>CM046880.1:344635508-345835508 GCA_025667525.1 Glebionis coronaria
GACACCGTTTTGTTGTGGAGTACGTGCAGCGGATGTTTCATGTGAGATACCAACTCCTTCATAGTAATCACGAAGAGTCTGGTTGACGAACTCTGTTCCATTATCTGTACGAATACGGCGGACAGTAGTATTCAAACGTACCTGAATGAATTTCAGAAAAGTGATGATAGCCTTCGGTGCTTCATCCTTTGTACGTAGAAATCTAACCCATGTAAACCTGGAGAAATCATCCACAATAACCAGAATGAATTTCTTACCGCTCACACTTTTAGTTCTCATTGGCCCACAAAGATCCATATGCAAAAGATGAAGTTTTTTTGATTGGTGTCTTCAGCTTTGGGCTTATATGATTTCTTGGTACTTTTCCCCCTTGAACACGCGGAACATAAATGGTCCTTGTGAAATTTGAGCTTTGGAAGACCACGAACTAATTTGTTTTTAGCCAGATGATTAATAGCATCAAAGTTAAGATGAGATAATCTGCGATGCCATAACCATGACTTGGTCTTAGATGCTTTAGAGAGAAGACATACTGGAGAGGCGGCCATCATGTCTTGTAGAGACAAGGTATAAAGATTTGCACCACGAGATCCCTTCAACAAATCTTTTCCTTCCAAGTTGCGGATGAAACAAGTGTGTTGTCGAAAAGCAACCTCTAGGTTGGAATCACAAAACTGTCCTACTGAAAATAAGTTATGACCAAGACCTTCTACATAGTATACCCTTGAAATCGTAACGTTTCCAATCTGATATTCACCATACCCCATTATCTTTGCTATATGATCATTACCGAATTTAACCGTTCCAAGAAACTTGCTGACGAAATTTCGGAGCATCGAGCGATCTCCGGTCATATGCTTTGAACAACCGGAGTCCAAATACCAAAGGATGATTTGTACCACCTGAAAATATCACCAGACGAAGACAATGTAGAGGTATCGGAATATGAATGTTCCTTGTTATTAGCAGGTACTATAGTGGGATCTGTCCTAATTAAAGGGCGCTGTTTCCAAACTTGAGTGCGAGTGTGCCTAACTAAAGGACGCTCAGACCTAACCTCAATGGATGCATTCCTAGTTAAAGGGCACATTTTTCCATCTAATGTAAAGGTCCTACCAGTGGGACGCCATTGCCAACCAACTTGGGCACGAGTTCTACCTGTTGGCTTCCATTCAAGACCATTCCTAATGGCATTCATTTCATTCACATGATCAATAAGACACAAATCATGACGTTGAGAAAACATACATTCATTACAATTCCAACAATTCAAATTAGAATTCACGAATGGTTTAGGCTTCTGCACAGGCGCAGAGCTTTTAGTCTTAACATGATTCTTTTTATTTAAAACTGAACTAGCATTCCTATGGTGAGCTTCTACGTTCTTCTTGTTGGTACTACTAGTGGAGGGCTTGATCTTATCTTTCTTGAGTGGCGATCCTTTAGCCTTAGTAGACTCTTTTACTCCTGTAGAAGGCAAAGTGGGAACATTAGCAACAGATTTTAAAGGTGCCTTACTTGATGGTGCCAGTGACGATTTTGCTCCTGGAGTCTTATTGAATGGAGATGGAGTTACAACAATGGGCCTATTAGTAAGTAGTGCAGAGCCTGGTTTACCTATGTATTGCAAATATGCTAAGCAATATTGAACTCGCTTAATATATTCATGAGCCGAATAATAGTAGCTACTTGAGGGATCTAAGGCATAAAGATCGTCTAAAATATCCCTAACAAGATCTACATGCTTAATGGCATTCCTCATATAATCATCGTAGGTAACCGGGTTTCTCTTATGAAGCGGGTTCTTATAAAGCACTACTGACTTGGTTGTTGGAGCACTAGTGGACGGTGCAGAGTCGGTAGCTGAGTTATCAACAACTTCTTGTCGGGTGAGAAGAAGTGTCTCCTTTAACTCGGCCAAAACCATGTTTTTGTCAATGAGCAGGATGTTTAAGTCAGAGATTTCCTCACACTTTTGGTTCAGTTGTTCAACATAATATTGTTGTTGTGCCGCATTAAAAGGAAAGCGTTCTTCTAGTGAACCATAAAGAGCGGATAGTCCCTGTCTTGTCCGATTCATCTCCCCTAGAACAGACAAAAGTCTAATTTCTAAGACCTGGTTTTTAGACTCTGCAGCCTCTAGTTCCAATTTTAGTGTTTCATTTGATGATATATCTCTCTTAAATCTCATAATCTCTTCCTCTAATGCCTTAACTATTGCAATCATCTTGTCACTCGTCTCAACACCGTTTTCACAACTATTTGTTATCAAAAGATCCTCATTTTGAGTTTGTTGTTTCAGTTCTAAAGATATACAATGTTGTTCTAGTTGATTAAAGCGTTTTGAAAGTAAATTGTAAGAATCTTGTAGCTTTAAAAACTCAGCGTTAGATTCGTGACAAGAATGATTATCTACCTCATTTACAGTATCAGCAACATTTACAGAGAGATCACACACATCATCACAAACATTCACAGCATCACAATTAATCATAGCGGATGTAAGCTCATTCGAATAATTAACATTTACAGTAGTAAGCACATCACACGAGATTACTTCGGACAAGAATCGGTCATATTCGGATAAAATCTTTTCCTTTTCAATTAGTTGTAGCTCGTAAGCGGTGTCTATTTCATAAAACACTTTTTGAACTTCTCCAATTTCAAATTTAAGATTTTCCTTAAGAGATGCAAAACTTCCTTTTAGACTTTCGACAAATGGATCGATCTCATTTTTAAACACCTCGTTCATGTGTTCGAAAGCCCATTCTCTGGCGTTTAGGCCATTTGAAGTCGTACATTCCAAAATGACCTTGTCAAAATTAGTAAAGTATTGATTAATCTCTTGCAAGTTTAACCATACAGTGCTAATAGGTGGAAGATCCTTTGGAATTTCCTTAGGACCTTCCATGTTGACAAGTGTAGGAAATGTACTAGGGTTTTCTTCATTCAACATGTAGGTTGGTGCTGTAATGAGATCTTTGTCCATATGGAAGCGAATTCTAAAATCCGTTTTAGCAAGCTCCTTATTCATTTTAAAATAATCACACTCGGGATATTTTGCAGAATTGTATGACCGATCCTCATCAACTAGATCTTTACTTGTTCGATCATCGAAAATAACAATCGGGTCTAAGACCAATCCTAATTGGGTTGCATTATAAAGTCTTGGACTATGTCTTAAAGCTTGTTTTGCATACCTTGGGTTAGGGGGAAGGCCTTTTTGACGTGATAAGTTAAATTCTCTAAAGGAAGCATCAAATAAGTGCACTAGTTGAGAAGCAGCGTATTGCCTTAAAAGCAAGTAATCTAGACTTCTAATCTTATTAGCAGCATTAATCTCCATTTCACTCTTCTTAGACTCGAGTAAATCAAAATCCGTTTGAAGTTTTTGAAAATTAGTGACCACTAACTCCTTTTCTTTAAGTTCATTAGAAAGATTTACTCTTAAGTTTTCAATTTCTTGCAAATGACCCATTTGTTTGTTTTGAAAGTGATCATATTTGGGATTTGTTAGAACACTAGACGAAGGCACTAATTCCAAGGTTTGAACTTTCTCATTGCTTAAGGTAAGCTCATCAGACAAATTCTTATTCTTAGCTAGGGTTTCTAAGAGTGCAGCATTCATTTGGCTAAGTAATGTAGCAGGAACCATGACCAAATCTTGTTGAGCAGGAGTATGCGTATGTGAAATAACTCCCGGTTGTGTTTCACTCAAAGTCTGGGGACTCACATTGATATTACTATCATTGATTGTCTCCTCATTTGAAAGATTCACCACCGAAGATTCATTCGAATCAGCACGCTCTTGCACAACTTGATGTGGTTGAATACTATCATCAGTGGTATTATCAGTGGTATTAATAAGTACCTCAGATCTCTTTTCTGGCCCTAAGCTGGAGATAGTTGCCATGAGAGCAGCCTTTGCAGATTGAAATTCATCACAGTCTGAGTCATACGCATCGAGATCATCTGCTTGGTATGCTGCATTCTGTGTGGTGACAGTGTCTTGTTCAGCAATCCCTGGATCAGCAAGAAATGCAAGCTCCTCTTCATCAAGTTCCCTTCCTTGTGCCTGAGCATTCACCAGATAGATCTTCTCTGCAAACCATTGACCATCCCTTCTCCTCTTGGGTTTCTTGCAATCCCTGGACATGTGTCCTTCTTCCTTGCAGTTGTAGCATGTAATCGTTCTCAACTTGCCCGTGGAATTAGCCCGTGGAGGATTGTTGACCATTGGAGCAGGATTGACCGTGCGAGCATTGGTGGTTGATGTAGTAGGTCTCCCCTGATAAGGTTGAATAGGTTGAACCATTACCCTGCCATTCTCAATAGTAGCTTGTTGGCGAGAATTGGATGAATTCCTCAACTGATTGTTAGTCGGAGCTGATCCCCTAAATCCTCGTTTGCTTAAAGTCCTTGTGAGATAAGCAGACATAGTGGTTAACACTTCAACTGGGTCAGTTCCTTGTTTGAACACAGGAATGGGGACTTCATCATCATCACAATACATTGCTTGGTCTTGTTGAGCTGCATAATCACTAGAGGGAATACTCATTTGATCAGGGTAGCTTGTTAGATATGCTGCATTCTCTTGATAAGAAGAATATGAAGATTGAGCATAAGGTGCAATACTTGCTGGGTGATGTTGTGAAGCATAGTGTGGTGAAGGTGCATTGAACCGATATTGTTGCTGATGTGAGTTTGGTGGTTGCGGTAGAATCGAGTATTGGGGTAAGGTTGGTGTCATGTAAGGTGATGGATGATAGGCTTGATGTCCCAAGATATAAGGAGTGTTGTTGTGTGACAAGCTTGGTTGATTCGCCATCAAAGCTAAGGAATCATGGTACATACCTCGAGGCGAACGGTGCATGATCACATGTTTCTCATGCTGCTGAAGGAAAGCATAGAGTTGATCCAAATTGCACTTATGCAAATCCCTGGTTAACTTAACATCGGTAATGTACTCACCCCATTCAGCTTGAGGTAAAGTATTCAAGAATTTGGTGTTAACCTGGAATGGAGCAATCACAAGATTGTATACATTCAGATCATTCATGAGAGTGGTGAACCTGAAGTAATAATCGTGAAGCGTTTCCCCTGGGTTGTACGTGAATCTATCAAACAGATCATACAACTGACATTCCCTTTCCTGTTTGGTGAGAGACGTACCTTGTAACAACACCTTTAGACGTTCCCATAAATCCTTTGCCACCGTATACTGACTTACCATCCGATAGATGTCATGGGGAAGAGCTTGGAGAATGGTTTGAAGAGCCTTTTTGTCTGCATCGGCAACAAGTTGTTGAGCTGGTGTAAGTTCTTCAAATTCTCTTGGTCGAGTCACATTGTTAACCACGATGGTACCATAGTCAAGTGGACCATTTAAAATTGACTTAACCATAAGCCTCCCATAAACCGGTTTTCCCTTAAGGTAAGACATCATCCGGCCTTGCCATGCTTCAAAAACTTCTTTGATGAGCATTGGCGGGCGATTATCCGTTCCCGTTAAGGGATGTCATCTGAGGCATTACTGAATTCGGATTCATTTTGTTAACTTCAAAGAGACAAAGATTATCAGTTGATCGAGCAGTGAAGTAAAGCTTGTGAATTGTGTTGAGTTTTTGTTGTAAGAAACCAAGATTAAATCCTCTAAAAAATCGTCGAAAAAACAAGTAAAATAACCCTTGATTCGGAACTTTTTGTTGATTCAGAAGTGTTGATTCGGAAGATTTGGCTTGGAATACCTTGATTCGGAACTTTTGGTTCGGAAGTCTTGATTCGGAACTTTCCCTTGATCCCGAACTTTTCCCTTGATCCGGAACTTTCCCTTGATCCGGAACTTTCCCTTGATCCGGAACTTTCCTTGATCCGGAACTTTTGGTTCGGAACTTCCTTGATCCGGAACTTCCTTGATCCGGAACTTTTGGTTGATCCGGAACTTTTCGTTCGGAACTTTTGGTTCGGAACTTTTGTTGATCCGGAACTTTTTGTTCGGAACTTTTGGTTCGGAACTTTTGTTGATCCGGAACTTTTCGTTCGGAACTTTTGATCCGGAACTTTGGTTGATCCGGAACTTTTTGGTCCGGAAGTTTGTCTGGGTAAACAGAAGATTGTTCGTGATGAACAGTCGATCAAAAAAACCAAGATTAAACCCAGATTTTTACCAAATAACCCAAAAAGTTTTGTGATTTCTACAATAATAAGTAAAAACTAATACTTATCCACTAATCCCAATCACAAAAACACCAAAAACACCAAGAATCAAGATGGATCTTCTTAAAGAACACTAATACAATCAAAAACTAAAAAACCACACAAATCATTACCTTAAATCACCCCATAGCTCTGATACCAAATGTAGAATCTTGATAACCTATGAATATATGAAGTGGGTTGATGTTTTCTAGAGAGAGAAACTAGAGAGAGAAAGTGAGAGAAAACTATGTGATATTTTATTGAATGAAACTAGAAAGTGAACAACAACCAACCCCTTTCCAAGGAGGAAAGGGGTATTTATACTTCCAAGTCTCTAATGGACTTGGGCCGGCCCATGACAAGCCCATGGACCGGTTCTTACTTAACTAAATAAGTAACTATTAACTATTTGTTAACTACGAGCTATTACAACATTAATAATATTGTGGAGTGACTGATACTTCTAAAATACGTAAAAACGTATTTCTAACAGTTATCGTGTAGCTGTTGAAGCCATTGGTGTTTTTCAATTATTTCTCCCTAGTGGACTAGTTGTTATGTTGAATAATTGTCATTACGCACCTTCTATTTCTAGAGGGATTATTTGAGTTTCATGTTTGTATGACGATGGTTTTGTTAATCGTTTTGAGAATAATGCAAGTATTTCAGTTTCTAAAAATAATATGTTTTATTTTAGTACTATTCCTAGTAATGGTATTTATGAAATTGATATGTGTGATTCTAATGCAAACAATAATTCTATGTATGCTATAAGCAACAAAAGGGCCAAATCTAATTTGGACTCTACATTGTTATGACATTGTCGCCTTGGCCACATAAGCAAAAAGTGCATTAAGCAATTACAATCTGATGGATTGCTTAAGTCAAATGATGATGATTCCTTTGAGAAGTGTGTTTCATGTTTATCTGGCAAGATGGCACGTATACCTTATTCACATCAAGTGGAGAGGGCTAAAGATCTACTTGGACTAATCCACACCACTGTATGTGGTCCATTTAGAACTGTGTCAAGACAAGGTGCAAGTTACTTCGTCACTTTCACTGACGACTTTAGTCGTTATGGTTATGTTTACTTGCTAAAGCATAAACATGAAGTGTTTGAAATATTTAAGGTGTTTCAAAAGGAAGTAGAAAATCAACTCGGTAAAACTATAAAGGCACTACGTTCGGATCGTGGAGGTGAATTTATGAGTTATGAATTTCTAGAGCATCTTAAGGAACATGGAATAGTTTCCCAAACAACTCTTCCATATACACCACAACATAATGGTGTGTCTGAGAGGAGAAATAGAACCCTACTTGATATGGTTCGTTCCATGATGGCCCAAACAACTCTTCCAAAATCCTTTTGGGATTATGCTCTTGAGTCTGCTGCTCGCATACTCAATATGGTTCCAACTAAGAAGGTTTAAAAGACTCCATACGAAGTATGGTATGGGCAAGCCCCTAAGTTGTCTTACTTAAAGGTCTGGGGTTGTGAGGCTCTTGTTAAGCGTGACACGCTTATCAAACCGGATAAACTTGAGCCCCGATCTATTAAGTGTATCTTTGTAGGATACCCAAAGGAAACGATGGGTTACTCTTTCTACTACCCACCCGAGAACAAAGTTATTGTTGCTCGTAATGCTGAATTCCTAGAGAGAAATCTTATGAATCAAGAAGCAAGTGGGAGTATAAAAGATCTTGAAGTAATTCAAGATGAAGATATACATCCTTTTTAAAACACTAGCAATCATGAAGAGGATGATCAAGAATTTGATGAACCTATTAGTGATATAGCTCCTATTCGGAAGTCTACGAGGAATAGACATGCTCCTGATTGTATGTGTTTATACATTGACGCTGAGGAACATGAATTAGGGGATCATAATGAACCCACTAACTACGAAGCTGCATTAGCAGATCATGAATCTGACAAATGGCCGGATGCTATGAATGTGGAGATGCAATCCATGAAAGACAATGATGTCTGGATCTTAGTTAACCTTCCCCCTAATGCTAGAACCGTTAGCGGCAAGTGGTTATACAAGAAGAAGACTGACATGGATGGCAATGTACACACCTTTAAAGCTCGATATGTAGCGAGTGGTTTCACTCAAACCTTCGGGGTTGATTATGAAAAGACCTTCTCTCCTGTTGCAGATATCAAAGCTATAAGGATTCTCTTAGCCATAGTCGCGTTTGATGACTATGAGATTTGGCAAATGGATGTCAAAACCGCTTTCCTCAATGGACTGCTTTACGAAGAAGTCTATATGAAGCAACATGAAGATTTTGTCAATCTAAAGTAACCAAACAGTGCATGCAAGCTTCAAAGATCCATCTATGGACTTAAGCAAGCATCAAGGTGTAAAATCCATGATTTTACCAAGATTTAATGTAATGAAGTTTCACCCAATAATCCTAGAACACATACTCATGTGTTATGTTTCTATAAGTTGTGTGTGAACTTGTCCATTATGTACTTATACTTTTACATTCATACTTGTTGTAATAAGTTTCATAACTTAAACCTTGTATTTAGAACTAGGGGAAACAAGTAATAAAATGTATAATCAATATTTGAAGTATACAACACTTAACTAAAATTTGAAAAACATGCTACACATACTATATGTAGTCGTGTATGTATGTGTGTATGCATGCCATGAACATGTTTAAAACCTTCTTGGACTAGCCCAAGACCATATACTCCTAGTGTGCTAGCCCAACATAAGCCCAAACCAAAGCCCGTTGCCCTTTGGTTAGCTATACATGGCACACATGCATATGTGGAAGGAGAAAAGATGCTTTGGAAACACAAGAGCCTACACTTGGCACAAGTGTTCTTACCAAGGCAATCATGCCTTTTGCCTTGGCTTTCTCTTTCCCCCTTTTAGCCGAAAAACACACACATACATTCTCATTCTCTCATGCAACTTAAATCTCATTCTCTCTTCACCTATCTCTCTCAAATCATTCGGCATTAAGCCAGAAACATCCAAAGCTTTTCATTAAATCTACTAGATCCTTGTCCCATCTTAACAACTAATCATTTAGTAGCATCATCATCTTTAGAATCATTCGACCAAGCCCTATAATAAGTGTGTAAACACTTATCCTTTTGCCACTAAAATCAAGGAAAAACAAGACCTAATCATGTGTTTTATGTCGTAAAAGTCGGAATTACGCTTGGTTTTGTGTGTTTGTGTTAAAATAGGTACAAATGATCAAAAGAAGAGAAAACACGGGATTTCACGGTCAAATGTTGAAGAAAAGTCTAAAAAGAGACAAAGACAAAGTCAAAAGATCAAAAGTGTGCCGAAGATCACGAAACCCGGCAAAATCGATACGATTTGAAGAAAAGACCAAAATGCCAAAGATCAAGTCGTTTTATTCGGGGATTTAATTTTTACAAAGATTTTGGGCCTTGTGGGTCCCACTTATGATTATACAAGCCCATTTGGAAAATTGAATTATATGCTAAATGGATAAAAAGGGCTAACATAAGCCCATTTGCACAAAAGTGATGGATTGGAAATATCTTTGGGCTTGTTTAAATAATGAAACGGAAGGAATTTTTTTTGCCTAATTGGGCCAAGCCCAAAACAAACGATTTGGATAAAAACTGGTTTTGCTAGACAAAGTCGGTCAACAATTTAACTCTCAGTCAACTCATACCCTGCACCCCCCACACATCCGAACACTCCCCTCACACGGTTTTTCCAACTTTTATTCTTTCCTCCCACGTGTTTCTTTTTTTACCCGGTCCATCCTTCTCCTCACCCACATTAATAAAACAAGTTTTTTTTTTATTTTACCCACCTCCCATTAAACCATTCGTTACAAACAATGAAAACATTCACCCACCATTTTTTTCATCTCTCTAAAAAATAATAACAGCCATCACCCAAACCCTAAAAATTGGGGGTTTTTTCACCCTTTGATATTTGAAAGCGCGTGTTCTTCACATCCACAAATTAAACCCCAATTTTCGGGGAAGAACACCCAAAGTGGTCCTCTATCCTCATGTCAAGATTGATTCTCAGCCGTTCGATGTGAAGAAAAAGAGAGAGAAGAAATCAACGATCAAGATTCAAGAACGTGGGCGCCAAGATTAGGGTTTGCCTATATAACCCTCACACATCATGTAAAGGAGGGCAGCTTTTCTTTATTTTCAGTTTTTTAAATTAATTAGGAGTAGATTTAAATTAGATTTATTTTTCAGTAAATTAGTTATAGATTTAATCTTGTATTTCCAATTTCCAGTATTTGTAATATTTTTATTATTAATGAAAAGTACCTTTTTATAAATTTTTGTCTTCATTTCTGTCAATTTTAATTTGATTTAATCTTGAATGCATTTTTAATTACTGTTCTTGTTCATCATTTTTTTATATATTATTCGTTATTAAAAAAAAAGAAATAAAAAGAAAGTGGTAAATCTCCCCACTGGAGATTTAAAAGTACTATTACTAATGTACGGTTGGATTAAATTTTGTTCGAAGGAGATTTGGTCCGAGTACTGTTGATGTTCGTTGATGGGTTAAGGTGGTGTTTGGTGATACTTCGGTTCACAAGGTGGCTCAGCGCCAACCTGCTTCACAACGGTTTTCGACAATAGGTTCATAATCTTCTTTTCATTTTTTTGTTAAGTTTATTAATCTGCTCATTTTATTGTTTTATTGTGTTTGGTAATAAATTAGTTTAAATCTGCTTTTGTTTTGGTTCATTTTATTCGCATATCTGTTAAGTGAATTTAGATCTGTATAGTTTTATTTGTGATTAGCATACAGTTTAAAATTGGTTATAGCTTATTTTCATTTTATATTAAGACTGCTAGTCTGCTTTGTTTTGTTTTGTTTTTCTTCTATCTGTTTATTTGCTAGTCTATTTTTAATCTATGTTTATTGTTACTGTTTGGGTTTGTTTAGGATTGCTCATTTTTGGTTTCTCACATTTAGTATGCTTATTTGGATCAGTTTATTAGTTTATAGCTTATTTGGTTGCCACTGTTTAGAATATCGTTTCTGTTCAGGATTTTTGCTTATTTAAGTTTGCTTATTTGATTCTGCTTAATATCTTATTTATGTTTCAGCTTTTATTGCTTTTTTGTTATTTTTTTTAGTCTGCATTTGGTTTTGTTGGCTAAATTTTCGTCTGATTATTGTTAGTTTTCATAAGATGTTTAAGTAAAAATATAACAAAAATATTAGTATAAATTTTGTCTGGGGTAGGATTCGAACCCCAGACCCCTCGTCTAGATAGGAAACGCCCCAACCATCTCCTCTATTGCTCTTTTTTTTGTGTTTAATTATACCTTAGTTCATTAATATAGGATATTTTCATTTTGGCAGTTTTCAATGAATTAGTTTAATACATGTTTAGTTTAGTTTTATTTTTAATTAAAAGTTTTATAATATTTTACTTCACTTCAGTTTTTATAAAATATAAAAAGGACAAAAAAATATTTTATTTACTTTCTTTAAAATTTTAAATTAGTTTAAATTTACTTTTATTTAAAATAGATTTATTTTAAGTTTTCAAATTTAGTTTTAAAATTAGTTTTATTAAGTTTTCATTTAAATTTTAAAGTTTTATTAAAAGTTAAATGTTGTTTTCAAAATTAGTTTATATAGATTAGTTGTCATTTAAATTAGTTTAATTTTTAAATTAGATTAAATAGTTTTTAAATAGACTTTTAGTTTAAAATACAAAAATATTATTTACCAAAAACAAAGTTAAGTCGATACGTTAAACCTGAAATCAAATTCGAGTCGAATCGAGGAAAACGAACTTAATTGCTTATATTTGGATTAACAAAATCTCTTTTTTCAAATGGCGCCGCTACCGCTTCGCTCGTACGATTGACGATTTTTCGTGAAGACGTTTGGATTTTGGGATCCGTTCTCTTTGAACGTTACGTTTCTTGCAACAAAATCAAAAAAATACAAAAATATCAAAAACTTAAAAATACAAAAAAAAAAAAAACCACAAAAGCAATTTCTTTCCTAAAAATTGCACCAAAAAAAAAATTAAAAAAATACAAAAGTAATACTTTTTCCTAAAAGTATTACACCAAAAATATTACGTATTAGTGTTTATTTTTAGTTTGATTTCTTTCGATTTTTCTTATATATATATATATATTTTTCTAAACAAATACAAAAAGATTTTTCTATTATAATATATTACGTAGCATAATAATTATTGTTATTTCGTTTTCTTTCGACACTACCATGGATAATCGTCCGATTTGGGAAATCTTGCAAGAAGAGCGTTATAAGATTATGTCCGAGGAGTGTTCGACTTGTGGTAGGCCTCATGCTTATTTTAATTGTGACAAAACTTATGAGGAGGTTTATAATCATGAGGAAAGTATGTGTTATGATACTAATACTTATTTTGGCTCCCCTAGTTTTCCTACAAATAGCGACCCACCACAATATGATCAACGGTTTTATGGAGAATTTCAAAATCAAGGGTTTTCAAATAATGAAGGTTTTCCACATGACGGCAATTTTCAAAACTTTAATCAAATGGACATGCACAACCCTCAAATGGACTTGTTTCTACAAAAATTGACCGAACATGAGAAAATCATGGAAGAAATGCAAGAATCTACTCGACAAATGCAAGAGTCCAACGATAGGAAATTCATGCTCATTTTAGAAACCTATCAAGATCAATTTGATATTGAGCCGTCTTTGAGTGATGATATTGCGGCTAACACCACTTCTAGTAGTGATGTTCCCACTGTGGATCCTTCCATCTCTCCGCCAATAAAGGAGAGACAAGGCCCGGAGATTATCATGAGTTTTACTCACCCTCCGGTGTTGACACCCACGGATACTATTAGCTCACCTATTGAGGAAAATCCCGAGATTATACTTGAGCCTCCATTACCCGTTGATGACCCCATTTCTTTTATGCCTCCTTCACCTACCCCTTCAAATGACTTTATGATTTCTTCAAATCCTCTTAGCGAGACATGTTTTGAGAAACCAATTTTTGAGGAGTGTGAGTGCATAGAAGAACCCATAAGTTGTCCTACACCTAAGGAGTTTGTAGATAGGGATGAGTTATCTTGTGATTCCGACTACATTTTTAATTATTCCTCGGGTTCGGATGAGGATGATTCTCCTATTTTACCAAAACCGACTATTGAAAACCATGATACTAATGATTTATCGGTTTCTTTACTCCTTAGTGATGACTTTTATACCCCGAGTATTGAGAAATTCCATCACGAGGATGCTTTTTATGATCCCGTGTTATTGGATTTTTCGCATGAGCTTAATTGTGATCATGGTATTGATGAGAAGGCAAATGGTGTTTTAAAACTTGATATTGATATTGATTTTGAGAACTCGGATTTTGATAAATTCACATTTGCCTCTTCGCCAATTACTTTTGATTCTACTATCGATTCTCATCCAATTCTCGAGGAGTCACCTAATCAACACTCCTCTAATGAGAATTACGTTTACCACATTCGTGAGGATTTAACTTATCAACAAATCCCACAAATGAATGATGGTTTCGTACTTGATCGTGATCTTTTCGAGAGAATTTCTAAAATCCTCAATAAGGGGAACGACAAACCTTTGTTTGACGAGCCTATCTATGATGAAGAAATAGAAGAGATTCACGTTCACGAGGATGAATGCTTTGACCCGGGAGGTGACATTGACCATTCTATGATTGACACCTTTACGGCTTTGCCGAATAGTGACCATCCTATGTCTTTGGGGGATGACAATTTGTCTCCTTTACCCATCCCACCTCCCGTGGATCACGACCTCACATACTTCTCGTATGTTGAGCGGACTTTTCTCCCATCCCAGACTTATCCTCCTGCCTCTCATTTATTATGTTCCTCCGGGACCGAGGACAAGATCTTTGATCCCGGTATAACATTCGAGGCTTCCCCATGGACCATTTAATTCGGGGTCGAGTCAGGATCGTGACTCGGTTAACAAAAACAAGCGCTTCTCGGGAGGCAACCCGATTATCGTTCTTTTATCTATTTTCTACAATAAGTGTAAGGGGAGCCGTGTAGGTTGGTTGTTTCGTGTGTTGTGATTGTGCAGGGACATGTGCTTAAATGATCCACTTTTGGTACTTTTGACACGACCCGTGTTCCCGTGTTTCCCGTGTACCCGGTTCCTTCGGTAAGTTTTTGCTATTGTGATTCAATCATGTATATAAATAAGACAAATAAATGTAATCACTTTAGTTGTCCCTTCCTTAGCTCGATTTTAAAAAACTTACTCAATGTCCTAAGTGTAGGGGAGTTTATTTTCCCACATGCTTAAACATTGAGGACAATGTTTATATTAAGTGTAGGGGGGATTTCTATCGAAATTTTAGTGGCCTTTTCCATGAATTTGACCCCATTTTAACCGGAAATTTTTAAAAATTTTCAACGTTTTTCAAATTTTTGATCTATTTTGGCCTTGTAGTATTTTCTTTCCTTTTATTTTCGCATCGTATTAATATTTTCCATTTCAAGAATAAAGTCAAAAATAAATAAATAAATAAAATGGTTTTAACAAGTTTTGATATCTTTGATATATTAGGCCCGTCGTGAATATTTTGACTCAACCCGAGTTTACTTATCTAAGTTTACTCTAGCTAGTATCCTTAACCATATGGACCTTAATTGGTTTATTAGGCTAAGCATCCACGAGTCTCATTCCTTGAGATTTTAAATTGTGAAGATCGAGAGATGATAGAGTTAATTATAAGTTTGGTATTCTTTCATTAACTTATGTGAGTTAGTTATGAGCTTTTTCTCCCATCACTTGTTAATAAATATATTTGCAATAAATAAGGTTGTACGATTTGAAAAGTTACTTAGCTTCTAGCACAAGATCGTTTAAAAGTTGCTCGGTATTAATTAGAGTTCATAGCCAAGGCATAACTTATTGAAGCGGGACGCGAATATTGGCTTATCCAAAAAGGCCCTAACAAGGCATGAGGATACCCGAGTCCAAAAAGGCCCTAACAAGGCATGAGGATTCACTTTTTTTTTTTGCTAAAGATCCAAAGATGACGTGAAGATCATTAATCCAAATCAATATGATGGATCAAGACACACGACGAGAAGCAATTACTCCCCTAAAGATCATGGAGAAGTCTATCCAAAAAGACCCTAACAAGGTATGAGGATAAATAGATCCAAGTCCGAAAAGGAGGCGGATCGTTGTATATCAAAATCCTAAATATGAAGAGGATAAATGAAGAAGTCGTGGTCAACTTTTGAAGCATCTTACACACCTAATGAAGATGTATACCAAAATGAAGAGAAGACCATAATTTCATGATCGTCTCTCACGATTTGAAGTTTGAAGTACAAGCCAAATATCGGTCCGAGAAAGGTCTCAAATCGTGAAACGAGTTATGCCAAGATATGAACTTTTGGAGGTTTTGAGAAGCAGTTTTAAAAGATTTTGTCCTTTAGCTAACTATTGATTAAATCGTCCCACTTTATTTTCGGCCTTAATAAATTATCGAAATAAGTCAAAAATGCATCCTCGTGATCATTCAAGACAAAAATAAAATACAAGAGATACACAGTAGGAATAAGGGGGTCTAAGTGATTAATTAAACCACATGAGTAAGTGTTAGTTGTGCTAACTTGTAGTTTCAATGATCTCGTTTTTAAGCTTGGTATGGGGAACGTGAAACTTGAGGGTGATTAATATTCATGACACCAAAGCCCTAATCTAAGTCTTAGATTTCTTTACGAGTTTCTTCCATCTAATAATTTCCAAGTTAAATAAAATGTTAAAACTTTTGTCTCCTTTTAAGTTTTTATCTTTTCATCATAGTAGTAGTAGTAATAGTAATAAAGGCCGAGATGGATTAATTATGAGAAAAATGTAACTTTATGTTTTGAAATAATG
The DNA here is from genome assembly GCA_025667525.1 of Glebionis coronaria. Lineage (NCBI taxonomy): Eukaryota > Viridiplantae > Streptophyta > Magnoliopsida > Asterales > Asteraceae > Glebionis > Glebionis coronaria. Next base: position 344,651,618 of record CM046880.1, read on the forward strand.
CATTGCATGGGGTCATTGCAATGGTCAAGTGTAGGGGATTTAATAAGTGTGTAAACACTTATCCTTTTGCCACTAAAATCAAGGAAAAACAAGACCTAATCATGTGTTTTATGTCGTAAAAGTCGGAATTACGCGTGGTTTTGTGTGTTTGTGTTAAAATAGGTACAAATGATCAAAATAAGAGAAAACACGGGATTTCACGGTCAAATGTTGAAGAAAAGTCTAAAAAGAGACAAAGACACAGTCAAAAGATCAAAAGTGTGCCAAAGATCACGAAACCCGGCAAAATCGATAAGATTTGAAGAAAAGACCAAAATGCCAAAGATCAAGTTGTTTTATTCGGGGATTTAATTTTTACAAAGATTTTGGGCCTTGTGGGTCCCACTTATGATTATTGGGCCCACAAGCCCATTTGGAAAATTGAATTATATGCTAAATGGATAAAAAGCGCTAACATAAGCCCATTTGCACAAAAGTGATGGATTGGAAATATCTTTGGGCTTGTTTAAATAATGAAACGGAAGGATTTTTTTTTTGCCTAATTGGGCCAAGCCCAAAACAAACGATTGGGATAAAAACTGGTTTTGCTAGACAAAGTCGGTCAACAATTTAACTCTCAGTCAACTCATACCCTGCACCCCCCACACACCCGAACACTCCCCTCACACGGTTTTTCCAACTTTTATACTTTCCTCCCACGTGTTTCTTTTTTTACCCGGTCCATCCTTCTCCTCACCCACATTAATAAAACAAGTTTTTTTTATTTCACCCACCTCCCATTAAACCATTCGTTACAAACAATGAAAACATTCACCCACCATTTTTTTCATCTCTCTAAAAAATAATAACAGCCATCACCCAAACCCTAAAAATTGGGGGTTTTTTCACCCTTTGATATTTGAAAGCGCGTGTTCTTCACATCCACAAATTAAACCCCAATTTTCGGGGAAGAACACCCAAAGTGGTCCTCTATCCTCATCTCAAGATTGATCTCAGCCGTTCGATATGAAGAAAAAGAGAGAGAAGAAATCAACGATCAAGATTCAAGAACGTAGGCACCAAGATTAGGGTTTGCCTATATAACCCTCACACATCATGTAAAGGAGGGCAGCTTTTCTTTATTTTCAGTTTTTTAAATTAATTAGGAGTAGATTTAAATTAGAATTATTTTTCAGTAAATTAGTTATAGATTTAATCTTGTATTTCCAATTTCCAGTATTTGTAATATTTTTATTATTAATGAAAAGTACCTTTTTATAAATTTTCGTCTTCATTTATGTCAATTTTAATTTGATTTAATCTTGAATGCATTTTTAATTACTGTTCTTGTTCATAATTTTTTTATATATTAATCGTTATAAAAAAAATAAATAAGAAATAAAAAGAAAGTGGTAAATCTCCCCACCGGAGATTTAAAAGTACTATTACTACTGTACGGTTGGATTAAATTTTGTTCGAAGGAGATTTGGTCCGAGTACTGTTGATGTTCGTTGATGTGTTAAGGTGGTGTTTGGTGATACTTCGGTTCATAAGGTGGCTCAGCGCCAACCTGCTTCACAACGGTTTTCGACAATAGGTTCATAATCTTCTTTTCATTTTTTTGTTAAGTTTATTAATCTGCTCATTTTATTGTTTTATTGTGTTTGGTAATAAATTAGTTTAAATCTGCTTTTGTTTTGGTTCATTTTATTCGCATATCTGTTAAGTGAATTTAGATCTGTATAGTTTTATTTGTGATTAGCATACAGTTTAAAATTGGTTATAGCTTATTTTCATTTTATATTAAGACTGCTAGTCTGCTTTGTTTTTTTTTTTGTTTTTCTTCTATCTGTTTATTTGCTAGTCTATTTTTAATCTATGTTTATTGTTACTGTTTGGGTTTGTTTAGGATTGCTCATTTCTGATTTCTCACATTTAGTATGCTTATTTGGATCAGTTTATTAGTTTATAGCTTATTTAGTTGCCACTGTTTAGAATATCGTTTCTGTTTAGGATTTTTGCTTATTTAAGTTTGCTTATTTGATTCTGCTTAATATCTTATTTATGTTTCAGCTTTTATTGCTTTTTTGTTATTTTTTTTAGTCTGCATTTGTATTTGGTTTTGTTGGCTAAATTTTCGTCTGATTATTGTTAGTTCTCATAAGATGTTTAAGTAAAAATATAACAAAAATATTAGTATAAATTTTGTCTGGGGTAGGATTCGAACCCCAGACCCCTCGTCTAGATAGGAAACGCCCCAACCATCTCCTCTATTGCTCTTTTTTTGTGTTTAATTACACCTTAGTTCATTAATTTAGGATATTTTCAATGAATTAGTTTAATACATGTTTAGTTTAGTTTTATTTTTAATTAAAAGTTTTATAATATTTTACTTCACTTCAGTTTTTATAAATATAAAAAAGGACAAAAAAATATTTTATTTACTTTCTTTAAAATTTTAAATTAGTTTAGATTTACTTTTATTTAAAATAGATTTATTTTAAGTTTTCAAATTTAGTTTTAAAATTAGTTTTATTAAGTTTTCATTTAAATTTTAAAGTTTTATTAAAAGTTAAATGTTGTTTTCAAAATTAGTTTATATAGATTAGTTGTCATTTAAATTATTTTAATTTTTAAATTAGATTAAATAGTTTTTAAATAGACTTTTAGTTTAAAATACAAAAATATTATTTACCAAAAACAAAGTTAAGTCGATACGTTAAACCGGAAATCAAATTCGAGTCGAATCGAGGAAAACGAACTTAATTGCTTAAATTTGGATTAACAAAATCTCTTTTTTCACCCTAGCCAAACCTTAAGGGCCACGATTTGGTATTTATTTCGGGTTTCTTCATCATCTTGATTAGATCTCTAATCTCCTTGTTCATCTAGATCTTCCTTGGTAACTTTTAAACAAGAAAGGTATACTCCTTACGCTTCTTCATTTTTACTTGAATGCATCATCATCCATCTATGAACACATGTAAATAACTTGTTAAAATCAAGATTTGGTAAAAACCATGACCTTAAAGGTCACGACATATATTTGAGCACCATTAGTCATGGTTAAAATCTTTTTAATAAAGAAATCTATGACTAGTACTTTATGTTTTAACTTGATTTAAAATCATATGAACCATTTTATGAATTTAAATGTAGCATGGGTTACACATCTTACTCTTTGGGATTCTGGTTAACTAATAATCATAGATCTCATAAGTAAACATGTGTAACTTAAAAATCATGAAAGACCATGACCTTAAAGGTCAAGGCATAAATGAATGATGTATCTATGATTTATGTACTAAGTTTTTAATAATGGAATATGTGTTATTACATGTGAAATGAAATACTAAAAATTACTAAAATGAATTATGTGTACATATATAGTCGTGGGTTATATATGACCTTGAATGGACTTTAAAGGTACATGCATGCTTATATAAAACCTAGATCTAATGATAAGAGTTTAACTTAACATGATAAACATAAAACAAGCTTATAAATCTTATGGGAACATTGGGAGAAAACAATATAGCCATGAGCTATATGTTGTTTTCTTGGAATTGTGGTAACCTTGGAAACATGCAAGAAACCTAGATAATCATGTTGTATTTTTATAAATATTTACAAGACATAAAACTAGCTAAAATGTCCATCTTGGAAACACCAAGATTTAAAATTATAGCCGTGGATTATATGTATGTATGTATGGACTTGTGACTTGATTTCTTGATTTGTACATAGCTAGATCTTATTTTAGGGACACTTATAAGTACATGCAACCTTAAAATAAGTTTTGACTCATCTTAATAAGCTATGATTAATTATAGCCGTGAGTTATAAGCTCATATTAGAGCTTATGACTTGCATGCAACCTTGTAACACATCTAGATCTTATTTGGTACATCACATAAAATAAACTATAAGTTTTATTCTTTTATTAAGATTTAAAAACGAAATATGGATAAGCTAATAATAAGCTTATAAGAAAATCCTAGGTTAATACTTACATAAAATGAAAAGTAGTATTAATAGACTAATTAAGCCCATGCAATATTAGCCCAAGACTTAATGGACCCAATAAGCAAATTTAATAAATCTTAGTGTCCTAATGGACTTAAGATTATACTTGAACTCATTTAAATAATTAATGGACTTAAAATGTATTTAAGCCCAATAAATGTGTTGAAGGCCCATTTAACAAGTTAGTAAACTTAAAAATATATTTAGGCCCTCTAGATGGCCCATTAGATATTTTAACCCATTTAATGAGCCCATATAATGTTTTGAATGTTTAAATAAAAGTTTTTATAATAAGATGTAACTTGTAAAAACTTTTGGACTAAAATGACAATTTATGAAACTTGAGGACTAAAACCATGACTTATGAAACTTGTTTTGATAAACTAACAAACCCAAGGACTGAAAATGTAATTACCCGAAGGTCTAGGGTTTAATAAATACCATCCGTGGCATATTAAACCCTAGGGACCATTTTGGAAAGTTTCTAAAAGTGTTTGTCATTGTATAACCCTAGGGACCATTTTGGTAATAATCCGAAACTTAAAGAATCCCTAGGGGTTGTTTTGTCATTTTATGAAAGTTATAATACCTAGATTTAACTAGGGGGACTAAATCTGCCGTAAGTCGAAACTTTAACAAGCCCTAGGTACCAAATGTGTAAAAATCCAAAAGTTATACTTTGTTTAAAATATGGAGGGACTAGTTATGCCATGTACCGAAACTTTAACAAGCCCTAACCCTAATTCTATTTTAAATTTAGTAAAACTTAATTAAAACCTAAACCATAAGGATTAATGTATAAATTCTTAAACTTGGAATTGATAAATTATTTTATAATTGTTAAATAATTTATGGGAACTTTTAAGTTAAATAAAATATTATATTTTATTTTTCAAAAATAAAATATTTATATTTTTGCTTTATGAAATGTATAAACAATATGGATATGTATTACTAATACATGAACCCATATACTTTTAGGAAATAAATTTATATGAACGTTAAATAAATTGAGTACTAATATTATAAGTCGAACGCCTTACGTTTACTTAAAATATGAAACTTAATTGTAAGTTTAAATGGAAGATTATAATACATGAACTGCGAACGTAAACTAATATTTTAAGTAAAACATTTTTATGTTTACTTAATTATGAAACTTAATAGTAAGTTTAAATGGATGATTATAATACATGAACCGCGAACGTAAACTAATATTTTAAGTAGAACATTTTTATGGTTACTTAATTATGAAACTTAATAGTAAGTTTAAATGGATGATTATAATACCTGAACTGCGTACGTAAACTGATATTTTTAGTAGAACATTTTTATGTTTACTTAATTATGAAACTTAATAGTAAGTTTAAATGGATGATTATAATACATGAACTGCGAATGTAAACTAATATTTTAAGTAGAACATTTTTATGTTTACTTAATTATGAAACTTAATAGTAAGTTTAAATGGATGATTATAATACATGAACTGCGAACGTGAACTAATATTTTAAGTGGAACATTTTTATGTTTACTTAAATATGAAACTTATATAGATAAGTTTAAATGGGTATTGTTAATACTTGTACTACGGTTATTTAGATAAATGTCGTAGCGTAAATGAACTGACTAAAAATCTATATAAGCATACACATATGTTCTTTGTACTATCTATTAAGACTATACTATTTGATTAGGCATAACTTTTGGCGTGAACATTATTTGGATATTCGTGTTATACAGCTATTGCCAACTCCCAGGTGAGTTTACAGCCCCATATAAACTATTGATAAACTTTTCCTCTACGGGGGAGAAAACATGCAACTATTTTAAAATGGACATAACTGAATTGTATAAACTTGACTATGATTGACTATTATAGAAACTGTTAAATTGTTGTAAATCACCCGAATGTTATAAATAGATCTATTAGGGATTGACCATCCCTATCTGGGTGAGTCATGTTCACTGTGCCTTGGCCGGGACAACAGATGTATACCATGTTGGAACTGGGTTTGGGTGTCTTTTTGTAAGACACTACGTCCTCATCTGTTGAGGACTATGGAAGGTTAAGCTTCATTTTCGAGTAATAGCAAATGTAATCTACTTTTTAGTAAGAATGCTTTGTGCATTGTTACTTCTATGATTAATGTATGTTCAAACTAATTATTGTTAAACTTGTAAATTCACCAACTTTATGTTGACCCTCTAAGCATGTTTATCTTAGGGAAATGAAGTTAGTACGAGATATGTGCATTGACTCAAACATCTATGTAATCTGCATTCTAGGAATCGTCAAGGGTTCCATTTGGGGAAAATGAACAATCTACTTACGTCATGTTAAAGACAATTTTTAATTTGTTTAATAATCATGTAATCTGATTTGAATAACTCCTTATCTTATGCTCTATGAACTATGTGCTATCGATCCACCCTTGTGACATCTCCGTTGATAATTCCGCATATTTTGACCCTACCCGGGGTGTCACAGAGATTGGTATCAGAGCGTTAGTTATAGAGAACCAGATAAATTTTTAAATAAAATAAAAATAAAGTGATTTTTCTTTTATTTAAAACTGGACTATAACTTTATAAAATCTTTTGGGATCGTATTAGTTAAGAGTATAGATCGTAGGGCATTATGTGCTATGTGAGCTAAGTGTTACTGATTGATAAATAAACTGGTTAAATGACTATATATATATATATATTTATAAGTATTAACATATATAACCTTAAAACATTACGATGATTGTTTAAAAAGGGATATACTTCATAAACTTGTAGCCAAAAATAATATTTTTCCTTTGTTTGTAAGCATATACTTACTTCAAATTTAAAATAATATTATTTTCAGAGCATCATGACTTCACCTACTGCACCTCCGACTTTTCTACCAATAGTAGAACCTGCTCCAGCTACCCGTTCATCTCCACGATCTGTACAATGCGAATGGTTATCAGCCTCTGACTCAGAGGATGATCAGACCATCGAAGCTGTACTTCCTGAGGACCCTTTTTCTGCTCCAGCATCAGCCATACTGGTCCCCACCTCTATGGAGGAGGACCAGGTGTCTCCAGACCTACCATCTTCTGTACCTACATCTTTACCATCGAGCTATTTTCCCGAGTCTGTACCCGGCTCCACTCTTGAGATCGAGGAAGGCTCTGGGTGGGACGTGTTGACTCTGTCCAGGCCCAGATCGCCGCACTGGCCGCACACCAGGAGCGGGAGATATCCGACCTTCGCATCCTGTTGACAGCTGGTCAACTGGGCTATACTGCCATCCATGAGCGCATCGACTCTCTCACTCATACTATGAGGGGAGAGGCACAGGCAGCCCGAGGCGTCCAGGCTAAGACTGAAGAGGCATTGTAGTGGCTTTGGAGGAGAACTATCATCTCCACCCGCGTATCCAGACCATGGAGAGTCTCCAGCACCAGACCCATGCTGCTCTATCTGCTCAGGAGCAGTCCCTGTCCATTTTCTTTGACCTAGCCACCGCCCGACACGACGGAGTTACTGCAGAGATGACCTATCTTCGTGGGGCTGTCGACAAACTTAGGACCAAGCTGCTGAAAGCACTCCGCATGCTCAAGGAGGACCGAGTGACAGTTCAACTTTATGGAACACCAGGAGAGCACCTGCAGCTTCATCAGCCCCACCAGCCCCAGCCTCATCTAGCAGACCATCTAGGCAGGAGTAGGATAGATGTACTAGATTTCTTGTACATCATGATCAGCCTATGGGTTGCACCCTAGCCGTCATGGTATAGGACTTTTGTACTTTTATTTCTTTTCATCTTTTGGTGATGTAATCATGTACTGTATCTTTTCTTTTTGGACATCTAATTTTGGGATGTAATGTATTAAAGACTATGTGTATCATTACCTTGGACAAGGCTCGACAGGCCTATGACTTGGATTTTGTAATGCTAGATGGATGTTAAATTTCTTATGGAAATAGCATGTAATCACTTTCTTTATTATATTTGTTGTGTAATGTATTATATTATGAGATCTTGACAGGTTATCCAAATTTGTTATGAAATCAGTGCATGAATTTTCCCCGTGCAAATAATATAAAAACTGTACTAACGTTTGAACTAATAATCTCATTTTGTGTATGACTATAGACAAATGGTGATTACGATATCAAATCCCAATAATGCAACCACATCCAACGCTGATAATGCTGAATTTCTAGAAGCTACTAAAAATGTCACTACCGCACAACTCCGAGAAATGATAAGAGAGGGCATTACAACAGCTATGGCAGCCAGAGGAGCTGATCCAAATGCAAACAATGATCCAAACCTCAATATGCGCAGAAACAACACCAACATGGGTTGCTCTTACCCCGACTTCTTAAAGTGCAAACCCTCATACTACCGAGGAAAAGAAGGAGTTGTTGAATTGATGCAATGGTTTGAAAGACTAAAGACAGTTTTCCGCATCAGCGGTTGTGCTGACGAGAACAGAGTTAAGTTTGCCACATGCACACTACTTGAGAGCGCCCTTACCTGGTGGAACTCTGTTGTCACTACCCTTGGACATGACACTACTTATACTCTCACTTGGGCCAACCTCAAAGAGAGGATGACTGAGAAGTATTGTCCTAGAGGAGAAATGAAGAAGTTGGAAATAGAGCTGTGGGATCTAAAGTGTAAGAACAATGATATCCTTTGGTACAACCAAAGATTTCAAGAGTTAAGCTTAATGTGAACCAGAATGTTCCCTCAAAGGAGCGACAAGATTGAAAAGTATGTCAGCGGACTCCCTGACAACATCCATGACAGTGTGCTAGCTTCACGACCCACTACCGTTGAAGGTGCTATGGAATTTGCGACTGAGATGATCAACAAGCGAGCCCGCAATCTGTCTGAAAGGCAAATGGATAACAAGAGAAAGTCAGATGAAAGCTCTCGTAGCCAGCACCAGCAGCCTTCCAAAAGGCAAAACGTTGGGCAAGCTGATGACACTACACCCATAACCCGCACCAAGAACTACTCAGGATCCAAGCCTAAGTGTTCAAAGTGCAACTATCATCATGTTGCTGGAGGACAATGCCAAGGATGCAACAAGTGCGGACAACAAGGACATTTTGCTCGTAAATGTCAAGCAAATGTTGCTACCCTGGTTCGACCAAATAACAATCCTGTAAATAGAAACAAAGGCAAGTCCAATGCCCGTGGGAGCGGAAGTGGGCAACAGGGAAGCCGAAACCCCACAGGTGGAGGCAGCAGTGGACCAAAGAAAGCTGTAGTATGTTACGAGTGTGGAACCCCTGGACATGTGAGACCCGACTGTCCTAAGTTGGCCAACCAGAAGAAGGACAACAAGGGAACTTCTTCGCAAGTGTACATGGCTGGCAATGCCCAAGCCAATCCAGATTCCAACGTCGTCACCAGTACGTTTTTACTAAACCAACGATATGCATCTGTCTTGTTTGACACCGGGACAGACCGAAGTCTTATATTTACTAAATTTAGTAAGGTATTGGAAATCACTCCAATAGTTTTAGACCCCTACCATACGGTATAACTAGCCGACGGAAAATTTGTGATGGTTGACACCATCATTCGAGGTTGTACCTTAAACCTTTTTCCCAATCACCCGTTTTACATCAATTTGACTCCAGTAGGTCATGGTAGCTTTGATGTCATCATTGACATGGATTGACTAGCAAAGTATCATGCAGTTATCTTATGTGATCAAAAACTGGTTCGTATACCTTGGGGAGATAAAACCGTGATTATACGAGGGGACGGTAACCTCGATATAATCAACACTAGATTTAGTGTCATTTCTAGCACCAAAACCCAGAAATACTTGGTTAAAGGATGCCCCATCTTCCTAACCTGTTTCTCCCTACGTGACGAGGTAGGCAACCCTAAACCTGAAAGACACATCCAACATAATGTGTGTATTTTGTAGGGTTATATCTGCTACCTTAGGCAACTCTAAACCTAGAAGACATGTCCAGCTCACAATGAGTGTATTTTGTAGGGCTGTGTTCGACATCCCTCGTAAAGAGATGTTGCATGCCCCATATTAATGGACATACCTTTTCCCACTTCGGGTTCAATTAATTCGACAATACCATCATCCACCAAACCCTGGGAGGTGTAACTTCCTCTTTTTAGAAGTTAAAATTTGTGCAAATTTTGAACCAGTGATAGTGGATGCATGACCCTTTTTTCAGCACCCCGCAAGGCGCGCACTTCTTTATTCTTAGTATCTTCTTTTATTTCCATCATTTGAGGTGCTTCTTTTCTGCGCCCCTTTCGTTCAGCCCCGTAGTAAATGAAGCAGATTCTTTGCAACTTCCTACCCAATCGCCATCAACAATAATCTTAACCTCTCTGCTAGGTAGAAGCTTTAGTACGAGTAACTAATGTCTGTATCCCACAAGCTCGAGGTATAACTGCAAGTCTTTCGCGTAAAGCTGTTGACATAGGAGGGGTTATAGTTAAAATATTATTTTATTTTATTTTACTTTCAACCCTCAATTTTCACCATCGGGTGTGGAGATATAACCTATATCTCACCCGTGAAAAGGATGCTGAAGTAGTGCATCCCCAGCTTTCCCAACATGTAAAACATGCTGGCGCGTCCTCCTCATGCCATAAACCATTTGTAGTGGATTTTCCCTCCTAACCAAATCCACAACACCATTGGTCCTCACCCAGCTCTTGGAAGGACGTAACTGCCCCTGTTGAGAAGCCCGCACCTATCCATCCATAGCAGCAGTCTCCTTTACTGCTCAATCGGATGAAAGTGCAACCCGGATAAAGATCTCTTTGCATCGCTTCCTATCCATCCATAGCAGCAGTATCCTTTACTGCTCAATCGGATGAATAGTGCAACCCGGATAAAGATCTCTTTGCATCGCTTCCTATCCATCCATAGCAGCAGTCTCCGCTACTGCTCAATCGGGTGAATAGTGCGACCCAGATAAGATCTCTTTGCATTGTTTTATATCCATCCATAGCAGCAGTTTCCTTTACTACTCAATCGGATGAATAGAGCGACCCGGATAAAGATCTTTTTGCATCACCTTCTGTCCACCCGTAGTAGCAGAAGCCTTCATTACTGCTCAACCGAACGTATAAGGGTAACCTAGGTGTAGACCACTTCGCGTTAACGTCACCATCCGTTCCTGAGAGAGTGTCTGAAATGAACCATATACTTAGAACATCTTTCACTTAAAAGATAACTACGTTTTTAGTAGCTTTGAGGACAAAGCTAAAATAACAGAGTGGTGCTGTAAAATCCATGATTTTACCAAGATTTAATGTAATGAAGTTTCACCCAATAATCCTAGAACACATACTCATGTGTTATGTTTCTATAAGTTGTGTGTGAACTTGTCCATTATGTACTTATACTTTTACATTCATACTTGTAATAAGTTTCATAACTTAAACCTTGTATTTAGAACTAGGGGAAACAAGTAATAAAATGTATAATCAATATTTGAAGTATACAACACTTAACTAAAATTTGAAAAACATGCTACACATACTATATGTAGCCGTGTATGTATGTGTGTATGCATACCATGAACATGTTTAAAACCTTCTTGGACTAGCCCAAGACCATATACTCCTAGTGTGCTAGCCCAACATAAGCCCAAACCAAAGCCCATTTCCCTTTGGTTAGCTATACATGGCACACATACATATGTGGAAGGAGAAGAGATGCTTTGGATACACAAGAGCCTACACTTGGCACAAGTGTTCTTACCAAGGCAATCATGCCTTTTGCCTTGGCTTTCTCTTTCCTCCTTTTAGCCGAAAAACACACACATACATTATCATTCTCTCATGCAACTTAAATCTCATTCTCTCATGAAACTTAAATCTCATTCTCTCTTCACCTATCTCTCTCAAATCATTCGGCATTAAGCCACAAACATCCAAAGTTGTTCATTAAATCTACTAAATCCTTGTCCCATCTTAACTACTAATCATTTAGTAGCATCATCATCTTTGGAATCATTATACCAAGCCCTAGCCAAACCTTAAGGGCCACGACTTGGTATTTATTTTGGGTTTCTTCATCATCTTGATTAGATCTCTAATCTCCTTGTTCATATAGATCTTCCTTGGTAACTTTTAAGCAAGAAAGGTATACTCCTTATGCTTCTTCATTTTTACTTGCATGCATCATCATCCATCTATGAACACATGTAAATAACTTGTTAAAATCAAGATTTGGTAAAAACCATGACCTTAAAGGCCACGGCATATATTTGAGCACCATTAGTCATAGTTAAAATCTTTTTAATAAAGAAACCTATGACTAGTACTCTATGTTTTAACTTGATTTAAAATCATATGAACCATTATATGAATTTAAATGTAGCATGGGTTACACATCTTACTCTTTGGGATTTTGGTTAACTAATAATCATAGATCTCATAAGTAAACATGTGTAACTTAAAAATCATGAAAGACCATGACCTTAAAGGTCACGACATAAATGAATGATGTATCTATGATTTATGTACTAAGTTTTTAATAATGGAATATATGTTATTACATGTGAAATGGAATACTAAAAATCACTAAAATGAATTATGTGTACATATATAGCCGTGGGTTATATATGACCTTGAATGGACTTTAAAGGTACATGCATGCTTATATAAAACCTAGATCTGATGATAAGATTTTAACTTAACATGATAAACATAAAACAAGCTTATAAATCTTATGGGAACATTGGGAGAAAACAATATAGCCGTGAGCTATATGTTGTTTTCTTGGATTTGTGGTAACCTTGGAAACATGCAAGAAACCTAGATAATCATGTTGTATTTTTATAAATATTTACAAGACATAAAACTAGCTAAAATGTCCATCTTGGAAACACCAAGATTTAAAATTATAGCTGTGGACTATATGTATGTATGTATAGACTTGTGACTTGATTTCTTGATTTGTACATAGCTAGATCTTATTTTGGGGACACTTATAAGTACATGCAACCTTAAAATAAGTTTTGACTCATCTTAATAAGCTATGATTAATTATAGCCGTGAGTTATAAGCTCATATTAGAGCTTATGACTTGCATGCAACCTTGTAACACATCTAGATCTTTTTTGGTACATCACATAAAATAAACTATAAGTTTTATTCTTTTATTAAGATTTAAAAATGAAATATGGATAAGCTAATAATAAGCTTATAAGAAAATCCTAGGTTAATACTTACATAAAATGAAAAGTAGTATTAATGGACTAATTAAGCCCATGCAATATTAGCCCAAGACTTAATGGACCCAATAAGCCCATTTAATAAATCTTAGTGTCCTAATGGACTTAAGAATATACTTAAACTCATTTAAATAATTGATGGACTTAAAATGTATTTAAGCCTAATAAATGTGTTGAATGCCCATTTAACAAGTTAGTAAACTTAAAAATGTATTTAGGCCCACTAGATGGCCCATTAGATATTTTAACCCATTTAATGAGCCCATATAATGTTTTGAATGTTTAAATAAAAGTTTTTATAATAAAATGTAACTTGTAAAAACTTTTGGACTAAAATGACAATTTATGAAACTTAAAGACTAAAACCGTGACTTATGAAACTTGTTTTGATAAACTAGCAAACCCAAGGACTAAAAATGTAATTAACCGAAGGTCCAGGGTTTAATAAATACCATCCGTGGCATATTAAACCCTAAGGACCATTTTGAAAAGTTTCTAAAAGTTGTTTGTCATTTTATAACCCTAGGGATCATTTTGGTAATAATCCGAAACTTAAAGAAGCCCTAGGGACTGTTTTGTCATTTTATGAAAGTTATAAAACCTAGATTTAACTAGGGGACTAAATATGCCATAATCTGAAACTTTAACAAGCCCTAGGTACCAAATGTGTAAAAATCCGAAAGTTATACTTTGTTTAAAATATGGATGGACTAGTTTTGCCATGTACTGAAACTTTAACAAGCCCTAACCCTAATTCTATTTTAAATTTAGTAAAACTTAATTAAAACCTAAACCAATTAATATATAAATTCTTAAACTTGTAACTAATATATTTTATTTTCAAAAATAAAATATTTATATTTTTGCTTTATAAAATAAATTGTATAAACAATATGGATATGTATTACTAATACATGAACTCATACACTTTTAGGAAATAAAAATATATGAACGTTAAATAAATTGAATACTAATATTAAAAGTCGAACGCCTTACGTTTACTTAAAATATGAAACTTAATTGTAAGTTTAAATGGATGATTATAATACATGAACTGCGAACGTAAACTAATATCTTAAGTAGAACATTTTTATGTTTACTTAATTATGAAACTTAATAGTAAGTTTAAATGGATGATTATAATACATGAACTGCGAACGTAAACTAATATTTTAAGTAGAACATTTTTATGTTTACTTAATTATGAAACTTAATAGTAAGTTTAAATGGATGATTATAATACATGAACTGCGAACGTAAACTAATATTTTAAGTAGAATATTTTTATGTTTACTTAATTATGAAACTTAATAGTAAGTTTAAATGGATGATTATAATACATGAACTGCGAACGTAAACTAATATTTTAAGTAGAACATTTTTATGTTTACTTAATTATGAAACTTAATAGTAAGTTTAAATGGATGATTATAAAACATGAACTGCGAGCGTGAACTAATATTTTATGTGGAACATTTTTGTGTTTACTTAACTATGAAACTTATATAGATAAGTTTAAATGGATATTGTTAATACTTGTACTACGGTTATTTAGTTAAATGCCGTAGCATAAATGAACTGAGTAAAAATCTGTATAAGCATACACATATGTTCTTTGTACTATCTATTAAGACTGTATTATTTGATTAGGCATAACTTTTGGCATGAGCATTATTTGGATATTCGTGTTATACAGCTATTGCCAACTCCCAGGTGAGTTTACAGCCCATATAAACTATTGATAAACTTTTCCTCTACGGGGGAGAAAACATGCAACTATTTAAAATGGACATAACTGAATTGTATAAACTTGACTATGATTTACTATTATAGAAACTGTTAAATTTTTGTAAATCGCCCGAATGTTATAAATAGATCTATTAGCGATTGACCATCCCCATTGTAGGTCCAAAGTTTCTTTGGATTTAGCAAGTGTTAGATTATCTAATGAATGGAAGGGAGAAGGAAGAGCTAGAGAGAGAAAAGAGAAAGAATGGAAGAAAGATGGAATGAATAAAATGACAAAGTGATCAACCCCTCCTAACATGCTAGGAGGGGGTATATATAGCCCACCCTACATGTGGGCTATATGGGCTATATGTTAATATATTGGATCACGAGCCCAATACTTGAATATATCGTTGGAGTGACCGATCCTTTCTAAATACGTAAAAACGTATTTCTAACAATCCCCCCTAAGGGAGGTCACTCCAAATTACAATGTCCTAAGTAGTCTATAGCTCGTGATCTATTCTAACAATGATGTGACCGAGACTTTCTTTGGAAAAACGTATTTCCAACAATCTCCCCCTAAGGGAGGTCACACCATTTTACAAAATCTTAAACCTAGCATACTATGCTTGAGTCTTCGATCTTGTTCTTGTGAATATGCTTGATGTGATCTTTGACTTTAGTCTTGAGCATGTTTCCTTGCCTTGACCTTGTGCATTCATCACTTGTGATATTTGCCTCTTCGTGACTTTATGTTCCACATACTTACACCTTTATAAATTCTTGAAAGCTTTAGAGTTTGATACAGCAGAAGACTTGACTTTTAGGCTTTCTTGAATTTGTTGAAGTATTAAGTGCAGAAAACATAAGCATGTGTTTACGACTTCTTCTGGATTGTACACCGCAATGCCACCTTCTTGTTACGCCGCATAAGACAATTAGCAACAAAACATATACACAGATGAAATGGCCTTGAACATTTCATTCTAATTCGTTAGCATTTTACCTCCGGTCGATGAAGACCGTTGGACGATATTAAATATCGTACTTGTGGGAGGTAGTTTCAATTAAGAACCTCCTTGACAAGATTTCACGTGTAAACCCGTTCTCTTTATTTGACCGTCCAAAGCTGACTGCGAACATAAAGAGTGAATCATTTGGATAATAATATCCGCATGATTTGAAGCCGTCAATTCATGTTCCCAGAACAAGTGAAATTCAATTAAGAACCGCACCATTGTTGCTTTCCAGTTGTCACTAGCTTGATTTATATAGAATCTTGCAAGTTACCTACCAAGTGCTGTTTCATGTTAACACCAGAAGGATTTCCATTCGTCACTGTAAATACTTAATAGTATTACTCTGAATGTTCTGGCAAGATCACTAAGATATTGCGTAGAGGTCTGGAATGTGTTTAAGTTCAGTTAAGAATTAAACCGCTGTTGCTTTCTAGTTATCACAAGTTTGATTCATAAAGAATCACACAAGTCACCTAACATGAGTTTTTTGATATTCGCTCAAGAAGGATTTCCATCTTTATTGTAAATACTTTCGTATTACTCGGATGTTCAGGCAAGATCATGAAGATTTTGCGTATGACTCTTAAGATCTTTCTTACTTTTCACAGTGTGTGAAGAAGCAAGGAATTATGAAAGTGTGTCCTAATGAGATATTTGATGATCTCAAATGGCTCTAGACTCGATCGTGCATTTTGGATTTTAGTGATCTAAGGCTGGAGAGGAGTGTCACCATTTCAATACCAATTTATTCGGAGTGAATAAATCGATAGATAATGCGTTGTCTCTGTGTGATTAAAACAAATATCTTTTAAGAGACATCTGAGCTAGCTGGGATGGGTTGTACATTGCATCACTGGGTCCATGATGTTTATCTTCAATATCAAGAATCATTAAGAAAATGATCTCAATAGCATATGTATTGACCCGGTTTCTGCCTAAGGTTGTAAGGAGGGCTTCTTTCTTTACATCCTTTATCATTACAATTCTTTTTCATTTTTCAACCCCTTCAATGCTTACCAATACGTCATAACTAGCACCTTGTTGTGATTTTTCCAGTGCTAACTTATGTACTTGGTCAGCATTCAGCTACGTTAACAATCTTTCTCCATCTTTCCTAAGGACTACTATTTCTAGCTATGGAATGTCTTTGGGAAGATTCCTCCGGTTCTAGAAGAATCAATGGACTCAACCTATCCTACCATCCTTATGTCACCACAATCATCACCGTCGTTAATAGAGATGGTGTGGGTAAGTATATGTCACCATGAAATCCATTTTGATATCCAAATCCATTTTTCTTCCCTTAACATATGCCACGATATTCGAAAACATTTCGCACATGTCGGGATGAGCCAGCACATTAAGTCAAACCATTAAATTGATTGATCTCATTATTAAATCACATTTTCTCCCCCATATTAAAAATATTAACCCAATCGATGTTTTTAATATCAATTAATTTAATAAAGTTTTAAGAAAAATTGGGAAGAAAAATGCAAATCCAATTATCTTCATGCTTTACACAAGCTCCCCCTCAAACTAATGAGGGTGTACTTGAAACGTGAATGAAGTATCTTTTAAACACAAGTGTAAGGTACTTATCACATGCAAAGATCATATATGATAATGTATTCACAAGAATAGCGATTTATGAGGTTGGACCTGAATGATGGAGAACATCATATGAAAGAAGCACATGGTTCTTGTTCATGAATGATGGTCGCATCATCACGTCTAAAGTTATCTCTTGACTCAATGTGTACGATTGATTTCGTTGTCGTGACACCAACATGTGAACTTGGCACTTTCAGCGTCAAAGATTCTGAATGCTGGACAATTGCTCCCCCTCAATTGTTGACCCGTGTTCTATTGAAAGAGTTGTAGTCGTCGTTTGAGTAGTCGCATCGTCGAGTATGTAGATATCAATTTTAAATTGCTATGATTGGTGGAGATGATAACTTCATAAAAACAAGATTTCTCTTGTTTTAACAAATAAATGCACTGAAGCGTACATATGTTCGTGTTAGATTGTGTTATTACGTAAACACAATCCCTTACATGGTTATAAAGTAAACCATGCCCGAGAAAATTAATTCCCGTTGTTGAGTCAAAGCTTTCCGGTGAAATGCTTGACTTTAATATGAAAAGCGGGTTACTATCTGAAATAATAACAAGCCATTTTGAGCATGTTTTAAAACATTTGAACTTCTGCTCGAACTTTATTTACAACCCCGTGTCATTATTGAATGACATTTCTAGTATCGTAAATATTATCGATTCCAGAAGATATGCTCTTTTTATCAAAAACATTTTGAACACATAATTTTGAAAGATTTAGAAAAACCTTTTGAGAAATTCTCGAAAAATTGTGTTTACTGTTTTGACAAACAATTACTTGAGCTTAAGATGTTGAATATCTTACAAAACGAGCTCAAGTCCTAGAAGTTGTGAACTTCCCGTTGTGAGGATAAGTTTATCATCGGCGATAAACTTTCCTTTTAACTGAAGAACAAGTCCTAAGTTGACATTTACTTAGAAGTCGTTTTCATGAGCTTGTAAAACTTTGAATGTTTTAACGTAAAGCTCATGAACGAGAAAGATAAATTTCTCGTTATGAGGTAAAGTTCTCTTATTTAAAAGATACACTTTCCTTTCTGAGCTTAAAACTTGGAATGTTTTAATACAAGCTCAGACCGAGAAAAATGAATTTCCCGTTACGAGGATAACTTATCATTAAAGATAAGCTTTCCTAAAATGAAGTCCGAGTTACAGTCTGATATTTAACTGTAAGTCATTGTGCATGAGCTTTAAAAACTTCGAATGTTTTTAATAAAAGCTCATGCCCGAGAATAATTAATTTCTCGTTGTAAGGATGAGTTTATCATCGGCGATAAACTTTCCTTTCTTTGAAGTCCGGGGCATAATCTGAAATGTGATTATACGTCATATACACGAGCTTAAAACGTTTTGAATAGTTTTAATGTAAGCTCGTGTCCGAGAAAATTTAATTTCTCGTTAATGAGGATAAGTTTATCATCGGCGATAAACTTTCCTTTATTTGAAGAACGGGTCATCATCTGATATTTAATGATGAACCATATACACGAGCTTAAAACCGTTGAATAGTTTTAATGTAAGCTCGTGTTTGAGAAAATTTAATTTCTCGTTTGTGAGGATAAGTTTATCATCGGCGATAAACTTTCCTTTATATGAAGTTCGAGTTATCGTCTGATATTTAACGATAAGCCATATACACGAGCTTAAAACCTTGGAATAGTTTTAATGTAAGCTCGTGTCCGAGAAAATTTAATTTCTCGTTTGTGAGGATATGTTTATCATCGGCGATAAACTTTCCTTTATGTGAAGATCGGGTCATCGTCTGACATTTAACGATGAGCCTTCTTACATGAGCTTAAAACCGTTGAATAGTTTTAATGTAAGCTCGTGTCCAAGAAAATTTAATTTCTCGTTAATGAGGATAAGTTTATCATCGCGTAGTAAACTTTCCTTTCTCTGAAGTTCGGGTCACAGACTGTGATTTGAATGTGAGCCATAGTGCATGAGCTTAAAAACTTCGAATGTTTTTTAAATTTAGCTCATGCCCGAGAAAACTTAATTTCTCGTTGTGAGGATAAGCTTATCATCGGCGATAAACTTTCCTTTCTTTGATGAACGAGTTACAGTCTGTGATGTGACTATAAGTCCTGTACACTTTAAGCTTAACTGCAAATCCCCTGAGACACTTGTTTCTTAGATATCAGCTTCTTCAGCAACCAATCTCTGAGAGTGTCCTTAATTGAATGGTATACAACGATTGGACCGCTGTGTTCTTGTTGAACGTGGACTTTGGTACCTGCATTCTCATTAGGAGTTTGTATGCTTTTATGTGGGTTAGTGATATCTATCTTAGAACCATTCGGGGATTCACAGTTTTCTTTTCTTGTGCTAGAGGTGACCTGAGGAGATGATTCATTTATCTTAGTTGGCAAACGTTTCCTTTTATAGAACACCTTAAGTTCAGGCTTAAGTGATGTGTCATCTTCTACAATTTCCTCCCTAGTAGTCTTAGTAGAATCGGAGACTATCCTAGTTAAAGGGCACTCGTTTCTTACAAGAGTGAAAGTTCTACCGGTGGGGCGCCACATTTTACCAATGGGTTTGATTTTAGTTACCCACTGGGATTTAAGTCTAGCACGGGAGTTCACCTCATTAAGTAATTTTTTGATACAAGAATCATGATTGGCTTTAAAGACACATTTCCTACATGTTTTACAAGTAGCATATTTAATGTCCGAGTAAGATCTAGAATTCTTAGATGATTGATTGATTCTCCTAGGATGTGACATGCTACGGTTAGCAGTGTTGGGTAAACTAGAAGGCATCTGACTAGGTTTGAAATTCCTATCTCTTACTTTTGTCTTTTGCTTAACTTCCCTTAGACCAAATGTATGGTGAATGTCATTTGAACTAGTTCGAGACGTGTTCTTTGGACTATGTCTAGGGAGACTAGAGGCAATCATGTGATTAGGTCTTACAAAAGCTGTTTTACTCACATTGGGCCTAGATGGTGGAGTGACTGTTTTAGAAATATGAGCCATATCAACTTGGGAGGCAAACCGCGATCTCGAGGATTGTGGTCGCTCGGATCTAAATGCAGTCGGTTGTCTAACGCACTGATTTGTAGGCAGTTTCCCCAAGATTGATGGTTTTTCAAGCTTAGTGTCCACACTAGTTCCTTTAGTTTTCCTCAACTTGTTTTTCAGAGCCGCTATTGCAAAAACCTTTTCTTGTACTTGAGCTTTTAACGTCTCATTTTCTTTGAGCAATTCATCTTGGTATGCCAACTTAGATTCAAGCAACTTAATTTGTTTCAAAAGATTATCCTTTTTAGTTTTAGAATCTAGAACTGTTTGATCCAATTTTCGTTCAAGAACAACGCTTGATTTTTCAAGTTTTTCAAAATATGTTTCAAATTTCTTCGTTTTCTTCGAAAATTCAATTTCGGCATCCTCAAGCTCTTTTGACTGCTGAGCTAAAATAATTTCAAGCTCTTCAATCCTAGAAGCAGAATTGGTTAAAGTAGCAGTCATAAAGCACATATCATGATCTTTAGCATTCTGATCATTCTCTCCCTCATTATGACTCACATCGGATGAATAAGAAGTGGTATTGCTATCATTCTTTTTCATCACATGTTCGGCATAGATAGGGTCAGAATGCTCAACATGTTGTAAATCATTGTTAGATACAGTATTCAATTGTACCCCAACTATTGGCTCTTCGTCATGCATGCTTGAATCATGTTGTCATGATGCAATGACGCTGCTATCATTGTTAACCGAGGTGGTCTCCTTTGAGTCATCCGTAAGACCGTTTGTTTTCTCTGGCATCTGCATCGGATTTTATTGTATTCCACTATCATGCTCTAGTTGAAGTTGTGAACTTTCATAAATCAAAAGTGCAATAGATTTCATGAAATCGAGCAATCTATCACTGGAGTCTTTAACCTCGATTTGTGTGTCTTCAAGGAATGACTGGCAGATTGTTAAAGCTTCAACCTTGGCATGATCAAATTGAAAGAAACTCGAAAAATGTTGCTCTAAAACTTGAAGTGAATGTGAGGATTCAATTTGATTAATGTCTTCTTTGTTGATCTGCTCTAGTAGTTGGTTAAATTTGAGGAGCATTTGGTAGACGAAAATGGTACGATCTTGACCGAAGAGTGTCACAAATCCGCTTCCTTCTTTAAGTAGAGAAATGTTCGACAGATGGGACCGAAGTAGTCGAAATAAAGTCATTCTACTTTCTCTAGCTATAACTTTCATTTGATGCGATTCTCCCTCTTGAAAAGTCGAATTCAAAGACTCCATTGAATTTTGATTTAAGATAATTGTGGTTGTGGTGGTTTTCGAAATTTTACAAGTCGTGAAGAAATCGTGAAGTCGAATTTACGAGATTTTACACACCAACCAATTAATAAACCGTAAAACTTCGACACAATCCTCGTTTGATGATATAAGTTTCTTTTCTCGGCTCAATGATTTCTTTATGATAATACAAACCGGAGTCCAATTAAAATACGACTCACTCCAAAAATAAAGCCCGTAAACAACTTAATCCAACCACTACATATCTTCGTGTAAATTAGTGATCATCCCGTCAAACGATATAATACCAACTCCAAACCTTTGCTAAAAAATAAGCCATATTTGTTTACTTTAGATGATGGCCCATCACACACACCAAATATCAAATCTAATAAATCATTTGACAATACGTGTCCAAGCCACAAAGTTGACAAAATATAACAATAATACTCGGCATGTGTACAAACGTGTCCGAGCTACAAAGTTGACAAAAACAGTGAATACCATGTGGTGTGATTAACTTAGTAACCTCCGCCCCACTCAGTTATTTTAGTCGTATATAAAAAAATAATCCACCAAACCATATCATTCTCACAATATCACTTTATCCCCACTATGTTGAAACCTCCGCCCCTTAAATTTCTTCTCCCAAAACAATCAAACACACCCCTAAACTAATCCTCCCTCTTCTGAAAAACTATTCAGCCACCAACACTCATCTCAATATAGTCAAATATCATGAATCACAGGCCATGTAAATCCATCGTGGCCAATAAAACCCGGATGCTTTGTTTTTATATCATCAAACAATGGTGAACCAAAAAAGATGTGGCTTCTAGATCAAACAATTGGTCTCGGGTAGGTATTTTAATATTATGTTTTTGGTTTTTGAGATCAATGAAAGTTTGAATGAGACTGAGATCCTTTTTTTTGGAGTCTGTGTTTGGGTTTTGAGTTTGAGTCGAAGTGATATTTGATTAGAGGTTTTTGATTGGTTTGTGTTGAAGTCTGGTGTGGTTTGAAGCTTTGGAGTCGTGTGATTCGAGTGTGTTTGTGAGTCTGTTGTAGTCGTGAGATTGTTTGTGTTCGAGTATGGTCCGAGTCCTATTGGTTTTGGTTTTAGTGTGTGGGTGTCGAGGGTGTATGAGTTTAGGTGTGTCGAGTCTGAGTGTGTTTTGTGGTGTTGTTGAGTCGAGTCAGTTGTCGAGAGAGGAGTGAGTCTGATTTTGGTTGTGTCTTGAGGAGAATGAGTTCGGGAGTCGAGTCCAGTCGAGAGTCTTGTTTAGGTCTTTGTCTTTGGTCAATTGGTTGGTTTGGTCAAAATGAGTCAAGGTTTGTTATATTTCCATCATATTTTTCATGTCCATCGCAATATACAAAAAAATAAAGTCATCGTGACGTTGGATCGTAGTCAGTGATCGCAACGAGTCATCGTAGCCAGTGATCGCAACGGATGATCGTGGCTTGTGATCGCACTCCTTGATCGTGGCATGTGATCACACTCCTTGATCGTGGCCTGTGATTGCACTCTTGATCATGGTCTGTGGTCGCACTCTATGATCATAGCCTGTGATCGTACTGGTGATCGCACTCTATGATCGTAACCTTGATCGTAGAAGTGGATCGAAGTTACCAGATCGTAACTTTGGATCCTAACAATCGATCGTAAGATGTCTATCGCAGTTTACAAACCCAAGGGTTTATGCGATCGTAATGAACAAACCTGTAGAACTGAAAATCCGCAATCGCAATGAACAAACCTGGATTCTTGATGAAGACGATAAAACAGATATCCTAGATAAAGTCGATGAAACTAAAAGTGGACAACAGTTGATTAATGGTTGATAAAGACAAAAATGGATTATAAAAATATTATAACAGTTTGAGATATATAGAAATAAAAGACGAGAATAATTGCGACAAAAACAGTATAAGAAAAGTTGAAAAGCAACAACAGGATAAAAAATTTAATACCCTATAAAAGATGATGACAAGAATTGTGACAAGAACAAGGATAAATTTTCTTTTATAAACGATCCAAAATTGTTACTGTATTAAAAATTTGATCACCAAATCAATAGATAAAAACACGCCAATCCAAAGAATCAACCAAAGCTCTTGATACCAATTGTAGGTCCAAAGTTTCTTTGGATTTAGCATGTGTTAGATTATCTAATGAATGGAAGGGAGAAGTAAGAACTAAAGAGAGAAAGGTAGAGAGAGAAAAGAGAGAGAATGGAAGAAAGATGGAATGAATAAAATGACAAAGTGCTCAACCCCTCCTAACATGCTAGGAGGGGGTATATATAGCCCACCCTACATCGTTGGAGTGACTGATCCTTTCTAAATACGTAAAAACGTATTTCCAACACCCATCTGGGTGAGTCATGCTCACTGTGCCTTGGCCGGGACAACAGATGTATACCATGTTGGAACTGGGTTTGGGTGTCTTTTTGTAAGACACTACATCCTCATCTGTTGAGGACTATGGAAGGTTAATCTTCAGTTTCGAGTAATAGCAAATGTAATCTACTTTTTAGTAAGAATGCTTTGTGCATTGTTACTTCTATGATTAATGTATGTCCAAACTAATTATTGTTAAACCTGTACATTCACCAACTTTATGTTGACCCTCTAAGCATGTTTATCTCAAGGAAATGAAGTTAGTACGAGATATGTGCATGGACTCAAGCATCTATGTAATCTGCATTGTAGGAATCGTCAAGGGATCCATTTGGGGAAAATGAACAATCTACTTACGTCATGTTAAAGACAATTTTTAATTTGTTTAATAATCATGTAATCTGATTTGAATAACTCCTTATCTTATGCTCTATGAACTATGTGCTATCGATCCACCCTTGTGACATCTCCGTTGATAATTCCGCATATTTTGACCCTACCCAGGGTGTCACACAAGGCAATGGAACAAGAGGTTTGATGATGAAATCAAGAAATTTGGTTTCAATCAAAATCCTTATGAGCCATGTGTATATATCAAAGCTAGTGGGAGTAGCGTAGTGTTTCTTGTTCTGTATGTTGATGACATATTATTAATGGGAAAAGACATTCCAATGTTGCAAAGTGTAAAAGCTTACCTTGGAAGGTGTTTTTCCATGAAGAATTTGGGAGATGTTGCGTATATCCTTGGAATCAAGATCATACGTGATAGACCTAGACGGTTAATTGGTTTATGTCAAAGTGCTTACATAGATAAGATTTTGAAGAAGTATAACATGGATAATTCCAAACATGGCTTTATTCCCATGCAAACTAAATCAAAATTATCTAAGACTCAAGGAACATCAACACCTGATGAGGTGAGACACATGCAGAGAGTTCCTTATGCTTCGGCAATAGGATCAACCATGTATGTTGTTAGATGTACGAGACCAGATGTTACGTTCTCTCTGAACATGACAAGCCGCTTTCAGCAAAATCTTGGTGATTCTTACTGGACTGCTGTTAAGAACATTCTGAGGTATCTTAGGCATACCAAAGACATGTTTCTTGTTTATGGATGAGATATGAAAAAAGAGCTCAGGGTTGCTTGCTACACTGATGTTGGATATCTTACGGATGTTGATGACACGAAGTCTCAGACGGGATATGTTTTCATGTTGAATGGAGGTGCTATTAGCTAGAAAAGTGCAAAGCATACCATCCATGCAAACTCATCTACAGAGGCTGAGTATATAGCCGCTTCGGAGGCTGCTAAAGAGGCCGTTTGGATTAAGAAGTTTATTTCTGGGCTTGGTGTTGTTCCCACAAATAATGAACCTATGACGATGTATTGTGACAATACCGGAGCCATTACTATAGCAAATGAACCAGGAATCACTAAAGATGCGAAACATTATCGTTCCAAAGTTCACTACCTCAGAGAAGTGATTGAACTTGGTGATGTTAGTCCGGAGAAAGTTCACACATACGACAATTTAGCTGACCCCTTCACAAAGGCGTTAGACCTCAAAAGGCATTCCATGTTAATTCATGGAATTGGTTTGCTTTTAGCTAATAGTCTCATGTAATCTGTGTTATCTTAGTATTTGGATAATTGGGATTGTAAGACAATTATTACTTTCTGATGAATAAAGATATTTGATGTTTGTTATCTTCATATAATTATTGTTGCCCTATGTTTGTATGTTTAAATCCTTGAATATGTAATTATTCTAAACATGTCCGTTGTCGGTTAAACAATATGGGAATATTGTCTACATTAAGGCAAATATGAGTGTTGGTAATATACTAGTATATATGGTGGACGGTTCCAACCAAACTCATATGTTATTCATTGATATGAATATTGGACACCCCGAACTTTCGAATGTTTACTTTTGGATCCGTTGTCATGAGTAAATTCGAATATATAAATGGTGAAGATTAGGTCATCCTTAGACTTGAGATGCAAACAAGTTGTGCATGTGTGAATATCGCTTCTTAATTCTATGTCCAACGCTAGTTCGCCGGATCTAGCTTTAACGACTCTAATTGGAAGTGTTGTGAAGCAGCATCCACAGACACTTACAGTCAATATAGAATTCGTTCCTCCGCTTTGATATAGTGTAGTGAAGTACCATGGATCCCCTCCAGAATTAATTAGGTAATTGTATGGCCGTACCCAAAGTGTAATCAAGATGATGCTTGTTACTATTTGGACTATCTAAATTAATTTGATAACGAGGAATTAAAGTTAAACTATATGAAATGAGTTAGGATCCATATCCATGGTTTAACCGGTACATTGAAACGAAGGGATGATTACCAACAAGCTCTAATAATCATATACCATTACTAGCTTTTAAGATCTTATTCTTGAAACTATCTAACTCAACATTTGCCGGTTATAATGAAGTGTTGATAGATACTTCATTATGGACGTCGTATGTCTAAACTCTCACAAGTGGGATCTGTTGAGATATGTGATCGTTTAGCCATCGGTAAATGCATGAGCCTATCGGGGCACACACTCAATACGGAGAACACACGTTTATTAGTTATTTATTAAACGTTTAATGAACACTTTACGTTTTATTTAATTAACGGTGGTTAAATTAATTAACGGGATTTAATTAATTTAATACGAGTGCGTTATTTAAATTTGCAAGGAAAACGACTTCTAGAAACCCCTAGGCCTAATCGGCCGATTATTATACATGGGGTGTTCTAGAAGATTTTTTGGCTATGGTTTTTGGTAAGTAAATATTCAAGAATATTTGATTAAGGAAATCTTTTCCTTAATTGGTTTTCTTGTAGTAGGGACCTGGGATTAGTATAAATACAATCCCATACCCCTCACAAACTTTTTTCTCTCTCGTGCCTTGTGTTGCGTCCGATTGACCCACCACCACACCAAAACCATACGAATTTTTCCTTCAACCCTGAATTCACATAAAGTGTAAACATTTGCAAGATCAACTACCTTTTGGTACTTACTTGTGAAGTTTCTTGGCCTACACTAAACCTTTGATCCTCGTATCAAAGTTTTGGTCTCCCTTGTGGCTCGTCCGAATATATACCCCAATTAGGGTTTCGGGTGAATTTTTTCAAGTGTCTTGTAACTATCTATAAACCTTATCCTTACGTAATCCCACTTAAGGTTTTGGATATTAGGGTTTCTAGTTGCAAGATAATTGAAGTGAAGTTACCACTAGTATCGTGGTGTGTTCGTTTGACGTGTCGTGTGAGCAATCGTTAAAGGACAGTTACTTTCCGTTATAGCTTCAGGATCAAGATTATTAATTGGTTTATTCAACTAATTAATGGTTGGTTTTAATATTGTTTTTATTTTGTGTTAATCATGTTTGTTATACTAGATTTATTTCGCTGCGTACTCGTATTTAATGATTTAACTAGTTTCAAAATCCCAACAACTTAAACGTTAAAAAAACGAGTCAAGTTATTTTGGATATCATATCTATCATGGATACTATGGGACTCATCCCCACCATCCATCCTTATCATATCTAATGGTTGAGATTAAAAGTATTTAATTATTTCACTTATTTTTAAACTTAAATATCTTTTAAACCGTTAAGTGTTAAACGGAAAAAAATATACCATCGCAACGAGCATTTAATTAGCTTTCTACAGATATGCAATATGATATACTTTTGAAGAAAAAAAATCATTTTTTTTTTAAATTTGCGTAAAATATCATATATGATAATAGTGTTTTATCATATATGATATTATTGTTATGTTACAAATTATTACAGAATCATATATGATATTGGTTTATATCATATGATATTGGTTTATATCATATGATATTGGTTTATATCATATGATATTGGTTTATATCATATATGATAAGTTATATCATATATGATACCAGTGTTACTATCATATATAATATTTAGTATCATATATGATAAATTACGGAAAAAACAAAAAAAAATAATTTGTCGAAAGTATATCATATAGCATATCTGTAGAAAGATAATTAAATGTCCGTCGTAATGGTATATTTTTTTCGTATAACGATTGACGGTTTAAAAGATATTAATGTTTGAAAAAAAAGAGGAAATTGGTTTTATGTTTAATCTTATCTATTAGATTAAGATGGAGATGAGTGGTGGAGATTAGTCCCTTAGTATCCAAATAAAAGTTTGGTATCCAAATGAACTTAAATCTAAAAAAGCCAATATACATTATGATAAAGTTTTTATACAAACAACTACAAAAATCATAAAATGATATAATATATATATATATATATATATATATATATATATATATATATATATATATATATATATATATATATATATATATATATATATATATATATATATATATATATATATATATATATATATATATATATATATATATATATATATATATATATATCGTCGAAAATTTTAGGATAATCACAGGTCCCTCAGTCCCTTCCAAATTATTTTGCATAAAACCTTGAAGAATACTACTAGAATAGAACTCGTAGTAGGTACAGTAGCTTTTTGTTTGGTTTAGAATTCGGAAACGTTTAAGAATGTCAAGTTGGTTTATGCCATGTGACATGGGCCAGTTGTGTGCAGTTGCAGAAGGTCTTAGTATGCGTAACCCGTCAACTCATTTGCCTTAACCTTTTAATGGACAATAACTAGAAAACCACAGGATTTAGTGAGTTAGGGACCCCAATATAGGCCCACCAACATATCATTTTACTTTATAAATTGTTTGTCCAAGTCCTACCTACCAAAAAAATGAATGTGTTATTAAAATTTAGTAATAAGGTATTATAAGGTGCTGTTTGGTTGAAGTAATTTTAAGAGTTTTTGAGTAATTTGAAATTAAATTTGCTTAGAAATCTGTGTTGGGTTGCTCCACCTTAGATATTAAAATGGCATAAAATTGCTTAAGTAGAGGCCATTTTAATTTCCTCTAGAGAGTGAGAATATTGAATTCACTTGTTCATTTACTCTATACATTATTTAATTTTTATTTTTCCTTCTATTTTCTTCTACATCTTGCTTCTTTATATTGTCGTCAAGTTTTGTACTGTCTTAATCCTAATCGATTTATTCAACATGGATCTATAATTTCATTTCATCTATTATTTTCTTTTTCTCCTTTTATTTTACGGATCTATCTTTTCTTCAGTTGTAAATCTCGAGTTTCATTCTACTTCTACTACTTCTGGGTTAAAAAAACCATTTTTATTCCAAAAAAAAAGAAGAACTATTTGCTCTTAGCAAAGTTGAAGGTTTATAAATGATCCTGTTATCAATTTTGTGCAATAAATGATTTTGTGTAGTATACCCAAAAGAAAAAAAAATGTGTGGGAATTGGTTTATGATGGCATCAATAGAATCACAAGATATAGTAGAAGATTTTGGTTTGAATATTTGCATTTGATTATTCAATATTTATGTGTTCTTGAGAAAGAAAGGTAATAATATCAGTTTATTATAAGGTACAAGTTTCACCAACCAAATAAGAAAAGTAAGTTTAATTTCTGGCATTTTAATATCTTACCATTTTAATTTTCTAAAAAATTAAAATTCTTTGATTTAAAATTACTCCAACTAAACAGCACCTAAGAGTTTTTCTATTTTGTGCCCTAAGGACACATGATAAGAAGATATAAAATACATAAAAAGTACATAGGGTCTCACAGAAAAATACACAAAAATCCGTAAAATATGAATGCCTATAAACTTTTCTGTGGGACCGTGTGTACTTTTTACCTTCTTATCATGTGCCATTAGGATACAAGATAGAAAAATCCGTATTTTATAAATAGAAAATGATATTATAATATTAAATATCGACGCTAACAACGTCGTTTCAAATTTAATATCGTCGTTTCATTAATTCATATGTGTCGTTTCCATTGGTAACAAGTAAAGTTTTTTCCTCTTTTCACAAATCACCCTCATACTATGCGACAATGTATAAAAATAACCTTCGAATTTTAACTATCTACACCTTTTTGTATAACAAAGTTTATTAATTAAATATGAATCATATATCTATCGATTATTTTGATAAAAAATATCGCTACAAAGATCGTCAAATTGCGTATCAAACAAGCCGAATATTGCACTGCTTCTGACACACGTATTAATTTATAAAAAATGTTTAAATTTAAAACACATTTTATATATTCTTTTATTGAAATAATCTTTGAAATTATTCATTTTTTGCATGACCAATAATTAACGTGAATAATCCTTCACATTATCGATCTACTGCCGATATTATAAAAATAACCCTGAACTTTTAATAATCTACACTTTTTACTATATCAAATATAAAGCGTATATGTATCGAGTCTTTTGAAAAAAAAGCCTCTGAATATATCGTCAAATTACGAACCATATGAGCCTAATATTTCAATATTTCTAATATATGTACGATTTAAAAAAAATGTTTAAACTTTAACACATTTTAAATATTCTTTTATCGAAATAGTACTTAAGGTTATTCGCTCCTTCTAACCACAGTCAATAATACACAGAATTTTTTGTTTTATCAGTCTACTGTCAAATCGTTAGTCTTGCACCTTTCGTCGCGAAACGCGGGTTATATACCTCATATATATATTAAATTACGTAGGAAACGACGTCGTATTAAACTTAGCAAAATGTCGTTTTGTTCATTTACCAATGTCGTATTAAACTAAAGATGTATTTGCCACTACTTGAATGATAAAACAATTTTACAAATCAACCCCTTACAAATGCAATGTATTACAAATACAACCTTGAACTTTTAACCATTTCTACCTTTTTAGTATAACAAAGTATATTTATCAAATATGTAGCGTCTATCTATCGATTCTTTTGGAGAAAAAAATGTCATTGAAAAGCCCATCTAATTGCGAACAAAATGAGACCAATATTGCAATGCTTCTGGTATACATAAAACTTTATAAAAAATATTAAAACTTAATACACATTTAAAATATTTTTTTATTAAAATAATCTTTAGGGTTATTTATTCCCGGTAAAATCAGTTATTGACCGAATAATTTTTGGTATTATCGGTCTACACTGCAACTGTTGGTTGTGCACCCTTCGCCGTGAAGCACGAGATAAACATCTCTTTTTTTCTAAGATTTGCCTATAGTTATTTCTGTTTGCATGATTGTGGCAAGTGCAAAGACTAATGACTTAAGTCGAGAAAAAAATTAGTATATCACACATATTATATAATTATAAAAGTAAAACAATGCGTGTAAAAAGATTATATTAAAAATACTAGTTTTAATATCCGTGTACAAACGAGACTTGAACATAAACGTTAAATTAAGTATTAGTTTTGTTATTTCGATTTTACGTATATTATATATGTTTTCTTAAGAACATATAATTTTTATATGTTTGATTATTTTGTTGTTTTATTATGCACCATGTAAATAAATAAAAATTTACCTCAATTTTTATTTTTCGAGTTTCATACTCTTTTTTACTTTCGGTGATTTTATTTTACATAGTTATATTTTGATTATTAGTCAAACAAACCATTTACATTAACCTTATACGTACAAGATTTATAATTCATTATTTTTTAATGATGAACATTATTCCATAAAATAATATTAAATTTGTAATAATAAAATAGTTACGATACTCATTGACCCACGTGTTTTATACGATTTTTTATTATGTGATAATATTAATTGATACTTTTTATCAATATTTGTTGCATAAACGATTTGACTTTCTTTAACTAAAATGTGAGCTGTCCACAGGACTTGAATATAAATGATAAGTTATGTAATATTTTGTTATCATGAGTTTTTTATATTATATATGTTTTTTATGAACATTTAATGTTTATGTAGAAACTAGAAGGGGTGGGATGGGGTTGAATAATTTCTCTTCAGTTTATGTCCTAATTAAAATTCCTTTCAATTAGGTTTGTCTCAAAAATACCTTTTACTTGAAAGCTACTTGCATATCGATTGTGTTCAATTGTAATGCATTAACAATGACAAATAGTAGTTGTGTGTGATGTAATAACAAGAGTAAGTAAAGAGTAAGGATAGAAACGACCTAATAGGAAGACACCAAGATTTATACTGGTTCGGCAACGAAGCTCTATCTTCGTTCCTACTCCACTCCTCGAGTACACCTTACTCGAGATTTCTACTATATCCACAAGCTCCCTTCTTGGCGGAGAAAACCTTACAACGTCGCTTACATTATTTTCCAACATTAAGCTAAATGTCGAGACCTAATCTTAGCTATGACCAATCTACACAACGTCGCCTACTTCACCATTGTACGACACAAGGCTAGATGTCGAGTTCTAATTGAAAGATAGAACCAATCTTCACAACGTTACCTACTTCATTATTTTCCGACACAAGACTAGATGTCGAGTTCTAATCAAAAGATAGCACCAATCTTCACGACTCTTCACTTTGAAGCTAAACGAGAACTCACAAGACACAACTACACATCACTTTATAGTTTAGTGAGAACTCACAAGACACAATCACAAGTCACTTTAGTGAGAACTAACAAGACACAACTCTTACAACTCAAAAACACATATCCAAGTATACGCATGTAACTTGGATCTACACAACACAAATCCAAGTATACACATATACAATGGATTTACACAAGACTAATATAAGTATTCACTAATATAATGGATTAACACAATTAATCTAAGTATACGCAAATACATTGGATCTACACATGACATAAATAAAACAAATGATGAACATGACTAGATCTTTAGGAGAAGATGATCTTCATCAAGGCTTCATCTTTAATCACATCACAAGTGTAAAACCCGCATGCTTTTACCATGAATAGTACCCTTAAGATCGTACGTACTAGATTAAAACTTTCCGATTATAGTATGATTACGTTCACGTGTTAGAATTTTACGTATTACGTACGTGTTAGAACACGATAAGTATTTATTACGTACGAACACACAATAATTATTTAACAATAATTAATCACGAGCATGTGATCATGAAATCATGAACGTAATTAAATCACAAACTAATATTAATTACGTATCTATATTTATTACGAGCACGAATAAATATATTAAGTCACGGTTAATAATTAACGAGAACACATAAAACACGAACACAAATAAACACGAACGAACACTTAAATAACGAGACACGGAAAACGGTACGGGTACCCCATGTGGGGCCCCCTACCCGCGGCTACATCAAGAAAGATGGGCCAAGCCCATAAAATTTTACTAAGAAGGGGTAAAGGTAAAATCTTGTTTTCACTTTTCACTTTACAGTAAAATAAACAAAAACCTAAAAAGATTTTTGGCTCCTTCCTTCTTGCTCTCTTTGGCCGCCGCACCTAAACACAAGAAAAGGGGTGTTTGTTCGATCTTTGATCTTGATTTTGTACGTGTGTTCGTGTGTGTTCATCCTCGTTAGATCCACGCATTCGGTATACCTTTTTAATCCTTTTTCTTTTTGATTTGATTTAATAAAATTAAATAAGAACATGATGTTTTTAAAAACCTAATAAAAAACATAAACTAAACATGTAATTGGTTATGGGGTAAATCAAAAAGGTGGATTTGGGGGTGTTTTGTTTGGCCGGCGCCTAAACCGAACCCCAAGGGGTCTCGGTTTGGCTTATAGACCACCACCGAGACCACAAGGTCTCGGTTTGGTGGTGTGGGTCCCACGGTAGCAGCAAACAAAAGGAACCCCGAAGTGGTTCGGGGTATGGTGTTGATTTTGAGTCTGGTTCATGGTTTCTAGTCACGAGCCGGTTCATGGTTTATGTCAAGGTTATGCTTTAATAAATCATATGTTATAAATTAAATTAATAAATATGACATGATTAATATAATAAACTTGACTTAGGTTATAATTTAATTACTAGATCATAAAATTATTAACCTAAGTATTTATATTTTTCTAGACTTTATAATAAATTAGTTATTAAAAACCATGGATATAATTAATTTAATTACATGACTTAGGTTATATTATTAGTAATTAATAATACATGTTTTAACCTAAGTATTTAACCTTATTTAATTAAAAACATGATATATTTAATTAAATACTTTTAACCTATAGTTTATTTAAATTACATGTAATAATTAATAAACTATACCTTATATCATTATGACTTAGAAAAATAATCAGAAAACACTTAAGCTTATATACTTAGCTTATTTAACCAGCTTATATCTAATTATGGAAACTTTCTATTTTTAGAAACTTATTTAATTGAGGCAGCTAATCTATTTATGGAAACTTTCTATTTTTAGAAACTTATTTAATTAAGGCAGCTAATCTATTTATGGAAACTTTCTATTTTTAGAAACTTATTTAATTAAGGCAGCTAATCTATTTATGGAAACTTTCTATTTTTAGAAACTTATCTATTTTCAGCAGTAATTCTATTTTTGGGAACTTTTTTTTTTGAAACTTTCTATTTTTGGTAACTTTCTATTTTTGGAAACTTTCTATTTTAGGAAACCTGCTATTTTTAGAAAGTTACTTATTATTACACAGTAAGTATAATAATACATGAAATACTAGAAATACTTAATCAGAATAGACAGAATATAAGATAAACACAGTTTAAGGCTTAAAATAGTAAAACATGATATGAACATATAAAATAAGCTAAGACATGACATAAGACCAGTTACGTATTTAGTAAAGAGATACTTATTCACGTATGTATTTATGTAGCATTAGTGATACCGAAGTAGGACTCTCCTCAGTTCGTATTCTTCGTTCACTGGACATAAGGTACAGATTCCCGTCCTTTCAGTATGGACATTCTTTCCTTATTAGGATTCCCCGTAATGCACCAAATGTTTTCCCGTAGTAAAAGTTTATATGTTTTATTTGCTTATGTTTAATTTAGAATACCTATAGCCATATACATGCATGACCAGTTTCACCTAGTGTTGGGAATCTAAACTTGTTAGATTCCCTGATCATTGATTTAAACATAATTAGGCTGATAAATTGTCCCTTGCCTGTGCCTAGGAGGCAGGCAAGTTTCGCAAGACTCACAGAGATCCAAGTCTCTGTGAGCAACCTCAGAGGAGTCCATGTCAGAGACATTGTCAGGGAAGTCGAAGATTACCTGAAGACATACTCCTTGGCTGTGATGGATAACAGCCAAGATGTATTAGGGACTCTGAGGGGTTGAGAGTTAACAGGGGTGGCAATACCCTGATAACTCTCAGCACACTTTGGACATGCCATTTGTGTGTTCGAGAATATGAAGAATAAGGAAACTGTTTTTGACAACTGTTCCTTAAAGCATAATGGAAGACTACCAAGAATAGAAGGACATCATGTGACTGATGTGGGAACTTGTAAAAGCTTGTGTAGTCGACATCAAGTACTGTTTAAGTCAAACTCGTAACACTATAAATAGGATGTGTATCCATGCATTAATGTTTAACTCTTTGAGATATTAAGAACATTAGTGCGTATAACTTAGTGAATCAAACAGCTACGACTGTATTCATAAGTTAAGGTTTATTGTTGTTCAAAGTGTGCACAACACATTGTCATCAAACGGTGTTATCCATAACACTTGTAATTCTTTATTATACAATAATAAGATTACGTTTGAAAAGTAATACCTTGTGTTGATTAAGTTAATATTAGGGTTTCTTGCATTGATTAGGGATTTTCAATTGGTATCAGAGCGGTGTTTGATATTAAAACCTTCAAGAAACATCGTTCTCAGTTTTATAATCAAGATCCACCATGCCGGAAACTTCTAGCCCACACTCACCTTCCACAAACCCATCTTCACCAAGACTTAACCCTCCAGCAAATGACGATGATCTACCCCAACTTCTTGACTCAAGAGGTGGATCACACGTAACCAGTGTACCAGTCTTTGATGAAGAAGACTTTGCCAGTTGGAAGAGTCAATTTCTTGTATACCTTGATGGACTTGAACCTTTTCTCTTAGAAATTTTAGAAAATGGTCCATATATTCCCATGGCGCTTACATCTACTGAAGAAAATCCTCTTCCCAAGCCTGTCAAACAATGGACCGCAGCTGATAGGAAATTAGCTAACCAAGATAAACGTCTCAAAGGCATCATGATTTCCTGTCTTCCCAAGCATATCATGAAGTCTGTCATTCAGTGTCCCACAGCTAAACAAATGTGGACAGACCTCATTCTTGGCCATGAAGGACCCTCTGAAACAAGAGAGACAAAGATTCAGGCACTCAGACTTCAGTTTAATGCCTTTAAGTCACTTGAAGGTGAAAAAGTTCAGCAAACCTATACTAGGCTGAAGATTATTCTAAATGACCTCGCTATGAATGATGTCACTATTGGTCAAGCTGAGATCAATGCTACTTTTGTCAACAGCCTTCCAAGAAAGTGGCTGAGCATGAATCAGACTCAGAGAGCTAACAACTCAATCAAAAATGATACCCTTGCTCAGCTCTATGGTAAGTACAATTATGAAGAAGGGCTGATCGATACTATCTACAAATCAGAGACTGAAAGATTTGTAGTCCAAGGAGCATCTTCCAAAGCTTTGATCTCTGCAACACATCCACTTGACAGCGATTCTGATATTGAAGAAGATACCCGTAGCGGCCAAGAGTTCTTGTCAGACCTCAATGCAGAATTCCATGAAAGAGCACTGCTAGCCAACCAAAGAAGATACTATAAAAGATCTGGAAGAGTAGGATCAGCTAGCAAACCAACTGACAGGTCAAAAGAAACATGTTTTGCCTGTGGAAAGCTTGGACATTTTCAAAAAGAGTGTCCTTCCACCAAGACATCCTCACCCTCTTATCCATCATCTTCATCCAAACCCTAGAAGTTCAAACAACATAACAACTCATCTCAATCCAATTCTTCAGACACTGAGAAGAAAGATTACAAAAATAAGTACAAGGCACTTAAAGCTGAGTTAGAACAAATGAACTTGAAGATTGAAGCTATGTCCAAAAAGAAAGGTGGTGAGAAAAAGATTGAGAAAGGGTTGGTTGCTGAAACTTATGATTGGAATGATGAACCATTGACTTCAGATGAAGAAGACACCACAAGAGTCAGGGCTTTTATGGCGATAGCTGAGGATGAACCAGCTGTTGGAAAAGGTGATGCAAGATCAGGACAATGGGTTGACATCACAATGAAAAAGGTACACAAGCTTCTATCTATGTCTGATAGTGATGAACGTAAGCATGTCCTTGATTACACCATTGTTGATTTGCACTTTGTTGAGGAACAAAGGAAGAACCTACTTGATAAGTTTCACTATGTTAAAACTGAAATGATAAATGCTAAGGCTGAATGTGAAACTCTCAGGCGGGTTAACTTAGAGAAAATATCCCTGCAAAATGAAGTAGCTAGATTAACCTTGAAAAACATAGCTTTAAATGATCAAGTCACTGAATTGAACAAGATTATTGAAAAATGGTTGTGTGCTAGGTTTACTATTGATGAATTGCTTAGGGATGAAGTGCCTGCTGACTTAAACAGGGATATAACTGCTAAGAATAAAAAGTTGAGGATTCTCACCAAACCCAAAGACATTGTCTTTAAATCTACAGAGACTATTCATATGTCAGATACCTCTTTGACTAATGACCCTGTCTCTGAAGATGTGGCTGAGCTACCACCATTGCCCAAACTCTCTGGAGTTGAACCTAGCAGTTCTTCTAGATCTGCTAAGGACGAACTTAGGACAGATATTGAGAATCCTCCAGCCAAAGTTTTTCGTGTGCCTGCTAAACAAACTGGTAAACAAGTAGCTTTTAAGCCTGTTACTACTAAAGTTGTGAATAAGGTTGACCCCACCACTGAAGATCGCCTGTTGTCTCTTATGAAAGAAGTAGAACTCTTGAAACAACACATTAAGCCTTCCGCTAAATGCTCTACTTCTCATGAACCTAAGTCAGTCCTAGGTGAACCCAAAGGGGAAAGGTTAATCAAACCTTATTGCAATGTTTGTAAAAATTCTCACCATTCGACCTTAGATCATGACAGACACATGGCAGCTAAAAGAGCACAGACACCCTCTAGGGACAGACCACAGAGTTCCAAAAGACAACAGGGAAATTACAAATCTTATCCTCCCTATAAATTCTGTGGGTTCACAGACCATCACTCAGACGAGTGTAGTGACTTCCCTGGGTGTGATATCTGTGGGAGTTATAACCATGAAACAATGAACTGTCCATCCCAACGCCAAAAGTTTTTCAGGAACACAAGAGTTGCTAACAAGCAATTCAGGAAACCCACTGGAAAGTGGGTTCACCATAGGAACTAATCTGTTTCTATGTATCTGTGCAGAAATATCTCAAGGAATCGGTATGGTATCTAGATAGTGGCTGTTCTAGACACATGACAGGGATTCAACAATACCTGCAC
Source organism: Glebionis coronaria (assembly GCA_025667525.1). Classification (NCBI taxonomy): domain Eukaryota; kingdom Viridiplantae; phylum Streptophyta; class Magnoliopsida; order Asterales; family Asteraceae; genus Glebionis; species Glebionis coronaria. The sequence continues at coordinate 344,690,304 of CM046880.1, forward strand.
AGATACTCAAAGGAGCCAGGTCCCAAAGTGGTGTTTGGAGATAACTCTTCAGGTGACACAGAAGGATATGGCTCAGTGAATTGCAATGGGATCACATTTACCAGGGTTGCATATGTGAATGGTCTTAAACACAATCTTATTAGCATCAGCCAATTATGTGATGCTGACTATAAGGTTTTGTTTACTAAGACTCAGGGAACCATATTCAACAAAAATAATGATGTTGTGCTGGTTGCACCTAGAAGAAGAGATGTTTATGTCATCAACATGGCTGTGTGCTCTGAAGACAGTTCAAATTGCTTTCTTGCCAAAGCCTCTGAAAGTGTCAACTGGCTGTGGCACAAAAGACTGTCTCATCTCAACTTCAAGAACATCAATAAGATAGCCACTCAAAACTTGGTTGCTGGTCTACCTTCAGTAATGTTTTCCAAAGACAAAACTTGTTCTACCTGTGTCAAAGGAAAACATCACAGGTCTTCATTCAAGACTAGGCAATCATTCTCTATTGACAAGTGCTTACATCTCCTTCACATGGACTTGTTTGGGCCTGTCAAACCTCAAACCATTAATCACAACAAATACACCTTGGTCATAGTTGATGAATTTTCAAGATATACATGGGTGTTCTTCCTCAGAAGGAAAAGTGATGCAGCTGATACCATCATGTCCTTCATCAGACCTGTTGAAAATATGAATGATGTTAGAGTCAAAGCTCTAAGAAGTGATAATGGTACAGAATTCAAGAATCATCAACTTGAATCATTTTGTGATGAAAAAGGGATTTCTCAGAACTTCTCTTCAGCTGTCACTCCTGAACAAAATGGTGTGGCTGAAAGAAGAAACAGGACTCTGATTGAAGCAGCAAGAACTATGTTAAATGGTGCAGCCTTACCAAAGCAATTTTGGGGAGAAGCTGTACACACTGCCTGCTACACTCAAAACAGATCAATCATTGTCAAAAGACATGGCAAAACCTCCTATGAAGTTTTCAGAAAAAGATCTCCAGACGTCAGCTATTTTCATGTGTTTGGATGTCCTGTGTTTATTTATAACTACAGGGATAAACTTGGAAAGTTTGATGAAAAAGCTGATGATGGTTTCTTTTTGGGATACTCTCCAACAGCCAAAGCCTTCAGAGTATTCAACATCCGAAGACAAGAAGTAGAAGAAACTTTCCATGTCAGATTTAACGAAGATGATGAAGTCATACAGAGGACAGGAACAGAGGGTGATGAAGTAGATTTTAATGAAAACATTTCTTTCCCAAGTGATGAGTTCACAGAACCCAGACCTACCAGTCATCACCACTCCAACACTCTCACTCCTTATGTTCCTGCTTTTGACCCTCTGTCTACTCACAACATAGAAGTTCCTACCTCTCAGGAACTTGATGTAGAAGAACCTAAAATCTCTGATGGTCCTTCTCATGATATTGATGACTCACCAATTCTTCAAATCTCTGAAGACTCTCCTGCTGATAATGAAATAGCTTCCCTTGATATGGCTGAAGAAGACTCTGACACTGAAGTAGTCTTTGAAGAAAGCCCTCCTAGTCAGCAGGATGAGACTCAAATTGTACCAGCTGTGCCCTCAAGTACCCCTGTTCTTGAATCTCCAGCTCCTCAAAATAAGTGGTCAAGAGATCAACACATTCTTCTTGTCAACATTATTGGGGAACCAAATGCAGGGGTCACAACCAGATAGCGAATCCAAGACTCAGAATCATCCTCAGCCAATGAATGTCTATTTGCTGAATTTCTTTCTCAAATTGAACCTAAAAGAGTTGCTGAGGCTCTGGTAGAAGAAGGATGGGTAGCTGCTATGCAAGAAGAAATCAATCAGTTCAAAAGGAACAAAGTATGGACACTAGTGCCAGCTCCACCTGGAAAGAATATCACAGGCACTAGATGGATCTATAGAAATAAGATGGATGAACTTGGGAACATCATCAGGAACAAGGCAAGACTGGTAGCACAGGGATTCTCTCAGACTGAAGGAATTGATTATGATGAAACTTTTGCACCTGTTGCTAGACTTGAGGCCATCAGAATCTTTCTTGCTTATGCTGCCTATATGAACATCACTGTCTATCAGATGGATGTAAAGAGTGCCTTCCTCAATGGTGATTTGGCTGATGAAGTCTATGTTGCACAACCTGAAGGATTTGAGAACAGCGAGTTTCCCAACCATGTGTACAGACTTCACAAGGCAATGTATGGTCTGAAACAAGCTCCAAGAGCATGGTATGAAACTCTTTCAAATTTCTTATCTGAAAATAAATTTATCAGGGGTTCTATTGATAAAACACTCTTTACCTTCAAGGACAAGAGTGATTTCATCATTGTGCAGATTTATGTGGATGATATCATCTTTGGGTCAACAAATGTCAATCTTAGTAAACGTTTTGCTAAACTAATGACCAAGAAATATGAGATGAGTATGATGGGTGAATTAACTTACTTTTTGGGCTTTCAAATTAAACAATGTCCTAAGGGAATTTCTATTTGTCAAGAAAAGTATGTTAAGGATTTACTTAAAAAATATGACTTGGCTGACTGTGCATCAGTGAAATGCCCCATGCTTCCACCCAACAACTTGGGCCCTGATGAGTCAGGGGTCTCTGTCAATGAGACTTTATATAGAGGCATGATTGGGTCACTGATGTATCTAACAGCCAGTCGTCCAGATATCCAATTCTCCATATGTCTCTGTACAAGGTACCAAGCTAACCCAAAAGAATCCCATCTAGTGGCTGTTAAGAGAATTTTCAGGTATCTCAAAGGAACACCATCCCTAGGTCTATGGTATCCAAAGGAATCAGGCTTTGATCTCAAGGCCTATTCAGATTCAGATTATGCTGGATGCTGTATTGACAGGAAAAGTACTTCAGGCAGCTGTCAAATCCTAGGAGGAAAATTGGTTGGATGGAGTGCTAAGAAGCAAAACTCTGTGGCTATGTCTTCAGCTGAAGCAGAATATGTCGCTGCAGCCAGCTGTTGTGCTCAGGTGCTCTGGATGAAAAGTCAATTGGCTGACTATGAAATCTTGTATGACAAAGTGCCAATCTTTTGTGACAACACCAGCGCCATTGCCATATCCAACAACCCTGTTCTTCACTCTCGTACCAAACACATTGATATCAGGTATCATTTTATCAGGGATCATATAATGAAGGGAGATATTGAGCTGCATTTTGTTCCCACAGAGCTGCAACTAGCTGATATCTTTACAATAGCCTTTGGCTGAACCTTCGTTCAACAGGCTAGTTGCTGAGCTAGGGATGCTCAATATCTCAAAGCCTGTGGCTTGATATTAAATGTGTTCATTAAATGATTGATTCTATATTAAATGTTTTATTAAATGTTTTTCACATGAAACTAGGTAGTTACTTTCCAAGTAAATGCAAAAAAACATTCTCACATATTTAATCATTTATTTTTCGGATAACGAGGAGACAAACTTTTTGAAAGGTCAAGGGGACCCACTTGAGCAGTCATTTTCGCCCTTGCATTTAATACGGTTGAATAACTGTTCACTTAAGTTTGAATTTATATTTTCTTCTTTCTCTTCTCACCCACCACCATTCTAAAATCAACTTCTCTCTCTAAATTCTTATCTCTCTCAACCATCCGCCATTTTCACTCACCTTCAACCTCAAATCAATGGCGTTTCCCGTTCCAAAAGCCTCCAATGTGAACTTCGAGATCAACGAGAGCATCATCGCCTCCAACAACGCCATTGGATGGATTAAGGCACCAAACAGCACCTATTCAGATCTGGTAAATTTCATGCAGCATTGTGACCTAAATGAAGCCTTCACCAAATCTCCATCCACTTTTTACCAAGAATACCTTAGGGAATTCTGGTATTCTGCTGAAGTAGTAGAAGACACCATTACATTTAGCCTCTCATGCAATGAACATCCTTTTGCCTTTTCCCTTAACGACTTTTCTAGTGTGGCCGGACTAAAACATGGTGATGAATGCTTGAAGACTGTTGACAAAAAGGCTGTCAAGGAAGCCCTGGCCACACTAAACCCTTGCCATGATGTTAATCCTGCCCTTACACCAGCTGAAGTCCTCGCCAAAGCCCCTCTGAAGATTAAGTATTTCACTCCTATGTGGCGTGTCCTCTTCACCCACATTGTGAAGTCCCTGGGAGGAATGCAGGGATCACAGGATCAGATGTCATCCAATCATCAGGCTATTGCGTATGGATTAATTTGGGGAGCTGATGTCGACTTTGGAAGCATCCTGTTCTCAAACCTGGTAGAACAACTCAAGGGAAGGAATCAGGTCAGGGAAAAGAACATCTGTTACGTGCGCTTCCTGTCCCTGATCTTTGAAAGTTTGCTGGGAGATAAGTATCACAACAAGGCCTTGACCGCTCTTAAGCCCTATCGCATCACAGGCGCCATCTACAAGGAGATAGGAGCTGAGGATATCCCTGTCACCGCCCACATGCTGAACGTGGCCAATCAGGTACCCAACGCTGAGAAGCCCTTGCTCCCTTCCTCTGAGAAGGTGAATACTTCTAGTGTCGCTGGCAAGTCTACGTCTTTGACCTCTGGGCAGCACACTACTAAGTCCAAGGCTTCATCTGTCCAACAGCCAAAGAAGAAGAAAATCCCCTCTTCTTCCCACTCCAAAGCTGTTACTAAGGCCAAGGAAAAGAAGACTGACACCGCCTCTGGTCCAGATACTCTTGTGGATTCAGAATCTTTGGCTGACAAACAACAGGCGTCTAGTGTCTCTAGGTCAGCAGAGACAACAGGAAACCAGCCAAACCAAGCTGATATCTCACAGGCTGAAATTGTACAGCCAGTCCAAGAATCTCAGGTACACGAAAAGGAGGCTGAAACAATAACTCAGGATAAACTCAATACTGAAGAGCTTGTACTCAATGCTGATGAAGAAATGCTCTCAGTAGAAGATTATGTCTCTGAATTTGAGCCCATGCCTGAAGATGAATTCCCTGAGGGAATGTTTGATGAAGAGGATGAAGAAGATGAGGATGACCAGCTGTCAGCCTCTCCTCCTAAAGAAGATGACAAGACTTCTCCTCTCAAGGAAGCTGTTGACACACCAAACTCTGCTACATCTGCAACAACAGTCTTCCAAAGACCAACATATGATCCAACAGCCGAATTCCTCATGTTTGATCATCCTACCCAGACCAATTTCGACTTAATTCCAAGGGGGGATGATTTTGCTCAGCAAAGCCTCAATATCAAGAATCTTCACCCCGTACATCATCAATCTGATATTGAGCGCTTATCAAGGAAGCTGGACGTGATCAAGTCAGAGATGCACAATTTCACTGTCACCTTTCCAGGCATTATAAAGAAGGCTGTGACTGAGGCTGTCACTGAGCCAATTCAGGAGGGTGCAAGAAAAGGTGTGGCCCAGGGACTAAGTCATCTCTCGACACGAATCAAGGATGCCATTGACTCAGTTGTCCCTGCTATGTTCCATGAACAAGAAAACAACATGAACAGGCACTTCAATGCGGTTCGCAACAGGCAATACAACCATGCTGGATTTATTGTCAGGCGTGTTCAGGCAAATACTAATGCCAATGCCAACCTCTTGCTGAAGATTGCCAGGGCTTCGAGAAAGAGACAACGTGCCATGGCTGCCTCTGTGGAGCAGATTGCAAGACGCTTTCAGGCACGTTCATCCAAACATCAGGGAAGTAAGGATGAACGTGAGGGGGAGAAGAATGCTACACTCAGCCTTGCATCTGCTGAACAAGGCTCATCATCAGCCAATCCCTCAACTACACCTGTTCCTCTACAAGTCATCACACCCGTTATAGTACATGATGATGAGGATGATACTCAGGGGGAGCAACAAACACAAGATGGAGCTGAATCATCTAAATCCATGATCTTAGTTAACATCAGCAAGCCTGAGGATGATGATGAGCCAGCGGCCAAGAAACTTAAATTCACTGTGAGCTCTCTCCCAAAATATATTCAAAATCAGGCTCAGACAGCGTTTCTCAAAAGAGCTGATGATTTGAAAAACATAAGTGTGGAGTCCTCTGTCTCGAAGAAAGGGAAGGAGATAGTTTTGGTTGATACTGACACCAAACTTAAGAAGATAGCTGCGATGCTAGAGACAGGAGGATCCACCACAGACCTTTCCCACTTTTCAACCTTTACACCTTCCGATGAGAGTCCTTTAACTCCTGAAGAAATAGAGCAACAGGCTGAAGAATTCAAAAGACTAAATGAGCTCAAGACAGCCAAAGAATTAAATGAAGCTACTCTGAGGAAGATGACACCACCTGAACGGGAAAAACAAAAACAAAGGTTGAGGGAAATGGAACTAAAACGCGCTGAGGCCTTAAAGAAAGTCAAAGCTGACTATGATGCCTGCGTGAACAACAGGTATGCTGCTGGCAAGATAACCAAGTTTAAATACACCATTCACAAATCCACAAACAACCCACAGATGATCTTATGGAGGGAAAATCAACAGAGGAATATGGATGTGTTTGACAACTTCAGGTTAAAGACACTTGGGTTATCAGAATGGTTTGAACTCGAAGCCTTAGCTGCCAAAAAGTCTGGACAGGCAAATTTCCTTCTGCTTAAAACTCTTAAGGCTAAGTTTAACTGGATCAAGGAAACAACTGCCAAACTCAAGATTGATCCCCCACCACAGCTTTTCGAACAAGAACCCCCAAAGACAGGCAACAAAAGAAGAAGAATTTCACAAATTATTGATGAAACTTTTGTTACTGAAGATGTTCGTGTGGATGGTATGCACAGGGATCTGATCCTTCCAAATGGTATCGTTAGCCCTGTTGATGGTCAGACATACTCAGTGCCTGAAAGAGGAATGGCATTTATGAACAAGGCCTGCCAGTATGCTTTTCAGAGGGAAGATGAGCTGTGCCTGGCTTCAACTATTCAGCTACTCTGTCACAAGAAGTGTCTCAAGATCAACACAGAATATTCCAAGAAGTTTGCAAAGACTTTGCAGGATGAAATTGATAACAGATTAGATGTGGCCGAAGCTGAAGAAAGAATCAAAAATGATGACTATTGAAGATGGTGTCAGCCCTTTTTACCTTCATCTTTTATTTTACTTATGTAATGAACTTGTAATTTTCTTTAAGTCTTAATAAAGTCATGAGGTATGTTTGTTTAGATCTGTTATGTGTAAGAAGAAGCTGTTAAACTCACTTACCTTAACTTAGTTAGATCTAGCATTATTTATGTTTAAATAGGGGGAGATTGTTGGGAATCTAAACTTGTTAGATTCCCTGATCATTGATTTAAACATAATTAGGCTGATAAATAGTCCCTTTCCTGTGCCTAGGAGGCAGGAAAGTTTCGCAAGACTCACAGAGATCCAAGTCTCTGTGAGCAACCTCAGAGGATTCCATGTCAGAGACATTGTCAGGGAAGTCGAAGATTACCTGAAGACATACTCCTTGGCTGTGATGGATAACAGCCAAGATGTATTAGGGACTCTGAGGGGTCGAGAGTTAACAGGGGTGGCAATACCCTGATAACTCTCAGCACACTTTGGACATGCCATTTGTGTGTTCGAGAATATGAAGAATAAGGAAACTGTTTTTGATAATTGTTCCTTAAAGCATAATGGAAGACTACCAAGAATAGAAGGACATCATGTGACTGATGTGGGAACTTGTAAAAGCTTGTGTAGTCAACATCAAGTACTGTTTAAGTCAAACTCGTAACACTATAAATAGGATGTGTATCCATGCATTAATGTTTAACTCTTTGAGATATTAAGAACATTAGTGCGTATAACTTAGTGAATCAAACAGCTACGACTGTATTCATAAGTTAAGGTTTATTGTTGTTCAAAGTGTGCACAACACATTGTCATCAAACGGTGTTATCCATAACACTTGTAATTCTTTATTATACAATAATAAGATTACGTTTGAAAAGTAATACCTTGTGTTGATTAAGTTAAGATTAGGGTTTCTTGCATTGATTAGGGATTTTCACCTAGTTATGGAGGTACCATAACCGTAACATTAGAGGCACTGATGTTATGACTTCACCACGGCGGAGTGATTGCTCGTGGCGTCCCTTTCAGCTTTTGGCCATATTATTATATTTATCATGGTGGGGCGTACGGGTGCATCCTAGTTACATTTTTTTAGCAGATTACTCAGTGCGAATGTGGTGTGTGCCTTGCACCCTTCACAAGGAGCTGATCCCTCCTACCCAAACCTGTATATTAAATTAGAGGCAGCCCCTCTAATTTGCATGATGAGGTCACCCTCCAAGTATTCATGCACGGTGGATTTTCATGACCAATATTGGCTAATGGTAGAATTTGCTAAACAGTTTTTATAAGATAAACATAAGGCTTTTCAAACTATAAAACCAGTTTTACCAAGACTTAACCAGGTTATTCGGGACTTAGTTTCTTCCGCTGTTATATGTTATATGCTTATCCTATTCATGCTTTATTGTACATCCGTGCACTGAGCGTATTGCTCAGCCGTTTTCCTTTTCTATGTTCCCAAAACGGCAGGTACTCAGGGACGCTCGTAGACTTTAAGCGTACGTGCATATGGACTGGAACCTTTCTAGCCTTTCTTCACTTTATGCATTATCTTTACTTTGATACACTTGCTATGGAAATTGTTTAGCCCTTTCCTTTACAGTATTTATGTTTGTGTGTGATGAGCTTTACTTTTGGACTACCGATGTTTGATTCCGGTATTTTCCTTTTATGGTAATGTAATGTTTAGACATTTTTTCTTTGTATGCTTTGATGACACGCCATAATTACGCGTGACATTCCATTATCAAAATGGGGTGTTACAATTATGGTATCAGAGCCAAGGCTTCGACCTGTAGGCTCTCAAAATATGACCTGTGATTAGTGGGTAGTCACCATGGTCTTCCTAGAACTGACAGTCGTTTTCATGCATTCATCATTTTTAAGCATACACATATATGTCATTGTCGCAGGTTTATGACTAAGTAATGGTTGGTACAGGACTGACCCTATTTAGTCGCATGTGTTTTATCGAAACTTTTAAATTTGGGACCGACCCATAGGCGTCCCCTCGCCATGTCTTTTATTTTGGGTGAACTGACCATAGGCGTTCACTCTCGAGCATACAAAGTTTTCATAAAACTGCATCATGCATTCATACACAAAATTTTCTTGCATAAAATTTTTCTCTTGAATTTTGGTATAAATTTTTTTCATGTATATATATTTTATGTTTTGATCTGTTTAATCATATGTTTTATGTTATACTGTCAGATGGTTCTCACACGCGAACAGGAACAACTCAATGCTGCAATCCAAGCTGCAATGCAAGCTTTGCTTCCTCAACTGAGGAAAGACATCCGGGCTGAGGTTCAAGCTGCCAACAATCAACAGCATAACCAGGCACCTCCTCCTCCTCCTCTAATGACATTAGCAGTATGGCTGGAGAGATTCAACAAGCTCCGTCCTCGAGCTTTTGAGAAAACAGACAGCCCCAGTGATGCTGAAAGCTGGTTGGCTCACATCGAGAAGAATTTCGATGCTATAGGTTGTGACCCCGCGTACAAGGCGAGGTTGGCATGCTACCGGTTCGATGGCAATGTGCTAAATTGGTGGTTAGCGTTGATGCAGTCTGAGGGAGGTGACGATTGGGTTGCTGGTTTGACATGGGCTCAGTTCAAGGACAGGGTGATGGAGCAGTTCTTTCCCAAGGCTGAGCAAGACAAGCTCAAGAGGGAGTACCATGGGATCCGACAGAGAGCTGGGAAGAATAGCAACGAGTTTATGCAGCGCTTTCTTCGCTTAGCTGGTTTCCTTGGTGCAGCAGCAGGTACTCCTGAAGAGCAGGCACACCACTTTAGGTGGGCTCTTCGCACATCGGTCGCAAACAATCTGGTGTGTGCTACATTCAACACTGTAGCACAAGTGGTCGATGCAGCACGTAAGCTGGAGATGCTGCAGGAGAGAGATGAGTTCGGGGAAGCTGAGAGACCCGACAAGAGGTAAACATTCGTATTCAAGCGGTGATCAATCCATATTCTTTCCATATATGTCAATTTTTCCATCTCTTTAAAATGTATCTTCCAGGCAGAAAACTGGGGACCGGTCTCAGTCGGCTACTCAGCAGCAGCCTCATCAGCCTAAGGGAAACAGTCAGATTAACGACCGTTCTGCTACGGAAAGGCGTGGCGGTAATGATAATTACCGTAACAACGCTGGACACTCCAACAACAGCAGGTCCTAATACTTACGCATTTTCTTATGATTTCATGTTATAACTCATATTCTGACACTTTAGCAAAACTTCTACCAGGAACCATGGAAACGGTAGGGACCAGAACAAGAGAGGTTCACAGCCTAGCCGTCCAGCTATCACTGGTATTCAATCTTACTATTATCCGCATAGTCATTTGTACCCTATTTTCATGTCTTATGTAAAATGTTTTATCAGGTTCTCAGCCAGCCAGAGCACCTGCTGGAGGATATACTCATCCTCTTTGCTCTACTTACCACCATAGGCACCCAGGGCCATATCGTCGTAACACTGACGCATGCTTCAAGTGTGGTCTTCCTGGCCATATCATGAAGGATTGCCGTAAGGGCGAGATGGAGGGCACATCTGGACATGCTGATTCCAAGCCGCCTCCTACCACCGGGCGTGTCTACACGACATCTCAAGACCAGGCCAACAAGTCTACAGGTACCATCACTGGAATCTTGTATATGTATGGTCAAGCTGCGTGTGTTCTTTTCGATACGGGTGCTACTCACTCGGTCATTTCTACTGCTTATGCTAAGAACATTAGGATGCTCCCCATGCCACTAGAGAATAGGCTTACTATTTCCACGCCTTTGAGGGACTCTGTATTAATCACCCATGTATACAAGAGTCTTCCCCTAGAATTTGACGATAAGGTTCGACCTGTTGACGCACTTCCGCTGGACATGAATGACTTCGACATGATTTTGGGCATGGATTGGCTATCCAAGCATCATGCTACCATAGATTTCCATTCATATCGAGTTATCTTCGATGATGTTAATGCACGAGAGTACATTCATAACGGGTTCGTACCTAGACGGTCTGTACAAATCATATCTACCATGCAAGGGCGTGCACTACTGTCACATGGCTGCGAGGTTTATCTAGCTACGGTTTCACGACATGGATGCTGAATCTCCATCAATTCAGGATCAACCTATAATGTCGGAATTCCAAGATGTATTTTTAGCAGAACTTCCGGGCATACCACCTGCACGAGAAGTGGAATTCAATATCGAGCTTATTCCAGGAGCTGAACCAATCTCCAAGGCTCCTTATCGCATGGCTCCCATAGAGCTGAAGGAGCTGAAGGATCAACTGCAAAACTTCTTGAACGAGGTTTCATTCGACCGAGCGCATCTCCATGGGGCGCACCGGTCTTACTTGTTAAGAAGAAGGACGGCAGTATGCGTCTTTGCATAGACTATCGCGAGCTGAACAAGATTACTATCCGGAATAGGTATCCACTGCCGCGTATAGACGATCTGTGTGACCAACTCCAAGGGGCCAAACACTTCTCCAAGATTGATCTTAGGTCAGGCTATCATCAGCTACGGGTTAAGGAGCAGGACATCGCCAAGACTGCTTTTCATACCCGCTATGGCCACTACGAGTTTGTAGTTATGCCATTCGGCCTGACAAATTCTCCAGCAGTGTTCATGGACTTGATGAACAGAATCTTCCATGAATTTCTGGACAAGTTCGTCATTGTCTTCATCGATGACATCCTGATTTTCTCAAAGTCCAAGGAGGAACACGAAGACCATCTTCGTACAGTAGTACAGATTCTTCGCCAGAAGCAGTTGTATGCTAAATTCTCCAAGTGTGAGTTCTGGTTAGACAAGGTGGCATTCTTAGGTTACATTGCATCAGCAGAAGGAATCACTATGGATCCAGCGAAGGTTGAGGCCATTACTAAGTGGCCGAGGCCGACATCAGCGACGGAAGTCCGCAGTTTCTTAGGCTTAGCTGGCTATAACCGTAGGTTCGTGGAGAACTTTTCCCGCTTAGCACTACCATTGATCAAACTGATGCGGAAAGGGGAGAAATTCGTCTGGACTGAAGAACGAGAGAAGAGCTTTGAAGACCTGAAGTAGAAGCTAGTATCTGCACCTATTCTTACTCTCCCATCTGGTACGGGTGGATTTCAAATCTACAGTGATGCATCGGGGAAGGGACTTGGCTGTGTTCTCATGCAACATGGTAAAGTGATCGCGTACGCTTCACGGCAGGTTAAGCCTTATGAAGAAAATTACCCCACGCATGACTTGGAACTTGCTGCAGTCGTGTTTGCATTGAAGATATGGAGGCACTACTTATATGGAGAATCATGTGACATTTTCACAGACCACAAGAGCTTGAAGTATATCTTCACTCAACGTGAATTGAACATGAGGCAGAGGAGATGGTTATAGCTGTTGAAGGATTATGACATTAATCTATAGTATCATCCCGGGAAGGCAAATGTAGTAGCAGATGCTCTCAGCAGGAAGTCCGGAATGATCAACGACATTAAAATTAAGGAGGAAATCATAAGAGACTTGGAGCGACTAGACATCAAGATTGTAATAACCCGTACTTTAAAATCAACATTTAGACCAATTTCTAATAATATTTCTAATATTCAGACCAATATTTACTAATCGACTTTTATTTGTCATGTTCGTTCTACGAATAATATTTAATTCTCGGCTAACCGGCAAGTTTAAGGCTTTAACGTATCGAGTGCGTGTCATTTATTATTTATTGGCAAAGTAGATGTCCGTCATTGACCGTAAAAATTCTAGTTATGACATAGAAATATTTTCTATTGTCGGCGTTTTAATTTCTCGTTTTACGAGCATTTTCATAATTTACATTAAACCTGTAGGCGTCATTCGTTTATATGAAGCATTTACGTTTATTAAACTATAAGCCCTCGTTTATTTATCAAAATATTAAAGTTCTCCGAATGTCGATGTTTTTATTTTATATTGAGCGTTTATTTTTCGTGTTCTACATTTATCTTTCAAATCGCGTGATTTTAAAAATATCGGACTTCGATAATACCCGCTTTTGTAAGTGTGGGATAAAACTTTAATAATAAAATCTTACCCCACTCTTTTCAATAGTCGGCAACAACAACAAGTGCTGTCTTATGAAATGAATATCTTGAACACGTGTATAGTTGTCTTTGAATGTCATCTAAACATGCAAATCTAATTCCTCCTACTTGTTCTCAACCGTAGATAAAATGGAACACATGCATCCTTTTTGTTTCACTTAATCTTGACGCCAACACAAAAACCTCACAAATATCTTTGCTCCAATACAAATCATGGCTTATATTAATTTTCTTGTGAAAATGGTTAGTAGTGAAAGCCTTGGTATTCTTTCCTTATAAAACAAGTTTATCAAGGTATTGTTAAAGGTTTGTATTTTCAATCATTATATTGATTTGTATATATATTTGTTATGTATATTAAATCATCATATTGGTACTGATTTTATTGATATAATAATTTATTTGAGTAGTTTGGACATTGTATATATTGATGGTTGAAAACTTGATAAACAAGGTATATGGATAAACTAATAAAATGGTAGTTCTTGATCAGTTAGAAAATGTGGTAGAAATGGTTGATCAGCAGGTCTAGGATATTGATACTTTATTTATATTGATAGATAAATGTTTTGTGGTGATTTTGCCGGGTCGCTCGTCCCGTGACGATACCCGATGAATTAGATATCGTCGAAACGGTTAAAAGTGTCAAATCTGAACAGTCTGTATAAATTGACTTAAAACATATAGATCCGTATCTAATCATTGAAAAAGGTAAAACTATGAGTTGTAGATAAAATCATAAAGAACTATATTCAATCGGATGATTTACCAGTTCCTTACGGTTTGGAAATGGCGGGCAAAACGGTGGAACTGAAGTTGGCTGCCAAAAACAACCAACTCTTCTAAGTGATAAAATGGGTAAATGAGCAATAATAATTATAAATTAAGGACAACTGAACTTATAGTAAGTAAACTAAATAAGTTAAGAATGAATTTAGTAAAAATAACTCATCTATATTATTTACGATTTAGGAGAAACGGTCTAATTAACGAGACATGTCGTGAAAATTGTAAGAATTAGACTATATTAAATTAAGGTAAAACGTGACGATTTTTATAAAAATCGAAGTGGTATGACCCACTTGTCGAGAAATTTTTAGACTCCTTGTATAATGATATTTATATAACCAACATCCGACCATCCAAAGATATTAAGTCGACAACATTAAAGGCATTTTAGAATCCATAAAGCTTATAAAGTAGAATTGGGGCGTAAAAGCCCAACGTACACTTATAATGAACTATAATGGGCTTAATTTTCAAAATGGGATAATAGATGAAAAATTGTTATCAAAGGTTTTATAAAAAGTTTATAAAACTTATACAATGTCCAAACTTACCAAGTGAACTATCTACATTTGTTTTTGACTTATGTATCATTTATGTATTGTCTCGAGTCTAAGACGCGTCTCGTCATTATAGGTCTCGTTCGGTCATATGACGAGCGTTGGGCATTTCGTTATCGATCAATGAGCGACTGATATCTCGTAAAGTTTTGTATCGAATATTGGATGTTTATTCCTCGATAAATGTGTGATATCTATATCAGGTGTGTCTATAGCCTCTCTTTTATATTATCTGGTAAATTATTTTTAACCCGCGAGGGGGAATACATGTTGTTTTATAAAATGAACACAAGTTGTTTTCGGTATGCTGGACCCGAATATGATGATAAATGCCTAAGTACCATTGTCTTATGAAGTCCCTGAATTTCATGAACTGTTAATTACCTTGCGAGGTAAACGCTAATACATTTGATAGATCTATTTGGTTTAACAGCCTTATCCTAGGGTGTGTATCCAAAGTGGTACCACCTGAGAGGGATATAATGTATCAGAAGTCGTCGGTATATGACAATATTACCTGTAGTAGGGGCGCCGTAAGTGACTCGGTTTGACGTGTTGGTTAACGTTCAGTTGCATGAGCTTAAGGCATTTATCGATATATATATATGACTTGTCTGTGTGACAAGCTTGAGATGATTAAAATTCTTGTGTTCAAAGTATGATTTTGTAAAACCTATAGACTTGCTCAACCTTTGTGTTGATGATTTTTAGCATGTATTTCAGGTAATCAAGATGGATAGCAGCGGAGCATGCGAGGAGGAAGTTGGTGCTTACTTGTCTAAAGTTTATATTATTTTCCATCCTTTGAAATGAATAAATGACTTTTAAGTCTTTGATGAATGTGATGTGTTGGTAACGGTTTTTGGGACTAAACGCTACTCTAATTTTATATATTGGGATGGGAAACATTTTAGACAAGGTTGTATATTATTTTAACATCTCTTTTGAGGTCGTTGTCTATGATTGTGTGCGATGTGCTATGAGTAGCGCCCCAAAGTGGTATTCCGCTGCGTGGTAATTTGGGGGTGTTACAAAATTGGTAATCAGAGCCACAAGTTATAGAGAACTAGGTCGATTTTGAAAAACCTAAACTATAACTTTTGGTGTGTTCTAAAAAGTTTTAAGCACGCAACTACTCTGCATGGCTCCGGTAAGGCTATTCTTGTATTACTTATGATTGATTGTGATTATGTGAACCTATGTGTATGTAGGAATAGTAGTATGTATATTTATGAATACACTATGATATTTAAAGGCATTGCATGCGAAGCAATGTTCCTTGAACGATTGTCGTACATTTTATAATGCGGTTTTGTATCGGATTCGGTCTCACCGCCAATCATCGATCTTGATGATTTTGTGTATGAAACTCGTTTGATACTTAGAATATGTATATTGTTTTGTAACCTATTGCATATCGACTTGTTTAAGTTCGATTGTTATCATTGTATCGTAATGTGCCATTTTTGGACATCTCCTTTCGAAACGAAATTGATAAATGCGATGTTGGTATTTTCGTTACTACTTATGATTTTGAAGAATCATTTATCCAAGGCGATATCTCTTACGTAATGCGACGTGTGATTTGATTTTATATGACTATGTTTTATTGGCGAAAAGGGGGATGCCAATGTTGGACTTAAGATATATATATCCTAATCAACTATATATAGTTTGGGTACAACAAAGATATGCTCGTAGTAGTCATTCGGTTGAGTGACTTAATACATTGTATCTAAATGGAATGGGACATTTAGATATATAGATTTTAACTCGCCCAACTATGAGTCGTTTAAGGTTGTCTTATTGAAATGGGTTGGGACATTTGAATAAGAAAATTTTAAACCACTGGACCTTAGATTGTTGTGTTTTCCTTATTCAAATGGAATGGGACGTTTGAATACGGAAATCATGATATAAGTTTATAGACACCTTGTATTTACTATGGTATTTTGATACGATTTCGTGTTGAGAGATAGTAATACTTGAGTAGGATGACTTATAATCGTCTCGTTGAAATGGATTGGGACGCCTTTTCATTTGAACAAGGAAGTTATAAGTTTCCGAACCGTAAATTTATAAACTCGTGTATACATGAAAGGGGACGCCTTTTGATGTAGACAAAGAGTTATAAATGAGTGGGCCCAAGTATGTCTGGCTCGAGTTATGGATGTTTGGTGTGCGTACGTCTTCCTCCAAATCGTGTTTCGTTGGTAAGAATCGTTCGGTGTCGTCGTCATTATGATTATTGTAGATTATCATCTAAGTAGGAGTAATCCGTTGGACTTCTCTCAAGTTATGATTTGTTTTGATGGGCAATTTCTAATGTGCCTCGATGATCGCGAGCTTTAAAAGCAGATTGTTAAGAACCGTTAACCGTTCCGAGAAGAGGCGACTTGTTTAAGTGTCACCAGGATTTATGTGTGTACTTGTAGATTGACTGAGGATCAAGTTATCAACGGTGACTTATCGTGGATATGAAGATTTTGTTTACTTCCTGTTATCAAGGGTTTATTCTTGGTTTTCTCGATGATCAACAGTGGATATCTGTATTTGATGTTTATGTTGACCTTTGCTTTTAGATACTTATGTGGCATGTGATCTAGCCGAATGATCGTAAGTTATGAGAACTTGAGACGGCATTGTCCAATGACGTCCGATCATAGAGAACGTGTACCATATAATATCTTTTGACCTTCCTTGAAAACCTAGACGATGACTTGTCTGCTTTTCACTCTACACCGTTAGACTGAAGACTGTCATATACGAATTAAGCGCCGGGACGTCGCTTCCTAAAGGGTTAGATGATGTAATAACCCGTACTTTAAAATCAACATTTAGACCAATTTCTAATAATATTTCTAATATTCAGACCAATATTTACTAATCGACTTTTATTTGTCATGTTCGTTCTACGAATAATATTTAATTCTCGGCTAACCGGCAAGTTTAAGGCTTTAACGTATCGAGTGCGTGTCATTTATTATTTATTGGCAAAGTAGATGTCCGTCATTGACCGTAAAAATTCTAGTTATGACATAGAAATATTTTCTATTGTCGGCGTTTTAATTTCTCGTTTTACGAGCATTTTCATAATTTACATTAAACCTGTAGGCGTCATTCGTTTATATGAAGCATTTACGTTTATTAAACTATAAGCCCTCGTTTATTTATCAAAATATTAAAGTTCTCCGAATGTCGATGTTTTTATTTTATATTGAGCGTTTATTTTTCGTGTTCTACATTTATCTTTCAAATCGCGTGATTTTAAAAATATCGGACTTCGATAATACCCGCTTTTGTAAGTTGTGGGATAAAACTTTAATAATAAAATCTTACCCCACTCTTTTCAATAGTCGGCAACAACAACAAGTGCTGTCTTATGAAATGAATATCTTGAACACGTGTATAGTTGTCTTTGAATGTCATCTAAACATGCAAATCTAATTCCTCCTACTTGTTCTCAACCGTAGATAAAATGGAACACATGCATCCTTTTTGTTTCACTTAATCTTGACGCCAACACAAAAACCTCACAAATATCTTTGCTCAAATACAAATCATGGCTTATATTAATTTTCTTGTGAAAATGGTTAGTAGTGAAAGCCTTGGTATTCTTTCCTTATTAAACAAGTTTATCAAGGTATTGTTAAAGGTTTGTATTTTCAATCATTATATTGATTTGTATATATATTTGTTATGTATATTAAATCATCATATTGGTACTGATTTTATTGATATAATAATTTATTTGAGTAGTTTGGACATTGTATATATTGATGGTTGAAAACTTGATAAACAAGGTATATGGATAAACTAATAAAATGGTAGTTCTTGATCAGTTAGAAAATGTGGTAGAAATGGTTGATCAGCAGGTCTAGGATATTGATACTTTATTTATATTGATAGATAAATGTTTTGTGGTGATTTTGCCGGGTGGCTCGTCCCGTGACGATACCCGATGAATTAGATATCGCCGAAACGGTTAAAAGTGTCAAATCTGAACAGTCTGTATAAATTGACTTAAAACATATAGATCCGTATCTAATCATTGAAAAAGGTAAAACTATGAGTTGTAGATAAAATCATAAAGAACTATATTCAATCGGATGATTTACCAGTTCCTTACGGTTTGGAAATGGCGGGCAAAACGGTGGAACTGAAGTTGGCTGCCAAAAACAACCAACTCTTCTAAGTGATAAAATGGGTAAATGAGCAATAATAATTATAAATTAAGGACAACTGAACTTATAGTAAGTAAACTAAATAAGTTAAGAATGAATTTAGTAAAAATAACTCATCTATATTATTTACGATTTAGGAGAAACGGTCTAATTAACGAGACATGTCGTGAAAATTGTAAGAATTAGACTATATTAAATTAAGGTAAAACGTGACGATTTTTATAAAAATCGAAGTGGTATGACCCACTTGTCGAGAAATTTTTAGACTCCTTGTATAATGATTTTTATATAACCAACATCCGACCATCCAAAGATATTAAGTCGACAACATTAAAGGCATTTTAGAATCCATAAAGCTTATAAAGTAGAATTGGGGCGTAAAAGCCCAACGTACACTTATACTGAACTATAATGGGCTTAATTTTCAAAATGGGATAATAGATGAAAAATTGTTATCAAAGGTTTTATAAAAAGTTTATAAAACTTATACAATGTCCAAACTTACCAAGTGAACTATTTACATTTGTTTTTGACTTATGTATCATTTATGTATTGTCTCGAGTCTAAGACGCGTCTCGTCATTATAGGTCTCGTTCGGTCATATGACGAGCGCTGGGCATTTCGTTATCGATCAATGAGCGACTGATATCTCGTAAAGTTTTGTATCGACTATTGGATGTTTATTCCTCGATAAATGTGTGATATCTATATCAGGTGAGTCTATAGCCTCTCTTTTATATTATCTGGTAAATTATTTTTAACCCGCGAGGGGGAATACATGCTGTTTTATAAAATGAACACAAGTTGTTTTCGGTATGCTGGACCCGAATATGATGATAAATGCCTAAGTACCATTGTCTTATGAAGTCCCTGAATTTCATGAACTGTTAATTACCTTGCGAGGTAAACGCTAATACATTTGATAGATCTATTTGGTTTAACAGCCTTATCCTAGGGTGTGTATCCAAAGTGGTACCACCTGAGAGGGATATAATGTATCAGAAGTCGTCGGTATATGACAATATTACCTGTAGTAGGGGCGCCGTAACTGACTCGGTTTGACGTGTTGGTTAACGTTCAGTTGCATGAGCTTAAGGCATTTATCGATATATATATATGACTTGTCTGTGTGACAAGCTTGAGATGATTAAAATTCTTGTGTTCAAATTATGATTTTGTAAAACCTATAGACTTGCTCAACCTTTGTGTTGATGATTTTTAGCATGTATTTCAGGTAATCAAGATGGATAGCAGCGGAGCATGCGAGGAGGAAGTTGGTGCTTACTTGTCTAAAGTTTATATTATTTTCCATCCTTTGAAATGAATAAATGACTTTTAAGTCTTTGATGAATGTGATGTGTTGGTAACGGTTTTTGGGACTAAACGCTACTCTAATTTTATATATTGGGATGGGAAACATTTTAGACAAGGTTGTATATTATTTTAACATCTCTTTTGAGGTCGTTGTCTATGATTGTGTGCGATGTGCTATGAGTAGCACCCCAAAGTGGTATTCCGCTGCGTGGTAATTTAGGGGTGTTACAAAGATCATGGTACGTGGACAGCACGGTTACTGGGCTAATCTTAGAGTAGAACCCGAGTTACTCTCTAAGATCAAGGAAGCTCAGAAAGATGATGGAGAAATCTGGGCGATAGTACAGAATTTGGAGAAACAGACGGAATTCAGAGTAGATGCAGATGGTATCATATGGCAGTGCACGAGACTTTGTGTTCCTGATGACCAAGAACTCCGGGAAGCCTTGTTAGCTGAAGCTTATAGCTCCCCATTCTCCATACATCCTGGTTCGACTAAGATGTACCATGACATCAAGCAGTATTTTTGGTGGAGTGGTATGAAACAGGATGCGGCCACTTACGTCTCCAAATGTCTTACCTGCCAGCAGGTTAAGATCGAGCATCAGCGATCTGGCGGTCTCCTTCAACCGTTAGATATTCCTGAGTGGAAGTGGGACAAATGCACCATGGATTTTGTTACTGGTCTTCCGCCTACCAAGAGGAAGCACGATGCAATTTGGGTTATCGTAGATCGACTTACCAAATCAACTCATTTCTTACCGATCCGCAAGGAAGATCCGGTAAGTAAACTCGCCGATACGTATAGAAGAGAGATCATGAGACTCCACGGTGCTCCATCCAGCATCGTCTCAGACAGAGATCCTCGTTTCACTTCGCGATTTTGGAAGAGTCTGCAGAAAGCTTGGGGTACACAACTTAAGCTCAGCACGGCTTTTCATCCTCAAACAGCCAGACAGTCGGAGAGAACGACTCAGACATTGGAAGACATGTTGAGGTCATGTGCGTTGGAATGGACGGGTGATTGGGAGGATTACATTTGTTTGGTGGAGTTTGCATACAACAACAGTTGGCACGCAAGTATCAAGTGTGCTCCTTTTGAGATGTTGTATGGCAGAAAGTGTCGCGCCCCAATCTGCTGGGATCAGGTTGGCGAGCGAACACTTGAAGGACCAGAAATCATAGAGATGACCAATGAAAATATCGCAATAGCTAAGCAGAAACTTGAGGAAGCACGGTCACGTCAGAAGAGTTACGCCGATAAGCATCGTAGGGACATACATTTTAACGTAGGAGATCACGTCTTTCTTAAGGTTTCGCTGGCACGTGGTGTTAGACGCTTCGGGATAAAAGGGAAGCTCAGTCCTCGTTTCATCGGACCGTTTGATATCATTGAACGAGTCGGTGAAGTATCTTACCGGTTAGCGTTACCTCCGCAGCTTTCGCATGTACACAATGTTTTCATGTGTCTTTACTCAGAGGGTACCAGTATCATCCCCTTCACATGGTTCAGTATCCACTGGAACAGATACGTGAAGATCTCACTTTCATAGAAGAACCCGAACGAGTTCTTGACAGACAAGAACGAGTCATGAGAATGAAGACGATTCCATTCGTCAAAATCCTTTGAAGGGATCATACCGAGCGGGAAGTCACTTGGGAAACATAGGAGTCTATCCGGGCTTCTTACCCTCATTTCATATTTTGAATTCGGGTATGTTCTTCTTTTCCAGTTTACTTTATCTATAATTCAGGGACGAATTATTCTTTTTAGGGGGAAGAGTTGTAAAACCCGCATGATTTTACCATGAATAGTACCCTTAAGATCGTACGTACTAGATTAAAACTTTCCGATTATAGTATGATTACGTTCACGTGTTAGACATTTACGTATTACGTACGTGTTAGAACACGATAAGTATTTATTACGTACGAACACACAATAATTATTTAACAATAATTAATCACGAGCATGCGATCATGAAATCATGAACGTAATTAAATCACAAACTAATATTAATTACGTATATATATTTATTACGAGCACGAATAAATATATTAAGTCACGGTTAATAATTAACGAGAACACATAAAACATGAACACAAATAAACACGAACGAACACTTAAATAACGAGACACAGAAAACGGTACGGGTACCCCATGTGGGGCCCCCTACCCGCGGCTACATCAAGAAAGATGGGCCAAGCCCATAAAATTTTACTAAGAAGGGGTAAAGGTAAAATCTTGTTTTCACTTTTCAGTTTACAGTAAACTAAACAATAACCTAAAAAGATTTTTGGCTCCTTCCTTCATGCTCTCTTTGGCCGCCGCACCTAAACACAAGAAAAGGGGTGTTTGTTCGATCTTTGATCTTGATTTTTGTACGTGTGTTCGTGTGTGTTCATCCTCGTTAGATCCACACATTCGATATACCTTTTTAATCCTTTTTCTTTTTGATTTGATTTAATAAAATTAAATAAGAACATGATGTTTTTAAAAACCTAAACATAAACTAAACATGTAATTGGTTATGGGGTAAATAAAAAAGGTGGATTTAGGGGTGTTTTGTTTGGCCGGCGCCTAAACCAAACCCCAAGGGGGTCTCGGTTTGGCTTATAGACCACCACCGAGACCACAAGGTCCCGGTTTGGTGGTGTGGGTCCCACGGCAGCAGCAAACAAAAGGGAATCCCGAAGTGGTTCGGGGTATGGTGTTGATTTTGAGTCTGGTTCATGGTTTCTAGTCACGAGCCGGTTCATGGTTTATGTCAAGGTTATGCTTTAATAAATCATATGTTATAAATTAAATTAATAAATATGACATGATTAATTTAATAAACATGACTTAGGTTATAATTTAATTATTAGATCATGAAATTATTAACCTAAGTATTTATATTTTTCTAGACTTTATAATAAATTAATTATTAAAAACCATGGATATAATTAATTTAATTACATGACTTAGGTTATATTATTATTAATTAATAATACATGTTTTAACCTAAGTATTTAACCTTATTTAATTAAAAACATGATATATTTAATTAAATACTTTTAACCTATAGTTTATTTAAATTACATGTAATAATTAATAAACTATACCTTATATCATTATGACTTAGAAAAATAATCAGAAAACACTTAAGCTTATATACTTAGCTTATTTAACCAGCTTATATCTAATTATGGAAACTTTCTATTTTTAGAAACTTATTTAATTAAGGCAGCTAATCTATTTATGGAAACTTTCTATTTTTAGAAACTTATTTAATTAAGGCAGCTAATCTATTTATGGAAACTTTCTATTTTTAGAAACTTATTTAATTAAGGCAGCTAATCTATTTATGGAAACTTTCTATTTTTAAAAACTTATCTATTTTAAGCAGTAATTCTATTTTTGGAAACTTTCTATTTTTGGAAACTTTCTATTCTTGGAAACTTTCTATTTTTGGAAACTTTCTATATTTGGTAACTTTCTATTTTTGGAAACTTTCTATTTTAGGAAACCTGCTATTTTTAGAAAGTTACTTATTATTACACAGTAAGTATAATAATACATGAAATACCAGATTTACTTAATCAGAATAGACAGAATATAAGATAAACACAATTTAAGGCTTAAAACAGTAAAACATGATATGAACATATAAAATAAGCTAAGACATGACATAAGACCAGTTACGTATTTAGTAAGAAGATACTTATTCATGTATGTATTTATGTAGCATTAGTGATACCGAAGTAGGACTCTCCTCAGTTCGTCTTCTTCGTTCACTGGACATAAGGTACGGATTCCCGTCCTTTTAGTATGGACATTCTTTCCTTATTAGGATTCCCCGTATGCAGCCAAATGTTTTCCCTTAGTATAAGTTTATATGTTTGATTTGCTTATGTTTAATTTAGAATACCTATAGCCATATACATGCATGACCAGTTTCACCTAGTTATGGAGGTACCATAACCATAACATTAGAGGCACTGATGTTATGACTTCACTACGACGGAGTGATTGCTCGTGGCGTCCCTTTCAGCTTTTGGCCATATTATTATATTTATCATGTGGGGCATATGGGTGCATCCTAGTTACATGTTTTCAGCAGATTACTCAGTGTGAATGTGGTGTGTGCCTTGCACCCTTCATAAGGAGCTGATCCCTCCTACCCAAACCAGTATATTAAATTAGAGGCAGCCCCTCTAATTTGCATGATGAGGTCACCCCTCCAAGTATTCATGGACGGTGGATTTTCATGACCTATATTGGCTAATGGTAGAATTTTCTAAACAGTTTTTATAAGATAAACATAAGGCTTTTCAAACTATAAAACCAGTTTTACCAAGACTTAACCAGGTTATTCGGGACTTAGTTTCTTCCGCTGTTATTTGTTATATGCTTATCCTATTTATGCTTTATTGTACATCCGTGCACTGAGCGTATTGCTCAGCCATTTTCCTTTTCTATGTTCCCAAAACGGCAGGTACTCAGGGACGCTCGTAGACTTTAAGTGTACGTGCATATGGACTGGAAGCTTTCTAGCCTTTCTTCACTTTATGCATTATCTTTACTTTGATACACTTGCTATGGACATTGTTTAGTCCTTTCTTTTACAGTATTTATGTTTGTGTGTGATGAGCTTTACTTTTGGACTACCGATGTTTGATTCCGGTATTTTCCTTTTATGGTCATGTAATGTTTAGACATTTTTCCTTGTATGCTTTGATGACACGCCATAATTACACGTGACATTACATTATCAAAATGGGGTGTTACAACAAGTATGTGAGTGATCTTCTCTTTGGACAAGATAAAGAAGGAGATCAAGGGGATAATCATAAGTAAACATACTTAACATATTAAGTGATCATTTACAAATAATTAGGAATTAGAATGGAGAAAGATGGCAGAAAGAGTGTCCAAAAAGGGTTGTGGAAAATGCAGATTTGATCCATTATTTATAGGAAAAAAAGGCCAACGGCTCTCTGCCTGCGATTCCTTATTTGTCTTGCGGTTCCGTATCAATATGGAACCGCATAGGCATCTAAGGATCCGTGGTAGTAGACTCCGCTCTCTTTTGTCTTTTAGTGGGGAAGTAATATCTGAGGTAAGTTTTTAACTTCAAAGGGTATTCCCATGGCATTTGGAATATGCCATATTCAAATTTATATTTTCCATATAATAAAACATTTTTTTAAAAGAAAGTTTATTAAAAAATCTTTTGACACATTTGACAAAATGTAAGTTTAGGACTAATCACTTTTATGATCACTAATCATGATTAAGATATGTTAGTGCAATACTTAAATGATTATTACCTTGATGATTATGCTTGTTAGATAATTCGTCTTATGATTGTATTTGAAGATAAATGTTTTTAATTTATTGTGATCAAAACTAACAAATATTAGTTAACACCAATAATGTTTTTAAGCACTACTTTGCATTAACAATCTCCTACTTTTTTATTACGACAAACTATAAACTCATTTATATAAAATCCTAAATTATTCGAATTATTAACGAGTTTATCACTATCATTTCTCCCTTTTGTCGAAGCAAAAAGGTTAGCACAAGTGTTTGAGGAAGAGAAGAATTGACTTTGCTAGAAGCTCCCGCTTGGTGTTTACTCCCTCTTGCGTGGGGCACCAAGAGAATGAGCTAAGGTGACATGCTACAAAAAGGTTAGTAGAGAGAAAAGAAACACCAATGTATATATTATAGTCACTACCTACTAAGTAACTTGAGAGGAAGAAAGAAAAGAAATCTCAAATTAGAAGTAAGGGTATGTTTGGTACGGTAGAATGGTCAAGAATGGAATAACTTTGCCACGAAAGAGAATGAACCAAAACAAAAATAAATAACTCTCATGTTTGTTTAAAACAAAGTATGTATATACGAAATATGATGAAATGTTAATTCACCTGTTTGGTTATTGCAAGCATAGAATGACAAAAACGCTAACCAACAAAATATAATTTTTTTTCAAACTCTCACATGTTACACATATTTTGATCGATATTTGATTGTTCATAATTTATACTACGTAGCTATATAACTAATTCAACAGAGTCAAGTAATTTATACCATTATATTTAAATTAAGATTAAATATCTTGTTATAACTTGGTATATATTACTAAAATATAATGATTAATGGATAAATTGGTTATATAAAATGGGATGTTCATTGACGATGATTGAATGAAGAATAATTGTAGAGTTATTGACTAATTGTAAAGTCATCAATTATGATTACGATGACACATAAAATGGTTGAGAGGAGCGGCTCATATGAGATCAAAACCAAATATCAGAAGATGTGTCAGATTGATGGCTACAAAAATGAATTACAGATGTTGATTGATGATAAAAACAAAAAGATACTACTTGTTTTTTTCTTGAAGAAGATGAAGCACCAGCAAGCGAGAGTAATTTTGGATTTAGGGTTTTGAGAAAATTATTATTTTTGAAAGCATGTGCATTGCACATGGCCAAAACTACAAATACCATAAATTTTTAAATGTTTTCCCGATTCTCAGCATGACCCAAGGGAATGATTTTCTTTAGAAAAATACATTCTCCTTCTTTCTCCATCTTTTACAAAGAATCAAAACGATGGAAAGATAATCAAAATCTCATTCTCCATTTCTATACAGGGGCGGACCTACATGTAGAGTATAGGAAAAAGTTTAAATTAGTAGAAAAAATGGCTAGTGCCTTCATCTAAATAGTCTGAGTGACCTCCATACACTCTAAGATTTTCAAAAATCAGAGTTTTAAATTTGGTTCCTGTGATTTTGGTTGATCGAAAAAAATGGTGGAAGTGACAGTATAGAAGGAATAAGGAGATGACTCATAAAACATCACTATCTTTCTTCTTTTTTATTCATTATTTATTTGGGTGGTATCATGTTTTGTCGTTTCCTACTTTTTTTCTAGCAGTCTTTTGTTTTTTCTCTCTTTTTGAACACTGTTTGTTCAAGTAAGATACTAAGATATAGTACTACCAAGTAATTACATAAAATAGGGGAGGTGCCCGCGTTTCGCCGCGACGCATTTGACGACAAAAGCTTAGGTACACGTTTCACAGCGAGTGTTTGTCTGTGGAAGGTGAACGTTAAATAGACAATAATGAAGCTTGAATAAATACACATACAAAATAGATCACACACATTAACGCAATACTTTTGAAAAGAGCAATTTTAATGGTCACGTACTGTTGGCAAATAATTCAAGTTGCAAGAAATGCAAAACATAGCGACATTCATACACCTTCTTAGTCGATGCTCCTTCAATAAACTATGATCTTCTGGTGTACTTGTTAACCACTTAAATCAGCTCAACCATCCTTTCGAATCAAGTATAACTACTCCATGAGAAATAAAATTGCAACATCAACTATTTCCTTTAGGCTACCTGTGAATATTGAAATTTCATAAATACATTAAGTATCAAAATCTGAAAATCTAACAATATTCATAGCTACTTGTTGCAAAACCATACCTTTAAAGTACAGGTGCAAGTGTTTTATCCATAATTGGAATGCATAAACATACATGTATTAGGTGCGGCAGATCTTCTTTTGTATACTTTACATATCAAAAAGTCAAAAACCACATACACGTGTACATCATTTGCAGCAACCAAACGACCACACCTTCTCTAGAGTCCCGTCTTTAATTTCCATACGAATGGAAACAACCTTTTTATATTCCTTCATTGATACCTATAACAACAACAAATCGTCCAAGATTAGTATTACTTAAACCGTCATTTATATCCTATATGCAGGGAATAACTTAGGAACGAATAAGCTTACTCGCCTCTAGCCTCTTACTTGTTTTATACTTGAGCCATAAAGAATACAATCCATGTAACAACATCAGTTGTCTCTTCATGGCCAACAATAAGCAGTGTCATCGAGTCATCTCATAGCTGTTTCAAGAAAGTATTATTGTCTTTCTATTAAAAAAGACAAACAAACACTATAGAAATTCAGGATAACGGATATAATATATAATCACAATTACATATTGCAAGTTTGACCCGTAGATGTTTTTTGTGATTTACTCCAGTTATAATAAAATACAACTATGTTCTACTAAATCAGATACCAGGCTATAAGTGACAATAAGCATTTCGGTATACCTAAAATCACTTTATTTGTTGATTAAATATGTTTAAGCCTTTTCAATCAATATATGTTTATTTTGTTGGGCTACAAACCTGTGATTACCACCACTAATCTCACAAATCATCAGGTTAAACTTGGGGCTTGATTGACTTAGATTAAGATGATAATCAGACGATCACATTATTCTCTTGATTTCATACTTGTACCTAAAGGGGTGTTTCCGACTCACTATCAACAAAAGAGAATATTTGAGGATTGTTTTGTGAAAATTTCTATAGAAATTCAGGAGTTATATATGCGCTATCTATTTCTTTTTTTATAGCACATCTGATATTGCTCTTAGAAGGGATTTTCTATATTTCTTCTTACCTCCTGATAATGACTACGGGCCAGATGTTTGGCTTATTAAGTATACATATCGAGTATTTGGGCAAAAAGAAGAACACATATTATAATTGATACTTAATAAATCAAGGATGGGTTGGGACCAACAGGTGGTTTAAAGACGGTGTGGTTGAAACAGTTAGTATAATACATGGGAAGTGCTTTTCACTGTCGGATGGTCCCTCAATGGTTGTCGTTTATGTTGTTTGTGCATTTTTAGCGGTTTTGGATGATGGCATCCGAAGCACCTGTCTTGGTTAAATACTTTTCCCAGCACAAAACTGAACATAGTGACTTAGATCATGAAGGTGTTTGGATTGAAAACATAGTGGAGTGAACTGCAAGAAAAGGGCAATAAAATAACATTAATACATCAAGTAAGAAGACATAATTTGTGATTTTTACCACGTCTACTGAAAAACAGACAATTACGTATAGTTTCATACCTTCTGAGCCGCTTCTCGAGAAGTGCATTCCAGTGAATGCCAGTCTCATAATGCATACATATCCACACCAAAAAATATCATAGGGAATCACCGCAATGAGTATGCTTATATCTCACTCATTTATACTACACTCTTTTTCAAGCATTGTAATTAGAAAAATTATAATTAGCTGAGAGTTGTATTCACTTGATTGTACAAATGTGTTCCCAATATTTATTCTTTAAGCAGCACTTCAGAAAATGTGTTCCCAAATATATAGATACTCTTCGAGGGAAGAGGGGACAGTTTGAGATGTTTAGGCTGATGTTTAGGCTATTGTGAACAGCCTAAACATCTCAAACTATCGCCTGCTTCCCATGAACGCTATCCACACATTTGGGAAAGCGAAAAATCTGATGGTACAATGTAGTGTCTCATAGTTGAAAACGTGCTACCAGCGATTCAAGTCAACGACCTGATATGGCTGCAAACACGACGACGTAATGCCATGCAGAAAATCAGGTCGTTGACAACATCATCATCGGCCAACTAAATACAGTTGAAAACCGGCTAACGCACGTACGGAACAATATCTTCATCGCCAATTGCTAACTCCCACCCACCGTTTTATCTAAAAACATAACTCGGGAATGGCTACAACCTTCAAAGGCTGGCCCTTTTTTTGATTACGCTCAAATAAGGCATGATTCTATGGGAGAAGGTACGCCCACCATGGCTGCATCCCTACTGAGCTGTCCTGCCAAAATATGGGATGACTCGGTCCCATCGAAAACCACACAAATGTAACCTGCAAATGCATTCTTTCAACAAACGAAAGACGCCAATGCATTCATGAGCCGACATCTTCCTATATATTGGTACAGGCTAACAAAGTCATCGAAATAGGCTCGGATAAGGCATTATTTGGGACAAAGGGTCATAAGCCGGCATGGCTGCAACCTTCATAGGCCACCCTGCCAAGATCCGGGTTCTCTTACATTTATCCGTGCCTGTTTAAAGTTATCACAGCCGAAAATAATCATAGGAACATGCCATTAAGCAGTTAATGAAACATATGTAAAATGCGGCCCCACTCTTTCGGTACACGGAAGACGCCAAGGCAAATATGAGCCCGGCGTCTTCCGATTTCTTGTGTTGAACATTATCCTATTTCACGTTTCCATAGAAACAGTTTCCCCCTCATATACCAAATATTTTATTATCCTCTACTCACACATCATACCCACCTCTCTCACTTGACAGGCCTAATATTTTATTTCCTGAGCAACATTAATGGCTCAAAGTTAACCACCAACAATGATTCCCCTCTCACAAACACACGCTCAATAAAAATTAAACAAATATTTTCCCCATCTCGCATTTGCGACTGCTGATACGGATAAAAGAGGACCCGACCCGCCATGGCTGCAAACACCATCCTCGTGGTGCTGCCCCGCCAAGATACGGGTCGTTTGCACTCACCATCAGCAGCAGTCGTGCACAAATGCAATATGATCATGGATTATAATTTGCAAACAATCATGAGATCAGAAAACCGACCGTAAGTGAGTTTAGGGAAACATCAGAAAACAATCATCACCAATAGTGATAGCACACAACGGGTGTCGCAACAACCAGTGCCGGTAAAACAGACGAGGTTGCTAGTTTTCCAAGTGTAAGGTAAGCGTAAGTTTTGGTCAACAAAGCAGCAGCTCTTAACGACATAAACTTAATTACCCAAGAATACGTAACACGAAGCTAGTGTGTATATAAAACGGGTGACTTGGGTAACCTCACAAAATGGCTATTAGCGGTTCCACCTACATTTTCCAAGAAAAAAATATCAGTAATGAAGAAACTTCAGCATCGGCCTTAAATGCCGTGAATCTAACAATTGTATGCAATTACTTTTGCTAACCTAAACAATTATAAGCGCGCATAAGCAGCTTTAGAAAGCAATACTAACG
Source organism: Glebionis coronaria (assembly GCA_025667525.1). Classification (NCBI taxonomy): domain Eukaryota; kingdom Viridiplantae; phylum Streptophyta; class Magnoliopsida; order Asterales; family Asteraceae; genus Glebionis; species Glebionis coronaria. The sequence goes on from CM046880.1 coordinate 344,721,199, forward strand.
CAGATTTTATATTAGTTTCATCACTCTTATTGTTTTGAAGTATTAACTAAGCATATCTCATACACATCGGTAATAAGCACTATTAGTACGTGTAACCTATTATACATCAGATTATGTGTACCACTATAAAAATGGTTGCAGATATCAAAATGGTTGTGTGATCGGGCCAACCCTACACATAATGCTATTTTGACATATAGAATGACATAATGATAACCAACCCATACACAAAATGATAACAAACTCTATACAATTACACCAACCCTATACCTAATGTTTAATAGTACACATAATGCTATTTACCCATTAAACATCAGATTATGTGTAGCATTATGTCATCGGTACACAATGATGGACATAAGGGATGCTTATCATTCTACGATCGGGCTAGGAAATAGCAGAATGGTTGCAGATTTCATAAGGGAAGCAACTCTCTCATCGATATAGATAGCATACACATATATCTTAAAAGATATTACTCGCATCTAAATCAGTGTGCTCATTATTCGTTGGTTAGTGATTACATGATAAAAGCAAACCAAGCTCCTTATAACATCACATATTATGCCAAAAGATAGCCGGAAAAACAGAAAACCATATGAAACTAATCACCTGAATTTCTTGTGTGCGTTTTCTTCTCGATCTTTTATTTGCATAAATTTTGATGTGTTTTGTTGGCTGCACAGAGCCTCGAGAATCGTACCATGTGGCCTATAAAAACAGAAGCGACGGTTGAGAGCATTTTCAAACACGGGTGGTGTTTCAGAAAGATCAAAGCGTTAATGGCACCTGTTATCAACATGATTTGGTGGTCCGAGTTTGCGATGTTGGCTATAATAAAGGGTCCGAACAAAAATATTCACTGCAAAACCAATGTACAAAACAGTAAGTGAAGACCTTAAGTAAAACTACACATGTTGAAGCAGCAATCTCTCATATAAAATCAAAACACGATTATGAAATAAGATACATACAGAGTTAATTTGGACGCTTACTTTCAACAACCCGTACCCTTTTCCTCCACAATTCATCTTGTGGTCTATCGAATAACCTGTCATGGTGTTTTCAGAATGATTCCGCTGAACCACTCATACGAAAAGATCCATTGGCCTACAAAAAATCAAAGCTTTGTTTGGTTACTTGTTAATGCATGAATTTCTTAATAACAGTAGAATTTATTCAATCCAGCATACACGCTTTTTCACATGTGTGAGTTTATGAAACTTGAGCATGAAACCAAATAAGCTTTATGTCCCCAAATATGCCTTATTTTCGGCTATATAAGCTGAATTCCGGCTTATATTACTGGCTCGTGTCTTATTTGGTTCTGGGCTTATGTTCATAACCTGAGCATGAAACCAAATAAGCTTTATGTCCCTAAATAAGCCTTATTTTCGGCTATATAAGCTGAATTCTGGCTAATATTATTGGCTCGTGTCTTATTTGGTTTTGGGCTTATGTTCATAACCTGACGTGCGGCGTTTCATAAAGTTGTTCGCCTTATGTAGGTTCATTATCCGACATAATTCAAACCAAATGAAATAAATTAACACCCACCAAATCGCATACTGGGCTCGCACGATTATCGGTTCGCAACAACCAACTTTAATTTAATCACCTTTTCATATTCAACTTTTATAACATGTGTTGGCGTTGGACAGTAAACTACACTAAATAGACATAATTAGTTGCCTAACTATCTAATGGTTGTATAAAGTTTTTTATTTTTGCTTTTAGGTGTAACATGATGGGGTATGTTTTAATATTTGTGTAATATTGTTAGCTTTTGAAACACACGAACAATATTAATAACCTATAACATACAGATTGAAACATAAAATAAAAATGCAAAGAATACCTGAAAAATGCTAAAAGCTGATATGAATGAGCGCTGACCTGCCAACACCATCATCCCGCTGAAACACGTAAACTGATCTCATCAAATACATGTTATCAACAAAGAACCCCAAAAAAATACGTGTAGATGACCACCATCACCCCCATGAAACACCTAAAATCTTTTCAAAATTAGGTGAAACCCACATATGAACGGTGCATCAACAATATCATATCATAGATCTTATCAAAATCATCTTTATTAGATCAACGATCAAGAGCATCTTTAGTAGATCAATATCAAGATCATCTTTATTAGATCAGCGCCACACATTTTTTAAGTGAGAGACAATGGAGAGACAATTATTGAGTGTGTGAGTTAGGGTGTCCATTATTTGGATATGACCCACGAAAACCAAAAATCGAACCGAACCCAACCCGAATTACAATCGAACCAAAAATAAAATTCGGGTTATGGGTCACAACTGAACCGAACCGAACTACTAATTTGGTTTTCGGGTTGGGTATGGATTTGGCAATCGGACCCGAAAACCGAACCGAAAACCAAAATTGTACAAATATATATGTTTTTATATATATTTTTATATATTAAATAATTATTAAAATTAAATCTTAATATAAAAATACAATTTTTATACTTGAAATAAATTTTTTTTGTTAAATATTTAAATAATTATGTATTTTTTTAGAAAATTCAAATAATTCGGGTCAACCTAAGAACCGAACCGAATTCAAATTCGGTTTTCGGTTCGGTTGAAATCTAGTTCGGTTCAGTTCGGTTTCCGGGTTGACCCAAAAAAAATTAACCGAATAACCTGAACCGAATAAACCGAACAACCCGAGAACCGAACCGAAGGACACCCCTAGTGTGAGTGGAGTGGTTAACTTTGAACCATTACTGTGAGAGGGAAAGTGAGAGAGGTGAGTATGATATGTGAGAAGAGGATAATAAAATATTTGGTATATGAGCTGGTCACTCTTCCTAGGGGAACCGGATTCCCCTCTATTATTATAGATATAATAAATTTGAGATACAATATTACTAACATAAATGTGGTGAGATCATTACTTTAGCAAGAGTTAAAAAGTTTAAATTTTTTATCAAACCCGACCCGATTTGCTTATTATTCGAGTCATTTAACTATTTTTATTGCTTGATGCCCCCGCAGTGACAATTCCTACGTCCGCCACTATATATATTTATTGTCAAGTAAAAACAAATACTTTCCTTTTGATCCTTAAAAAAGTAAATTGATTCAAGTTTATCCGAATGTCCTATCGCTAAACACTCGTATGTGAAATTACCGTACGTGATGCATATTTCAAAAATGCTTTATCGTGTAATAAAATGTTATCATGCTAGTAATGGATCATCGTATATATTATTGGAGCATTAGTTCAATGGGTGAACTTCTTGTGTTTCAGTTAAATTAATCAAGTTCAATTTTCATCTTTGTCATTTGTTTCAAAGAAGTATCCGTCTCCACAAAATCTATGGGCACACTGGAGAGATTTTGTGGAATAAGAGATCGAGGGTCGAGCCTCGGCTCGTCTCACTCCAGGTGTTGTTTTTGAGCCAGGAGAGGAGAGTTGCCGGAGTTATTCCTTATGCGATGGACAATGACGGGTGTCAAAAGGCACCCGAGATTAAGATATTCCCGCCAATCTTTACCTTTTGTGGAATGGATCATGGTATATTCCTGCAATCCTGCTTAATCTAATACTCTTGAATTTTTATATTCTAATAAGTAACTAAAAGACGTGCATAGAAATACAAACTACACATTGGATATAATTCCACTATATGAATTTGTTTTCCAGTACATCCAAGGAAAATGACTTCACAAATGGTAGACCTATAGTTGTCCAAAAATCGTCAAAGATTTTCTGTTATAAGACATTTAAAAGTTTTTGGCCCCTTAAAATTTGCCCTTCTCTCCGATCTTATTTGGCTTCACCAAAACGTCTATTCAATACAGCAAGTTCAAAATGTATCATCTTGTAGTAATAAAATATAAAAATAATCAGACAACCGTTATAATCTTTAGAATGATGTGTCAAATTGTCCAAAAGTAATGCAATGCACATCCAATATCCAAGTCACACACAAAAAAAACTTCTAAATCAATGTACATATTTTGATGTAAACGATTGTTTATTTATGAAAATTTTTACTTTTGCAAAAAAGTAAAATTACAATGTATGTTTGGTAAGGACCGATGAAGCTTTTTAAAATGGAAAAACATCCACTCAAGTTAAAATCAACATGATCAATCAACTTCTCCAATCACAATAAAGATAAGTCAAGTTCTCTAATCACAATAAAGATAAATAAATGTGGGTCCTCTGCATTTCAATAAAAGAAAAACTTGTAAAAATTTATCTAAATTTTGATCGGCTAACATGATCAATCAAGTTACATTCAACTTAAGAAGATTTTGATCCTTTTAAAATAGTGAGTGATGAATGAGAGCATTTTGAATTTTAGTATTTGTTTGGCAAAAGGAGTTGTAAGCTTTTAAATTTTTAAGGGTCGTTTGGCAAAATGAGCGGTGAGCATTTTGGGACGGTGCTATTTTTTAGAATGACTATCTTTTCAATTTTTTTAAGAAGGGTGAGAAATGAGCAGTGAGTTGTCACAACTATTGCTCACTTCTAGTGCTCACAACTACCGATCACTCTTACTGCTCACAGTTATCGCTCAATATCATGGAGCGTTGGTAAAGCTTTTTAAAATAGTGAGCGGTGAGTAAGTTTATTTTAATTTCTAGTACGAGTATGTTTGGCATGAAGCGGTGGTGGAGCTTTTTAAAACGATGAGCGGTGCGAAAAAGCATTTTGATTTTTAGTGAGTGTTTGGCAAATAGAGCGGTGAACGTTTTTGTTGGAATCGACACCTTCAACAACCCTGAAGATTGATTTGCGGAACCCTAGATCACTGTAAAGAAGATCGCAGAGCTACAATAACGATAACCCAGAAGAACAAACACTACAAAGGTAACCAAACGATTATGTTTTATATCATTCGGTTTACGGGAAAGAATAAGAAGCTACGGTGTATCTTGTGCATCACCCCCTCACCTCCTTTTATAGGGTGAGGGGGTCGGTTACACACATAGGTCGACTAACAAAGCCCGAGCCCAACCTTAACCGACTTACATAGTAACAACACTTAGGTACCTTCTACTTATCATATACGTTAACTAGACTCGACACTAATACTCCAAGTATCTCCATGCAATACTTGAACTTCGGACGTGGAACCACCTTTGTGAAAGCGTCATATGCATTATCTTTCGTGCCTATCTTCGCCACTTCAGTCTCTTTAGATTCCACGATCTCCCTGATGAAGTGATACCTCACGTTGATATGCTTCGTCCTCTCATGAAACATAGCATTTCTTGAGAGATGAATTGCCCCTTGATTATCACAATTCACAACCACTGACCTTAGGTTTATTCCCAGCTCGATTAGCAGACCTTTAAGCCAAATGCTTTCCTTAACAGCTTCCATAAGTGCCATATACTCCGCCTCTGTAGTAGACAATGCAACAACAAGCTGCAGAGTTGCTTTCCAACTCACAACACAGCCATGTACCATAAACACGTACCCAGTTATCGACCTACACTTGTCAGGGTCTTTAGCATAATCGCTATCCACGAAACCGTCAACATCTACGTGCTTCCCTTGATCTCTACCATACACTAGACCTACATCAGCAGTGCCCTTCAAGTACTTCAAAATCCAATTCACTGCTTCCCAATTATTTTTACCTGGATTCGTCAAATACCTGCTCACAATGCTAACAGCATACGCAATATCCGGTCTAGTGCAAACCATCAAGTACATTAAACTACCTACAGCATTCGCATATGGGACCTTACTCATTCTTTCTACATCACAGTCACTCGACGGACAATCCTTCAAAGATACCTTGAAGTGTGCTGCCAATGACACATAGACTGACTTGCCATTATCCACTCTGTAGTTATCCAGAATTTTCTACACATATCCCGACTGAGACACCTTTAGGGTTCGGTTACCCCTATCCCTGACAATCTTCATACCAAGTATCTTCCTATATGGACCAAGTTCCTTCATATCAAACTCTTTCCGCAGCATTCCCTTTGTATATTCGATCTCGACTTGTTTGTACAAGCAATCAACATATCATCTACATACAACAGTAGATATATGTACATACCTGGTGCAAACTCCTTGAAGTAAACACAACTATCATTGTTGCTACGGCTAAAACCATTGCTGACCATATACACATCAAACCGTTTGTACCACTGCCTTGGAGATTGCTTAAGACCATAAAGGGATTTCTTCAATAAACATACCTTATTGCTAGTTCCTTCTTCAAAACCAAGCGGCTGCCTCATATAAATGGTTTCTTCAAGATTACCATGCAAAAACGCCGTCTTCACATCAAGTTGTTCCAACTCGTAGTCTTCACAAGCAGTTAAAGAGAGAATCACCCAAATAGATGTATGTCGAACCACGGGTGAGAATACCTCATTATAGTCAATCCCTGCTCGTTGTGTGAACCCCCGAGCTACCAGCCTTGCTTTATACTTTGGTTTCTGAACGCCTTCAATTCCTTCTTTAATCTTATACAACCACTTGCAGATTACCAGCTTCAGACCATGTGGTTGATCGACTAGCTCCCAAGTATGATTCTTTTTTAAAGAACTCATCTCTTCCTTCATAGCACGAACCCACTCATCCCTTTCAGATGAATTAATCGCCTCCTGGAATGTGATTGGTTCATGTGTATCTTCTTCCTCAGCAATAGCAAACACATAAGTCATGATATCATCATCTTCCCTAGACCCTAATGATCTAGACAATGATACATTACCTTCATTCATATACCTTACAAGTATAGTAGTTGTTCTCTTAGCTCTATCACGCACCAGAACATAATTGTCCAGATTCTGTTGTTGAGGCATTGCATCTACTGCATCTTCAACTTGATCCTCGTATTCATTCCTTGGATTAACCCCAATATGAGGATCAACAGTTGGTTCGACCTGACTGCCTTGACGTTCCACCTCAAACTCAATTTTCTTCCGAGAATCTGTAACACCAACACCCTTGAGAGTATCCTTATACATAAGACTCTCATTAAAGACCACATCCCTGCTTATGATTATCTTCGGTTTAACGTCATACAACCTCCATAATCTGTATCCCTTCACACCCTCAAGATACCCCAGGAATATGCATTTAATAGCTATAGGCTTGAGCTTCCCCTGATTCACGTGTGAACAAGCAACGCAACCAAATATCTTCAACATCTTGTAATTCGCCGGATGTCCTGACTATAAATCCATAGGTGTCTTCTTCTACAATGTTGTAGATGGAGACCTATTGATCAGATATGTTGTCGTCCCCGTTGCTTCAGCCCAGAACGATTCTGGCAAACCAGACTGAATCAGTAAACACCTAACCTTGTCCAAGAGTGTCCCGTTCATTCGTTCAGCTAGACCATTCTGTTGCGGAGTTCCAGCAACTTTCAAATGTCTTGCTATCCCACTCTCCTTACACAACTTATTAAACTCCTGATTACAAAACTCCAAACTATTATCCGTTCTAAGTTTCTTCAGTCTTCTACCTGTCTGGTTTTCTACCAACTGCTTCCACTCCTTGAACTTGTTGAGCGCCTCATTCTTGTGTATAAGAAAATAAACCCAAACCCTCCTAGAATAATCATCAACAATCAATAAGAAGTACCAGCAACCACTCATCGATTCCACCCGAGAAGGACCCTAGAGATCCGCATGGACATAGTCTATAACTCCCTCTGTTGTGTGCTGACCTCGACCAAAACTTACCCTGGTCGAGTTTCCAAGAACACAATTTTCACAGAATTCGAGCTTACCTAGACCTTTCTTCCTAAGCACCTCTCTTCTTTTGAGTTCATTCAAGCCTGCTTCACTAATGTGACCCATGCGTTTATGCCACACATGCGCAAGACTTTCTTTTTCTTCTATACCGACACAAGCTTCACCTGATTCAGCCCAACCATCCAAGGTGTACACACAGTTTTCCTTCAAAGTTCCTGACAAAACCATCAAAGAACCCTTGATCACCTTTACTCTTCCATTCTGCAACTTCACGGTATAGCCCTCTCGATCCAGAGTGCCCAAAGATAACAAATTTCTTTTCAACTCGGGAATGTAACGCACATTCTCAAGCACAAAACTTGAACCATGTTTCATTTGTACTCTCACCTTCCCTATCCCCTTGATGGCACATGCTCTATTATCACTGAGCAAAACCATACCTCCATCAAGCTCCTTAAAATCAAACAAGAAGACCCTCCTTAGCATCATGTGATAGGAACTACTAGACTCCATGATCCACTCTAAGAACCTTTGCTCACTCACCGCCATCAACAAATCACCATTGTCATAACCCTTAGAATACGAATCAACGTCCTGTTTTGCATTCTTGTTGACAAAGCCAGTTGATTTCTTCTTGTTCCATTTTGGACAGTCTTTCTTAAGGTGATTAATAACTAGATTTTATTCAGTTAAATTGTTCTTATCGATTCAATTCGAATCGATTACTGGTTTAGCGTGCGACTCAGTCGTCTTTTGGTGAAAAAAAAATATATTTTTTTTTCGTTGTTTAAAATTAAATTGCAAAACATTAAAGTAAAAGACAAGAAAATAAAGCTATAAATGATTAAAAAGTAAATGACGAGAAATTAAAACAAATAACTAACAATAAAGGAGCGAAACAAATAATAAAACGTAAATTAAAGCAAAACAATTAATAAAAATAAAATTAAAAGACGAAATTAACTATCGACTCGAAAATAAAGTTTACTTAATGAAAAATTAGAGAATAAAACTAAAATGGTACTTTAAAGCTAAACGAGGCAAAACCTAAAGCGGATACTAAATAAAAGATAAAACTTGAACTTTACGAAAAAATATTTATTTTAAAAATAGTGGAAAAATTCAACTAAAAATACGTAACTTTCAAAATTAAAAACGGAACAACTTTAATATAAAACTAAACAATTACGGAACAATACTAATAAATAAACAAGCTAGCAGGCAGCTAGCTGGAAGCTAGCAAGCACACTCCTCAATTTTGGCGCCAAAACCATAAGCAGGCAACTTTGGGTGTTGAATTATTTCGGAATTGAAACAGTAGTTTTCAGAAGATTTTGTTTTTTCGCAATATGTGTATTTTCAGAAAAGTTAGTTTCTTCGGAATATGTACAGTGTTTTTCTGGGATTTTGTTTTTTCGGAATAAGTTTCGGAATAACTGTTCTTTCGCAAAAACAGTTTCTTCGGAATAACAGTATTTTCAGAAAAAAAAGAATAAAAATCTTCGGAAGGATGGGTGGTGTTTGTTGAGCGGGTGGGTGGTAAGGATTAGAAGCTCGAGGTGGGTTTGGGTTGCTTCTATTGTAGTTGTTGGGGTTGTGGTTTTGAGGAGAAAAACCGGGTGAAAGAAAGTTGTTAGAACGATAACTTAGCAAGTTACGATCACCTTGAGGTCGAGCTTGATGGTTTTCCGTTGAATAGTTACCATAAGCTGCATACAGGTTTTCCGGATTGTCATGAGTAGAAGGAAAATCTGTGTATGAATGTAGACCGCCGCAGATCTCACAAGAAGTTGCAACAACTTTAACTTGTTGTTGATTTGTAGCCAAAAGTTGCATGTTTTTGCTCATTTCGACCATTGCGCGGGTCAATTCGGTGATATCAGGGTTTGAAGAAGTAGAAGAAACATTGACTCTCGGGTTTGATCTTGAGGATGCGGATGAATCCCAATTTTTGTGATGAGTAGTCATGTTCTCTATAAGCTCTCTACACTCCTCGGGTCTTCTTTTCATAAATGTGTCACCGGCGGCTGCATTAATCGTATCACGATCACGAAAAGTTAAACCGTTGTAGAAAGTATCAATTAAGGTGACGGGGAGCATGTTGTGGTTTGGACATCGGTCGATCAAAACCTTATATCGTTCCCAAGCATCAAAAAGTGATTCATCGGGTTCTTGTGTAAATCCACTGATTTGATTTCGAAGGCTCGTGACCATGGATGGTGGAAAGTAGCGCGACAAAAAGCGTTGAGTCATCTCGTCCCAAGTATGAATTGAATTCTTCGGAAGACGATCAAACCATTTTTCGGCATGGTGGGATAAGGTGTGTGGAAATAGGTGAAGGTGAAGAAAATCCATAGTGACCCCGGGCAACTTCATGCTTTGAGTAACGGTAATGAATTTGTCGAGGTGTTTGTTGGCATCATCATCCGGCAATCCGCGAAATGGACAAGTGTTTTGAACTTGTTGGATCATGTGATGCTTCAACGAAAACTCTGGAGCCGTGATTTGCATCGGTGCAATCGGCCCTCCTCGTCAATTCATTGTAGCTTGACAAGCTCCTCCATCGTTCGAAGATCGGGTGGGGGAACATTGTCGTTATTATTATTGTTGAGGTGCGGTGGGTTATTGTTGTTGTTCACACCTGCCATATCTAAATCTTCACGAGTCTCGGGCTCTGAATAAGTTAAAGATCTAGTACGCATACACCTGCAAAACCAAAAGAAAAAGATACCAAAGAAATAGAGAATATATATGTACGTGTAAAAAAAATCTTTTTGGATTATTGATTTTTTTTTAATTTTTATGGATCTTTGAAAATTTTTAAGCAAGAAAATAACGCTCACGAGTGAACGGATCCCAAAATTCAACGCGTCTCTCACAGAAGACCGTTAATCTTTACGAAAATAGCCGGCAGCGGCGCCATTTAATAACTAGATTTTACTCAGTTAAATTGTTCTTCTCGATTCAATTCGAATTGATTACTGGTTTAGCGTGCGACTCAGTCGTTTTTTGGTGAAAAAGAAATATTTTTTTTTGGTCGTTGTTTAAAATTAAATTGCAAAACTTTAAAGTAAAAGACAAGAAAATAAAGCTATAAATGATTAAAAAGTAAATGACGAGAAATTAAAACAAATAACTAATAATAAAGGAGCGAAACAAATAATAAAACGTAAATTAAAGCAAAACAATTAATAAAAATAAAATTAAAAGACGAAATTAACTATCGACTCGAAAATAAAGTTTACTTAATGAAAAAGTAGAGAATAAAACTAAAATGGTACTTTAAAGCTAAACGAGGCAAAACCTAAAGCGGATACTAAATAAAAGATAAAACTTGAACTTTACGAAAAAATATTTATTTTAAAAATAGTGGAAAAATTCAACTAAAAATACGTAACTTTCAAAATTAAAAACGGAACAACTTTAAGATAAAACTAAACAATTACGGAACAATACTAATAAATAAACAAGCTAGCAGGCAGCTAGCTGGAAGCTAGCAAGCACACTCCTCAATTTTGGCGCCAAAACCATAAGCAGGCAACTTTGGGTGTTGAATTATTTCGGAATTGAAACAGTAGTTTTCGGAAGATTTTGTTTTTTCGCAATATGTGTATTTTCAGAAAAGTTAGTTTCTTCGGAATATGTACAGTGTTTTTCTGGGAATTTGTTTTTTCGGAATAACTGTTCTTTCGCAAAAACAGTTTCTTCGGAATAACAGTATTTTCAGAAAAAAAAGAATAAAAATCTTCAGAAGGATGGGTGGTGTTTGTTGAGCGGGTGGGTGGTAAGGATTAGAAGCTCGAGGTGGGTTTGGGTTGCTTCTATTGTAGTTGTCGGGGTTATGGTTTTGAGGAGAAAAACCGGGTGAAAGAAAGTTGTTAGAACGATAACTTAGCAAGTTACGATCACATTGAGGTCGAGCTTGATGGTTTTCCGTTGAATAGTTGCCATAAGCTGCATACACGTTTTCCGGATTGTCATGAGTAGAAGGACAATCAGTGTATGAATGTAGACCACCGCAGATCTCACAAGAAGTTGCAACAGCTTTAACTTGTTGTTGATTTGTAGCCAAAAGTTGCATGTTTTTGCTCATTTCGACCATTGCGCGGGTCAATTCGGTGATATCAGGGTTTGAAGAAGTAGAAGAAACATTGACTCTCGGGTTTGATCTTGAGGATGCGGATGAATCCCAATTTTTGTGATGAGTAGTCATGTTCTCTATAAGCTCTCTACACTCCTCGGGTCTTCTTTTCATAAATGTGTCACCGGCGGCTGCATTAATCGTATCACGATCACGAAAAGTTAAACCGTTGTAGAAAGTATCAATTAAGGTGACGGGGAGCATGTTGTGGTTTGGACATCGGTCGATCAAAACATTATATCGTTCCCAAGCATCAAAAAGTGATTCATCGGGTTCTTGTGTAAATCCACTGATTTGATTTCGAAGGCTCGTGACCATGGATGGTGGAAAGTAGCGCGACAAAAAGCGTTGAGTCATCTCGTCCCAAGTATGAATTGAATTCTTCGGAAGACGATCAAACCATTTTTCGGCATGGTGGGATAAGGTGTGTGGAAATAGGTGAAGGTGAAGAAAATCCATAGTGACCCCGGGCAACTTCATGCTTTGAGTAACGGTAATGAATTTGTCGAGGTGTTTGTTGGCATCATCATCCGGCAATCCGCGAAATGGACAAGTGTTTTGAACTTGTTGGATCATGTGATGCTTCAACGAAAACTCTGGAGCCGTGATTTGCATCGGTGCAATCGGCCCTCCTCGTCCATTCATTGTAGCTTGACAAAGCTCCTCCATCGTTCGAAGATCGGGTGGGGGAACATTGTCGTTATTATTATTGTTGAGGTGCGGTGGGTTATTGTTGTTGTTCACACCTGCCATATCTATATCTTCACGAGTCTCGGGCTCTGAATAAGTTAAAGATCTAGTACGCATACACCTGCAAAACCAAAAGAAAAAGATACCAAAGAAATAGAGAATATATATGTACGTGTAAAAAAATCTTTTTGGATTATTGATTTTTTTTAATTTTTATGGATCTTTGAAAATTTTTAAGCAAGAAAATAACGCTCACGAGTGAACGTATCCCAAAAATCAACGCGTCTCTCACAGAAGACCGTTAATCTTTACGAAAATAGCCGGCAGCGGCGCCATTTAATAACTAGATTTTACTCAGTTAAATTGTTCTTCTCGATTCAATTCGAATTGATTACTGGTTTAGCGTGCGACTCAGTCGTCTTTTGGTGAAAAAGAAATATTTTTTTTTGGTCGTTGTTTAAAATTAAATTGCAAAACTTTAAAGTAAAAGACAAGAAAATAAAGCTATAAATGATTAAAAAGTAAATGACGAGAAATTAAAACAAATAACTAATAATAAAGGAGCGAAACAAATAATAAAACGTAAATTAAAGCAAAACAATTAATAAAAATAAAACTGAAAGTCGAAATTAACTATCCACTCGAAAATAAAGTTTACTTAATGAAAAAGGAGAGAATAAAACTAAAATGGTACTTTAAAGCTAAACAAGGCAAAACCTAAAGCGGGTACTAAATAAAAGATAAAACTTGAACTTTACGAAAAAATATTAATTTTAAAAATAGACGAAAAATTCAACTAAAAATACGTAACTTTCAAAATTAAAAACGGAACAACTTTCAGATAAAACTAAACAATTACGGAACAATACTAATAAATAAACAAGCTAGCAGGCAGCTAGCTGGAAGCTAGCAAGCACACTCCTCAATTTTGGCGCCAAAACCATAAACAGGCAACTTGGGTGCTGAATTATTTCGGAATTGAAACAATAGTTTTCGGAAGATTTTGTTTTTTCGCAATATGTGTATTTTCAGAAAAGTTAGTTTCTTCGGAATATTTACAGTGTTTTTCTGGGATTTTGTTTTTTCGGAATAAATTTCGGAATAACTGTTTTTTTGCAAAAACAGTTTCTTCGGAATAACAGTATTTTCAGAAAAAAAAAGAATAAAAATCTTCGGAATAATTCTTTTTCAGAAAAATCTTCAGAATAATACTTTTTCACAACTTTCTTCGGAATAAATGGTTTTCAGAGAAAAGACAATTTTCGGAATAATTAACCCTAATCCGAAAAAGTAAAAAAAACAGATACAGTACTATTAAAAAGCAGAAAAATAAGCTACAAATAAGCTAAAATCAAATAATCAATCTACCAAAACTTAATCTAAAACACTTTTAAGAAAAACTAATTCAACCACAAATTAAAAACTTGAAAAACACTAATAAAACTAAAAATTAAAAATCAACTTTTTTTAAAATAAACTAATAAAAACACTTAACTAAAATCAAATCAAACACACAATAAGCTATAAAATCAATAAACCAACACAATCAAAAACATAAAAGCATAACAACAATCAAATAAGCATAACAATAACCACATAAATATAAAGATTAACAAAAATAAGAAAGGTAGAATGAGAGATAAATGAAATACTTGATTAAAATTAAAGATTCAACAATAAAAGTAAAAAACAAGAATTAAAGAAACTTACAAATTTAAGGTGCAAGACAAGGTAATTAAATGACAATTAAGTAAATGACAATATGAAAGTGCTTGGAAAATAAAATGGAAAGACTAATGTGTCAAATTAGCTAACACCTCCTAATGACACATTAGGAGGGTATTTATAGGTGATTAGGGAAGGTTAAGCATGTGTTGCTTCTTTCTTTCTTTCTTTCTCGTCTTTTCGTCTTCTAGATTCTTCGACTTTTTCGACTTTGTCTCGGGATTAATAAACTCGTCTTGTAATTTCTTCATTAATTTAGACTTGAGTTCTTCGGCTTTTATTAAACTTCCGTCTTTAGACTTTTTCTTCGATAAATCTTCAGAATAGGCATTGGACTTCCGTTCTTTTTGCACTCTTGATCTTTTGACTTCGTCTTTTGTCTTTTTCTTCGATAAAAGCCCGTGAAAGCCCGTATTTTCTTCCCTTTTCACATTTGATCCAAAATCACAACAAAAACACAAACCACGCATAATTCCGACATTTACGACATAAAATACACGTTTTGGCTTGGTTATTATTATAATTAAGTGGTAAAAGGATAAGTGTTTTCACACTTATTAGTGATCCTCAGAATAGCATATGTAACACTTCTGTTTATAAGTTCCTTTACCTTTTGACTTCGATCGCGAACTACCACGTCCTTGATTACCCCGATGCTCCGACCTCCCCCTTACAAATAACCCATCACCATCATCCTTTGCATCTGTCCTCTTCTTCAACTCACGTAAATTGAGGGTAGACACGACATCCTCCAAAGTGAGCGACTCCTTCTATAAAGCAATGTCTCCACAAAGTTATCATACGAGGACGGTAATGATGTAAGTAACATGAGTGCCTGATCTTCGTCGTCAATTTCAACGTTTATGTTCACCAAGTCACCGATCAACTTATTAAACTTATCTATATGTTCAGATAATTTCTTACCTGAATGCACGTAGAAAGTGAAAAACTTCTTCTTCAAGTACAATTTATTGGCTAAAGGATTTGTTATATACAAAGTTTCTAACTTTAACCAAACCCCGCAACAGAATTTTCTTTGTTGACTTCCCTCAACACCTTGTTATCCAAGCATAAGAGTAAGGCACTGTGTGCTTTTTTGTAGACATCCGTCTTAAACGCCGTAGTTTTATCAGCGTCCGTCATGGTATTCGGGAATGGATCTAACGCAGCCTCCCAACCATGTTGTATTAATAGAAAGGAGATATCACTAATTTAAAAACGAGATCATTGTTATTATAAGTTAGCAAACTAACACAAATTCATGTGGGCCAATTATTCACTTAAACTCCCTTATTCCTAGGTGTATCTCTTATATTTTATTGTTGTCTTGAATGATCACGAGGATGCATTGTTGACTTATTTCGATAATTTATTTATGCCAAAAATAAAGTGGTACGATTTAATCAATAGTTAGCTAAAGGACAAAATCTTTTAAAACTGCTTCTCGGGACCTCATAAAGTTCATATCTTGGCATAACTCGCTTTACGATTTGAGACCTTTCTCGGACCGATATTTGGCAGCGACTTCATATTTCAAATCTTGAGAGACGTTCATGAAATAATGGTCTTCTCTTCATAATAGGAATTTCTTCACTTGAACTTTTTGAGAGATTCTTCATATTTGGACCACGAATTCTTCATTTTCTCCAATCTTTATTTGGGATTTTGATATACAACGATCCGCCTCCTTTTAGGACTTGGATCTATTTATCCTCATACCTTGTAGGGCCTTTTTGGATAGACTTCTCCATGATCTTTACAAGAGTATTTGCTTTTCGTCGTGTGTCTCGATCCTTCATATTGATTTTTGATAAATGATTCTTCACATCACTTGGGATCTTTAGCAACAAAATATAGCCCTCATGTCTTGTTAGGACCTTTTTGGACTCGCCAATCTTCGCATCCCGCTTCAATAAGTTATGCCTTGGCTATGAACTCTAATTAATACCGAGCAATCTTTTAAACGATCTTGTGCTAGAAGCTAAGTAACTTTTCAAATCGTACAACCTTACTTATTGCAATTAAATTTATAAACAAGCGATGGGAGAAAAAGCTCATAATCAACTCACATAAATTCATGAAAGAATACCAAACTTATAATTGACTCTATCATCTCTCGTTCTCCATAATTTAAAATCTCAATGAATGAGACTTGTGGATACTTAGCCTATTAAATCAAAGTTTTGGGTTTTCAAGTCATCTATAGGATCTTGCAACTTCTTAGACTTTTTCAAGTTTAGAATTCGCATTTTAAAGTTCCCTTGATAAACGACTTTCTAGGATCAATTATAGGAACTTGCTAAAAGTTTTTGTTCTTAACCCGTAAGAGTTAAGACTTTCGCGTTTTAAAGTTCCCTATATAAAAGCCTAGCAAAACTTGACTTAAACACGTTAAGGATACTAGCTAGAGTAAACTTAGATAAGTAAACTCGGGTTGAGTCAAAAGATTCACAACGTTTGAAAAATTAAAACCACTTTATTTAAAATTTATTCTAGCAAAGAAAATAACTATAACAAAGGTAAAACTAATAGGCCAAAATAGATCAAAAAATTTTGAAAAATGTCAAAAAAATAATTTTCCGGTTAAAATGAGGACAAATACAAGGAAAAACCCACTTAACTTCGATAGAAGTCCCCCCTACACGTAATATAAGCATTGTCCTCAATGTTTAAGCATGTGGAAGTAAACTCCCCTACACTTAGGACATTGTGCACTTTGTTTAAATCTTGCTAAGGAAGAGACAACTAAAGTGATTCCTATTTCAATCATAAATGATAAAATAATGAATCAAAAGAGTTTAGGATAGAACCGGGAATACGGGTACATGGAATCACGGGTCGTCAAAAGTCATCAAGAATGTATCTTTGAAAGCTCGAATCCCTGCACATGATAAGAAAGAAAACAACAAACAACATACTAGGGTCTCCCCCTACACTTATTATAAAAACAGAGAAAAAGGATAGATATTGCGGGTTGCCTCCCGAGAAGCGCTTGTTTTTGTTAACCGAGTCGTGAGCCTGACTCGACCTTGATTATCATGGTAAGAAGCTTGAAACACATCCACCGGGATCAAATACATGTTTTTCGTCCATCAAATAGCATAAGCTTAAGGCGAACAAGGCAAGCCAAAGAAGCGTAGGCAAGGTTCCCTTAAGCAGTTGTTGAGCACGGTGGTAGCAAGGGTGAAGAGGTGCAAGCATATCTCCATGGGTTCCAAAAATCTTTCCTTTTATTTCATCTCATGGACACTGAGATGGCTTGAAAATTTCAATACCGGGATCGAACACCTTTTCCTTTAGGGGAAAATAACACTCAGGCTCAGTGGACCTTGAAGAGGATCCACTCATAAATCTCATAATCTCATCCTCAGAGGAAGGATAGAGAGGTGTCAAGACATAGGTGCTACGAATATCGGTGTCGGTCGGCTTCTTCTCCTTTGAAAAAGGTTTCTTCATATCCAAAGGAGGATAAATACCATAATCATCAAAGTCCAAAGGAGAAGCATCACTCTCATTTGGGACGTAGGTATTGAGAAAAGTAGCAAAATCTTCCTCAAATGAGTAGTCATCCAAAGTAGGATCAAGCATTGTTGGTGGAGGATCTTCATCAAAAGTAGGAGTAAGGTCATCATGAGAAGAATCACTCGAGAGAGTATCAACCTCATCAAAATCATCATAAGTGGGCATGTCTGGATACTCAGAAGTAAAATCATCATAATCATCTCCATTGGAGCTAGAATCGTCATCATAAGCATCAAAGATCGGTGGAGAATCATAAATTGGTGGAGGATCAGAATTGGATAGAGAATCATCCACATCATCTTGGAACAGTGGATTATCATAGCAAGAATCAAATAGAGGATTGTTGTAGACGACAAAATCATCAAGCACATTAATCATATTCGCTGATTCTCTTCCATTAGATTTGGTTGTGATCTTCCCCATTTTAAAAACTTGTGCATAATTCCCGACCCTTAAGATTAACTCACCTTCGGCAACATCGACTAATGCTTTTCCGGTTCGCAAGAATGGCCGACCAAGTATTAACGGAATACTAGGGTCCATTTCATAATCAACAACAACAAAGTCGACCGGAAAAGTGAAGGTGCCGACTTTAATAAACACATCTTCAGCAATACCAGCGGGGTAAGCGAGAGTACGATTTGCTAGCTCAAGAGTCATCTTTGTTGGAGTAAGGTAGGGTAATGATAACTTTTTCCAAACGCTTAAAGGCATCAGATTTATACTTGCCCCGAGATGGGCTAAGGCAGTAAATTCTTCGGTTTGGTGAAGAGTACATGGTAGCACCAAACGACCGGGATCTCCAAGTTTCTCCGGAAGTTCTTTAAGAAGGACGGCAGAACAATTTTCATTCAATCGAGTATTAACAAACTCGGACATCTTCTCCTTTTTATTAAGTAATTCCTTAAACATCTTTACAAATTTAGGCATTTGAGCAAGAGCTTCAACAAGGCTAAAGGTGATGGTCATTTCTGAAATCTTCTTCAAATAGTTCGACACTTGAATGTCATCCTTGGTTTGCAG
Source organism: Glebionis coronaria (assembly GCA_025667525.1). Lineage (NCBI taxonomy): Eukaryota > Viridiplantae > Streptophyta > Magnoliopsida > Asterales > Asteraceae > Glebionis > Glebionis coronaria. The sequence goes on from CM046880.1 coordinate 344,740,012, forward strand.
TTTGGCCTTGTCTAAGCGAGATGGATAAGGAATGTTAGGTTTAGTTGGTGTAGGTGTAGCAGGTAAAGGTTGAGATGTTGAAGGTTTAAAGGTGGAAGGTGGGGTTGGTGAAGGATTCTTCTTGGGTACTTCAGTAAGAGGTGGAGACGGTAATGGAGAACTAATACTAGGCGTGGGAGTAGGAGGGATAAATGGTGGTGGAGGAGGTGTAGATGGAGTAACCAGGGGATGGATAGATGGTCCTACTAAGGTTGCTCCACTGCGTGTAGTAATAGCACTCACATTCGCTCTCGGGTTGGTGATGGTATTTGAAGGAAGAGAGCCCGAAGTAGAGGGTTGAGTACTTGGTAAGAAACTAGCCAGCATATTCTTCAAATCATTTGTTTGAGTGCTAAAAGAGGTTTGTATATCATGTCGAAGCTCGGTTCTAATATCATTACCTTACTTAGTGATATCTCCTTTCAAGTTGATAATTTGGCTTTGTAGATTCTTAATGGGTGGGGTTTGTTGAGCGGGTGGGTGGTAAGGATTAGAAGCTCGAGGTGGGTTTGGATTGCTTCTATTGTAGTTGTTGGGGTTATGGTTTTAAGGAGAAAAACCGGGTGAAAGAAAGTTGTTAGAAGATAACTTAGCAAGTTACGATCACCTTGAGGTCGAGCTTGATGGTTTTCCGTTGAATAGTTACCATAAGCTGCATACACGTTTTCCGGATTGTCATGAGTAGAAGGACAATCAATGTATGAATGTAGACCGCCGCAGATCTCACAAGAAGTTGCAACAGCTTTAACTTGTTGTTGATTTGTAGCCAAAAGTTGCATGTTTTTGCTCATTTTGACCATTGCGCGGGTCAATTCGGTGATATCAGGCTTTGAAGAAGTAGAAGAAACATTGACTCTCGGGTTTGATCTTGAGGATGCGGATGAATCCCAATTTTTGTGATGAGTAGTCATGTTCTCTATAAGCTCTCTACACTCCTCGGGTCTTCTTTTCATAAATGTGCCACCGACGGCTGCATTAATCGTATCACGATCACGAAAAGTTAAACCGTTGTAGAAAGTATCAATTAAGGTGACGGGGAGCATGTTGTGGTTTGGACATCGGTCGATCAAAACATTATATCGTTCCCAAGCATCAAAAAGTGATTCATCGGGTTCTTGTGTAAATCCACTGATTTGATTTCGAAGGATCGTGACCATGGATGGTGGAAAGTAGCGCGACAAAAAGCGTTGAGTCATCTCGTCCCAAGTTAGAATTGAATTCTTCGGAAGACGATCAAACCATTTTTCGGCATGGTGGGATAAGGTGTGTGGAAATAGGTGAAGGCGAAGAAAATCCATAGTGACCCCGGGCAACTTCATGCTTTGAGTAACGGTAATGAATTTGTCGAGGTGTTTGTTGGTATCATCATCCGGCAATCCGCGAAATGGACAAGTGTTTTGAACTTGTTGGATCATGTGATGCTTCAACGAAAACTCTGGAGCCGTGATTTGCATCGGTGCAATCGGTCATCCTCGTCCATTCATTGTAGGTTGACAAATCTCCGCCATCGTTCGAAGATCGGGTGGGGGAACATTGTTGTTATTATTATTGTTGAGGTGCGGTGGGTTATTGTTGTTGTTCACACCTGCCATATCTAAATCTTCACGAGTCTCGGGCTTTGAATAAGTTGAAGATCTAGTACGCATACACCTGCAAAAGCAAAAGAAAAAGATACCAAAGAAATAGAGAATATATATGTACGTGTAAAAAAAATCTTTTTGGATTATTAAATTTTTTTAATTTTTATGGATCTTTGAAAATTTTTAAGCAAGAAAATAACGCTCACGAGTGAACGGATCCCAAAATTCAACGCGTCTCTCACAGAAAACCGTTAATCTTTACGATAAGAGCCGGCAGCGGCGCCATTTAATAACTAGATTTTACTCAGTAAAATTGTTCTTCTCGATTCAATTCGAATTGATTACTGGTTTAGCGTGCGACTCAGTCGTCTTTTGGTGAAAAGAAATATTTTTTTTTGGTCGTTGTTTAAAATTAAATTGCAAAACTTTAAAGTAAAAGACAAGAAAATAAAGCTATAAATGATTAAAAAGTAAATGACGAGAAATTAAAACAAATAACTAATAATAAAGGAGCGAAGCAAATAATAAAACGTAAATTAAAGCAAAACAATTAATAAAAATAAAACTAAAAGACGAAATTAACTATCGACTCGAAAATAAAGTTTACTTAATGAAAAAGGAGAGAATAAAACTAAAATGGTACTTTAAAGCTAAACAAGGCAAAACCTAAAGCGGGTACTAAATAAAAGATAAAATTGAACTTTACGAAAAAATATTAATTTTAAAAATAGACGAAAAATTCAACTAAAAATACGTAACTTTCAAAATTAAAAACGGAACAACTTTCAGATAAAACTAAACAATTACAGAACAATACTAATAAATAAACAAGCTAGCAGGCAGCTAGCTGGAAGCTAGCAAGCACACTCCTCAATTTTGACGCCAAAACCATCAGCAGACAACTTGGGTGCTGAATTATTTCGGAATTGAAACAATAGTTTTCGGAAGATTTTGTTTTTTCGCAATATGTGTATTTTCAGAAAAGTTAGTTTCTTCGGAATATGTACAGTGTTTTTCTAGGATTTTGTTTTTTCGGAATAAATTTCGGAATAACAGTTTTTTCGCAAAAACAGTTTCTTCGGAATAACAGTATTTTCATAAAAAAGAATAAAAATCTTCGGAATAATTCTTTTTCATAAAAATATTCGGAATAATACTTTTTCACAACTTTCTTCGGAATAAATGGTTTTCAGAGAAAAGACAATTTTCGGAATAATTAACCCTAATCCGAAAAAGTAAAAAAACAGATACAATACTATTAAAAAGCAGAAAAATAAGCTACAAATAAGCTAAAATCAAATAAGCAATCTACCAAAACTTAATTTAAAACACTTTGAAGAAAAAATAATTCAACCACAAATTAAAAACTTGAAAAACACTAATAAAACTAAAAATTAAAAATCAACTTTTTTAAAATAAACTAATAAAAACACTTAACTAAAATCAAATCAAACACACAATAAGCTATAAAATCAATAAACCAACACAATCAAAAACATAAAAGCATAACAACAATCAAATAAGCATAACAATAACCACATAAATATAAAGATTAACAAAAATAAGAAAGGTAGAATGAGAGATAAATGAAATACTTGATTAAAATTAAAGATTCAACAATAAAAGTAAAAGCAAGAATTAAAGAAACTTACAAATTTAAGGTGCAAGACAAGGTAATTAAATGACAATTAAGTAAATGACAATATGAAAGTGCTTGGAAAATAAAATGGAAAGACTAATGTGTCAAATTAGCTAACACCTCCTAATGACACATTAGGAGGGTATTTATAGGTGATTAGGGAAGGTTAAGCATGTGTTGTTTCTTTCTTTCTTTCTTTCTCGTCTTTTCGTCTTCTAAATTCTTTGACTTTTTCAACTTTGTCTCGGGATTAATAAACTCGTCTTGTAATTTCTTCATTAATTTAGACTTAAGTTCTTCGGCTTTTATTAAACTTCCGTCTTTAAACTTTTTCTTCGATAAATCTTCAGAATAGGCCTTGGACTTCCGTTCTTTTTGCACTCTTGATCTTTTGACTTCGTCTTTTGTCTTTTTCTTCGATAAAAGCCCGTGAAAGCCCGTATTTTCTTCCCTTTTCCCATTTTGATCCTAAATCACAACAAAAACACAAACCACGCATAATTCCGACATTTACGACATAAAATACACGTTTTGGCTTGGTTATTATTATAATTAAGTGGTAAAAGGATAAGTATTTTCACACTTATTAGTGATCCTCTGGATGTAAGTAACATGAGTGCCTGATCTTCGTCATTAATTTCAACGTCTATGTTCACCAAGTCACCGATCAACTTATTAAACTTATCTATATGTTCAGATAATTTCTTACCTGAATGCACGTAGAAAGTGAACAGCTTCTTCTTCAAGTACAATTTATTGGCTAAAGGATTTGTCATATACAAAGTTTCTAACTTTAACCAAACCCCGCAACAGAATTTTCTTTGTTGACTTCCCTCAACACCTTGTTATCCAAGCATAAGAGTAAGGCACTGTGTGCTTTTTTGTAGACATCCATCTTCAACGCCGCAGTTTTATCAGCGTCCGTCATGGTATTCGGGAATGGATCTAACGCAGCCTCCCAACGATGTTGTATTAATAGACACCACATCTTCACACGCCACAACCCGAACTCATTAGACCCGTCGAATTTTTCGACGTCAAACTTCGCTATCGACGACATATTCTTTCAACCTTGTTGCGTAAAAACCCTTCGTGCAGACCGATTTAATTAGAATAACCCTAAACCTCGTTCTCGAACAAGCAAACCGATCGTAAACTTAAAAAACTCAAGCAAACCACGATTAAACTTAAACCACAAGAAACCCGCGACAAAAACCTTTTAATGTTTTAGAAATCTTCTTGCAAAACCGTTAACTCTCGATTTAGATTATATAATAATCCACAAGGACAAAAAATAACAACACCAACCTTTTATGTATCACTTTTGTTTGAAACAAAAAAACGACAATAGGTATTGTTCCTTTTACCAATTCTAAAACACGGCTTTGACTAAAAAAACCAAATTTACCCCTTTGTAGTTATATCACCTACAAAAGACAAAAAACCAACCACTATTTTGCTTTTAGATAAACCTTCGTCTTCTTCGTTAAAACCTGCAAATCTAAGAAAATTCGATTCGACAAACCCCGAACCTCCATTCTTTACGAAACCTTATTGATCTAGCCCTGATCTTCAATGACCACAAAACCCGCAGCTCTTGATACCACTTGTTGGAATCGACACCTCCAACAACCTTGAAAATCGATTTGCGGAAGCCTAGATGACTGTAAAGAATATCGCAAAGCTACAATAACGATAACCCAGAAGAACGAACACTACAAAGGTAACCAAACGATTATGTTTTATATCATTCGATTTACAGGAACGAATAAGAAGATACAGTGTATCTTGTGCATCATCCCCTCACCTCCTTTTATAGGGTGAGGGGGTCAGTTACACACATAGGTTGACTAAGAAAGCCCGAGCCCAACCTTAGCCGACTTACATAGAAACAACACTTAAGTACCTTCTACTTATCGTATACATTAACTAGACTCGACACTAATACTAATAGTTTTAATTTTTATTATTCGTTTGATACAAGAATAGTGAGCGATGCCAATTTTTAGAAAGACTAATTTTGAGTGCTTTTTTCAAAAAGCTTTGGAAAATGAGCACTGAACTACGACAATAATTGCTCACAACTACTGTTTACTGCTACAACTTACTGCTACTATCCGTTTTAACAAACACACATGTTTAGCAAAATGAGCGATGAGCATTTTCACTTTAATTGGTTGTTTGGCAAAAGAGCGATGAGTGGTGCAACTTTTTAGAAATCCTATTTCTTTCAATGTTTATTTAAGAAGGTATGGAAAATGAGAGTTGTGACAACAACTACTTACAGTTACATCTCACAACTACTCTTCGCTGCTACGGTTCATATTAACAAATACGCCCTGTGTTTCTATATTACTGACGTACAAAGAGATCGATTCTTTTTCTTTTAGATCGTTATATAATAGACAAAAATGGTGAGTTGGTTACCGGAGTAAGGCTAGAAGGAGTGGTAAAGAAAAATCTCACCATCATTTTAGTTTCCTTTCTCATCTCAGTAACTCATCAAAATCTCACATGTCAAAGGTAGTAAGAAAAAAAAACCCCACGTCCACCTCACCTTTCTAATATCACTTTTATTTTTTATTCAAAAATTTAAACTTTTATTTAATCAAATAAAAACATTACATAAAATCCAAATATTAAAAACATTATAGTTAAATCGAAAATTAAACATTATTAATAGTCAAGTGTGGATTAAATCAGCTCGAATGTTATGATGCACGTGGGGCGATCGGATGTACCCCATAACTTTATGAATTTGTGCATGAATTCGTATGAGATCGTCCGGTTGATGTGCTTCTCTTGTGACCATCTGGGACTTATCGCATATCCTTTGTGTTTTCGAATCATATTATGTAATATGATGCATGCATACATCATATTAGTAATTCTTTCTTTTCTCATCGCACGTGCGGGATTGGCGATTATGACCAAATTTTTTTAAAACACCAAACAATCGTTCCACATATTTCCTTGTTGATTCTGCTTCTTCTTATACAATATTCGATTTTGATCATCGCCAGAGTGTTCCAGAATCGTCTTAACGAGTGGAAATAATTCAGAATATATCTCGTCAACAAAATAGTATCTAAATGGGTAAGTAACGTCGTTAGCCACAAAAGGAATCTCTGGCGCTCTTCTGATTTTTAAATCGTCAAACATAGAGGATTGATGTAAGTATTGATGTCGTTGTTAGACTTAGAAACACCAAAGAAAGCATGCCATATCCATAAGTCTTGTGAGGAAACAACTTCCAACAAAATGAACGGATTCGAGCCATGATCACGTCTAACAAATTGTCCTTTATGGGCGTACAGACAACCAAAGCACTCTGAATATATGCAGTCTAGACTTCCTAACATCCTCAGAAAACCGTGTTTCTCTTTGTGGTGTTGATATCGTAATTTAACATCACTAACCATGAGTTTTCTCAGATACTTTGGCTCATAAAAACTCCTTATAGCAGTACAAAAATGATCAAGACTGTCCCATGAAGTTCTTTTAGCCATTTGCAGATATTCATCTAAAAAACCCGGAACAATGCCGTATGCTAATTGATGAATTGTATAGATGCATTTCACCAATGGAGCAATGGCTTCTTTTTCGGTGCAGTCGATATTTGAACTAAAGTAAGGATCATGAGCACTTGCAGGCGCAACTATCACGTTGAAAAGTGAATAAGCCATTCCGAATGTCTTCCGGAATTCTCGTTCGTTGTAGATCGGGTTGTCACAGAAAAACGCGGCAACTGAACGATCATGGGCACCATAACGATCTTGATTACCGAGTTTTTTGGCACTCGGTTTGGTTGTTGTCTATTTCGAAAAAACGACATCGCTCTTGCAAGAAACCGTACCTGAGGGCTATCATTAAATTAAGGAACATAAACGTATACTCGTTCATGTTTTTCATGTTGAAAAATTTGTAAAAATGAAGAAGATGTATATAAATTTGATTTTGACGTGTTTTAAAATTGTTAAATAAAGGTATTTTTGAATAAAAGATAGTAAAATGGGGCATACATGATGAGTTTTACAAAGGCTAGCAAATCTACCATTGGTGGCTTTTGTTTTGCCTAAAAAGCTTAACTCGCGCGTGGGGTTGATGGGAGGTGGATGAAAAATCTACGCGTAACTTTTGTTAGCTGAAAATTCACGAGTGGGTTTTTTTCACATTCCCCACAGGCCTAAGTGCTCACTAACTATGTTTAGAATTTTTTGAGAATGACCGTTCGACGCTTAAAACGCATACACAATTTTAATGTTTTCGTCAACTTATATACAGTATTTCAAGGAACAGTAATTTTAAGACAATTATAGACCGGGAGGCGAGTTCTACATAGAACATGAACCAATAAAAGAAGAAAAGAATCAATCTCAATCATTCATTTTTTCATCAAAAAATAAAAACTCATCTTTCACCTTTTTCTTAAAAACACCATATCTTTCAAACGATAAATCGTCAGATTACGAAAAATACACCATTGCGACGAAAAAATTCTTATCTTTCAGTAGATAGGCACTTTGATATATTTTTGAAAATTTTTATTATTGCGATTTTCGACTATAAAAATCACATGTGATTCGAAAAAAATACTTGTGATTTTTTTATAAAAAAAATAATTTTTTATAGAATAAATAAGTAACTTTTATTATTATTTATTAGTGTAATTATTTACATAGTCGAATGTAAACACGTAACAAGTTACGCCACTAGTCTTTCCATATAGTTTCGATGATTTTTTGTTGAAATTTTCGTCAAAAAAAATTACACATAATTTGTAAAATCACTAGTAATTTGTAAAAACAATTGTGATTTGTATTCTAACATGCATGTGTGATTCCATATATCGCGTGTGATTTCATAAATTTACATGTGATATTAAAGTAACAAATCACGTGTGATTTCAGAAATCCTTAAATTGTAAATGATTTACAAATTCACGTGTGCTTTATAAAGTAATAAATCACATGTGATCCGTGAGTGCGAAAATTAAAAAAAATCGTCAAAAGTATATAGAAGTACGTATCATTAAAAAGAAAATTGATCACAAATCACATGTGATTTGGTAAAAATCATGTCATTTGACACAAATCACAAGTGTTTGAAAAAATTACTTACGGTTTGGCGAAAACTATGATTTTGGATTTAGTATAAGTAACTTGTTATTCAGATCAATCACATGTAATTATCATTAAATCACGTGTAATTTAAGCAAAATTACATGTGATTAAAATAAACTCATAACTAATTCAAAAGCAAATTTGCTTTATATATTTTGCATGAATCACATGTAAAAACACATAGAGAATCACATGTAATTCAAGTAAAATTACATGTGATCAAAACAAAATCACATGTAATTCAGAAGACAATTTACTTTCTATATTTTATATGAATGACAACAAAACATTTTTATATATTGACAGAATTACATGTGATTCAAACAAAATCACACGTGATTCATCTAAAGTGGGTTTGTTAGAAGAAGTTAAGGTTCAAAATGTTTAAATCACATGTAATGCAAGCAAAAGCACATGTAATTATCATCGAATTACATGTGATTCAATGCAATCAAAATCACATGTAATTATCATCGAATTACATGTAATTCAAGCAGAAAAATTAATATATTAACAAGATTACATGTGATTAAAAAAATCACATGTGATTCATCTAAAGTGGGCTTGTTAGAAGAAGTTAAGGTTTCAGAATGCTTGAATCACATGTAATGCAAGCAAAATCATATGTAATTATCACAAAATCACATGCAATTCAAGCTGAATTACATGTGATTCAAACAAAATCACATGTAATTTAGAAGCCAATTTGTTGTATATATTTTACATAAATGAAAACAGATAATACATAATTAAGAAAATCACATGTGATTTATATAAAGTGGGTTTGTTAGAAAAAGTTAAGGTTTCGGAATGCTTGAATCACATATAATGCAAGCAAAATCATATGTAATTATCACCGAATCACATGTAATTCAAGCAGAATTACATGTGATTCAAACAAAATCACATGTAATTTAGAAGCCAATTTGTTTTATATATTTTACATAAATGAAAACAGATAATACATGATTAAAAAACCACATGTGATTCATCTAATGTGGGTTTGTTAGAAAAAGTTTCGGTTTCGGAATGCTTGAATCACATGTAATGCAAGCAAAATCACATGTAATTATCAACGAATCACATGTAATTCAGAAGCCAATTTGTTTTACATATATTTTTTTGGGGTAAAGGGGACTCCACCCCAGTAAAATGAACATATTTTATATTAATGGCAACAAACATTTTAATATATTGACAGAATTACATGTGATTCAAACATTCCTAATGTAATTCACATAAATCACATGTGATTTTAAAGTAATAACGAAAATATTTTTGTCATTTAATAGACGGTTATTTTCATATATTTTTAACGATTTTACAATGTTGAAATTCTCGTAAAAAAATACACGTGATTTTCACAAATCGCGTGTAACATTACAAATTCAAATGCGATTTTTAAAATAATAAGTCAAACATGAGTTTTCGAGAATCACATGTGATTTTTTTACGAAAATTTTTTAAAAAAGTTCGCCGAAAGTATATAGAAGTGCATATCTATAGGAAGATAATTTAATTCCCGTCGTGACGGTATAATTATTTTCTCATAACGATTAATGGTTTGAGAGATATTTAAATTTTAAGAAATAGGATGAAAGTGTGTTTTTTTAATTAAATTAAAAAATTAATATACACCATTAGATGTGATTTAAATGGATGGTGGAGATTGCTTCCTTTTTTCTTTTTTGGATGCATGTTCTTAAGAGAACTTTTGTCTATAGACCGGTATGTTCATAAGATGTAGTAGGTGACAATTTTATAAGTTCCACAATATTAATTTCACACTTTTTTTATGCATTTAAAGGACTCAATTAAAAACTAATTGAAGTTGGCACAGTTTGTCAAGGCACTGAGCTTCTTAATCAAAAGTTTTGAGTTCAATTTTGTTTAATAAACTCGAAATGCTGCTAAGATATCAATATCCTTGGTTTTAGAGTCAGGAGTATAATAAGTCAATTTATAATCTTTAACCCCAACTTTGAATCCAACACTTGCTTTAGTCTCTGTTTGTGGTGACATAAATCCCTCCCTACAACTCATGAATTAAGAATTCTCACAACAACAAGGTCTACTCGACATGAATTAGGCGTTAATGAAACTTTTTACAGGAACCTTTCACAAAATTCCCAACTAATAGTAAAAATATCAACTAATCAGACTTCTTAATTATTAGACCATGCTATTTGATTCGGCAAATACATCATTATTGTATACTCTTTCATATATATGGCGCAACCCAATTCTTACTTTTTTTAATTGAAATACCTAAAAATCGCCCAAATACTACTAAATCCCTCTTGATAGTGAGATATGTTGTAAGTGATATAGGTTGTATATGTAAATACTATATGTGAAAAATGAGGAATTTCTCTATGAAAAGGTAAAAAAAAGAACGATAGGCTAGACGTAAATCAATCGAAATAAGAAGAGCGGATTATTTAGAAATACTAAATCGTAAAGAGAGTTCAGCTTCGATTCCTTAGATAATATAGATCGGATTGTCTATAATGATAGACAAATGAAAGATTTGCTCAAGATTCTTATTGATATTTTGAAAATGGGTTGGTTGAACTTGAAAATTCACTCATTGAAATTGAATAGGTAAAAAAGGAAATTGGATTCGATTGGATGGTACTAACCGTGTGCTAACTCCCATTTCTTATTGAATTAACCGATCAACTTGCCATCGGACATTTATTTTTAATGCGATAGTTTTTTCAAAAATTTAGATTTTTTTTTACTTTATTATTATATTATCAGAATGAATCCTGCTAGTTCTAGGGTTGCCACGCAAAAGGACCTGGGGCGTATCTGCCAAATCATCGGTCCGGTACTAGATGTATCTTTTACGCCAGGCAAAATGCCTAATATTTATAACGTTGTGGTAGTTAAGGGCCGAGATATCAACGGTGAACCAATTAATGTGACTTGTGAGGTCCAACAATTATTAGGAAACAATCGAATTAGGGCCGTAGCTATGAGTGCTACAGACGGTCCGACGAGAGGAATGGACGTAATTAATACGGGAGCTCCGCTAAGTGTTCCGGTTGGTGGAGCGACTCTCGGTCGAATTTTTAATGTGCGTGGCGAGCCTGTTGATAACTTAGGTCCTGTAGATCAAAGCATAACATTTCCTATTCATAGATCGACGCCTGCCTTTATACAGTTAGATACAAAATTATCTATTTTTGAAACCGGAATTAAAGTAGTAGATCTTTTAGCCCCTTATCGTCGTGGAGGAAAAATTGGACTATTTGGGGGAGCTGGCGTGGGTAAAACAGTACTCATTATGGAATTGATTAACAATATTGCCAAAGCTCACAGAGGCGTATCTATATTTGGCGGAGTTGGTGAACGGACTCGTGAAGGAAATGATCTTTACATGGAAATGAAAGAATCTAGAGTAATTAATGAAAAAAATATTGCAGAATCAAAAGTGGCTCTAGTTTACGGCCAGATGAATGAACCGTCGGGAGCTCGTATGAGAGTTGGTTTGACTGTCCTAACTATGGCGGAATATTTCCTAGATGTTAATGAACAAGACGTACTTTTATTTATTGACAATATCTTCCGTTTTGTTCAAGCAGGATCTGAAGTATCTGCCTTGTTAGGTAGAATGCCTTCCGTTGTGGGTTATCAACCCACCCTTAGTACCGAAATAGGTTCTTTACAAGAAAGAATTACTTCTAATAAAGAAGGGTCCATAACTTCTATTCAAGCTGTTTATGTACCTGCAGATGATTTGACCGACCCTGCTCCTACTACGACATTTGCACATTTAGATGCTACTACCGTACTTTCAAGAGGATTAGCCGCCAAAGGTATCTATCCAGCAGTAGACCCTTTAGATTCAACGTCAACTATGCTACAACCCCGGATCGTTGGTGACGACCATTATGACACTACACAAAGCGTTAAGGAAACTTTACAACGTTACAAAGAACTTCAAGATATTATAGCCATTCTTGGATTAGACGAATTATCCGAATAAGATCAGTTAACTGTAGCAAGAGCGCAAAAAATAGAGCGTTTCCTATCACAACCTTTTTCCGTAGCAAAAGTATTTACGGGTTCTCCGGGAAAATATGTTGGTTTAGCAGAAACAATTAGAGGCTTTAAATTAATCCTTTCCGGAGAATTTGATGGTCTTCCTGAACAGGCCTTTTATTTGGTAGGTAACATCGGTGAAGTTACGACGAAGGCTATTAACTTAGAAACAGAGAGCAATTAGAAGAAATGACCTTAAATCTTTGTGTACTGACCCCTAATCGAATCATTTGGGATTCAGAAGTGAAAGAAATCATTTTATCTACTAATAGTGGATAAATTGGCGTATTACCAAATCACGCTCCTATTGCCACAGCAGTAGATATAGGTATTTTGAGAATAAGCCTTAACGACCAATGGCTAACAATGCCTTTGATGGGTGGTTTTGCTATAATAGGTAATAATGAGATCACTGTTTTAGTAAATGATGCAGAGAAAAGTGGTGACATTGATCCAGAAGAAGCTCAGCAAACTCTTGAAATAGCGGAAGCTGCTTTGAGAAAAGCTGAAGGAAAGAGACAAACAATTGAGGCAAATCTAGCTCTCCTACGGGCTAGGACACGAGTAGAGGCTATCAATGCCATTTCATAACCAGTCGGTGCGTCCGAATAATTATCGATTTATACACCCTGGTTGTTTTATTTGATTTGATTCTGTCGAGTAAATACAATAAAGCGCAATCAGATTTTGATGTAATGAAAAAGAAAATCTATAAAAAAGATACAAAATAAATATTACTAAAATAAAATTACTTATTCGATACCACTGACCGGGGTATCTAATAAGTTCTACCTACTATTGGATTTGAATCAATGACTCCCGCCGTATGAAAGCGATACTCTAACCGCTGAGGTAAGTAGGTCATTTATCTTCACAAAGAAAACTAAAAGAGACTCATCCCACGATGGATTATAAATATCATATTGCTTAGAAGCAATACCGATCAATATGATCTTGGATCATAGAATAGTCATCTTGAGAATATTCATCTTGACAATAAATTATCTACATAATAAAATATGTATTAGAAGCACTAAGGGTTGTAACTCAGTTGGTAGAGCACCTCGTTTACACGCGCGCCGATGTTTTTCAGGGGAGTGCATCATGCAATCAAAAAATTGATCTTATTGAGAAATCGATGTCTTACTCCATAACTTTGAGGGAAGAGGAGAAAAATAGCCTTACAAGGATTTGGTCGATTTAGGTGCTAATTAGGTGCCAAACACACCCCATCATTGATTTGATATATTGATAACGTGAATACCCAGTCTATTCAATGCTAGGCTGAGTATCAGGGCCTCAAAAAAATCTCTTTTCGTCCTATGAACTTTGAGGTGTATGAAGTTTCATATTTGATTTTTAAGTAGAGCGATAGAGACTTCATTTCACTTAGATTAATCTAGGCCAGAGGCAGACCTACGTCAATATAACCCCCCTTGAAAAACTTTGGTAGTGTTCCTGAATCTGAATGCACATAATGACTCAGAGGACATGGAGCCATCTCCTTATTTTTCTGTCAAAAATAAAAATGGCGGACTAGCTGATATTTCTGTCAGTTAATGAATGAGCCCAATGCATAAAAAATGCATGTTGTGTCTTTGAAACAGTTCATATCATTTTGATAATAATAAGTTTGATCTGTTTTACCGAGAAGGTCTACGGTTCGAGCCCGTATAGCCCTAAAGCCTTATAATATTATTTAAAATTAAAAAAAAGTATCTTGAATTTCCTCGCTATTATTTTAACTGACTGATTGGTTCATCAAAAGACAATCATTCCTATAAGCCCATCCATGGAAATCGTTTAAAGTATAATATCAAAGCAAAAACAAATTTCATTTCAATGGACCCAATTTATCTTTTCCCGTTGTGGATAAGCAAACCGAATTTTCTGCATTACTCTTCGTAGGAAAATGCATATGGAATTTGCCTCTTTTCGTGTCTGAAATTCACGAGTTAGTTATACTGCCCTTCTTTGGTTTGGTATATCCAATTCGAGTGAATTTTTTATCATGCCACGAGTCTGGTTAAAAACTCCAACTAACCCAACCCCAATCAAATCTAATAGTAATTTACGCAGGTATTGTGCGGTAGTGGTGCACAAGATAAAGCTTTAAAAGCCAATTTGCTAATTTAAGTTTCATTGTAAACATTGTCAACAACGTAAAAGGGGCTTTTCTTCGTATACCTTAGACATAGTCTTCTCTTTTCTTTCGATAGAAAATCCTCCATCGAGATTGGATTCTAATATAAATAAAAGAAATATACCAATTCTATACTATAAATCAATCTTGACTTGATATTAAAATTCCTAAACATTTTATTACTTGTTCTATTTTAAACCACTAAAAAAAGAGACAAATGGACATACTATCCATTGAGGTATCGAGCAAATTCCTGTAAGAGATTAGTCCACTCTTCCTAAATGCGATGAGAACTTTTCGCAGTAAACTTAAAAAAAAATCCAATTAAAACATACGAGATGGACTATTGAATAAAAAAGAGTTATTGAAACTCTTTATATTGCTGGTTCATCTTCTATTGGATAATATTGTCGAGTCACAAGCTCAACTAGACAATATAGTTTTCAATAGCATAATGTATACCTTATTCGGTCTTTGTCAACTAGAAAATCAAAGATTTGGATTTTGTCTTTGCTATAAATAATTGATATTCTTTGATTGCAACATAATCAAATGATACTTTGCTTTTTCTAGTGAGCATGAATAACAATATTTTAGATAATCTAATAGATATAATTAATTTTTATTGTTACTACGGTTGTATTTGTTACGAGAGGTTTAAAGCCTTTGGAACGATAAGCGATAAGTAGTTGGAATTTTTATTGAAAAGTTTGTTTTTGTAAATGAGTAATTAGCGTTTAAATATTGTTTAAATGCTTCAATCTCAAATATTATCTAAAAAAATATTTCAGAACTGATTTAAACAGAATTAATATAAAATTACATTTATATCCTCCATTATAATGTTTATAATTATATGACCTTTTTTGTTATCTTACACTTTCTAATAACATCTTATAACTATGTTATCAAACACAGTTTTTAAATAAACTGCTACTACTTACTGTTTTTGTTTCCGTTTACTGCTTATTGCTTCTGCTACTACTTACCGCTACTGTTACATGTCGCCAAACATACTATAAAAAAAGAAAAATGTTATCACATTTGATTAGAGCCGGAACTTAAACATTGAAGAAGCTGATATACGTTATGATAAATTTTTGTACAAAAAACTAAAAAAGTCATATATAAAATATACATAAGCTTTTTGAAATAATCACAACTCCCTTAATCCCTTCCAAATTATTTTGCATAAAACCTTAAAGAATAGTGGAGTAGTAGGTATATAGTAGCTTTTGTTTGGTTTGGACTTCGGACACGTTTAAGAATGTCAAGTTGGTCTAAGCCGTGTGACATGGGCCAGTTGTGTGCAGTTGCAGAGGGTCTTTACTATGCAAAACCCGTCAATTCATTTGCCTTAACCTTTTAATAAACAACATAAGGTTGTACTACTAGAAAACCACATGATTAGTGACCCCAATATAGACCCACCAAGATATCCTTTTACTCTATAAATTGTTTGTCCAATCCCTACCTACCAAGTACCAAGTAGATGAATGTAGGGTTTTTTAAGCCTCTAAAGAGAAGTTTTGAGGCTTACATACTGCCCAATTAGATATTACTGTAAGCTTGAATCACTAACTACTAACTCGCCGTTCAAAAAAAAGAAAGTAGTGAATGTAGGGGTGTCCATAATTTGGGTTTGACTCACAAAAACCGAAAACCGAGCTGAACCGAACCTGAATTAGAACCGAACCGAAAATAGAATTTAGGTTTTGGGTCATAACCGAACCGAACCGAACTACAAATACGGTTTTCGGGTTGGGTATGGGTTTGGTCATCGGACCCGAGAACCGAACCAAAATCCGAAATTATATAAATATATATACATTTTTTTTTATATATTAATACATATATAATAGTTATTAAAATTTAATTTAACCTTAATATATGCAAATTAGTTATTAAAGTATAACCTTAATATAAAAAAGTCATTTTTATACCTGAAATAATCTTTTTTTTTTGCTAAATATTTATAGAATTATATATATTTTTTGAAAAATTCAGAAAATTCGGGTTATTCGGGTCAACCTGAAAACTGAACCGAATTCAAATTCGGTTTTCGGTTCGGTTCGGTTGAAATCTAGTTCGGTTCGATTTGGTTTGACCCAGAAAAAAATTAACCGAATAACCCGAACCGAAAAAACCGAATAACCCGAAAACCGAACCGAAAGACACCCCTAGATGAATGTGTTATTAAAATTTAGTAATGAGGTATTATAAATAGTAAATGATATTCTTTTCTAAAATTTGTGCCTGTAGTTATTCCTGTTTGCATGATTGTGGCAAGTGAAAAGACCAATGACTTAAGTCGAGAAAAAAAATAATACATGACACATACTGTATGATTGTATAAGTAAAATAAGCGTAAGAAGATTATACTAAAAAGTACAATAGTGCTCATTACAGATACATAAATGAAATGTGTACCGTTTAAAAAAAAGGAAAAAAAAAAACATAAACGAATGTGTGTTGCTTTTTTATTCATGGTCTCTTGACTGAATATAGTGGAGTAGCTAAATACTACGTAAATAATACAGTAGGCAAATAAATTGAAACGTGTGAAAATGCTACCTAACCATTTATATCATGGTAACTGTATTACAATTATTTTCTCTTTCTTGTTTCGTTAATCACTTTCTAAATACTAATCAAACTTGTAAGAAGAAATATAGGTTTATATTTTAGGCATATAAATCATTTTTTTAAGTCATGTTTAAGATATCCTAAGGAGTCCGGTTAACCTTCTATTTTGGTGGAAACCAATGGCTCAATTTGAGGCTTTGGGCCATCCATTTGGGAAGGACCAGATCAAAGGATAAAAAACACGGAGGGACCAAAAATGTTAACTTTGCAAATTTGAGTGAAAGAGTGAAAATGTAACAATAATTAAAACGTAACCACCCCGCTCATTTTTCGAAATAAAAAACACACACTTCTCTCTCTCTCTCTCTCTCGAAACAAACCGTCTTCCCCATACTTTCTCTGACTAAAAACATCTACAAATCATAAAAAAAACCATAAAAAACCTTCAAAATCTAACCAAAAAACACAAAAAGGAAGAATAGAAGAATACTGCATCTGATTTAAGCAAAAATCGGTGAAAATCGACGAGACAGAAGCAAAACTAGAGGGTAAAACATATTTATTCAATTTATACAACATTTTATAATTTTAATATGATGATTTTAAATTTTAATTATGATTATTGTGATTTAATTGTTTTGTATGATATTTAGATGATTACATGCATGCTTATGAGTTTGATTATATGATATTTAAACGATTTTTATGAAGATTAGAATGCTTATTTATATTTTTCATGATTAAAATCTGTTTAATGGATGATTTATAAGATATTTTGATGATTTTTGAGAAAATTAGTATGCTTATTATGATTATAATTTATTTAATCAATTTAATTGATGATTTTTTGCTTAAAACCAATAAAAAGGCTTGCCACTAGAAATTGTAGCTTATAACGAGAGATAAGTGGTTTATCACTATTGATATACAATTAAAATGCAAAAAATATTGTTAAAAATTTTGTTTATCAACAATGATAAGAGTTTTATCACTGGTGATATAACATTACAGAAAAATTGTTTTAAAAAAATAGTTAGAACTGTGATTATCAACGAGAAGTGGTATATCACTAGTGATATAGAGTTACAGAAAGGGATTTAAAAAAATAGATAAAACTGATTTCAATGAGAAGTGGTTTATATAACATTACAACCTTTGTTGGATCCATGGAGATTCCTTCTGCTGATACAATGTGACCTAAGAATTCCACCTCGTCTAACCAGAACTCACTTGGAGAATTTAGCATACAACTGCTTCTGGCGAAGAATCTGTAGTACTGTACGAAGATGGTCTTCGTGTTCCTCCTTGGACTTAGAGAATATCAGGATGTCGTCAATAAAGACAATGACGAACTTGTCCAGAAATTTATGGAAGATTCTGTTCATCAAATCCATGAACACTGCTGGAGCATTGGTAAGGCCAAATGGCATGACTACAAATTCGTAGTGGCCATAGCGGGTACGGAAAGCAGTCTTGGCGATGTCCGGCTCTTTAACCCGTAGCTGATGATAGCCCGACCTTAAATCAATCTTGGAGAAATGTTTGGCCCCTTAGAGTTGGTCAAACAGATCGTCTATGCGTGGCAGTGGATACCTATTCCTGATGGTAATCTTGTTGAGCTCGCGATAGTATATGCAAAGACGCAAACTGTCGTCCTTCTTCTTAACGAATAAGACTGGTGCGCCCCATGAAGATGCGCTTAGTCGAATGAAGCCTCGTTCCAGAAGTTCTTGCAATTGATCTTTCAGCTCCTTCAACTCTATGGGAGCCATGCGATAAGGAGCCTTGGAAATCGGCTCAGCTCCTAGGATGAGCTCGATATTAAATTCTACTTCACGTGCAGGTGGTATGCCCGGAAGTTCTTCTGGAAATACATTTGTAAATTCTGACAATATCGGCTGATTCTGAATTGATGGGGATTCAGCATCCATGTGACAACCCTAGATTTTGGATTTGTCACTTTTGACTGTTTGACTTTGATTATATGCTTAGTGTGCGTTTACGGGCAATATGTTTATATTTGAGCCTTGGATTGGATGTTAGTCATCGTTCGTATATTGCGTGGTACATTATATAATGTTATGATGGGGTTAGTTCGTGTTCATGAGTTCACATGGTGGTGACTATGAAGTGAGATGGCGTTATTTAGTGGTTTACGTATACGTATATGTATTATAGAAAATCGTATTTTTACGATTTACGGTTTAGCATTTAGAGGTCTCGGATGGGGTAATTAGTCATATGAATATTTTTCGGGATGGTTTTAAGTCATTTGGGACTTATTTATAAAGTTTATTTCAAAATTTGAGATTTTTTATAAAAGTGTATATTTTACGTCTTTTACGGTAAAACGCGTAAATTTGACTAATTTTACGGTTTTGAGGTTTTGGAGGCTTTTGGAGCTGAAATAAATTAAGTAAATTAAGGTAATATTAATAAGATATTAATTAACAATAAAAATAAAAAAAAATAAAAAAAAATATATGAGGCGGTTTGGGACGAATCAAAAGAAAAGAAAAGGGAAAAAAAGGAAAAAGGGAACCGGGCTTTTGTAATGGGCTAAGGACTTGTTAGGAAACTATATAAATACTTTTTATTAACCAAAACACTTCATAAAACCCCTGAAGATCACCTTCAAGTCGGCATCAATGGTGGTTTTAGGGTTCTTCATTAATTTTTCTTCTTTCAAAAATTCTAAGGTAAAATCTTTAATACTCTTTTTAATTAAAGTGTTTTAATTCTTTTCCAATCATCTTATGATGGATTTAGGTTAGGGTTTAAATAAGAATATGTATTTTAATGATATTATAATGATTATATGGTTTAGGGTTTGTAATTAATGGGGTTATAGGTAATTAATTAGGTAAAATTAATTAAACCCGTTTTTAAAAACTGGGCAGAATTTTGGGTCATTGTTTTGATCATATAGGGAGTTCTACAAACTCTTATTTTGCGATCCACATATCCCTGGAAAGCTAATTTAAGTGGATTTCCAATGCAAGAAACTAGAACTAAATTGGAGGTAGGGAAGTGGGACAAAAACAGGTTACAACAGTCAGAGGTCAAAACAGTTTTGAATTCAGCCTGTTTTTTTTAAGTTTTGGGTTGTTTGGGGTACTTAAGGTTGCATTGGGATCTTCTAATGAACATGAGAGATGGTTTATATATTGTAGTAAGTATCTGCACTTGGGCTAAGATTGTGGTTTAGGGTAACACCCTCTAATGGTAACAAACTTTTCATACGTTTAAAATTAGTGAATTCTGGATAGGTAGCAATATATATACATATATCGGGGCCTTAACAGTAGCTTTAAGGTTAGAGCAAGTGGGAGGTGTTAGCTAACATATGTAAAAGTATGAATATTCCTTTTAAAGAAACCATGGGTATGTTTAGTTGGGTGTTTGGCTTATAGTTTGGAGACCTAAAATTGGGACTGTTTTGTGTAAAATATGAACAGGATAGTTATTGAACTTAACCAAGTTAAGGACTTGTTAGGGAAGGGTAATGAGGTATTTATATGAGAGGAGGTTAGATGTCCATCATAGGTTGATGAACCGTTTTAGTGGTTGGTTCATGTATTGATTTATGTATTTTTGGATTGTTAGCTTGTTGCTAGAACAAGGACTTTTGGAGAAGCAATCAGGTGAGTTCATAGTCCCATTTTCACTGAGTTTTTAAATGTTTTCTTCTATTATGGGATGTAGATGACACTTGTGATGTTCTTACAATGTTTTGGTACTGTATTTTCATAAATTTTTGGACATAGATGTGTTATTGTGTGACTTGCGTGCTTATGTGTTCTCATATGTGCTTTGATATGTGTTCTGCTATGTGAATCTTGTTTGTGTTGTGATTGGCTTTGGTACATAGATGTATGGGCGTCTATGGGACCAGTTGTGATGTGTGTGGAGCGTGGGGCACGATCAATCATGAGTTCTTGGTTCTGAGTTCTTGGTTCGTGGGGTACGATCCGTCCTGAGTACTTGTGCATCGTCTCATCGGAGGCAAGATATCTCGACGGGGATATAGTTCATCTTCCACAGGTGGTGTGGGAAAGATCCGGATAGTGTGGTGTGTTCTTGTGTGTGTAACGGGATACTTCTTGATTGTTAATAGTGTGGTGCATTGTTCTTATTGTATGTTCTTGATTGTTATAATTGTGCTTTGATTGTAGTTTTATGTAACATGATTATCACATTATGGTCCATTACTATAAATTGTTTTTCTTCAACTTATTTACAACGGATGTCAAGGTTTCTCATGATGTTCTAGATAACTAAAACCTATGTTCTCACCAACTTTGTGTTGACAGATTTTAGTGTCATTTTCAGGTGAGGTAGTTGTGCAAGATGACGTTAGAAGTGGCTAGAGTATAGAGGCCGCTAGGATTGCATTAGGAGAAATCCCTTTCCTCTTAGATTTTATTTTGTCTTTTAGTTTAGTAGACTTTATGGTACCTATATGTTTGATGTTTGTTTATTTGTATGTCTTTGGTAAGAGGTAGGCCTGTTACCTACTTACCTAGACGCCTACATTGTTTGAGATATTGTCATGACATTGTGTCACCTTTTTATGACATTTATATTTCATTTAGTTAACTCTATAGACACGTTATTGTTGTGATGATATCCATACATCGCGCCCCATATTCCGCCATGGTGGGGTGTGACAGAATGGTATCAGAGACAATGGTTATAGAGAATTAGGTTGCCTAGTCACGTAGCCTAGTCTATAGCTTAAGGGTCCCTGCATATAGGCGACATAGGAATATGTGTGCATTTTATATTAATTAATGTGTTTGGATGTTATTTATTGTGATGTTTTGACTAGTATGAATTGAACCATAGTAAGTTCATACTTAGCTACATGTTATTTTATTTTCGAGTTTTGAATAGTGCGGGTTGAACTATAGTCGTATACGCTAATCATTGTTGGATTCCGTTAGTTACGTTTTCATGTTCTTTATACATTTTGAATTTTGTCTACGGTGGTTCAGCTGGATTACGAGTTTATATGTTTCATGCATTGGCTACGTTATTTCGGTACATGGATTTTGGATCTTATTTAATGTTGTGGTTATGTGCTTATATGAGTTTTAGGATCTATGTGCTTATTTGAGTTGGTAGACCGATGTGTTATGTGTAGTATTAATTCTTATAAGTGTCATCATAGGAGGGAGTGCATTGGTGAAAGGGGACTTGTATAAGTATGGTGGCCAACATAGTTATACAAGTACCACAACACCAATGGATTCCTAAGTATGGTTGCATGAAAGAGGGTTAATACATGCTTGTAATAGTATATGTTGGATGAATTTGAGTGTATGTATGCATATGCCTATATATGTATAATTCCCTTCTACTTATCAGTTGTATTCTTGGGATGTTTTGCTAGCTCGTTCCTCTTCGAGATGTTTAACTTCCGTAGTAGTACATTTATCAAGTTCTCATTTCTTGTGATTTTGTACGGTACTTTTGGCGTGAAGGCTTTTGAGATGGTGGAGATTTCTTTTTGGGGTAACGATGTCTTTTATTTCGAGTTATACATGGTAAAAAAATAGAACTTGCAAATTGAAAAAAAATAGTTGTTGGTAGTCGATGGAATAAGGAAGTGTCGGAAACATGTTTCAAATAAGGTGGAATATAAATTCTTTAACATATAAGCATGACTCGGTTATTTTAAAATATTTTTGTTTTGAGCACCTAAAGTTATTGTTCTTAAGTTAAAATTTTGTTCTTATTTAGTGAAATATGTTAAAATCATGTAATTAATAGAGTTTTAATTTTCTGGAATTAAAATAAATTAGGTTTTAAATTTGGTAATTAATGAGAGGTTTTAGGGTTTAAAAATGTTTTTTTTGGTATAAATCGGAGTAGGCAGAAACTGTCGCTAAACTGTCAAAATATGTCGCTAACTGTCAGAAACTGTCGCTAATGCCTAGGCAGATTTTGAGAAAAATCGTTTTGGTTATAAATTATTCGTTTTTAAAGCTTTTTGGGTGATTTAAAAGCCTAAAATTATGTACTCGGAACATACTTTTCAAAAATTCAGAAAGTTTAGTAATTGGAGGTCAGTAGCTTGGTCGAGTTAATTGTACAAGTGTCGAGTTCAAGATTAATTTTCAAACGATATGGTTTAAACTTGTGTTTTAGATATTTTGGGATAGTGAACATTTAGAGGGATAACATAGGGCTTATTTGGGATAGGATTTGAGATGTATCCATCATAAGGATTGTACATTGATGAAGGATGTGGGTTCCAGAGTCAATGTTGAGGTGTGATATTGTGTTGTGTGCTTTAGACAACTGATCGTTCGTGAAGAGACTTTAGATTGATTTTAGTTAGATGATTACATAAATTACTAATGTGATACCATGGTTTTAGAACAACTAATATACAATTACAGTACAAAATCCATTCTGGGGTAAAATTTGGTTTTCCACAAGGTTTTAATAGTATGCCGCCGGTCGTAACACATTTCAGTTGTCGTTGGGTGCTTGTTGTCATTGGTCCGTTTCCATGGTTCGTTGGGAGTCGATACATGTTTTATGTTGAGTATCTGATAGGTGTGAAAACACCCATCCTTTTACCACTTAAATCGGGCTAAAACGAGACCAAAACACGTATTTAATATCATTTGTTTGGAATTATGCGTGGTTTTTGTGTTTGTTGTGTTTTCAGAGTCGACCGGATGAATATTAAAGAAAACATGGGATTGCACGGGTTTTATCGAAGAAAAGGGCTCAAGACGAAGTCTATTGTCCAAAAGGCGCAAAAGATTTGAAGTCATTGTGCCTATTTGAAGATTTATCGAAGAATAGAGCCAAAGATGGAAGATTCATTTATGTCGAAGAACTCGAGTCTATTAAATAGAAGATTATAAGACGAGTTGGAATTATTCACCGACACTTCTCAAATCCAAGTCGGAAACGTTTATTTAAAAGACGCATGAAGACTTAAGAAGAAAGAAGAAAAAGAAGCCCAAATCAAAGCCCAATCAAAAGCCCATCAACACCATACACACGCCTATATAAAGCCTTCACCTCACAAATTTTCACACACTTAGTTTTTAGCTAGTCTTTAGCTTTTCATTTTCTCTCTAGTTTCTAGAGAGAGAAAGTTCTATACTTTCTCTCACTAAACTTTTCTTTTGATTTCATCTTTAAAATTTAAGCCTTCTTGTACTTTTGATTTCATTAATCTTAATCAAGTTTATGCTTTTAAGTTCCTTAATCTTTTCCTACTTTTCTTGATTTGTCAAATCCTTGATCCGATCGTTGAAACCCATACGGTTGGGATTTTTGGACGTGTTCTTGACCTTTAGCTTAATCTTTCTTGTCCTTTTTAAGCTCTAGTACGTGATTAAGCCATAAGCTTTCCATGCTTATCGGTTGATTGCTTGCCTATGCTTATTGATTTTCGGATTTCTTCAAAGTTTTAATCATTGAAAAGTTTTGTTTATTAAGTTTTAAAGTTTCTTGTTTTCAAAAGTTACCAAATTTAATCTTTTTGAAGTGTTTAGATTTCGAATCACCTAGCTTATTTCCTTTGCTTATTGAGTTTTTAAAGTTGCCAACATTTTCGGAACTTAGCTACTTCCATCGCAATAGAGGGGTTTAACACATTCCGACGGATCTTAGTTGCTTGGTATCGCAATAACCCAAAAAGGGGTTTTACTTTGCGATAGGGTATAAGTCCCCCTATTCCGATCTGGGATTGCGATCGCATATTGCGATCGCACATTCCGACGGGTTTAGGTCCTTTTCTAGACGAAACTCTGGCCAAATTTTATTTACCACATCCCGATCTGGAACTTTCCGATAGGAACATTCCGATCGTCTGCATTCCGACAGGACCTCATTTCGACAGCTTGCATCTTGAATAATCCGATGGTGATTAATGGCAATATTCCGATGGACTTGCATTTACAACATTCCGATGGATCACTTTAATTTTATTCCGATAGTAGTAATATTCAACATTCCGATAAGAACAAGTTTCTAAGCATTAATTCAATCAAGTTTTCAAAGTAATTTTCTAATCTTTCCTTTACATTTTCAAGCACTCGATTTTAACTTGTCAATTTAGTTAATCTTCCAAAATTGTAAATTACTCAACGTCATTTACATTTAATTGTTATTAGTTTAAAAATAGATAAACAAACCAACTCTTTTTTAGTTACCAAGAACAAATCATTCCACTTAAGGCCGAGATCAATTCGAGAGGATATCGAGACATAATCTGAACCCATAGCAAAATCAATATATCAAATGGCGCCGCTGCCGGCTCCTCTCGTTAAGATCAAAAGTTTTTTGTGAGAACTTGGATTTTGGGATCCGTTCCCCGTGAACGTTACTTTTCATAAAAATTTTCAAAAACACTAAAAAAATATAAAATTTCAAAAATACAAAAACATTAAAAAACATAAAAACCAAAAATATTTTTGCTTTGTTTTTCCTTGTTCGTTCTTTTGCAGGTGTATGCGCACTCGATCCACGTCTTATCAAGAGCCCGAGCCTCTCGATAACTTAGACATGGCTGGTGTACAAAACAACAATAACATACCACCTCCGAACAACAATAATAACAACAACAATCCGCCTTTCAACAACATGAACAATAACAACAACAATGAGCACCTTCCGGATAATCGCCCAATGATTGAATTGCTGCAAGCTCATGTCGATGGCAATACGGATCCAATTGTTATACCACCAATTGCCGCCAACAACTTCGAGCTAAAATCAGGCTTTATCCAGATGGTCTCCGCTCAACCATTCTTGGGACGCACCATTGATGACCCACACGACCACATCAAGAGATTCTTACAACTCACCAACACGGTCAAGTTCAATGGTGTTCCACAGGAGGTTATAAGGTTACAACTTTTTCCCTTCTCTTTAGAGGGACAAGCCCGGCATTGGCTTGCTAAGGAACCGCCACAGAGTATTCTCTCGTGGACGGATTTGGAAACAAAGTTTATCAACTACTTTTTTCCACCCTCTCGTACTACCGCTTTGCGGAATGAGATCATAAATTTTGAACAAAAGTACGACGAGTCCTTCAGTGAGTCTTGGGATCGCTTTAAAGATCTTTTAAGAAAATGCCCACAACATGGTTTTACCAAAGTACATCAAATCAATACTTTTTATAATGGTTTAAGCATGAGTGACCAAGATTCACTGAATAGTGCCTCGGGGGGTAATCTATTGGCTAAGACTTCCAATGCTGCTTGGGATATCATTGAGAACAAATCTCGTATGCAAACCAAGAGTGTTAGGACCAATGTTGCTAGTGCTAGCACTAATGACAGCGACAAGCGACTTGACAAAATCACCACGCTTCTTGAATCGCTTGTCACACACACCGTCAGCAACAACAACAGCAACAACGCCAAAAATGCACAAGTAAACGCTGTCAGCCAACCTTGTGAGATATGCGGTGGTCCCCACTCTTACACAACTTGTACCGCCACCCAAGATTACCCTGCTGAGAATGTGAATGCAGCATATGGCACCTATACTCAACCTGCTTATCAAGCAAAACCTCAAGGTGACCGCAACCTGCTTAGCTACCGTTCCAACAACTATCTCTCACCACCTGGTTTTAATCCTAACAACCAAAACCAACAACAAAACCTCAACCGTCCTCCTCAACAACAACAAACTCGTACACCATACATCCCTCCTCACAAGCAGCAACAACCACCTCCACGTAACAATCAAGTTTATCAACAACCTGCTTACCAACCACCTGCATACAATGCTCCTTCCAACCAAACCCCCGCATCACATCAAGACATTGGAACCTACATGAGAACTAACGATGTGATCGTAGATAATCTCCAACAGGAAGTGCGCAACTTGAAAGCAGATCTGATGAAACAAGGGAATGATCTAAGAACTGATATGAAGAACACTATGGATAGTCAAACGAATGACTTGAGGAACATGATGGCTAGTTTCTTCAACAGTAATCAACCCTCTTCTTCGGGTACTCTTCCGAGTAATACCGTTGCCAATCCAAGAGGGGAGATGAAAGCAATCACCACTCGCAGTGGTAAAGGTACCAAGGAACCCGAGCTTCCTATACCTCCACCGGTGGTTGTGACTAAGGAGAACGAGTCACCTGCTCCTATTCCTCACCCTTCTCCTTCCCCAATTTCTCCACCTCTTCCTTCTACCCCTCCTCCACCCAAGGATGTGAGTGATCCTATCATCCCAAAGCCTTCCTCTTCTTCCAACATACCTTATCCATCTAGGTTGAGGAAAGAGAAGCTCAAAAGCAAGGACGATATTCAGGTTTCTAACTTTCTTAAAATGTTTAAACAACTGAATTTCAATATCTCCTTCGCTGAGGCTCTCGCTCACATGCCTAAGTACGCGAAAATGTTTAAAGATCTTCTGAGCGACAAGGAAAAGCTCCTCGATCTCGCCAACACCCAACTTAATGAGAACTGCTCTACAGTGCTCTTAAGGAAATTGCCAATCAAGCTTGGTGATCCGGGTCGTTTTCTTATCCCTTGCAATTTCCCGGGAGTAGAGAATTGCATGGCCCTAGCCGATCTAGGTGCCAGTATTAATCTCATGCCTCTAAGTGTTTGGAAGCAATTATCTCTCCCAGAGCTTGTCCCCACCAAAATGACTTTGGAATTGGCCAACCGTACGGTTGCTTATCCAGTAGGGATAGCCGAAGACGTCATTGTAGGAGTCGACAAATTCACCTTCCCTGCTGATTTTGTTGTCGTCGACTACGAGATGGACCCACGTGTGCCACTCATTGTTGGTCGTCCATTCTTGAGGACCGGTCGCACTCTCATTGATGTTGAAGCCGGTGAGCTTATCATGAGAGTGGGTGACGATAAAGTAGTCTTCAACATGGGAAAGTTGTCCAAACAACCTTATTCATATGAGAGTGTTAACTGTATTGATGTTCTCGATGAGGCTTGTGAAGAACACTTTAATGATGCTTGCAAAAGTCTCCCTACCTCTCTTCCCAATGTTGAGACCGTGTCCTCTATTGATTCATCATTGTCTCTAGTTGGAGATAGTGATTTATTCTGGAACAATCTTGAAGACACCATGGGAGATGTGAATTTAGCTACTAATGATTCTCCCACCGAGGGGGATGCTGACATGAATTTCTTTGACAATCTTCTAACCGAAGACAATCCTTCACCTCCATCTCCTACGGTTATTGCTATCGATGCCACGATTTTGAAAACGCCTCCCGTCGAAAATCCTCCGGATTTGGAACTTAAGGAGTTGCCGCCCCATCTCGAGTATGCGTTCCTTGAAGCAGAGAAGAAGTTACCCGTCATCATCGCTAAGGACTTGCAAGAAGAAGAGAAAACTCGTCTCATCGATGTGCTTAAAGCTCATAAGAAGGCAATTGCTTGGAAAATTTCCGATATCCGCGGAATTGATCCGAACTTTTGTACTCACAAGATTCTCATGGAAGATGACTTCAAACCCACAATCCAGAACCAAAGAAGGGTTAATCCTAAAATTCATGACGTCATCAAACAAGAGGTTATCAAATTTCTAGATGCCGGCTTGATCTACCCTATTTCGGATTCGCCGTGGGTAAGTCCCGTCCATTGTGTGCCCAAGAAGGGCGGAATAACCGTTGTTCCCAATGAACACAACGAGTTGATTCCCACTCGTCTCGTTACTGGGTGGAGAGTTTGTATTGATTATCGCAAGCTCAATGATGCCACGAGAAAAGACTACTTTCCTCTTCCCTTCATGGATCAAATGCTCGAGCGTCTAGCTGGTAATGACTATTACTGCTTCTTAGACGGTTTCTCCGGGTATTTTCAAATTCCCATCGATCCCAAGGACCAAGAAAAGACCACATTCACTTGTCCCTATGGAACATTTGCTTACAAACGCATGCCTTTTGGTTTATGTAATGCTCCTGGGACATTCCAAAGGTGTATGATGGCGATCTTCCATGACATGGTGGAAGACACTATGGAAGTATTCATGGATGGTTTCTCGGTCTATGGCGATTCATTCTCTGCGTGCCTTGCCAATTTGGACCGTATGCTCAAGCGGTGCGAAGACACTCGCCTAGTTCTGAATTGGGAAAAATGCCATTTTATGGTAAAAGAAGGCATCGTCCTAGGACACAAGATCTCGAAAGCCGGTCTTGAAGTAGACCGTGCTAAAGTCGATGTTATCGCTAAGTTGCCTCCACCTTCAACCGTGAAGGGTGTGAGAAGTTTCCTGGGTCATGCGGGCTTCTACCGTCGATTCATCAAAGATTTTTCTCAAATCTCTCGCCCGATGACCCACCTCTTGGAAAAAGATACTCCTTTTATCTTTTCCAAAGAGTGCCTTGAAGCCTTTGACTCGCTTAAGGATAAGCTTACTAAGGCACCCGTCTTGGTCACCCCCAATTGGGAGCTGCCTTTTGAGTTAATGTGCGATGCTAGTGATTTTGCTATTGGAGCGGTTCTTGGACAAAGAGTGAACAAACACTTCCAACCGATCCATTACGCTAGCAAGACAATGACAGGGGCACAATTGCATTATACGACAACCGAAAAAGAGCTTTTAGCTGTTGTCTATGCTTTTGAAAAATTCCGCCCCTATCTTGTCCTTTCCACCACCATTGTGTATACCGATCATTCCGCGCTGAAGTACTTGTTGACAAAGCAAGATTCCAAACCAAGACTTCTTCGCTGGGTTTTACTGCTCCAGGAATTTAAAATCGAAATTCGCGATAAAAAAGGAGCATAAAACCTAGCCGCGGATCATCTTAGCCGACTTGAGGATCCTTACCAGGGGGATCATCCGAACAAAGAAATCAACGATTCTTTTCCCCTGGAGACCTTAATGTCTATAAACTCGACTGCTGATGAAACCCCGTGGTTTGCGGACATTGCAAACTATTTGGCGGGTGGAATCCTCGTTGACGGGTTAACATCCCAGCAAAAGAAAAAGTTCTTCAAAGACATCAAGACTTACTTTTGGGATGACCCGTATCTTTTCAAACAATGTGCCGACTTGATTATTCGCCGATGTGTTGATGGACCGGCAGCTTTCGAAATCCTTGATGCTTGCCACAAAGGACCCACTGGTGGTCACTTTGGTCCCAACTACACCGCCAAAAAAGTGTTTGATTCAGGATTTTATTGGCCCTCCATTTATCGTGACGCTCACGATATGGTTAAAAAATGTGATGCTTGCCAGAAACAAGGCACGATCACACATAAAGACGAGATGCCTCAGAATTTCATTCAAGAGTGTGAAATCTTTGATGTTTGGGGTATCGACTTTATGGGGCCATTTCCTTCATCTAAAGGAAACAAATACATCCTTGTTGCCGTTGACTACGTCTCCAAGTGGGTTGAAGCCAAAGCTTTACCTACTAATGATGCAAGGGTGGTTTGTAACTTTTTGAAATTGCTGTTCGCTCGATTCGGCGTTCCTCGTGCTATTATCAGTGACCGCGGGACTCATTTTTGCAACGATCAATTTGCAAGAGTCATGGCCAAGTATGGTGTCACTCACCGTCTTTCCACCGCTTATCATCCCCAAACCAATGGGCAAGCCGAGATATCCAATCGTGGATTGAAGCGAATTTTGGAGCGTACTGTGGGAGAGCATCGTGCCGCGTGGGCCGATAAGTTAGATGATGCTCTGTGGGCTTTCCGTACTGCTTACAAGACCCCGATCGGTTGTACACCTTATCGTCTTGTGTACGGGAAAGCATGCCACCTTCCCATCGAGCTGGAGCATAAGGCGCACTGGGCCTTAAAGTGGGCTAACTTCGACATCAACAAAGCCGGTGATCATCGTAAGATTCAACTTAACGAGCTCAATGAACTGAGGAATGAAGCTTATGAGAACTCGCTGATCTACAAAGAGAAGACGAAGATCCTCCATGACGCAAAAATCAAGAACCGAGAGTTCCACGTTGGTGATCAAGTCTTACTTTTTAACTCTCGGTTGAAGATCTTCTCTGGCAAGTTGAAGAGCCGCTGGTCTGGTCCATTCACCGTCGCCAACGTCTTTCCATATGGGACCATTGAGCTTTCTCAACCAAATGGGCCCAATTTCAAGGTGAATGGCCAGCGTCTGAAGCTGTACTTTGGTGAGGACATCTCTCGGGAGATGATACCATCCCTCACCACGTTCCCCATGAACTAATTTTGGGTCGAGTCAGGCTCGTGACTCGGTTATCAAAAACAAGCGCTCCTCGGGAGGCAGCCCGAGTATCTATCCTTTTACGTTTTAACCTCCTAAGTGTAGGGGGCCTGCATAGGTGTTTGTATTTGTGTGGTGATGTGATTACAGGGATAAGTGCACTCTTGGAACCTTTGAAGAACCGTGCTCCCGTGTTATCCGAAATCCGGTTCTATCTCTCAACTATCGTGATTCAATTT
Source organism: Glebionis coronaria (assembly GCA_025667525.1). NCBI lineage: Eukaryota > Viridiplantae > Streptophyta > Magnoliopsida > Asterales > Asteraceae > Glebionis > Glebionis coronaria. The sequence continues at coordinate 344,771,568 of CM046880.1, forward strand.
TCTTCATACTCACATTTGAAATTGATCACTTTAGTCGTCTCTTCCTTAGCTTGAGTTAACCAACGTGCACAATGTCATAAGTGTAGGGGAAACTTTTCCCACATGCTTAAACATTGAGGACAATGTTTATCTTAAGTGTAGGGGGGACTTCTATCGAAGTTTTAAGTGGACTTTTCCATGAAAATGCCTTCAATTAACCAGAAAATCCTATTTTTCAACATTTTTCAAATTTTTTATTAACTTTGGCCATTTAGTTGTAATTTTTAAATTTTCATCGTTGCTTTCATATGTATATATTCCACAATAAAGTCAAAAAATATTAATAAGTGGTGTAACTAGTTTAGGAATCTTTGACATATTAGGCCCGTTGCGTTTATTTTGACTCAACCCGAATAGACTTATCCAAGTTTATTCTAGCTAGTATCCTTAACCATGTAGACCTTAATTGGTTTATTAGGCTAAGTGTCCACGAGTCTCATTACTTGAGATTTTAAACTGTGGAGGACGAGAAATGATAGAGTCAATTATAAGTCGGTATTCTTGCGCAAGCCCACTTGGTGTAATTATTTGCCTATTCTCCCATCACTTGCTAATAATTTATTTGCAATAAGTAAGGTCGTACGATTTGAAAAGTTACTTAGCTTCTAGCCCAAGATCGTTTAAAAGTTGCTCGGTAATGATAAGAGTTCATAGCCAAGGCATAACTTATGAAGCGGGGCGCGAAGATTGGCGAGTCCGAAAAGGCCCTAACAAGGCATGAGGATTCAATTTTATTGCTGAAGATCCAAAGTGATGTGAAAAGCATTATTCCTAAAGTCAATATGAAGGATCAAGACTCACGACGAAAAGCAGTCAACTCCCATAAAGATCATGGAGAAGTCTATCCGAAAAGACCCTAACAAGGTATGAGGATAAATAGATCCAAGTCCGAAAAGGAGGCGGATCGTTGTATCGCAAAATCCCAATTAGAGATTGAAGAAATAATCATGAAGTCGTGGTCAACAAAATTGGAGTACCCCTCAAAAGTATCCAAGTGAAGAAACTCTATTATGATGAGAAGACCATTATCTCAAGAACGTCTCTCGAAGATATGAAGTATGAAGTACATGCCAAATATCGGCCCGAGAAAGGTCTCAAATCGTGAACCAAGTTATGCCAAGATATGAACTTTTTGATATCACGAGAAGCAGTTTTAAAAGATTTTGTCCTTTAGCTAACTATTGATCAAATCGTCCTACTTTGCTTTCAGCCCTAATAAACTATCGAAATAAGTCCAAAAATGCATCTTCATGATCATTCTAAGACAAAAATAAAATATGAGAGATACACCTAGGAATAAGGGAGTTTAAGCATTTAATTAAGCCATGTGTGTGAGTGTTTGAAGTACTAACTTATGATAACAATGATCTCGTTTTTAAGCTTAGTTTGGGGAACGTGAAACTTGAGGGTGATAAATCTTCGCAGCACCGAAGCCCTAATGAAAGTCCTCGATCTCTTTCCAAGTTATTACCACATAAGTTATTTTCTATTCTCTTGTTTACATTAAAATTTTAATTTCTTAGTACTTTAAATTTTTGTTTAGTAGTATTTTAATAAGGCCAAGGTTAATTGATAATGAGAAAAGTGCAATTGTGCTTTGTCACTAAGCATTGCATGAGGGCATGGCAATGGTTAAGTGTAGGGGATTTGATAGGTGTGAAAACACCCATCCTTTTACCACTTAAATCGGGCTAAAACGAGACCAAAACACGTATTTAATATCATTTGTTTGGAATTATGCGTGGTTTTTGTGTTTGTTGTGTTTTCAGAGTCGACCGGATGAATATTAAAGAAAACATGGGATTGCACGGGTTTTATCGAAGAAAAGGGCTCAAGACGAAGTCTATTGTCCAAAAGGCGCAAAAGATTTGAAGTCATTGTGCCTATTTGAAGATTTATCGAAGAATAGAGCCAAAGATGGAAGATTCATTTATGTCGAAGAACTCGAGTCTATTAAATAGAAGATTATAAGACGAGTTGGAATTATTCACCGACACTTCTCAAATCCAAGTCGGAAACGTTTATTTAAAAGACGCATGAAGACTTAAGAAGAAAGAAGAAAAAGAAGCCCAAATCAAAGCCCAATCAAAAGCCCATCAACACCATACACACGCCTATATAAAGCCTTCACCTCACAAATTTTCACACACTTAGTTTTTAGCTAGTCTTTAGCTTTTCATTTTCTCTCTAGTTTCTAGAGAGAGAAAGTTCCATACTTTCTCTCACTAAACTTTTCTTTTGATTTCATCTTTAAAATTTAAGCCTTCTTGTACTTTTGATTTCATTAATCTTAATCAAGTTTATGCTTTTAAGTTCCTTAATCTTTTCCTACTTTTCTTGATTTGTCAAATCCTTGATCCGATCGTTGAAACCCATACGGTTGGGATTTTTGGACGTGTTCTTGACCTTTAGCTTAATCTTTCTTGTCCTTTTTAAGCTCTAGTACGTGATTAAGCCATAAGCTTTCCATGCTTATCGGTTGATTGCTTGCCTATGCTTATTGATTTTCGGATTTCTTCAAAGTTTTAATCATTGAAAAGTTTTGTTTATTAAGTTTTAAAGTTTCTTGTTTTCAAAAGTTACCAAATTTAATCTTTTTGAAGTGTTTAGATTTCGAATCACCTAGCTTATTTCCTTTGCTTATTGAGTTTTTAAAGTTGCCAACATTTTCGGAACTTAGCTACTTCCATCGCAATAGAGGGGTTTAACACATTCCGACGGATCTTAGTTGCTTGGTATCGCAATAACCCAAAAAGGGGTTTTACTTTGCGATAGGGTATAAGTCCCCCTATTCCGATCTGGGATTGCGATCGCATATTGCGATCGCACATTCCGACGGGTTTAGGTCCTTTTCTAGACGAAACTCTGGCCAAATTTTATTTACCACATCCCGATCTGGAACTTTCCGATAGGAACATTCCGATCGTCTGCATTCCGACAGGACCTCATTTCGACAGCTTGCATCTTGAATAATCCGATGGTGATTAATGGCAATATTCCGATGGACTTGCATTTACAACATTCCGATGGATCACTTTAATTTTATTCCGATAGTAGTAATATTCAACATTCCGATAAGAACAAGTTTCTAAGCATTAATTCAATCAAGTTTTCAAAGTAATTTTCTAATCTTTCCTTTACATTTTCAAGCACTCGATTTTAACTTGTCAATTTAGTTAATCTTCCAAAATTGTAAATTACTCAACGTCATTTACATTTAATTGTTATTAGTTTAAAAATAGATAAACAAACCAACTCTTTTTTAGTTACCAAGAACAAATCATTCCACTTAAGGCCGAGATCAATTCGAGAGGATATCGAGACATAATCTGAACCCATAGCAAAATCAATATATCAGTATCTTTTGGAGTCTCATGGTTTTGGTTCATTCTTTTAAATTCGTTCACGTAAACGTCCGTTAGTTGTCCATGGATTTGATCCGTTATCCGAAGTTGGGGGTCCTAAAATTTGTCGTGAGCTTATATTCATTGAGAGTGTTGTTGTAGTCATGATCCGGTTACGTTCTTATGAGAGAGATAGTGTGTTGGCTGTGAAATGAATTTATTGAGCTTATGGAGTAAATCTCGGGACGAGATTTCTATTAGGAGGGAGTGATGTGAAAACCCTAGATTTTGGATTTGTCACTTTTGACTGTTTGACTTTGATTATGTGCTTAGTGTGCGTTTACGGGCAATATGTTTATATTTGAGCCTTGGATTGGATGTTAGTCATCGTTCGTGTATTGCGTGGTACATTATATAATGTTATGATGGGGTTAGTTCGTGTTCATGAGTTCACATGGTGGTGACTATGAAGTGAGATGGTGTTATTTAGTGGTTTACGTATACGTATATGTATTACAGAAAATAGTATTTTTACGATTTACGGTTTAGCATTTAGAGGTCTCGGATGGGGTAATTAGTCATATGAATATTTTTCGGGATGGTTTTAAGTCATTTGGGACTTAGTTATAAAGTTTATTTCAAAATTTGAGATTTTTTATAAAAGTGTATATTTTACGTCTTTTACGGTAAAACGCGTAAATTTGACTAGTTTTACGGTTTTGAGGTTTTGGAGGCTTTTGGAGCTGAAATAAATTAAGGTAAATTAAGTTAATATTAATAAGATATTAATTAACAATAAAAAAAAATAAAAAATATATATGAGGCGGTTTGGGACGAATCAAAAGAAAAGAAAAGGGAAAAAAAGGAAAAAGGGAACCGGGCTTTTGTAATGGGCCAAGGGCTTGTTAGGAAACTATATAAATACTTTTTATTAACCAAAACACTTCATAAAACCCCTGGAGATCACCTTCAAGACACTTCATTAATTTTTCTTCTTTCAAAAATTCTAAGGTAAAATCTTTAATACTCTTTTTAATTAAAGTGTTTTAATTCTTTCTCAATCATCTTATTATGGATTTTGGTTAGGGTTTAAATAGGAATCTGTATTTTAATGATATTATAATGATTAGATGGTTTAGGGTTTGTAATTAATGGGGTTATGGGTAATTAATTAGGTTAAATTAATTAAACCCGTTTTTAAAAACTGGGCAGAATTTTGGGTCATTGTTTTGATCATATAGGGAGTTCTACAAACTCTTATTTTGCGATCCACATATACCTAGAAAGCTAATTTAAGTGGCTTTCCAATGCAAGAAACTAGAACTAAATTGGAGGTAGGGAAGTGGGTCAAAAACATGTTACAACAGTCGGAGGTCAAAACAGTTTTGAATTCAGCCTGTTTTTTTTAAGTTTTGGGTTATTTGGGGTACTTAGGGTTGCATTGGGATCTTCTAATGAACATTAGAGATGGTTTATATATTATAGTAAGTATCTGCACTTGGGCTAAGATTGTGGTTTAGGGTAAGACCCTCTAATGGTAACAAACTTTTCATACGTTTAAAATCAGTGAATTCTGGATAGGTAGCAATATATATACATATATCGGGGCCTTAACAGTAGCTTTAAGGTTAGGGCAAGTGGTAGGAGTTAGCTAACATATGTAAAAGTATGAATATTCCTTTTACAGAAACCATGGGTATGTTTAGTTGGGTGTTTGGCTTATAGTTTGGAGACCTAAAATTAGGACTGTTTTGTGTAAAATATGAAAGGGATAGTTATTGAACTTAACCAAGTTAAGGACTTGTTAGGGAAGGGTAATGGGGTATTTGTATGAGAGGAGGTTAGATGTCCATCATAGGTTGATGAACCATTTTAGTGGTTGATTCATGTATTGATTTATGTATTTTTGGATTGTTAGCTTGTTGCTAGAGCAAGGAATTTTGGAGAAGCAATCAGGTGAGTTCATAGTCCCATTTTCACTGAGTTTTTAAATGTTTTCTTCTAGTATGGGATGGATATGACACTTGAGATGTTCTTAAAAATTTTTGGTACTATATTTTCATAAAATTTTGGATATAGATGTGTTATTGTGTGACTTGCGTACTTATGTGTTCTCATATGTGCTTTGATATGTGTTATGCTATGTGAATCTTGTTTGTGTTGTGATTGGCTTTGGTACATAGATGTATGGGCGTCTATGGGACCAGTTGTGATGTGTGTGGAGCGTGGGGCACGATCCGTCCTGAGTTCTTGGTTCTGAGTTCTTGGTTCGTGGGGCACGATCCGTCCTGAGTACTTGTGCATCGTCTCTTCGGAGGCAAGATATCTCGACGGGGATATAGTTCATCTTCCACAGGTGGTGTGGGAAAGATCCGGATAGTGTGGTGTGTTCTTGTGTGTGTGACGGGATACTTCTTGATTTTTAATAGTGTGGTGCATTGTTCTTATTGTGTGTTCTTGATTGTTATAATTGTGCTTTGATTGTAGTTGTATGTTACATGATTATCACATTATGGTCCATTACTATAAATTGTTTTTCTTCAACTTATTTACAACGGATGTCAAGGTTTCTCATGATGTTCTAGATAACTTAAACCTATGTTCTCACCAACTTTGTGTTGACAGATTTTAGTGTCATTTTCAGGAGAGGTAGTTGTGCAAGATGACGTTAGAAGTGGCTAGAGTATAGAGGCCGCTAGGATTGCATTAGGAGGAATCCCTTTCCTCTTAGATTTTATTTTGTCTTTTAGTTAAGTAGACTTTATGGTACCTATATGTTCGATGTTTGTTTATTTGTATGTCTTTGGTAAGAGGTAGGCATGTTACCTACTTACCTAGACGCCTGCATTGTTTGAGATATTGTCATGACATTGTGTCACCTTTTTATGAAATTTCTATTTCATTTAGTTAAATCTATAGACACACTATTGTTGTAATGATATCCATACATCGCGCCCCATATTACGCCATGGTGGGATGTGACAATCCATGTCATGAACAGTAGCTAGATAGCCCTCGCAACCATGTGAAAGTAATGCACTTGCTTGCAGGGTTGATATGATTTGTACCGACATTCCGGGTACGAACCCGTTATGAATGTACTCTGGTGCATTAACATCACCGAAGATTACCCGATATGTATGGCAATCTATGGTGGCATGATGTTTGGATAGCCAATCCATCCCTAATATCATGTCAAAATCATTTATGTCCAGCAGAAGTGCGTCAACAGGACGAACCTTGTCATCAAACTCTAGGGGATGGCTCTTGTACACATGGGTTATGCGTACAGAGTCTCTTAAAGGCGAGGAAATATTCAGTATATTCTCTAGTGGCATGGGGAGTATCCTAACATTCTTAGCATAAGCAGTAGAAATGACCGAGTGAGTAGCACCCGTGTCAAAAAGTACACATGCAGCTTGACCATATACAAGATTCCAGTGATGGTACTTGTAGACTTTTTGGTCTGATCGCGAGATGTCGTGTAAACGCGTCCACTAGTAGGAGGCGGCTTGGTATCAACATGTCCGGATGTGCCCTTCATCTCGCCTTTGCGGCAGTCGTTCATGCGATGGCCAGGAAGACAACACTTGAAGCATGCGTCGCTATCGCGGCGACATGGCCCTGGGTGCCTACGGTTGCAGGTAGTGCAAAGAGGATGAGTATATCCTCCAGCAGGTGTCCTGATTGGTTGAGAGCCTGATAAGAACAATATACATGAGACATGATAATAGGTACAAAGGACAATGCAGATAATTCGTAAGATGGAATACCAGTGATAGCTGGACGGTTAGGCTGTGAACCTCTCTGGTTCTGGTCCCTCTCGTTACCATGATTCCTGGTAGAAGATTCTCTAATGTGTCAGAATTAAGAACTATTGTATGTAATCATAAGAAAATGGGTAAGTAAATAAGGACCTGTTGCTGTTGGAGTATCCAGCGTTGTTACGGTAATTATCATTACCGCCACGCCTATCCGTAGCAGAACGGTCATGAGTCTAACGTTTCCCCTGGGCTGAGTAGGCTGTTTCTGAGTAGCCGGCTGAGACCGGTCCCTAGTCTTCTGCCTGGAAGATACAGTTTAAAAGAGATGTAAATATGCTGAAAGAATACGGTTTAGTCATCGCTAAATAACGAAGGTTTACCTCTTCTCGGGTCTCTCTGCTTCCCTGAACTCTTCTCTTTTCTACAGCATCTCCAGCTTACGTGCTGCATCGGCCACTTATGCCACCGTGTTGAACGTAGCACACACCAAGTTGTTTGCGACCGATGTACGAAGAGCCCATCATAAGTGGTGTGCTTGCTCTTCGGGAGTACCTGCTGCTGCACCAAGAAAACCAGCCAAACGGAGAAAGCGTTGCATGAACTCGTTGCTATTCTCCCCAGCTCTCTGTCGGATTCCATGATACTCTCTCTTCAGCTTGTCTTGCTCAGCCTTGGGAAAGAACTGTTCCATCACCCTATCCCTGAACTGAGCCCAAGTCAAACCAGCCACCCAATTATCACCTCCCTCAGACTGCTTTAGTGCCTTCCACCATGCTAACACATCACCTTCGAACCGCTAGCAGGCCAACCTCGACTTGAAGACGGGGTCACAGCCCATGGCATCGAAGATCTTCTCAATGTGAGCCAACCAGCTTTCAGCTTCACTGGGGCTATCTGTTTTCTCGAAAGCTCGAGGGCGTAACTTATTGAATCTCTCCAGCCATGTGACCAATGTTGCTGGAGGAGGAGGAGGAGGTACTGGGTGCTGCTGCTGATTGTTGGCAGCCTGTACCTCAGCCCTGATTTCGTTCCTCACCTGAGGAAGCAGAGCTTGCATTGCAGCTTGAACTGCTACATTGAGTTGTTCCTGCTCGCGTGTGAGAACCATCTGACAGTATAACATAAAAATACATGATTAACTGATCAAAACATAAACTATATACATGAAAAAATTATACCAATAAATCATGAGAAAAATTTTATGCAAGAAAACTAGTACATGAATGCATGATTCAGTTTTATGAAAGCTTTTATATGCGCGAGAGTGAACGCCTATGGTCAGTTCACTCAAAACAAAAGACATGACGAGGGGACGTCAATGGGTCGGTCCCAAAGTTAAAAGTTTCGATTAAACACATGCGACTAAATAGGGCCAGACCTGTACCAACCATTACTTTGTCATAAACCTGCGACAATGACCTATATATGTATGCATGAAAATAATGAATGCATGAAAACCAACTGTCAGTTCTAGGAAGACCATAGTGACTACCCACTAATCACATGTCATGTTTTGAGAGCCTACAGGTCGAAGCCTTGGCTCTAATACCATAATTTTAACACCCCATTTTGGTAAATGGAATGTCACGCGTGATTATGGCGTGTCATCAAATCATACAAGGATAAATGTATAAAACATCACATGACCATAAAGGAAATACCGGAAACAAACATCGGTACCCCAAAAGTAGAACTCATCACACACAAACATAAGTACCGTAAATGAAAAGGACTAAACAATGTCCATAGAAATGAGTGTCAAAAGTATGAAGAAATGCATAAAGTAATGAAGGCTAAGAAGCTTCCAATCCATATGCACGTACGCTTGAAGTCTACGAGCGTCCTTGAGTACCTGCCGTTTTGGGAACATGAAAGGAAAAACGGCTGAGCATAACGCTCATTGCACGGATATACAAATATAGCATGAATAATATAAGCATATAAGGATAAAGCAGCGGAAAAGACTAAGTCCTGGATAACCTGGTATATCTTAGTAAAACTGGTTTTATAGTTTGAAAAGCCTTATGTTTATCTTATAAAAACTATTTAACATGTTTACCATTAGCCAATATAGGTCATCAAATATCAACGTGCATGAATACTTGGAGGGGTGACTTCATCATACAATTAGAGGGGCTGCCTCTAATTTAATATAAGTTTTTGGGTTGGAGGGATCAGCTCCTTGTGAAGGATGAAAGGCACACACCACATTCACCTGAATAATCTGTAAAACATGTAACCTAGGATGCACCCATACGCCCCACATGATAATAATAATATGGCAAAAAACTGAAGGGACGCCACGAGCTATCACTCCGCCGTGGTGAAGTCATAACATTGGTGCCTCCAGTGTTATGGTTATGGTACCTCCATAACTAGGTGAAACTGGTCATGCATGTATATAGGTTTAGGTATCTAATTAAACATAAGCAATTCAAAAACATTTAAAACATATACTGGGAAAACAGTTGGCTGTATACGGGAAATCCTAATAAGGAAAGAATGTCCATACTGAAAGGACGGAGAATCCATACCTTGTGTCTAGTGAACGAAGAAGACGAACGGAAGAGAGTCCTACTTCGATATCACTAATGCTACATAAATAATATACGTGTATAAGTATTCTGATTACTGAGTACGTAACTGATTTTATATCATGTCTTAGCTTGTTTTATATGTTCATGTCATGTTTTACTAATTTTAGCTTTATATTGCGTTTATCATGTATTCTGTCTATTCTGATTAAGTATTACTTGTATTTCCTGTATTATTATACTTGTTGTGTAATAATAAGTAACCTTCTAAAAATAGCAGGTTTCCAAAAATAGAAAGTTTCCAAAAATAGAAAGTTTCCAAAAATAGAAAGTTTCAAAAAATAGATTGTTTCCAAAAATATAAAGTTCCCAAAAATAGAAAGTTTCCAAAAATAGATTAGCTGCCTTAATTAAATAAGTTTCTAAAAATAGAAAGTTTCCATAATTAAAAATAAGCTGGATTATTAAGCTAATAATATATAAGCTTAAGTTTTACTGATTAATATTCTAAGTCATGTGATATATAGTATAGTTTATTAATTATTACATGTAAATTAAATAAACTATAGGTTATAAGATTTAATTAAATATAACATGATTTAATTAAATAAAAGATAATAATAATTAGGTTAAAACATGTATTAATATTTATTATTAATATAACCTAAGTCATGAAAATTAATTAATTATAAGTCATGTTTTAATAACTAATTAATTTCTTAGTCTAAATTAACTAATAAAATACTTAGGTTAAAGTCATGTATTATTAATAATAATAATATAACCTAAGTCATGTCCAAATTTAATTAATTACATAGCATGTTAAATTAATTTAATTAATCTTGTAATTATTTAACTTGTAATAATAAATAATTAATCTTGAAAATAAACCGTGAACCGAACCCGTATTTTAAAACTAAACATGTCATGAACCGGTCCGTGAACCCCTTGAACCGGATCTACACTTTTAACCATGGCAAACCGCTACCGGCCTAAACCGGTGGTGCGTGTGGTTCTACAGCCGAGACCCCCTAGACCACCAAGGATAACCCCGACATGCGTCGGGGTCCCTTGGTTGCTTGCGGCTGAAACACCAAAACCAAACTGAGACCTTGTGGTCTCGGTTGGTGGTGATCACACAACCACCGAGAGCCTTGCTCTCGGTTTACCCATTAGCCGAACCAAAACACCCCTTTAAACCATATGTTTTTAATCCCACTTGATTAGATCTACATGTTTATTAACTTGTTTTAATAACCCCGTGTTTTCATGTTTTTAGATCTAATAAATAATTAAAAAAAAGGTTTAAGAAGATTACCGATTCGTGGATCAAAAGGAAATTACTAACACGAACAACTTTGCAATAAATCGGATCTAACAAAATCAACAAACACCCCCTTGTGGTGGTTACTATACGGCGGCCAAGAAGGAACCAGGAGGAGGAGCAGGGTTTTGATTTTCTTATTATTCTGTAATTATGAAAATCTATTCCTTCCTTTTTCCTTTTTGTTAAATTTTTAAGGTGGGCTTGGCCCACTCCTTGTTCTATGCCGCGCCTATGTGGGCCCCACATGGGGAACCCGTTGATTTTCCCGTGTTCTATTATTTACGTGTTAACGTGTCGTGTTTACGTGATTTAATTATTGTTCATTCGTGTCGTAAAAATATATTTATACGTAATCGTAATAAATATACGTAAATACATAATATTAGGTTCGTGATTATTTACGTTCATGATTTCATGTTCGTATGTTCGTGATTATAATTATTGTTGATAATAATTATCGTTTCTTAATACGTAATAAATACTTATCGTGTCATAACACGTACGTAATACTTGTAATTCATATTCATGAAACGTAAACGTGTTAAACAAGGAAAGTTCTAATCATGTACGTACAATCATAAGGGTACTATTCATGGTAAAAGCATGCGGGTTTTACATACATAAAGGGTTTTAAAAAAATAGATAAAACTGATTTATCAATGAGAAGTGGTTTATCAATAGTGACATAGCATTACAAAAAGGTTTTAAAAAAATAGATGATTATCAACAAGTGGTTTATCACTAATGATATAGCATTACAGTAAAAAGATATAAAAAATATTGAAAATTTTGGTTTATCAACAATGATAAGTGGGTTAAAACAATTAAAACAGCAACTTAACAATTTTAAGAGGCTTATCAATAGTGATAAGAGGGTTTACAAAACATTGATAAGTGCTTTATCACTATTGATAAAAACTTTATACAATGAAAAATATGTAATAATGACAAAAATGTAACTGCATTTTGGTTTGGGTAATTTTAAAAATTTAGGAATGCTAGTTGATTTGAAAACATTAATGAAACAGATTATATACATTTAGGTTAGATTTGGCTTGAGCTTTTGATGAATAGGATTATACTTGCCTGTTTTTTACTATGTGTTTTAAAAAAATTGGATCATAAATATAGTTACTCACTAGCTTAGGTATATGTGCTCTTTAAAGCTCCACATAAACGACATCTTAAGCCTGTTTTCTCTTCAAAGTAGGTATCACCAGGATTCCTCTTTCATGTGAACGTCATCTTCTTGCCCAATAATTGAATCTAATATGCATCAAAATCTTTTTTTAGCCTTTTTGATATGAGCAAAAACTCATATCAATTTATCAACAAATAACCCTAAAACATGAGGCAAAATACCAATTTATCTTGCAAAAACAGTATTATGTGGTATGTTTGTGTTTGTGTACACTTGTGTAGGTAAAAGGATACATTTTCAAGCAAACAAGGAATAATCAAGCTTAAATTTATGAAAAAGACAAAGAAGGATCAAAAGTGACAAGACTTTGAAGTACAAGGACCTATCTTGACAAACTGCCAAAGATGAAGGACCAAAGTGTAAATATTGTAAAAAGTCAAGATCATAGTCAAACAAGGTCAACTTTCAAGTCAACTCAGTCAAAGGACCATTTCTGCTCAAGAATGAAGCTTGAAGGACTAAAAATGCCAAAGAGATGAAGTTACAAGCTCAAAGATACAAGCTGCCAAAGTCTAGGGGTTAAATCTGCCAATTTTGGAAGTTATTACAAGTTCAATCCATGTGTCACATTATTGACCAATGAGAAGGCAGCAAAGATTAAACACGGATTGCCACATAAGGGCATTTAATACCCACTAGCAGCCGTCACATTAAACAACAAAATCTAAACAGGGCAATCCGTGTGCACTTGTTTCAGCCATTCAGGAATCGACACGTGTCATCTTCAAAACGGCCAAAAATTCCCAGGATCATTCTTGAGCTAGAATGGATTTCATGAAGAGTTATAAACATCAAAAGCGCTTATTTTTGAGAGACGAACACAATGGTCATCACCAATTAACATCAAATCAACTCAATCAAAAAGCCCCAATTCATGTTCATACTTGCAAGATGAACTTAGCAGAATTATGCCACGTGGAGACCTGGGATTGGTCTCAACACGTCACCATCCCCAACAAACTTCCTTTTCAAGTCTATAAATAGTATGTTTTAGCTTCATTTGTACTGAGTAGTTGTAAGTGTGAAAAAACACACATTTACCTTTTCCTTTCAATCTTTTCCCTTTTTAGCTAAACTACTCAAGAGTTTGACACACTCTTGAGTTAGTTAGTTAGTTAGCATCCTTTCAACAACTTTGTAACTGAATTCCATTAATAAAATTCAAATTCATCATTTCCCGCCAAATTCTATCTTCATCATTTACTGTTCATTCTTGCCTCAATTGATACTTGTGTTGCTGTTTGAAGTTTGTTATGATCATCCATTGATCATAATTGACTTTGAAGGAAGAATTGTAGCTATTTGTTGATTTCAGTTCAAATCAATAGCACAAGTGATGATTTCATGCCATGGAGATGATTCTTGTTGATTGGTAGTTGATCTGTTGATTGTAGATTGTTGATCTAGTGCTAAGGTGGTGGTTAGCACTAGGATAGAGAGTACAACACTCCTCTACTTCCCAATGGTTTCTTCACTAGGTTCAAATGCTTCTTGCTTTTAGTTCCACTAAATTTGTCAACTGCATGCTTCATTTCATAGCTTAAATCTTGATGATTGCATGATCAAATCTGTTTAGCTTGGTTGTTGTTTGATTGTGGACTTGTTTGTAGCCTAGTTTTGCTTATCTGCTTATTGATTTGATAGTTGTTCTAGTGATAGCTTATTTCAGTAACTTTTAGCATACCTGCCTTATTTGAGTCTTAGTAGTATTGATTACTTGCAAACAGCTTTAATACATTTCATTTTGAACACTTAGTTTGGTTTGAAAGGATTTCATACAGTTTAAACTAGAACTTAAAAAGTCTTTACAAAAGTTGTTAAAAGACCAGATAATGGGTGTTTGGCATTAGTTGGTTATTGATTTTCAAGTATTGGATTTTGGCAAGTTAATGTTCATTTCTAGTTGATAGGTCATAACAAAGTGTTTTGAGTCATTTTCAAGTCAAATATTAGTTCAAAAAGGCAATTGGCAAGAAAAAGGATTGGGTCAATTTCCATTCAGTTTTGCTTAAAAAAGTTGTCATTTTCATTTAGCTGGCATTTGCTTGTTTGTTGATGAAATCTTGCAAAACCAGTTCTCAATTGTAGTTCAATATATGAAGTTTCATATCCTATAAGCATTTTGTACAGTTTCCATTCAGCAAATAGAAATAAGCAAAAATCTGAACAGTTAAGATAAGCAATGTTTTTGTAAATGAAAACTGTAATTTCAGATCTCTTGATTCTATTCATTAACCTGGCAATTTTCTTTCACAAATCCACTTAGTAGATGTTATTGGTTGATTTTTGAGAAATTCAGCTTTTTGAAAAAATACTTGGTCAACATAAGCCATTTTCAGCTTATTTCAATTTCCCAGCTTATTACTTGATGAATTTTGATATGACTTGATTTCCCGTTCATCATTTGAGCTCATTAATCAGTTTAAGCACAAAAATCCAGTTGTGCATGTTCAGATTGTCCTAGGGCTTATTTTGAGCTTATTGAGAAGTGCTTATTTGCTTATTTGACATTTTCAGCCTGATTCCTCTTACAGGTCTAACTAATTTTCAATTTGAAGTGTTTTGCAACTTGTTTGAACAAATTTGGTTGAGTAATAAGCTCAAACGAGCTTATTTGTCTTGGAAACCCGTTTTTGGCTTAAATACTTTCAAAAATTGCATTTTGGTCCTTAGTGTATTAAACAGTTTAAAACTTTGGCTAAACTCACATCTTTTTAGGGTTTGTACAATTAAGTCCTTTCAGTTTGAAATTTGTTAGAATTTAGTTAGCAGTTTTGTGATTTGTTACAAATTTGGTTAGTTTGTTACATAGTTTTCATATTTGATCCTTATAGTTTGCTGTTTTACACTTTCAGTCCTTAAACTTGTTAGAATTTACATTTTAAGCATTTAATTTTCATAGAATTTACATTTTCAGTCCTTTTAGTTTTAAAATTTACATTTTGATTTTACTTGAATAAAAACTTGGTAATTGCACGATGTTTTACATATAAGTAGGTAATATTTTTCAATTTTGCAAGGCTTGTTTGAATTAGCAAATAGAATATCCAAAAAAGATTAACAACCAAAAACAGTTAAAAACCCGATATTGATTGGACTTTCAATTAGCAAGAACTGAGAAAAACGAACTGAATTATACACAATTTCACTTTTTAGTAAAGGACCTCTTACTTTGGCATTCGTATTCGCTTTTTGATGGATATTGATGATATTGATATCTATCAAAGGACGATGCGAAGATCAAATTTTGAGCTACTTACATAAAAAAGACTAAACGAAAAGAAGTTGGTCCATGTTGGATTCAATTATTTGGCAAGAAGATGACGTTCAAAAGAAAGAGAAATCCGGGCGATAGCTACCTTGAAGAATAAACAGGCTTAAGATATCGTTTATGTGGAGCTTTAAAGAGCAGACATGTAATACCGAAGCTAGTGAGTAATTATATTTATATATTTAGTTTTTGAAATTATATATGTGTAATGAAGTGATATGGGATTCTGATGCGAGATTATTTATTAGTTGGTTCATGATTACTTGCTTCAAGATTTGGAGATTACCATATCATTGGTTTATTAGTTTATTTAATGTATCAATGATATTTGGATCTTATAATGGCATTACTAACAAAATTTAGATAACTTGCAATCTAATCGCAGAAGAGAAAAGTGGTGGAAGAAAAAAAATGAAAATCAGAAGTAAGTGTAAGAAACTATTTGCAAGAGATGGAACTAAGAAAAGTAAAGAGTGCCTGGAGAGAAGGGAACGACGTATTGAAGAGCTGAATAAAAGACTTAAGAAAAACATGAGAACAACTAAGGACAAAGCATCAACATCAAGATGCAGAGAAGGTGATGAAGCTGAAGAAAATGATGAAAGTGAAGAAGAAGAAGAGGAGAAAGATAAGAAAAAGAAAAAAAAAGAAAACAGAAAAAGAACATCCTGTATTGACATCACGTACAACAGTGAGACCTTTATTCGAAGCAATACGGGGATTGACAACACAAAGAAAAAAGGTCATAAGAGACATGGGATTTGGATGCCTAATTGACTTTCCAATATATGAAATCCTAACAAAACTGGCGTTTTTTGTTGTGGACAAACTGAACACAAACACAATGACGATAGAGTGTCCAACAGGAGACATATTTTTTACTCCAAAATCAGTTAATCAAACTCTGGGAATTCTAATGGGACACAGAAAGCTGGAAAGAGAAGGACAAAGAGAATACTATGACCCAATCATACAGACGTGGAAACAACAATTCAGCAATGTAAACAAGCTAACATTGAAACAACAATTCAGCAATGGAAACAACAATTCAGCAATGTAAACAAGCTAACATTGAAAGCTTTATCTGATGTCATAATTGAGTCAAAAAACACGGACTACATGTTCAGGTTGAACAATTTGTCGTTGATCTCAAACACATTTGCAGGCTGTGACAACAATTCAATAGTGAATAATGTCTTTGAAGGAGATGACGTGACTGAAATAGACTGATGCACACATGTACTAAATGGGGTGAGTACATCAAAGCTTGTATGGGATAACAAGAAAAAAAAAACAAAAAGAATGTTGTTTACGACGGTCCAGTGATTTTCTTGATGGTAAGTAAAAAATTCTAATTTTTTTTAATGAATTTTATCTTTCACACTATTAATACGTTCTATATTTTATGAAACAACTAGCATACTTGCACTATACAAACCTAGAGAATTTCAAAGTGACGAGACGAACACCAACATTCAAAAGCTGGAACTCAAGTCTCCTAAAAAGAAGAGAAACAGAAGAACTTCAAAACAAATCGATGGGAGAAGTAGAAATACTTGTTGATATGAATGAAGCAGAAGAAGAAGCACATAAACAAGTAAGTTAAAAAACTGTATTTCAATATATTATCAATTTTGATAATACATTAAAGAAAAAATTAAAATAATATTTTATCTAGTAATATTTCTTATTTTCTTTAAGTTAATTTTATCACTATTGATTATCTATTAGAGAATTCTTCTTTTGTTTGTTTTATCACTATTGATAATCCATTAAAGTTCATTTTAATAGATTATCAATAGTGATAATACATTAAAGAAAAAATCAAGATAATATTTAATCAATGGTGATAGTTAAATTAGTGAATAGATTATCAATAATGATTATCACTATCGATAATCTATTAGTTCATTTTTGTTGTGTTAATTTTATGACTAATGATAATACATAAAAGAATTTTTTTTAAGATAAATTTATCACTATTGATAAATTAAAAATTTATAGAAGCAAGTTAATTTTAATACATTATCAATAGTGATATTAACTATTCATAAATATTGATTCATTTCTTTAAGTTAAATTTATCACCACTGATTATCTTCTAGAGAATTCTTCTTTTGTTTATTTTATCACTATTGATAATCAATTAAAGTTTATTTTAATAGATTATCAATAGTGATAATACATTAAAGAAAAAATCAAGATAATATTTAATCAATAGTGATAGTTAAACTAGTGAATAGATTATCAATAGTGATTATCACTATCGATAATCTATTAAAGTTCATTTTTGTTTTGTTAATACATCAGAGTTGACTTTTCTTTAAGGTAAATTTATCACTATTGATAATACATTTAAAATTTTAATAGATCATCAATAATAACTATATTATAGAAGCAAGTTAATTTTAATACATTATCAATAGTGATATACAGTATAGATGTAATATATAAAAAAGTTTGACATACTAAAATATGTATATTAATATTCATTGCAGGAACTGTATGAGATGCTTGAAGAGAGCATTGAAAGCATCTTGATAGAAAAAGCGAAGATAGAAGAGAAGATCAACGAGAATTTATTCAAGTTTAGATCTGATGAGAAACTAAAAGAAATTCAAGAAAATTTGAAAAAAATATTCAAAGAGGAGGAACGGGAACAATACTACTCATCATCATCAACAGAATCTGAAGACAACGATTTCAATGATGACGATGATGAAGGCAATCATGGAGATGAGGATGGTCCAAAACCTCCAAAAGATGAGAGTGAAACTGATTCTGGTGATGAAGATTTCCTTGAATTGGTAAGAGAAGCTCACGTAGAAGAAAGAAACGACCCACACTACACCGATGAGCATTATAAAATCCGCATGCTTTTACCATGAATAGTACCCTTATGATCGTACGTACATGATTAGAACTTTCCTTTTATAGCACGTTTACGATTCACGAACAAGATTTACAAGTATTACGTACGTGTTATTACACGATAAGTAATTAAAACGTATTAATGCACGATAATTATTTCAATAATAATTATAATCACGAACATACGAACATGAAATCATGAACGTAAATAATCACGAGCTTAATATTATGTATTTACGTATATTTATTACGGATATGAATAAATATAATACGACACGAACGATAACTAAATAAATCACGTAAAACACGAAAACAAGATCATGAATAATATTAGACACGGAAAACATTCGGGTTACCCCATGGGGACCCCTTACCCGCGGCTAGACACAAGAAAAAGGGCCAAGCCCATGCAATTTTTACTAAAACAAGAATTTGGGAAAAGATTTCATAATTACAAAAATTAGAAAATAAACTAAACCCTAAAATCTTTTCTCTTATCTTGCTCTTCTTGGCCGCCGGGTATAAACACACACCAAGGGTGTGTTTGTTGATTTTTGGTGATTGATTTCTTGCAAGATTGTTAGCGTTATCGTTCTCCTTTGTTTCACGTAATCGGTAAATCCTTAAACCCTTTTTTCTTTTTATGTTCTTAATTAATTAAACACATGAAATCATGGTTTATTAAAAACAAGTAAATAACATGTTAATAAATCATGGGGGTAAATTAATTATGGTTTAAGGGGTGTTTGTTTTGGGCCGACGCAAGAAACCGAGACCATAGGGTCTCGGCTTGTTTTGTTTCACACCAACCGAGACCTCAAGGTCTTGGTGTGGTGTTGTGGGTCTCGGCCGCAGGAGAAAAGGGAACCCCGACCTCGGTCGGGGTGTGTTTGGTGTTCGGTTGGGTCTCGGCTAAAACAAGAACCACCACCGGCTTAAGCCGGTGGCTAATTAAGGAAAGCAGGGGGAAACCGCCGCTTGGGCAGCGGCTAGCCAAGACCAAGGGAACCACCGGCTCAGCCGGTGGCACCTTTACACAAACAGTGGAAACCGGCCAAGCCGGGTTGCCACTGTTAAGGGTCCGGTTCACGGGTTCAAGGGCACGGTTCATGACATGATTTTTACAAGGTTAATTATTTTTTTTACAAGTTTATTTTTACAAGATTAAATTAATTAATTAAAACATGTACATGATTAATTTAATATATACATGACTTAGGTTATTAATGTTATTAATAATACATGGATTTTAACATAAGTATTTATTATTTAAATTAGACTATATAATTAATTAATTATTAAACATGCCTTATAATTAATTAATTTACACGACTTAAGTTATATTAATAATACATATTAATACACGTTTTAACCTAAGTATTATTACCTTTTATTTATTTAAATCATGTTACATTTAATTAAATACTTTAACCTATAGTTTATTAATTAACATGTAATAATTAATTAAACTATACTATATATCACATGACTTAGATATAAATCAGTAAACACTTAAGCTTATGTTATTAGCGTAATAATCCAGCTTATCTCTATTTATGGAAACTTTCTATTTTTAGAAACTTATTTAATTAAGGTAGCTAATCTATTTATGGAAACTTTCTATTTTTAGAAACTTATCTATTTTAAGCAGTAAATCTATTTTTAGAAACTTTCTATTTTTGGAAACTTTCTATTTTTTTGAAACTTTCTATTTTAGGAAACCTGCTATTTTTAGAAAGTTATTTATTATTACACAACAAGTATAATAATACAAGAAATACAAGTAATACTTAATCAGAATAGACAGAATACATGATAAACGCAGTATAAAGCTTAAATCAGTAAAACATGACATGAACATATAAAACAAGCGAAGACATGACATAAAACCAGTTACGTACTCAGTAATCAGATACTTATACACGTATATTATTTATGTAGCATTAGTGATACCAAAGTAGGACTCTCTTCTATTCGTCTTCTTCATTCACTTGACACAAGGTACAGATTCTCCGTCCTTTCAGTATGGACATTCTTCCTTATTAGGATTCCCTGTATACAGCCAACTGTTTTCCCTAGTATATGTTTTATATGTTTATGAATCGCTTATGTTTAATTAGATACCTAAATCCATATACATGCATGACCAGTTTCACCTAGTTATGGAGGTACCATGACCATAACACTAGAGGCACCAGTGTTATGACTCCACAACGACGGAGTGATAGCTCATGGCGTCCCTTCAGCTTTTGGACATATTATCATTATTATCATGTAGGGCGTATGTGTCACACCCCACCATGGCGGAATATGGGGCGCGACGTATGGATATCATCACAACATGGCGTGTCTATAGAGATAACTAAATGAAATAAGAAATGTCATAAAATGGTGACACAAATGTCATGACAATATCTCAACAAAGCAGGAGTCTAGGCAAGTAGGTAACAGTCCTACCTCTTACCCAAGACAAACAATACATAAACAAAGCAAACATATAGGTGTCAACAGTATCACTTATAAAACAAACAAAAGAAACTAAGAAGGAACGGGGATCTCCTTCTATATGCAATCCTAATGCCTCCAAAACTAGCCACTTCTATTCTCAAGCTTAACCACATTCTCACCTGAAAGAGACACTAAAACACGTCAACATAAAGTTGGTAAGAGTCATAGGTTTAGACTCCAACGCCAAAACCAAACCATGAGCTGTGAACAACAACTACTAACAAAAGAACATATGGACAATGTGATACAAACATGCATTAACAACTTATATTCAAGATTTAACAAACCAACCAAATCCAAGGCTCCCAGCCTTACCAAACAACATGGTATCATAGGCGCCCATACACCTATGTACCAATCCCAAGGCCCCGCCTTGTCATTATCCATTGGTCCCATAGATGCTCACACATCTATGTACCTCCCCAATGCCCCGCCTTGTCAACATCCCCTTGGTACCAAGTCAAACCACAATAACTGAGACGGTACGTGTCCCCCGATCCAAATCATAAACACAATCAAGAATCACATAGTAGTTAATCACATAAGTGCACATACAAGTCCATCACAAACCATAAAAACATTCACAGCATTAGTTACAAAACCATATAGTGTCTCTTCC
The DNA here is from genome assembly GCA_025667525.1 of Glebionis coronaria. Classification (NCBI taxonomy): domain Eukaryota; kingdom Viridiplantae; phylum Streptophyta; class Magnoliopsida; order Asterales; family Asteraceae; genus Glebionis; species Glebionis coronaria. The sequence continues at coordinate 344,793,046 of CM046880.1, forward strand.
ATCCCATCTGGAAGTGAAAATCATTAAAAGATATGGGACTATGAAACTCACCTGATTGAGCTTCTCCAAAATACCGCGCACTAGCAAAAAGCTAACAAACAAAAACACAAAATCAAAACATGAGCCAATCTCTAAAACGACTCATCAACCTATGATGGACATCTAACATTCTCCCATATATATACCTCATTTATATGCTCTAAGCATCTCATTACACCCCTCTATAAAGCCCTTATCTTAGTTTACTTCATAACCCGTCCCGTTAACATTTTACCCAAAACTGTCCCGGTTTTTAGGTCTCCAAACTATAATCCAAAGGCCCACCTAACCATACCCATGCCCTCTGTAAAGTAAACCCTATGCCCTTACATATGTTAGCTAAATCCTCCTTTTCTCCCCAACCTTAAAGCTACTGTTAAGGCCCCGATATATATATATATATATATATATATATATATATATATATATATATATATATATATATATATATATATATATATATATATATATATATATATATATATATATATATATATATATATATATATATATATATATATATATATATATATATATATATATATATATATATATATATATATATATATATACTTTCGTCTATCCGGATTTTACTGATTTTGAACATACAAAAAGTTTGTTATGATTAGGGGGTCTTACCCTAACCCACATTCTTAGCCCCAATGCAGACACTTCCTATAATATATAAACAAACTCCCATGTTCGTTTGAAAGTCCCAATACAACCTTAAGTACCCCAAACAACCCAAAACATAAAAAGAAAATAGGCTGATTTCAAAACTATTTTGACCTCCGACTGTTGTAACATGTTTTTGACCCACTTCCCGACCTCCAATTTAGTTCTAGTTTCTTGAATTTGAAATCCACTTCAATTACCTTTCCAGGGATACTTGGATCGCAAAATAAGAGTTTGTATAACTCTCTATATGATCAAAACAATTGACCTCAAATTCTGCCCAGTTTTTAAAAACGAATTCAATTAAATTAACCTAATTAATTACCCATAACTCCACTAATTACAAGCCCAATTCACCTAATCATTATAATATCATTATTATAAAGATTTTAATTTAAACCCTAACCTAAATCCATCATAATATGATTATAAACACATTAAAACAATTAAATTGAAAAGGGTTATTGAAGGTTTTACCTTAGATTTAATGGAAACGAAGATTTTTATGAAGAACCCTAATTTTCTTGAATGTGCCGTCGGTTTTAAGCTTCTAGGAGAAAAAAAATATGATTTTTGATTTATTAGAAAACCTTATATAGTGTGTACACAAATCCTAGTCCAAGTATAAGCCCACTTTCCGTTTTTCTTTTTTTTTTGTAAATCGTGTATAACCGACCTACACCCCCTTTTTTATTTTTTTTTCTTTTTATTTATTATTACTACTTTACTAATATTTCCTTAAATTTACTTAATTTATTTCAGCCCCTAAAGTTTCTAAAATCTCAAAACCGAGAAACTAGTCAATTTTACGCGTTTACCGTAAAAGCCGTAAAATATACAGTTTTAAAAAAAATCTCAAATTTTGAAATAAACTTTATAACTAAGTCATAAAGGACTTAAAAACATCCCGTAAATTATTCCCGTGACGAAATACCTCATCCGAGACCTCAAAATGCTAAACCGTAAATCATAAAAAAAATACGATTTTCTATAATACATATACGTATACGTAAACCACTAAATAACACCATCTCATTTCATAGTCACTACCATGTGAGCTCATGAACATGAAATCATCATACATCGTTTCACTCACAAGGTACCCCGTACCGGAAATGATATCCAAACCACAATCTATACACACCAATTAGCACATAAACACGTAAAGACACGTAACTAGCACAAAATAAAACTAAGTGACGAACCTCAAAACCGCGGTTGTCACATCACTCCCTCCTAATAGAAATCTCGTCGCGAAATTTACTCCTTGGGATCAAACATACCATTAGCAAACAACTGAGGATACTTGTTCTAAATGAACTCCTCTCATTTCCACGTGAACTTTAGTTCAAGTCTCAAATTACCACATATACTAACCAACAATATTTAAATTCATTGCCAAACTCTTGACCTCACAGTCAATAAATCTCACAAATGACTCTTTGATAACACAAACTCTCATTAATACAAATCCTGAATAACCGTATATGCAAATATGCATTCGCAAACAACATTTACCAATCTTAATACACGAAATATAACATGTATACCACTCATTTCCCCCCAAGAAATTCTATGCTCATAAGCTACTGGTCCGATCTTTCCAAAGATCATAAATGGACCTACAAAACTCTACATCAACTCTTCCATTATACCAAAACATACCACCCGTTACTATGGGTGAAACTTCCTACATAACTTTGTCACTAAACTCTAGTGGTTTCCTCCTTTTCAACATAGCATCCCTTGTTGCTCTCATCCTTTCCACAAACACCATTACCACATTAGTAGCCTCTTTTAACAATTCTAGTCCACAATGGGGACCACTCACCCTATCCTTTCATATAGTGCCTCAAATGGCATTTATCGGCTTCTAGTATGATAACTATCATTGTATAAAACTCAGCCATCGCTAATGAGTTTCCTAACTCCCTCTAAATCAATCACTCATGCCCTCAGTGTAACTCCTAAGGTTGTATAAATATGTCACTTGCCCACCCTTTTCCAGTTAGCTGGATATACTCATATCCAATCATGTTCATCAACTCCCTTTAGTCCGTACCCTAAACTACCTAAAAATTCCAATTTCCTTACAAAGTGACCTATGACGGTCTTTCACATATCCATTAGTTCTTCCAATCCAAATCAACTTATGATCTATACACATCATCAAAAGGACATTTATCTCAGTTAGTCTATCAACTGCCATCCAAACCCATGCTACAACTACTTCCATTAAATTTGGATAGCTCATTAGTAGCACCTATTCACTTCTTTCTCACTTTTCTTCATGATTTTTTTTATACTCAACACTTCCTTTATACCTACACAATGTCTTACCTCCAAGGTCATATTGCTCTTCATCTTGTCTCAGTTAGACCAAGCCCTTCATCCCTATGGCACATCACACCTATAACTCCTCATCCATTCGATTATCGATACTAAGCCTCCCAATTAATCAGTATAGGTCAGTGCCATTTCCTTTTCCACACTACGTCAGTATTAGCCTGCTTTGTGCTTTATTCCACTCATTAGGCTCTGTCAAAGTTTTACCTTCAGTTCCTATCTCGACCTATTTCATTTATGCTTCACTTCTAAACACACTTCCTTCTCTTCCTCAACTCATACCATACATCACGATGTGATGCTTCCCATTGTTTCTTCCCTTGCCATAATCCTTCATAAGGCATTCCATACATATTAGGCTAACTTTTACGCAAAACCCTCTATTCCATCACATCCGTACGCAATCCTTCTAACTTCTCAACTACGTGACTTCTCTTTCCTCTTGAAATATGAGATGAATTAGTCAGTCTATCGACTATCACCTAACTCTCGTCGTACTTATTCCTCCACCCCATTATGTATCCCTTTCACCCACTTCGTCCTTACATCGCCCTTTCATGATTGTCCAGGCCATGCAACATACATGTTGACGCGTTCTCTGCTTTAGACAACTCAACTCGTGCAACCTACATCCTTCATCCAAACCACCCTAATATGTCATCCATATAGTTCAAGTTCGTCTCAGCTTCACTTCATTCTTCTTATTCCATGTCTCATCAACCATGCTTGCCTTGGCCTTGCAATTTTCTTTCATCACTTAACTCCACCCATCACCTTTTCCAAATGTTCAATCAAGATAATTAAATATGTGTTGGAGACGTTCATGATCTGTATAGATCATTCTCTACGTCTCGTACCCTAAATGCCTCTAGCATTCTAGGTAGATATAACAATCCAGCTCTACTAACTAAGTCTATCTAGTCATCTATACGCCAAAATTTTCCAAGTATCTTCACTTGTTTTTCTCACAACCAGTTCTCTTACTCCCTCCTAATAGGGACAGACTAGAGTTTCATGTGATTCCATGCAGATCACACTCTCATCTTATACCCACATTAGTTTCCATTTGTCTACTAAGCCAAATTTTGAATTCTTACTCAAATCTCATACTTCTACTTTGATCTTGCACCCAACATGAGGTACTTTCAATCATCATCTTCTAGGAATACTTGGTTCTCTTCTTCCATGGTTCTCCCTTATTCCTACACTATCCCGTCCAACCGAAATTCCATACTTCATTCATCAAATCTATGGAAATCACTAGTGCATTGGATAATGCATAGTTGTCTCTTCCAAAGATCCTTTATAAACACCTTCACTAGACTGACCCTCTAATCACTTCTCCACGAACTTATTCAACTCAGCTTCACTACTCATCCCTCGATATTGATTGCCACAAAATTCTATCTTTGTGTAGTTACTCGACTCCCCTTGTTACTTCCACGAGTTCTAAATCTCCCATGTTATGTAGTCACTCCATCACGATCTATTGGTTTAGCTCTTTGTAACTCCACTCCGGTACTCGATCTGTCCTTCTTCGTCACGAACCATACGGAGATTCCCATCATAGTGCTTGTCATCTTTCCAGTCCTTTCAACTTTTGTGACTCCTTCGAAATCTCTTGCAGCCGGCACGTAGTCCTTTCAGCTCCTTGCTTCACGATGTAGTTCTTCACGCACTCCTTCTCGTCTCCATGATGTAACCTAGGAACTTCACACTATGCAGTAGCTGCTAACTTCAACTCATCTACCATAATATTTCTAACCCCTCAATGGCTCACTCTTCCTTACTTGTTGTACTTCACCATTAATCAGCTTCTTACCAATCATTCTTTCACATCCATGTTTTTCTTCACGTCTCTACTACTACCTTGCCTCCATAACTATACCAATTTCCTTGCGTGTTATTTGCCCAATCTTTCCATTAGTAGAAACTTTCTACTCTACCCTCACATCCGCTAGTACTTTCATCAATCTCCTAATGGTACTTCAACCAACTTCTCATAGCATGACATCTCGTTCCCACGACCAGTCAACTAACTTTACTTACTCCCTTATTCCCGTAACCAATCAAAGTTTCAAAACTCCATAAATCTTAATCATTCCTTCAACACAACCTTTAAACCCAAACACATCTCTCCATTCTAATATCTAACCATAAGTAATACTATCCAACTCCATTCTCTCATCCTAACGTTCCCACAACCGCATAACTAAATCAACCATGACGTGTAACAAAAGAATTCCAAACAATCGTGTCCCAATAAAATATAGGGTAAAACGAACCCTAGCCAAAACAACGGAAAACAAAACAATGTAATCCGAAAGATCAATGGAGTGTGCCAACAACGAAAAATTTAGACTCTTCTCGATTAGTATTACCAAATCTCGATACCTTAGAAAATTTTAAACTTTCGTCCCAATTAGTTAATTCTCATAAGAACCAAACTCCAATACTACTAAAATCAATCATACTCATTCTTAACCATAAACGCATCCTTTATCTTCATCGTTTTATCAACATATCAACTAGTTAGTATATTACAATCTTATTCTAACCATTATCTTGTTTACCCATATTAAACTTATTTCACTTGTTATTATGAAACCAATACATATTTATAAAATACACTATTTTTTTCTTCATTTTCTTCTATATTATTATTATTATTATCATTTTTTTATTAAAACCATCACTTTTATAAGAAACAAAAAGGGATTTACAACAAATTGGATGGGAGACGAGATACTATCTGCGCTCCCACCCCTTTAGCAATGGTAAAACCTATTCTATGGAAAATATGTACAGCAGCGCGCGCTCCAATGTCTTGAGCCTTAGAAAATCTCTGGATCCGCTTCAGCAACGCAACTACATCTTCGTGTAACTCCCCTAAAGAAGAAAAGGAGAAAGGAAGAAACCCATATCCGAGAGCTGCACACTTAGCCAAATACTTGCATCGTTTACGTTGTGCAGCATCAATCACAGCTCGGCCGGGAAAAAAGTCATTCATCCCCGTACGAGTCAAAGGAGAAGAACCAGTCAGATCAACGCACACATCTTTACCTCCCTCCCAAGAATAAAACAAAATATCTGCCGGACGTAAGACATAATCAGGTCCACCATCTAATCCAATATTAACTTCCTTTCCGACAGATATCCCTGAACGGTAACATATATCAGCAAGAGTATCACGAACCAAATTGTGACGATGCTTAATCCCAACGATGCCAGCACACGATACAGCATGATCCCCAAATATATCCCCATCAAAAACCCTTGAACAAGCTGAACAGGGCTTCGAAACAGAGAACAAGGGAATACCTAAGCGATAACACAAAACACATCGATAAGACCTCCCATTCATAGTCTGACCTAATCCGGGGATAGGAACCGTCCTAAGCCAGTCAGACGTATGATCCTCCCTCTGAGATGCCCATAAAGCCAACTGACGAGCAGATAAAGCGAAAGTGGATTCAGCATTCTTAATAACCCGAGCAAAATATATATCTGCCATTTTCTTCATGAGTTTGGGGGCAGCGACCTCACTCAGATTACTTAGAAAATCAATCTTCATAACCGAGTTAAACATACGTAAGGCATCATCAAACTGGAGTCCATAAGATCTAATATCAGTGTGTTGAAGTAACTTAGACTGTAAATCAGCTGACTGTAACCGAGAAGCAAGAAAAGCATAATGCAATACGTCACCCGCAGAATAAACACCCAACCCTCCAAAGGAAAAGGGCAATGTAGCAAGTCTCCACTGCTAATCACCAAATCCCGGTCCAGAAGCAACAACGATACGCTCCAAAGAAGAACGGAGTGCCAAATCAAAAGAACTTTGGGCAGACTTGAAAGCACAAGGTGAACAAGTACGCATAACAAAATATAACTTGGAAATACCGGCACATGAACGAAGAAGCAGCAACTCACATTGGGGGTCATTAATTTTGGCCACAGCATCCATAAGCTCAATAGTCTTAACCGCACGCTTCAACACAAGATCACTACAAAAATCAAGATCTACACTCGCAGGCCCCCCAAGTAACTTAACACCGCTCGTAGGTCGAGCAATATTATCTAGGAACACACCAATAAACTTGCTGCGAGGATCCTCGGTCGGCCAAAAAACTTCAGTCTTATCAATATTCAGATGCAGTCCATACACTGGACCATCCTCCATGATGCACTCCAAAACTTTCCCCACAACCAAAGTATCCCCAATAATAGTACCATCATCCAAATACCAGGCCTGTAGAGAAAGAGAGAAGGAGTCCCGAATCTTACATATCAATGGTTGAAGTACAAGAGCAAAGAGTAACGGACCAAGAGGGTCACCCTGCTGTACCCCCTGACATGACCTTAATACATGTTCCCCGTAATACAACCTTGCCGGACTAGAATAACAAAACTCCACCCAAGACGAGATAGAGGGACAACGAAGACGAACCTCTCGCAACATAACCTCTCAATCAACCAAATTGAAAGCATTTTTAAAATCCACAAGTAACATCGACAACCCGACATCATTACCATATCTCTCAAGAAAACGATTCACAGCATGAAGAATAGCCTCACTCCCTCCCGACACCCCCACCCCAAACTGCAAATCACCAAAGTACCCATCCAAAGAATGACCAACCTCATAAGCACATACCTTGGAGACAAGCCGTCTCCAAACGGTACCAACAGCAATGGGACGAATCCCACCACCCGGCTTAACCAACAGAGTGAGGGGAGCACTGGCGATAAACTCACCCAACACCTTGGGACACCGCCCATCAAAAAAAAGGTTCACTACTTGGGTGATAGAAGAAATAAATCATCAGAAATAGCAACCACATAACCACTCAAACAATCTAAAAGGTGTTGGGCCCGCAACCCATCCCGCCCACAAGACGTACCTCGGGGAAAACTCTTGATCATGTCAAGAACCCTAGATCGAGAAGCAACAAGGAGATGATGGTCAAGAGAAATATCTGGCAAAGAAGGAGCATGAACAAAAGGATGTTTATTTTTTAGGTCTTCAAGAGTAATATCATTATAAGGAGCCACACCAGATGAGGAAAGAACTCTAACAGCAGCAGAATAATGCCCATCAGAAATCTTCCGTCTACACTGCTTAATATTTTGCTCAACCAACCTACTATCCTCACTAAGAAGATCAGACAAAGCGGGGGAAGGTTCAGCCAAACACTCTCTAAGAAGTTGTAAACTACCATCAAAGGTCTCCCTAGTACGAATAGCATTAATAATATACTCCTCTTGCTTTTGTCTCTTGATAACGGACCTACACTCCAGATTACTTCTCGGACGAAAGGTTTTAAGCAGACAAAGAGGCAAAACAAGCAAACGAACCCAAGAAGATATGTCATCAGGCTTGTTAACCACCCTGTCAATGGCCCTTTTCAAAGCGCGAGAAAAACCCAAACGACACTTTGGAGGGATAGATTTAACAGTACGCAACCCTTTTGAAAATAAGCTATCAAGAGTCCCCAAATCAAAACCACAATGCGAGTCACGAACTTCATCACCACCACTAGCAAGATGCAAAGTACATGATGGAACGGGAGGCTTAGGGAGGTCATAAAGAACAAAGTGAACAATACCATCACCACAATCAGGAGGTGGTACAAAATCCGAACCCTTACCATGCCGACACTTAGACCGAAACGTGTGCGTAGTGAAACAACCACCACATAACCAAATCCCCATACTCTTAAAGGTTAACTCGGCCCTCTCATAAACAACCAAATCAGATAGGATGGAATGTTTGGTACAAGCTAGCGCATCACCTCTAAAATGTTTATCACGAAGATGAATAATCAAGGACGACTTAGTAAGCCCATTCCCACTACCATCTCGACATCCGTTAAGACCAACAAACGGGCAATGGAACCGAACAACCGCCATGACACCACCAAACCTAACCTAAAACGAACACAACTAGAAACCAAACGACAACCGCCAAACAATCAAACAACTCCTAGCCGCGAACAAAACAACCACCTAAACCTAAACTAAAACGAACACCACTCGACCAAACGACCTGCCCAAAACTACCAACAACCACCTCAAGACGCCTATCTAAAACAACCAAACCAAACACCTCAAACAGATCCGTCACCACAACCTACCCGCACAAGCAAAAAAAACAAACGCCGAAACCAATAATCCAAACTCCGAAACCAAACAGTACAATAACCCAAACACCGAAACCAGAAATCCAGCAACCGAACCAATAATCCCAACGCCGAAACAACCAAAAACCCAAACGCCCAGAACGCAACCGAACCCACAACACACCGAAATCCAGCACCAAAACAGAAAAATAACAAATGAAGAAGGAACCCAGGGAAAGGAAAACCCAGAAGGAAACTAGAACCGAGAAGCCAAAACCCCCCACCCCAAACCCCCACTCCAACAAGAACCAACAAAACAACCAACCTCAAAGTGGAAGTTACTGCGATCCAGGTACACCACCAGTCCAATCAACCAGCCCAAACAACCAATCCTGCAAATCGGCCAAACTTAAAAAAGATGTTCAGATATGGAATAATAACAGTAACCCCAACGTAGCCCTACACCACAACGGCAACAGAAATAACAGTAACCCCAACTGCACAGCCCTACAACAACCCTGTTTCAGCCTAAGATCCCATACGTAGCCCTCTGAAACAACCCGCACACGAGAGAGATGAGCGTCGCAGTGGATCACCCACACACGAGGAGGAAAGAGAAGACTAGAAATCCCAATAAGCCACGAAAACAGTGATAATAGTGATATCACAATAACCAGATATTAAAGAACAATAACCAGAAATAACAATGATAACAGAGATATCACGAGAGAGAAGATGAAATATCATTTAGGTTGGTTATAACTAAACTACTACACGTTTACAAGGTGTGGTGTTATTATTATCATTGCTATAATAAAATCTCCTTTTTATTACTCTTTCCGTCTTAGTTAAATTCTTCAAAAATTTTAACTCCACTTAAGAAAATTGTTGTAAAATTTCTTTACCCCTTTAAAATGTATTATCACATGTTACATAGAAAACTAATCCAATTATTTTCAAGACAATTTTTTTTATAACTTACTACTACAACTAATAAAAAAAATTTAAGTTACGATATCATACCATACACTTACAAATTATTTTCAAAACCGTTTTCCTATAACTAGCAAGACTTATTTGCAAGAAAATTTAGTAGTTCTCATTAATCAAAATACATACCCGAATGTAGACACACATCAAAAGACTCAAAACGTCGTTGGAACTCCATCAAACTCCAACACCGTAAAACACGAGCAAACACAAGGTACGTTCAAGTTATAATAGCTACTGAACAACCATATATTATAACTTAATACATACTAGCATATATACATCCGCATATATACCTATTAAATCACCCAAAACATACCCGTTACCATACATGTCAGATCAACCAATCGCGTCATACACTCATTTTGTTTTTTTGTTTTTGTTTTTTTACGAGTAACCACCATCTTACAACAAGGCACAAAACACATCACTAAAACCGGTCCATATCGTGTGACCCCATAATCACACAACATGACTATAACTCAAAACATATAACATACTAAAAAAATAGCCATATCGTAGGCAGCCGTTACATAAATCCATATATTATACATATACTCAAAATCCACATCTCATCATATACAAGCATGTACTAACCCCCTTTCATGCAATCATACTTGAGAACCCATTGAAGTTGTGGTACTTGTATAACTATGTTGGCCACCATACTTATACAATTACCCTTTCCCCAATGCACTCCCTCCTATGATGACACTTATAAGAATCAATACAACATATAACACATAAATTCATCTACTCACATAAGTTCATAACCACATAACCAATAAGGTCCCAAACGCCATCTATTAAAATAACATAGTCAAAGTCTTGGAATACATAAATGCATAGTCTAGCTAAAACAACATAGACAAACTCCAACACAACATCATAATTAGTTATAAGTCATGTCGCCCATAAGAATGGAAACAACTTAAAATCCTCCTTATCCACATACTTCTAGTAACTCGAATCACCACATGATTCTTAGAGAACATGACTTAAACATCAAAAGAAAACATCATACATTAGATATTCCAAAATAACTTAACAATTATAGTGAAAGTAATTCATATATCAAAAGTAACATAAAAATTAACAAGTGACTAAGTATGGGCACTACAGTACAACTCATACTAGTCAAAACTCACAGAAAAACAAATCAACAATACTCAGGAAATGCATTCAAGACCATACACATAATCCTATGACGCCTATATGCAGGGATCCTTAAGCTATAGACTAGGTTAGGCAACCTAATTATCTATAACCATTGTCTCTGATACCATTCTGTCACACCCCACCATGGCGGAATATGGGGCGCGACGTATGGATATCATCACAACATGGCGTGTCTATAGAGATAACTAAATGAAATAAGAAATGTCATAAAATGGTGACACAAATGTCATGACAATATCTCAACAAAGCAGGAGTCTAGGCAAGTAGGTAACAGCCCTACCTCTTACCCAAGACAAACAATACATAAACAAAGCAAACATATAGGTGTCAATAGTATCACTTATAAAACAAACAAAAGAAACTAAGAAGGAACGGGGATCTCCTTCTATATGCAATCCTAATACCTCCAAAACTAGTCACTTCTATTCTCAAGCTTAACCACATTCTCACCTGAAAGAGACACTAAAACACGTCAACATAAAGTTGGTGAGAGTCATAGGTTTAGACTCCAACGCCAAAACCAAACCATAAGCTGTGAACAACAACCACTAACAAAAGAACATATGGACAATGTGATACAAACATGTATTAACAACTAATATTCAAGATTTAACAAACCAACCAAATCCAAGGCTCCCAGCCTTACCAAACACCATGGTACCATAGACGCCCATACACCTATGTACCAATCCCAAGGCCCCGCCTTGTCATTATCCATTGGTCCCATAGATGCTCACACATCTATGTACCTCCCCAAGGCCCCGCCTTGTCAACATACCCTTGGTACCAAGTCAAACCACAATAACTGAGACGGTATGTGTCCCCCGATCCAAATCATAAACATAATCAAGAATCACATAGCGGTTAATCATATAAGTGCACACACAAGTCCATCACAAACCATAAAAACATTCACAACATTAGTTTACAAAACCATACAGTATCTCTTCCATCCCATCTGAAAGTGAAAATCAATTAAAGATATGGGACTATGAAACTCACCTGATTGAGCTTCTCCAAAAACCGGCGCACTAGCAAAAAGCTAACAAACAAAAACACAAAATCAAAACATGAGCCAATCTCTAAAACGGCTCATCAACCTATGATGGACATCTAACCTTCTCCCATATATATACCTCATTTATATGCTCTAAGCATCTCACTACACCCCTCTATAAAGCCCTTAACTTAGTTTACTTCATAACCCGTCCCGTTAACATTTTACCCAAAACAGTCCCGGTTTTTAGGTCTTCAAACTATAAGCCAAACGCCCACCTAACCATACCCATGCCCTCTGTAAAGGAAACCCTATTCCCTTAAATATGTTAGCTAAATCCTCATTTTTGACCCAACCTTAAAGCTACTGTTAAGGCCCCGATATATATATATATATATATATATATATATATATATATATATATATATATATATATATATATATATATATATATATATATATATATATATATATATATATATATATATATATATATATATATATATATACTTTCGTCTATCCGGATTTTACTGATTTGAACATACAAAAAGTTTGTTATGATTAGGGGGTCTTACCCTAACCCACATTCTTTTCCCCAATGCAGATACTTCCTATAATATATAAAACAACTCCCATGTTCGTTTGAAAGTCCCAATACAACCCTAAGTACCCCAAACAACCCAAAACATAAAAAGAAAACAGGCTGATTTCAAAACTGTTTTGACCTCCGACTGTTGTAACCTATTTTTGACCCACTTCCCACCTCCAATTTAGTTCTCGTTTCTTGTATTTGAAAGCCACTTCAATTAACTTTCCAGGGATACTTGGATCGCAAAATAAGAGTTTGTAGAACTCTCTATATAATCAAAACAATTGACCTTAAATTCTGCCCAATTTTTAAAAACGAATTCATTTAAATTAACCTAATTAATTACCCATAACTCCACTAATTACAAGCCCAATTGACCTAATCATTATAATATCATTATTATACAGATTTTCATTTAAACCCTAACCTAAATCCATCATAAGATGATTATAAAAACATTAAAACAATTAAATTGAAATGGGTTATTGAAGGTTTTACCTTAGATTTAATGGAAACCAAGATTTTTATGAAGAACCCTAACTTTCTTGAATGTGCCGTCGATTTTTAGCTTCCAGGAGAAAAAAATATGATTTTGATTTATTAGAAAACCTTATATAGTGTGTACACATATCCTAGTCCAAGTATAAGCCCACTTTTCGTTTTTTCTTTTTTTTCTTTAAATCGTGTATAACCGACCTACACCCCCTTTTTTATTTTTTTTCTTTTTATTTAATATTACTACTTTACTAATATTTCATTAAGTTTACTTAATTTATTTCAGCCCCTAAAGTTTCTAAAATCTCAAAACCGAGAAACTAGTCAATTTTACGCGTTTACCATAAAAGACGTAAAATATACAGTTTTAAAAAAAATCTCAAATTTTGAAATAAAATTTATAACTAAGTCATAAAGGACTTAAAACCATCCCGTAAATTATTCCCGTGACTAAATACCTCACCCGAGACCTCAAAATACTAAACCGTAAATCGTAAAAAAATACGTTTTTCTATAATACATATACGTATACGTAAACCACTAAATAACACCATCTCATTTCATAGTCACTACCATGTGAGTTCATGAACACGAAATCATCACACATCGTTTCACTCACAAGGTACCGCGTACCGAAAATGATATCCAAACCACAATCTATACACACCAATTAGCACATAAACACGTAAAGACACGTAACTAGCACAAAATAAAACTAGGTGACGAACCTCAAAACCGCGGTTGTCACAGTATGGGTGCATCCTAGGTTACATGTTTTTAGCAGATTATTCAGGTGAATGTGGTGTGTGCCTTACATCCTTCACAAGGAGCTGATCCCTCCTACCCAAAAACTTATATTAAATTAGAGGCAGCCCCTCTAATTTGCATGACGAGGTCACCCCTCCAAGTATTCATGCACATTGATATTTCATGACCTATATTGGCTAAATGGTAAACATGTTAAACAGTTTTTATAAGATGAACATAAGGCTTTTCAAACTATAAAACCAGTTTTAATAAGATATACCAGGTTATCCAGGACTTAGTCTTTTCCGCTGCTCTATGCTTATATGCTTATATTATTCATGCTTTACTTGTATATCCGTGCACTGAGCGTTATGCTCAGCCGTTTTTCCTTTCATGTTCTTAAAACGGCAGGTACTTAGGGATGCTCGTAGACTTTAACCGTACGTGCATATGGATTGGAAGCTTCCTAGCCTTCATTACTGTATTCATTTCTTTATACTTTGATACTCATTTCCATGTACATTGTTTAGTCCTTTTCATTTACAGTACTTATGTTTGTGTGTGATGAGTTCTACTTTTGGGGTACCGATGTTTGATTCTGGTATTTCCTTTACGGTCATGTGATGTTTTATACATTTATCCTTGTATGCTTTGATGACACGCCATAATCACGCGTGACATTCCATTTCCAAAATGGGGTGTTACAATTATGGTATCAGAGCCAAGGCTTCGACCTGTAGGCTCTCGAAACATGACGTGTGATTAGTGGGTAGTCACTATGGTCTTCCTAGAACTGACAGTCGGTTTTCATGCATTCATCATTTTCAAGCATACATATATATGTCATTGTCGTAGGTTTATGACTAAGTAATGGTTGGTACAGGACTGGCCCTATTTAGTCGCATGTGTTTTATCGAAACTTTTAACTTTGGGACCGACCCATCGGCGTCCCCTCGCCATGTCTTTTGTTTTGAGTGAACTGACCATAGGCGTTCACTCTCGCGCATATAAAAGTTTTCATAAAACTGCATCATGCATTCATGTACTAGTTTTCCTACATAAAATGTTTCTCATGATTTATTGGTATAATTTTTTTTCATGTATATAGTTTATGTTTTGATCAGTTTAATCATGTATTTTATGTTATACTGTCATATGGTTCTCACACGCGAGCAGGAACAACTCAATGCAGCAATCCAAGCTGCAATGCAAGCTATGCTTCCTCAGTTGAGGAATGAAATCAGGGCTGAAGTGCAGGCTGCCAACAACCAGCACCAGCAGCCTAATCCTCCTCCTCCTCCTCCAGCAACATTGGTCACATGGCTGGAGAGATTTAATAAGCTACGCCCTCGAGCTTTCGAGAGAACAGATAGCCCCAGTGAAGCTGAAAGCTGGTTGGCTCACATTAAGAAGATCTTCGATGGTATGGGTTGTGACCCCGTCTTCAAGTCGAGGTTGGCATGCTACCAGTTCGAAGGTGATGTGCTATCATGGTGGATGGCACTGAAGCAGTCTGAGGGAGGTGATAATTGGGTGGCTGGTTTGACTTGGGCTCAGTTCAGGGATTTAGTGATGGGACAGTTCTTTCCCAAGGCTGAGCAAGACAAGCTGAAGAGAGAGTACCATGGAATCCGACAGAGAGCCGGGGAGAATAGCAACGAGTTCATGCAGCGCTTTCTTCGCTTGGCTGGTTTTCTTGGTGCAGCAGCAGGTACTCCTGAAGAGCAAGCACACCACTTCAGGTGGGCTCTTCGTACATCAGACGCAAACAACTTGGTGTATTCTACGTTCAACATTGTGGCACAAGTGGCCGATGCAGCACGTAAGCTGGAGATGCTACAAGAAAGAGATGAGTTCGGGGAAGCAGAGAGACCCGAGAAGAGGTAAACATTCGTATTCAGCGGTGACCAAACCGTATCCTTTCAGCATATTTACATCTCTTTTAAACTGTATCTTCCAGGCAGAAGACTGGGTACCGGTCTCAGCCGGCTACTCAGCAACAGCCTACTCAGCCCAAGAGAAACGGTTAGACTCACGACCGTTCTGCTATGGATAGGCGTGGTGGTAATAATAATTACCGTAACAACGCTGGACACTCCAACAGCAGAAGGTACTTATACTTAATCATTTCTTATGATTACATGTTATAATTCTAAATTCTGACACATTAGAGAATCTTCTACCAGGAATCATGGTAACGAGAGGGACCAGAACCAGAGAGGTTCACAGCCTAACCGTCCAGCTATCACTGGTATTCCATTTTACGATTTATCCGCATTGTCCTTTGTATCTATTATCATGTCTCATGTATTTTGTTCTTATCAGGCTCTCAGCCAGTCAGGACACCTGCTGGAGGATTTACTCATCCTCTTTGCACTACCTACAACCGTAGGCACCCAGGGCCATGTTGCCGTGACAGCGACACATGCTTCAAGTGTGGTCTTCCTGGCCATCGCATGAAGGACTACCGCAAGGGCGAGATGAAGGGCACATCAGGACATGCTGATACCAAGCCGCCTCCTACTAGTGGACGCGTTTACACGACATCTCATACCATCACTGGAATCTTGTATATGTATGGTCAAGCTGCATGTGTTCTGTTTGATATGGGTGCTACTCACTCGGTCATTTCTACTGCTTATGCCAAGAATGTTAGGATACTCCCCATACCACTAGAGAATATACTGAATATTTCCACGCCTTTATGAGACTTTGTACGCATAACCCATGTTTACAAGAGCCTTCCCCTAGAGTTTGATGACAAGATTCGTCCTATTGACGCACTTCCGCTGGACATGAATGATTTTGACATGATTTTGGGCATGGATTGGCTATCCAAGCATCATGCCACCATAGACTGCCATAAATATCGAGTCATCTTCGGTGATGTTAATGCGCCAGAGTACATTCACAACGGGTTCGTACCCGGAAGGTCTGTACAAATCATTTCAACCCTGCAAGCACGTGCATTACTTTCACATGGTTGTGTGGGCTATCTAGCTACTGTTCATGACATGGATGCTGAATCCCCATCAATTCAGAATCTGCCGATAGTGCCAGAATTTCTAGATGTATTTCCAGAAGAACTTCCGGGCATACCACCTGCACGTGAAGTAGAATTTAATATCGAGCTCATCCTAGGAGCTGAACCGATTTCCAAGGCTCCTTATCGCATGGCTCCCATAGAGTTAAAGGAGTTGAAGAATCAATTGCAAGAACTTCTGGAACGAGGCTTTATTCGACCGAGCGCGTCTCCATGGGGCGCACCGGTCTTATTCGTTAAGAAGAAGGACGGCAGTATGCGTCTTTGCATAGACTATCGTGAGCTCAACAAGATTACCATCAGGAATAGGTATCCACTACCACGCATAGACGATTTGTTTGACCAATTCCAAGGGGCCAAACATTTCTCTAAGATTGATCTAAGGTCAAGCTATCATCAACTACGGGTTAAAGAGCAGGACATTACCAAGACTGCTTTCCGTACCCGCTATGGCCACTACGAATTTGTAGTCATGCCATTTGGCCTTACCAATGCTCCAACAGTGTTCATGGATTTGATGAACAGAATATTTCATGAATTTCTGGACAAGTTCGTCATTGTCTTCATTGACGACATCCTGATATTCTCTAAGTCCAAGGAGGAACACGAAGACCATATTCGTACAGTATTAAAGATTCCTTGCCAGAAACAGCTGTATGCTAAATTCTCCAAGTCTGAGTTCTGATTAGACAATGTGGCATTCTTAGGTCACATTGTATCAGCAGAAGAAATCAGGATGGATCCATCAAAGGTTGAGGCTATCACCAAGTGGCCCAGACTGACATCAACGACTGAAGTTCGCTGTTTCCTAGGCTTAGCTGGTTACTACCGTAGGTTCATGGAGAACTTTTCCAGTTTAGCACTACCATTGACCAAACTGATGCGGAAAGGAGAGAAATTCGTCTAGAATGAAGAAAGAGAGAAGAGCTTTGAAGACCTAAAGCAGAAGTTAGTATCTGCACCGATTCTTACTCTCTCATCTGGTACAGGTGGATTTCAGATCTACAGTGATGCATCGGGGAAGGGAATTGGCTGTGTTCTCATGCAACATGGGAATGTGATCGCGTACGCTTCACGGCAGCTTAAGCCTTACGAGGAAAATTACCCTACGCATGACTTGTAACTTGCAGCCGTCGTGTTTGCATTGAAGATATGGAGGCACTACTTGTATGGAGAATCATGTGACATTTTCACGGACCATAAGAGCTTGAAGTATATCTTCACTCAACGTGAATTAAACATGAGACAGAGGAGATGGTTAGAGCTATTGAAGGATTATGACATTAATCTGCAGTATCATCCCGGCAAGGCGAATGTAGTGGCAGATGCACTTAGCAGGATGTCCGGAATGATCAACGGTATTGAGATAAAGGAGGAAATCATTAGAGAATTGGAGTGACTAGACATGGAGATCATGGTATGTGGACAGCACGGTTACTGGGCTAATCTTAGAGTGGAACCGGAGTTACTCTCTAGGATCAAGGAAGCTCAGAAAGATGATGGTGAAATATGGGCGATAATTCAGAATTTGGAGAAGCAGACAGAATTCCGGATAGATGTAGATGGTATCGTATGGCAGGGCACGAGACTTTGTGTACCTGATGATCAAGAACTCCGAGAAGCATTGTTAGCTGAGGCTCATAGCTCCGCATTCTCCATTCATCCTGGTTCGACCAAGATGTACCATGACATCAAGCAGTACTTTTGGTGGAGTGGTATAAAACAGGATGTTGCGACTTACGTCTCCAAATGTCTTACCTGCCAGCAGGTTAAGATCGAGCATCAGCGATCTGGCGGTCTTCTTCAACCGTTAGATATTCCAGAGTGGAAGTGGGACAAAATCACCATGGAATTTGTTACTGGTCTTCCGCCGACAAAGAAGAAGCACGATGCAATTTGGGTTATCGTTGATCGACTTACCAAATCAACTCATTTCTTACCGATCCGCAAGGAAGATTCGATTAGTAAACTCGCCAATACTTACAAGAAGGAGATCATGAGACTTCATGGTGCTCCATCCAGCATCGTCTCAGACAGAGATCTTCATTTCACTTCGCGATTCTGGAGAAGTCTGCAGAAAGCTTAGGGTACAAAACTTAATCTTAGCACGACTTTCCATCCTCAGACAGACGGGCAATCGGAGTGAACGATTCAGACATTAGAAGACATGTTGAGGTCATGTGCATTGGAATGGACGGGTGATTGGGATGATTATATCTTTTTGGTGGAGTTTGCATACAACAACAGTTAGCACGTTAGTATTAAGTGTGCTCCTTTCGAGATGTTGTATGGCAGGAAGTGTCGCGCCCCAATCTGCTGGGATCAGGTTGGTGAGCGAATACTTGAAGGACCAGAAATGATAGAGTTGACTAACGAGAAGGTCGCAGTAGCTAAGCAAAAACTGCATGAAGCACGGTCACGTCAAAAGAGTTATGCAGACAAGCATCATAGGGACTTACATTTTAACGTAGGAGATCACGTTTTCCTTAAGGTTTCGCCGACACTTGGTGTTAGATGTTTTGGAATCAGAGCTCAGTCCTCGATTAATCGGACCGTTTGATGTCATTGAACGAGTCGGTGAAGTATCTTACCGTTTAGCGTTACCTCCGCAGCTTTCTCATGTTCACGATGTTTTCCATGTGTCCTTACTCAGAGGGTACAAGTATCATCCCCTTCACATGGTTCAGTATCCACTGGAACAGATTCGTGAAGATCTCACTTTCATAGAAGAACCCGAACGAGTTCTTGACAAACAAGAACGAGTCATGAGAAGGAAGACGATTCCATTCGTCAAAATCCTTTGGAGGGATCATACCGAGAGGGAAGCCACTTGGGAAACAGAGGAGTCTATCCGGGCTTCTTACCCTCATTTCATATTTTGAATTCGGGTATGTTTTTCTTTTTCCAGTTTACATTATCTATAATTTGGGGACGAATTATTCTTTTTAGGGGAGAAGAGTTGTAAAACCCGCATGCTTTTACCATGAATAGTACCCTTTTGATCGTACGTACATGATTAGAACTTTCCTTTTATAGCATGTTTACGATTCACGAACAAGATTTACAAGTATTACGTACGTGTTATTACACGATAAGTAATTAATACGTATTAATGCACGATAATTATTTCAATAATAATTATAATCACGAACATACGAACATGAAATCATGAACGTAGATAATCACGAGCTTAATATTATGTATTTACGTATATTTATTGCGGATATGAATAAATATAAAACGACACGAACGATAACTAAAGAAATCACGTAAAACACGAACACGAGATCATGAATAATATTAGACACGGAAAACATACGGGTTACCCCATGTGGGCTCCCTTACCCGCAGATAGACACAAGAAAAAGGGCCAAGCCCATGCAAGTTTTACTAAAACAAGAATTTCGGAAAAGATATTTTCATAATTACAAAAATTAGAAAATAAACTAAACCCTAAAATCTTTTCTCTTATCTTGTTCTTCTTGGCCGCCGGGTATAAACACACACCAAGGGTGTGTTTGTTGATTTTTGGTGATTGATTTCTTGCAAGATTGTTAGCGTTGTCGTTCTCCTATGTTTCACGTAATCGGTAAATCCTTAAACCCCTTTTTCTTTTTATGTTCTTAATTAATTAAACACATGAAATCATGGTTTATTAAAAACAAGTAAATAACATGTTAATAAATCATGGGGGTAAATTAATTATGGTTTAAGGGGTGTTTGTTTTGGGCCGACGCAAGAAACCGAGACCATAGGGTATCGGCTTGTGTTGTTTCGCACCAACCGAGACCTCAAGGTCTCAGTGTGGTGTTGTGGGTCTCGGTCGCAGGAGAAAAGGGAACCCTGACCTCGGTCGGGGTGTGTTTGGTGTTCGGTTGGGTCTCGACTAAAACAAGAACCACCACCGGCTTAAGCCGGTGGCTAATTAAGGAAAGCAGGGGGAAATCGCCGCTTGGGCAGCGGCTAGCCAAGACCAAGGGAACCACCGGCTCAGCCGGTGGCATCTTTACGCAAGCAGTGGCAACCGGGCAAGCCGGTTTGCCACTGTTAAGGGTCCGGTTCACGGGTCTGGTTCACGGGTTCAAGGGCACGGTTCATGACATGATTTTTACAAGGTTAATTTTTTTTACAAGTTTATTTTTACAAGATTAAATTAAATTAATTAAAACATGTACATGATTAATTTAATTTATACATGACTTAGGTTATTAATGTTATTAATAATACATGGATTTTAACCTAAGTATTTATTATTTAAGTTAGACTATATAATTAATTAATTATTAACATGCCTTATAATTAATTAATTTACACGACTTAGGTTATATTAATAATAAATATTGATACACGTTTTAACCTAAGTAAATCATGTTACATTTAATTAAATACTTTAACCTATAGTTTATTAATTAACATGTAATAATTAATTAAACTATACTATATATCACATGACTTAGATATAAATCAGTAAACACTTAAGCTTATGTTATTAGCTTAATAATCCAGCTTAATTCTATTTATGGAAAATTTCTATTTTTAGAAACTTATTTAATTAAGCCAGCTAATCTATATATGGAAACTTTCTATTTTTATAAACTTATCTATTTTAAGCAGCAAATCTATTTTTAAAAACTTTCTATTTTTGGAAACTTTCTATTTTTAGAAACTTTCTAATTTTTTGAAACTTTCTATTTTAGGAAACCTACTATTTTTAGAAAGTTACTTGTTATTACACAACAAGTATAATAATACAAAAAATACAAGTAATACTTAATCAGAATAGACAGAATACATGATAAATGCAATATAAAGCTTAAATCAGTAAAACATGACATGAACATATAAAACAAGCTAAGACATGACATAAAACCAGTTACGTACTCAGTAACCAGATACTTATACACGTAATTTATGTAGCATTAGTGATACCGAAGTAGGACTCTTTTCTGTTCGTCTTCTTCGTTCACTGGACACAAGGTACGGATTCTCCGTCCTTTCAGTATGGACATTCTTCCTATGCAGCCAACTGTTTTCCCCAATATATGTTTTATATGTTTATGAATTGCTTATGTTTAATTAGATACCTTAAGCCATATACATGCATGACCAGTTTTACCTAGTTATGGAGGTACCATGACCATAACACTGGAGGCACCAGTGTTATGACTCCACCACGACAGAGTGATAGCTCGTGGTGTCCCTTCAGCTTTTGGCCATATTATCATTATTATCATGTGGGGCGTATGGGTGCATCCTAGGTTACATATTTTCAGCAGATTATTCAGGTGAATGTGGTGTGTGCCTTGCATCCTTCACAAGGAGCTAATCCCTCCTACCCAAAAACTTATATTAAATTAGAGGCAGCCCCTCTAATTTGCATGACGAGGTCACCCCTCCAAGTATTCATGCACGTTGATATTTGATGACCTATATTGGCTAAATGGTAAACATGTTAAACAATTTTTATAAGATAAACATAAGGCTTTTCAAAATATAAAACAAGTTTTAATATGATATACCAGGTTATCCAGGACTTAGTCTTTTCCGCTGTTCTATGCTTATATGCTTATATCATTCATGCTTTACTTGTATATCCGTGCACTGAGCGTTATGCTCAGCCGTTTTTCCTTTCATGTTCTTAAAACAACATGTACTCAGGGACGCTCGTAGACTTTAAGCGTACATATGGATTGGAAGCTTCCTAGCCTTCATTACTTTATGCATTTCTTTATACTTTGATACTCATTTCCATGGACATTGTTTAGCCCTTCTCATTTACAGTACTTATGTTTTTGTGTGATGAGTTCTACTTTTGGGGTACTGATGTTTGATTCTGGTATTTCCTTTATGGTCATGTGATGTTTTATACATTTATCCTTGTATGCTTTGATGACACGCCATAATCACGCGTGACATTCCATTTACCAAAATGGGGTGTTACAAGCATAATGATGAAGAATGTGTCTCGGAAACTGGATCAAGCAGTCAACAAGAGACATCAAATGAAAAGGCAAAAATCAAAAAGAAAAAAATGACAATCATCAACCTGAAGATTATCATGATACAAAGATGACGGAAACACAAGAGATGAATCTGAATAGTGAATATGATGATGATGTTGATGTTGATGAATCAAAAAAGTCAGAAAAAGATGATGTTGAAAACGAAAATAAAGGAAAACGAAAAGCTGAAGAAGAAATCAAAAGAAAAAGAAAGAGAGTGAAGGAAAACCAGCCAGAAGCTTCCCAGCAGAACATCAATCTTGGTAATAGCTTGATAATTAAAGAAATTCAAAACCAAGAAGACGAAAACGCTAGGAAGCAACCTGAAAAAGAGTACAGATTACTCAGGTCAAACTACATCAACAAGAATATAGACACAAAGGCTGAAATAACTGAAGATGAAAAGCTTTTGACATCAAGCATCTTTGGAAACAAGGAAATGAATGGTAATCATGTAAATCATGCTTTTAACTTTGAAAACTTTATCATTATTAAGCTTATGATTATAACTTGTGATATATTACACATGGCTGAAGTTTTTAACGATGGAGTAAGTAATGTGTTGATGAAAAGAAGTCTCCAGACGTTGGAACCAAGAATAGAAGTTGAAACTTCAGTGATCGACACAAATGTGTCAATTCTGAATTATAAAGAAAGTTTCAAAGAAAATAATTTGAGACGCCATTTCTTTTATACAGGAACGACGGTAAGATATTAATTAAAATAAAAAAACATCTAAATATTGCACTAACATTTGATTTTGAAAAAAAAAATTTGGAACAGGTTCCAGGAGTACTACTAGACAAGACAAAAGACAGAGCCTTGAAGTTAGACGCCCAGTACCAATTGTTTAGCAAGTTGATTGAGATTCAGATGGATCACAATGTCAAATACATGCAAATGATGGACGTCGGACTGGTAAAAAAAAGCAGTCTATTAGATTCTACTCATATGATTATTATATTATCTTAAAATAGGCATAGTCTAAGAAATTTATGATAAAATAACAGGTCTTCTTTCCAATCATAGCACATGGGCATTACTACGTCATAGTTTTTGACCTGGATAAAGTGAAGGTTGTGATACTAGACAATAGCGATTCAGATGCAACATACGAAGGGAAATACAAGGAAAATTTTGATTTTGTGGTAAGTAACCTTTAAAAAATTTGTCTAATCAGCAAAAATAAAAACATATCTAACGATCTTTATATATTTATGGTTTTAGAAAGAAATGTTTGTCAACCACCTGATGGCGTATCAACATCTAAAAGGATAAGATTTACAGAAGAAAATTAAGAAAGCAACAGTGATGCAAATGAAATGGAAGACAAAAGAAGAAAAAGTAGACTGTGGTGTATACATGATGATACATATGGAGCTGTATCAAGGAGAGACTGCTAGTAAATGGCAAACAGGGATCTGCAATGAAAGTCATAAAGATCACCGAAAGCAGATTGATACCTTGAGAGCAAGAATTGCAACAAAAATATTGCTCCATCAAATGAACAACCACAGGAAGTTGATGTCTGATAAAGCATTAAACATTCAAGAAGAAGGAACAGAAGCAGGACCAAGTGAACAAAAATGATTTGTCCTAAGTGTCATTATGTGTAACAAACTTGCTACTTTAATTATGAACGTGTGTGACTTTAACACATTGAACAATTTGGCTATGTATTCTAAAACAGTATGATATGTATGAAAACTTGGTACTTTTGGTTTGAAAATGCATCTTAATATTATCAAGACAATATTTATCATGATGTTTTGTTCAGCTTATACTTTATCAATAGTGATATTGACTAGAATATTTATAGAAGTTAAAAAATAAAATGTTTTTTATACTTTATCAATAGTGACATTGACTTTATCAACTGTGATATTGCATATAGTGTGATATTGTATATACTTATATCAACAATGATAAGGAAAAACAAAAATTATATATATTTATCAATGTTGATAATGAATAACAACACATACTGGTGACATTTATCAACAGTAATATTGCATTAGTTAAAAAAGACCTCAAATTTATCATTAATCACTATAGATAAATCAAAAAATAATATAAAAACATTTTTTTAACCAAAAAAAGTGAATCTTAAAATAAGGATACTATGACCATTGATATTACACATACTAATGATATAATTCTATCAATAGTAATAATGAATTAAAAATATATATATATTTATTAGCAGTGATATTGAATAACAAAAAGATATACCACATCAACGATGATGTATAAATCAAAAAATTATCATTTATCACTATAGATAAATCAAAAAACATAATTGTCAATAAAAAATAAACTGCTTTTAACTGAAAAAGTTAAAAACTTTATCATTAATCACTATGATACTATCAGCATTGATATTACACTAAAAAAGGCGGAAGTTGGAATTTATAAAAATAAAAAAAAACCCGCCCATTCATAATGCATCCCACCCACTTTCATTCCCATTCTACAAAACACAAACCGCTATCATTTCTCTCTCTAGAAACAAAACAAACCCTAACCATCTCTAAAATAAAAAACAAACCTAATCAAAACCTTCAATCACAAAGGGAAATCGAAAGAAATGGATGAACCGGAACAAGACAGATCTAATACCTAAAAAAAACGATGGAAAACGAACAAACACCAAGTCAGGAAGAAAGTATGGTTTTTATAACTCATGATTTGTTACCTTTGATGATGATTAGAACATTTATTCTAAATTTAATTAATTTAATCTGTTAATTTGATGTTTTAATTGATATATTGATTATAATAACCTACTTCTGAGTTTAAATTGAGTATTTCGAGGTTCTTGTGATGATTTGTTATGTATTGATAATTTTAGATTCTAATAATCAATTAATGTCATATTGTATTGATTTTTTTTGATTATTTTATAAACTTTTTAATAATATAAAACTTTAAAGAAAGATTTATGTAAAGTTTATTAGTTTTTTTTAAGTTCATATAAATTTAAAAACTATAAGTCCCAGTTTCTTTAAATTATTCGATCGCTTATGGGCTTATATAAGATTATTATAATCAATATAAACAAAAAAGCACAATGTTAGTTTTGGTATATGTATATCAAGATTGATAAGAGTCTTCAGAATAAGAAACTAGAAAGGATTCATAAATTATATAACAAAAGTTTTCAAAAATGTTTCCAAATAAAAATGAAATTTATTATTTTCTATTTAAAAAATGTAGATGAAGATATTTTACTCGATTTAACACCAGTCGAAGATTTGCCAGGTACTGAAATTCAAATAGAAGATGCTTTATCGGGTTAGTATCTATTAAAAAACAATTACAAATTCATAACTCAGACAAAAACTTACATAAAAATTGTTTTGTAACTGCAGTTCTGAAAGCATGCCCGATTCTAAACCTTTCTCCGCAGATTGGTAAAACACTAAGTACATTTAAAAGAAAACAAAAAAAAATTATTCTTTATAAATATATAAACGCGATCAAATATGTGAGAATGCGACATACTTGTTTTGATATTTTAATGTATTATCACTATTGATAATCCATTAAAAATAACTTAAATGGATTATCAATATTGATAAAACTAACAAATTAAATATCATAGAATGTATGATGCATACTTATAAACTTCTTATGTATCACATTTAATATATTTTCAAAAAATATAAATGAATGACTAACATAATACATCTATATTTGTGCAGATTTGAACACACAAAGCAACACTGAAGGTAACAAAACACCATCTTCGACATCGAAAAAACTAACATTCAGACGAAAAATTGATGCTAAAAGACAGGAACTAGATTTAGTTGAGCAACAAACAACATCAACATAAGTAGTCGCGTTTGCTTCAAAGGAAGTTGCAGAAAGAAAAAGAAAAGCCACTGACATAGAACCTGAAAAAAAGCCAACAAGAGTTCCTGCAAGAAAAAAAACAAGAGGAAAAGCAAGAGAATATAAAAAAAAGGAAAAGAGACAAAAAAACAAATCAAGCTGAGGAAAGGAAAAAAAGAACAGTAAAAGGAAAAGGAAAAAAGAAAGAAGAATCTGATGAAGAAGAGATGGCAGTAATGGCACTAAAAAATGAAGATAATTTCAAGCCATTGAGGGCTAAAACAACTGTTCAACCTCTCTTCAATGCTAATCGAAATCTATCGACAGAAAGGAAAAAGGGTGATTAGACAAATGGGCTTTGGAAGTTTATTGGAACTTCGATTCAGCAAAGTACCGGCACGGCTCACATATTTTGTACTTAAAAACCTAGATACACAGAACATGGAGTTGCCACTGCCAAATGGCAAAAAAATTAAGTTCAAACTAAAGAAAATCAGAGAAGCAACAGGATTCCCAATGGGAAAAAGAAGACTAGAATCTGAGCATGAAAGAGCAAACAATGATGTGTTCTTAAACTCATTCAAAGCACAGTTTGGAGAGAAGCAATATCCAACAACAACAGATATTTCAAAGGTTATTAAGAAGACAACCGATACAGACTTCATGTTCAAAATGAATTATCTCATTCTCTTTGGAAACTGCATGATAAAATGTGATAAAAGTTCGAGGATAAACTATTATGTGATAAACAACATACAACATGATGATGTCATTAGCGATTTTGACTGGTGCACTTTTATTTGGGAATGCATTCGAGTAAGCAAGGTCAACTGGAAAGACACGACAGTGGAAAACTGGTACTACGGCCCAAACGTTGTGCTAATGGTAATTTTAATCTACACTTTAGTTTTTTATTTATTTATGTCTAATATCCTATTATTAATGCATGACACCTTTTATTTAATATTATACTGTAAACAGCTAGTTTACTTGCATCACACAAACTTTGCTGAGATGAATCTACCACGAAAATGGTCTGGCATCAGAAACTGGACTTTTGATCTTTTAGAAGAAAGAGAAAACTTGGAGATCAAGAATGGACGGTTTGGATTGGTTTCAGTGATAGAAGATGATGAAGAAAATAATGTTGATGAACAGGAAAATGAGAAGCAGAAACTCAAAGAGGTCAGTAAAATCAAATATATTTTATCACTATTGATAATCTAATAAAGTTGATTTTAATAGGTTATCAATAGTGATAATACATTAAAGATGAAAAAATTAACATAATAATTAATCAGTAGACAAAACTAAAATAGTGGTAATAGTTTATCAGTAGTGATTAAGACTATTGAATATTATATCTAGAATTTTTTTGTTAGTTTTATCACTATTGATAATGCATTAAAGTTAATTTTAATAGATTATCAATAGTGATAATAAATTAAAGTTGAAATATTAACATAATATTTGATCAATAGTTACTTAAAATACTGATTATCACTATTGATAATCTTATCACTATTGATAATCTGTTAAGAGAATTTTTCTTTTTTAGTTTATCACTATTGATAATCCATTAAAGTTTATTTTTAATAGATTATCAATAGTGATAATACATTAAAGTTGAAAAATTAACATAATATTTAATCAGGCCATAGTAAAAAAATACTTATAATAGATTATCAATAGTGATGTAAAATTCCTAACACGCGTTTTTTTCAACATAGCTTATATACGAGACAATAGAAGAAAAGTTTGAAAGAGTTATGAAAGAGAGAAGAGAGCTTCAAGATATGATTAATGAAAACTTGCAGATGCAAGAGGTCTTTGAAAGTGATGAAAGATTAAACTTGTTTGTACAAAGATTCAAAAGAGAGTTTGGAAATGAAATGAAAGTAGATGAACCCAAGGATTATTCATATTACTATGCTGGTGCATCAACTAGCAAAGATGCAACAACAAATGATATTCATAGTCCTGCTGGGTTTATTGAAGATGTCCACGAGGAGAGAAACAACAACAAATCAGACTTTCCTGAAGCTGATAAAATATACTACGAAGCACTTGAAAAAAAGAAGCAGCAACAAGCTGCGAAAGATGAGGCTGAAAGAAAAAGGAAAGACGATGCTGAAGATAAGAAGAAAAAGCAAGAAGATGCAAAGAAAATCAAAGCTCAAAGAGGTCAATAAAATCAAATAATTTAGCATGTTCATGTTATTGACAAATCACTAGTGATTAACAACTAGTCATAAAAATAAACTAGTGTTAAATCACTATTGATCAATGATAAATGATAAATGACTAATAATGTATAATGATACTTTTAACAAACTATGGCTAGCAAAAACAACAAAATATAATGTATATGTAACTAGAAATGTATAAATTCTGAAGTTGAAAAAATCCTTTTTAGAAGCAGATGTAAAGAAGAAGCAACAAGAAGCTGCGAAAGAGGAGGGTGAAAGAATAAGGAATGCTGATGATGAAAATAAGAAGAAAGAGGAACAAGATGCAAAGAAAAAATAGGATGAAGAGGAAGCTACAAATACAGAAAAGGAACCAACTACAAAAGAAGGTTCTTAAAAAACAGCAAAAAAATTTGCAGGAAAGGAAACACCAAAAAAGAAAAGTTCAGCAAAACCAAAAGAAAATAAAGCTGGAGAAAAGCATCTGCCGAAACAAAAACAAACAAAGAAGGAGCTGCAACAATAGAGCCCACAAAGGAAGCAGCACCAGCAGAAGCAAAGGAACATGCAGAGGACAAACATGAATCTCCAACAGAAATAAAGAACAAACAGAAACAAAGAACAAATAGAAACAATAGAGCCCACAAAGGAAGCAGCACCAACAGAAACAAAGGAACATGCAGAGGACAAACATGAAGATGCTGTTGCAGAAAAACCAAAAGCACAAACAGAAGAAAACAAAGAGACATCTAAAGAAAAAAACAAAGAAGAAGCTGCAACAAAAAAGCGACAAAGGAAGCAGCAACAGAAACAACACCAAAGAAAAATACAAGGCAACAAGCAAAACAGGATGCAGAAAAAACAAAAGGTAAACACATAAATTTTTATCAAAAAAACGTATCAGTTTTACACTTATAGATTATATAAAAAACAAAATTGGAGAATGGTCTGACAGGAATTTAAAAGGTATCATTAACATTTTGAATAGTTTTTTTCTTGCTTCTGGGATCCAAAAATATTCATAAAAGTCAACTGTTGGTCGTGGGGGTCTCTCGTCATGAGATTCAGCAGGCGGCTTCTTCCATAGGATGTTTTATTATGAGTAACAAATTTCGTTATCTAGGAGTTATGGTAGGAGAGTGCTATTCTCGTCTTAAGGCATGGGATGGCACTATCATAAAGCTTAGATATCGTCTCTCTAAGTGGAAGTTTAAAACCCTCTCAATAGGTGGCCGATTAACCCTCTTGAAATCAGTCTTGGGTGCTACTCTAATTTACACTATGTCTATTTATATGGTTCCCCAAGACGTATTGAAGGTAACGGAGGCTATTCGCAGCAGATTTTTAATGGAACAGATCAAACGGAAATAAAAATAACATGGGTTGCTTGGGAAAAGGTTTTAGATTCTAAGAAACACGGAGGCCTAGGAGTTTCGAGTTTTTTTGCTCTGAACCGAGCTCTACTTCTTAAATGGGTATGGAGTTTTTTGTCGCAGGACGGCTCTCTTTGGAGTCAAATTATAGCTGCTTTATATGGGCCTTCGATTGCAAACCATCCGTCACACTTACAATCTAACTGGTGCTCCATTGTTCGTGAACTACATAAATTACAAGGTAAAGGGTTAGATTTTCGCTCTCATTGTAAAAAGCGTATTGGGAATGGTTTTGATACAAGGTTTTGGTCTGATTGTTGGATTGGAGATACAACCCTCGATCTTAAGATTCCTCGTTTGTTCGCTTTGGAGATGGATAAAGATATTTCAGTGGCAACAAAATTAAATGCTCCTTTGGATAATTCTTTTCGAAGACAGGTTCGGGGTGGCCTCGAACAGCAGCAGATGGCAGATATGAAAACCATGTTATAATGGGTTTCATTATTTAATTCATGTGATCGTTAGTTTTTTGATTTGTCTAGCGACGGATTTTTTAGGGTGAAGGAGGTCCGGAACTTTATTGATGACTTACTTCTTCCTGCGCAAGCTGAGCAAACTAGGTGGGTGAAATCAATTCCAATTAAGGTTAACGTTTTCATTTGGCGAGCTTGGCAGGATTGTTTGCCGACTAGGGTTAACTTAGCTAGAAGAGGAGTTAATCTTGAGTCTTCTATATGTCCGATGTGCTCCTACTATGAGGAAGATGTCCATCATATTCTCTTTCACTGTGATTTAGCCCAGCTTGTTTTGCGTCGTATTTGTCGATGGTGGGATTTATATCCGTATGGTTGGTCTTCGTTCCAAGATCGGAAGACGTGGTTTTTGTCTATCCGTTTTCCTTCCAAGGTTAAATCCTTGTTGGAATGTGTCTTTTTCGTAGCTTGGTGGTCGATTTGGAGATTTAGGAATCGTGTTATTTTTGTAGACAATCATCCTAGACGTTCGGAGGTTTTTGATGATATCGTGTTTTCTGCTTTTAATTGGTGTAATAGTCGTAGTCGTAATTTTTTTTCATGGGTGGATTGGTTAAAAAACCCTCAGGTAATTTCTTTGTAATTGGTTTTCTAACACCTTGCTAGTTTAATAAAAGTTGCTGTTAAAAAAAACTATTGACTTATCATGCTCAACATATACATAAATAATCATATGTTTTTTCACATACTTGAGCATTTCATTTGTGAGACCCCCAAAATCAGGTATGGAACAACTAGGCAGCAAGGGGGCGCCACGTCATGGTACAAGAAACAATGAAATATTATGGACATAAAGTTGACGTAATAAAAATTTATACATTAAATCATAAAGAATCAGAGTTTTTAAACAAAGGTCCCATATTTTTATAAGCGGAAATCTATAATTTAATTATGGTTTTGTAACTTATAGTTACAAAGAATACATGATAAACTTCTAATAGTTTTTAGATAAACCAAAGTTTAAGTACACATAGAAATCTCCAAGCTGCGATAATATCCTGCGGGCTCCCATCCAAGCAAAGCTAAGTATTAATACCTGAGATTAAACATGTAAAATCGTCAACATAAAGTTGAGTGATATTCATAGGTTTAGCAGTAAAGATGTGGAACACAAGCATTCATTTGTAAAACAAGTAAATAGAGAAAATGGTTATGATCATTAACCATAGTCCGAAACCAATATTATTGCTGTTTAGTTCATGAACCGAAGCTTAACTCAAAGTAAGTTCCTCTAGGGAGTATTCAGCCTAAATACTCAAGTATAAACAAATGTAAGTGCGTCAAGGTAATCGGGACGGGGACTGTCAATCCCGATGGATCCACCCACAACATTCGCGCTTAGCGCAAAGCATACGGGACAATTAACGGTTCATGATCAAGAGAGGAAACTTAAGGCTATTAACTATAAGCAATAATATCAATGAAAACTGTTGGAAAGCATACAAGTCTGAATAGCATACAAGTTCTGGATAGCATACTGTTTTTAAATGGATGTGTTCCACCATGTAAAATCTCACCCCGCGTTTAGAAACAATGTACAAGTAGTAAAAGGGGCTATGAACTCACCTTAGCTACGAGGTGAATCAATATGGAACTTGAGGGCTCAGTAGTAACAACAAGAAATCAAGAAACTTTAAGTCATCCAAGACCTACGATAACGGGGCGCGAAAACTTATAAGATACAAAAATAACGTTTAGAAAATGCTTTGGTTACTATTAGTACATAAACCATCTTATAACTCGCAAGGCATTGCAACCTATTGACTCGAACCAATTTTGACTTAAAAACACTACTTACCCACTGTATGATCATGTTTATAAACATTAACAATGCTTATCAAACCCATAAGTAGCAAACACTTGTACACTTTGGGTCGAAAATTAACGTTAACAAATTGGCTGCACTAATTTTTCAGAAACATGCTGTAAAGATTGTATCATATCTAGAGTTCTGTAATAGCTATAAACTCAAACTTTATGGACCTGGAAAGATAAAATTATTACCTTTTCAAATCTTTAAGAAACACTATCAAATCTATTATCAATCATCGGGAAATGCAGTTTTAGTGCAGACTACTCAGATTTGACTTTTTTCGAAAAAAAATTGCATAAAACCATTTTGACCATCATTTACATTCCGTAAAAGATTTTAACTTGAAACCAATTGGAAATGTTCACATTTGACCTATTTTACTGTAATAAGTCATAAAAATACCCACTTTGGCCTTTTTATGCTTTGACCCCAAACACAATTTTTTGGCGCACATGTCGGTATTGACTAGTTTGGATAAAAAAAAACTATATTTTACTCATCCGGACACTTACAAAAACCACCCAACTAACAAATTGTACTACATAACCAAGGCTATGCAAAAATCAATAAAGTTACAGTTCTTATTTGCAGAAAAAAATCGTGAATGACTTTAGCAATCTGCTATCATTCTTAACCTCATTTTTTTGACACTAAAATTTACTTCTAACATCACCTAAACACTTGCACACCCTAAGCAATGCCTCTACAAGTACACAAGACCTATCATGATCATAATACCACCTTGACATCAGTAGAATATGGTCTAAATACAAAAACCCCAATTTCATAATCAAGGTATTTAATCAAATAGAAATCAAATAGAAATCAAAGCAATACAATGGTGCCTAGAGTACCTTAGTACAAGTGTGACGGATATGAGAACCGGGATGTAGATGACAATAGGAAATACTCCAAGGGCTACCCGCGACCTACAAGAGTGATCACGACCCTTAAGTATGCGTTTTATAAAAATATAAAACAATTGTATCAATATATTTTGTAAAAATTTAATATGTATATAACTTGCACAACCAACCGAGTTTAAGTGTGATCATGACCTTCATGACACACAACCTATACGAAAATGCATAACATAATATCCCGAGGTCTCAAATCAAGTAACCCATGTGATTTGCACCTAAAAACGCCAACAATTTATTTAACCGTAGGCGTAAAGTCATATTTTCTGGTATAGCTGTTTTGTAAAGGGCGTAGCTCCCAATCCATAAGTCCAAAAAATATGGGGTTTTAACCACTGGAACGGGTCTCTCATGAGGTTTCCGGAATGTTCAACCATTCGATCTAAGAGTTTACGGAACTTTTTAAAAGTCCAAAACACTAACAGCCTTACCGTAAGCACCTAATAGTCAAACTGCACTAGTCAAACTTGGGGCAAAATAACCCGTTAACCTATAAGGTTTAAGGGTCTGAGATTTCCATCATTGGAAAGCCTCAAGAATCTACTTTCGGCCCATACCAACCACGAGTAAATAGCTAATACCAGTCGTCGGGAAAATTGCATTCTTTGAAGGTTATGAAATCAGAATTTAGGTTTTCGAACTCGGGTTTACCGTTATGGTCATAAATTACAAACCGTGATAGCAATCGATGCGAGGTCAGCGGCGTTTGTTAGGTTATAATGTATAATAACCCAAATTGTCTTAAAAGGTCAATTATATGGCCCATGACCTGTAACATATAGCTATAAAACTCTGTTGGGTCGGATTGGGTTCACAACCGTAAATCGGTCATAACTCACTCATCCGGAGGAGTTGATCGCCCATCCAACTCGCTACTAACATGTAAAAGTGTCAATGAATCCATCTAAGCTATAAAAACACAGCCTACAGTGGGAAAATATGTGAGTTTTGGGCTCACAAACCTGCTGTCCGAATTTTGCTATAATAATCTCTATACCAAACAACCTCTAATTCAATCCAAAACAGCAAAAATACATCCTACACTAACTAAATTATATCAAGGCACAATAATTCTATAACATTCATGGTAGAAATTAAAACTTGGCCAAAAACAATAATCATAACAAGGGTTCTAAGAAAGTTATCAATGCCTAAACACTAATAGGCATAATGCATGATCATCCCATGCTCAAACATACAAGAACACCAATTCTTGAAATTTATGATTTTCTTAAAATCAATTGCATGTGTATAATTCTTGTGGGTTTACAATAAGGATTGATCAAGGAGTGTTTTGGTGTGATTGAATTGTGATTTTGAGCAAGAAAAATTGATGGATTGAGTTGTTCTTGGTGTTGTTAGTCAAACCAGGGAAAACAGAGAAGGAAAGAGTATGAGTTTGGTAAAAAAAAATAACAGTAATATTATGTGTGTATGTGTTGGACGGCCAGATGTAAAAAAAAAGAAAAATGGGCTTTGGCCCATAAACAAACTCATTGCTAGATAACTAAAGCCCATAATTCAAAATACTCCTAACCCACTCGATTCCCAAAAACGCTAATCGTTCCGACTCGGTGCAAGTTATAATACGTAAATGAAATATTAATAGAAACATAGTATTTTGACTTCATAAAGTCGAATTATAGAGCCATCGGTTCTCGTTCCATCGAATCGGGTAAACTTTTTGTATAACGCGCACGGGTGCTTTTAAATCAAAAATTTTGATTTAAATAAATACGGAAAAATAAAATAAAATTTTTATAATTCCGAATAAAGTATTATCAATGATCAGAAAAATACTTAAAATATAATTGATTTAAAATTACCAAGATCTCAGGATTTTTTTGGAAGAATAGCAAAAAACGTAACATGTTGGAAAATTCAAGAGACATGAATAAAAGAATAAAATAATACCGGAGAAATACGAGTTCTCACATTCGACCCCCCTAAAAGAACTCTGGTCCCTCAGAGTTAAACTGGAGACGGAAGAAGATGCGAACAAGTGGAGTTTTGTTGTTTAGAACTGATTGATTGCTTCTTAGGTTATTTCTGCACCACGGCGAATCTTAACAATCAGAATTTAAGTACGCTCAGTTTCTTAACTCCTTTTATAATTTATTTCAAACTCAGATCAAAATAATAACCTTTCAAGACGAGGAAATATTAAGAGGTAGAATGGACACACTAACTGCTTAAACAAACAAGGTGCGCTAAAACAATTAAGATTGATAATCAACAAGGAATCGCAAATCACGCAATTGTAAAACACGACAATCTACTTACTAGAGAAATAAATGGGAAATATGAATTACATATAGACATTTAAATAAGAGTTGCCACAATTATCCGTCTCGGATTTGGTATTAATTTAAAACTAAGCTTAGGTACTTTCTTGATTAATAGAAAATTTTACAAGGTTTGTTCATTTGTGGCTTTAAAATGTTAGGACACTTTCAAAATGGTGTCAGTATAGCTAAAGTTGTTTATCTAAGCGTTTGGTGATTTGAAATCAGAACTAGTAGTAAAGAAAAATTGTAAATATGTTATATATGGATTAAGGAGAAATTGAATATATAGAATCATTAATAGAAGTATAAATTACATCGGAATTTCATTAGCTTGAAAGTAAAGTATGATAATCAAATAGTTTAAGAGATAAAGCATGACGTATTTTTAAGCACTAGTTATAAATCTACCAAAGAGGATGTATAGATCCGAACTTTAACTTGAAACGGTTATTTTTGTTCTTTAACCACTTAATAAAATGTGTAAAACGTTCTTAAAAATTAATAATAATTTTTTAGAAATCCATGGAAGGTGTTTAATGCATCGAATAGTAAACATGTGACATGTTCGGATTTTCAAAAGGTGACAAAATAGTAAACGAGTATGAAACGAATAATAATCAACAATGTATGCAAGCAATTACACAAGTGAATAAAACGAATCTTGTTCCAAATTCTTAACGAACATGATATAATAGATGCATCGATGATAAGGACAATGAGAAACAAAGGATCTAGCAAATGATTAATTCACGAGCGTGGTTGGTGTTACCATCAACGGCTTATTTAGTTCTCGGTGGTCGATACACGATCGAAAGAGAAAATCCACACAATAAATTTTCGAATCAAAGAAAATTTTTAAAAGTCACTTGTGAATAATTCCAGTAAAATGAGCAACATTAGCAATGAGAGAGCGAAGTCATCACATGGTTCACACGAATGAATTTCAAGACGATAGAGTCTAACACACATCATGACAAATACACGAAATTATCGTTCACGTTCAGTCATAAATCATTATCCGCGTCTAGAGACGTTTCGAAGGTCTACCAAAATAGATAGAGAAGGTTGGTCGGTGAAGAGGCACAAAACGTTGACACTTTCAAGTCTGGTATCAATGGTCAGTAATTAGACGAGTGGTAAAGGGAATTATATCATAATAGAAAAATGAGGTAATAAGTAGAACATATATCATTGAATAAAGAAACATGTACTCGCAGACTCGTAATTTGTTCAAGAAAAGAGAATGAAATATATGCTTATATCATGACAGGGTGCTACTCGCATAATATGTTAAAGTTTTCAAAACTTTATTTCATCTAACTTTTTTTAGAAACACATGTAAAAAGTTGGTTCTGGTTAAAATATTTAAGGTGACTACTGATTTAGCCTCGCATGGCTCCTTCTAAGTTACGCATAGGTGATCAGGCCATGCATAATTTAGGACTAGCAATGCGATGACCAGTTTCGTCAAACTAGTATTACATGTCATATATTTAAAATATGAATATAATCCCATTTGTAAAATAGAATTTAATATGATTTATGAAACTTTTCGCAAGTAAATAATTGGCTAGATGTTTAAATCAACAATTTTGATGTTACATGAATTCTTTATAAGACCAACGTTGAACAATTTGTGAAAATAATTCGCAAACAATACCAGTTTAAGTTTATATGGTAACTTTATGATATCTTATAAAATAGCGAGTATTAACACGAGAGTAACAAAGAGTAATTAATAAGAAAATCTGCAAATGGTTACAAGATGACAAGGTTTCAAAGGTTTAATCGGTATCGTCAGGAGATACGTGTCAAAAATGATAACGAAAGATATGAAAATGAGAACTTCAAATCTTGACCCAAATCAGTGGTGCGATAAGAAGAAAAGAAAGATAAAATGAAATGACAATGAGTCATGTATAAAAGAAAGTATAAAGAATCCATATGCGTGCACATAGTAAAATATACGGTATAAATATGCTTTTAAGAAAGTAGAATATAAGTTTTCGAATAATACAACTAACCCGAAAAGTTTATATATTTGGAAAGTTTCTATATAAGGAAAGTTTTCGATCAAAAGTTTAGGAATTTAACAGGTTAATAGTGACGCGTAAAAATGCACAACTTTTTCAACAAAACTCGTTCATTAAATGTGTTATCCAAACACTCCATATCAAATTTCACGATATATATACGTATATCCCGCACTCAAAGTTACTATTTTTAAACGTCTTCAAACGCAATCAATGTTTGCTAGTTGTAAAATATCATTTGTTAAAGTTTTACAAGCTCAAACGAACTCAAAAACGCCTAAAAACCATATTTCAAAATTCTATCAGCTTTGATTTTTTTTAGTCAACTTTGACTTTTAGGTCTGACCCGATCAATTAACCCGTAAAATGACATTTTCAAGACTCGGAGTCTAAAGCAATTTAGTGTAAACAATGTTTCGAACAACTTTCTATTTCTACTCAAGATCTAAAACCGAACGTAAAATGACCAAAATGCCCTTGCACGTTCTGCACAGGTTTGACTATATTATCTTAAAACGCAGGTTTTTATTTTTAAGATTTGACCCGTTTATGCTAGTTTTCGGACTATGGTTACCTACGCGGTAAATGTAAAACGACATTTTAAGCAACTTTTTAGTTTTACTCGAGGCTCGAAACAGACAAAAAAATAGGCGAAAACGCCTTCACATCAGATATGTCAACAAAATGATATGTTTAGAAAAAGCAGACTTTATTAGATAAAAGACCCATAAATATTCAGTTTCGACACTAGTTCCCTCGCGGTAGACGTAAAACGACATTTCAGACAACTTTCGTGTTTCGGTCGAAGGCCGAAACGGACCAGAAATGACGATTTTACCCCCTGCAGTTCTGCATCAGCAATAATTTACATATTCACAGAAAATAAGTTATTAAATTTTACGAATTTCAAATGAGCGTAACTTGCTCGTTTTTAAGAGTTACGGTTCGAGTTTTATGTCTAAACGAATGTCTCAACAAGTATAAACATATTTTTATGTCTGAACTTTATAGAAATATTTTCTCGACACCGTTACATTACCTGTAGATTTTCTGCAGAAAGTATATTTTTCGACACCTTGAAATTTAATCAAACTTCATAACGACCCGGAATTTATGTACACACGTGATTTGTGAATTCCATAAAGACGAGAGATAATAGATTATATAATTAAGCATATAAAGAAAAACATAGTATAAAATTGGTTTATGAATACCAACGATAATCTAAGAAATCAAAACGGCGCATGACATCCGTGTCTTCGATTTCAAGATGCAAGGTAGGAAGGTCTCTTGGCGGCGCGATTTTCCAAAAACACAAAGCATACCACGAAAGAAATGGAACATTAAGGAGTCGCACTCCCGGGCAAAGAGGTTAAATAAAAGGGAAGGATACAAGTTTATAGAAGTAAAATCGTATTCCAAACAAGCACCACATTATATAATAGGATATGAATTACAAGATGACGATGGTGTTTCTAAGGTACAAACGAACGTTGTAAATCGAATTCGAAACGTAGAATGTCAACGAAATAATATTTAATCGATACACGAGTGTCGTGTAAGATGGTGACGTAAAAGTCACTCAAGGTTACGAAAACTCATGATATTATTCAACACGGTTTTCAAGGAATGCTTCGAGATGTGTGACTCACACGGTGCTCTTTAGTCTTTTTCGGAGACACGTTGAGCTACACAATTGTCTACTGACTAATTTCCAAAGCATCCAATCACAGATGGTCGAAAAACAATTTAGACATCTAAATAGATATCTTAAAGAGGTTTAGCAATGGAAGTAACGCACGGGGTAGTAAAATGAAAATCGGAAGTTTCATTGAAAGCAACAACTCTAATCCCAGACAATGGTATCACTAGAGTATGCACAATATATAAAATAATGAGTCGAGAAAAACAGACGGTTCAAAACGAACGAGTATATGAGGTCAGTCGTATCACGCGTAAACAAGATAACAATAGTACTCAGAAAAGTGAGTATGAAAAGTCGGCAGCATATACGCTCCGAATACACGTATGAAATGTCATAACAATATAAAATTATTGTAACAATATCAGTTCACAAGAACAAGAATTTAAGAAATACAGTAAGGGCAAATGTAATCATAGTAATATCCAATGATAAATCATTAAACACAAAAGCTTTGAAAAGAGATAGTAAGTATCGTCATTAGGGTAATGTAATATTTCAAAATATAATCAAGAGATAAAATACTACAACGATAATTAAAAGTAAATAATAAAGATTAGAGAGTTACCCGCGCAGATATCGAACAACAATGGCAGATTCTGTGTTTGACACTTAGAAACATGAAATATTTGAACTTTCGGTTATAGACTAAGTTTTGAAAATGACTGAGTTCCCTATAACCATCGTTCTGATACCAATCTGTGAGACCCCCAAAATCAGGTATGGAACAACTAGGCAGCAAGGGGGTGCCACGTCATGGTACAAGAAACAATGAAATAATATGGACATAAAGTTGACGTAATAAAAATTTATACATTAAATCATAAAGAATCAGAGTTTTTAAACAAAGGTCCCATATTTTTATAAGCGGAAATCTATAATTTAATTATGGTTTTGTAACTTATAGTTACAAAGAATACATGATAAACTTCTAATAGTTTTTAGATAAACCAAAGTTTAAGTACACACAGAAATCTTCAAACTGCGATAATATCCTACGGGTTCCCATCCAAGCAAAGCTAAGTATTAATACCTGAGATTAAACATGTAAAATCATCAACATAAAGTTGTGTGATATTCATAGGTTTAGCAGTAAAGATGTGGAACACAAGCATTCATTTGTAAAACAAGTAAATAGAGAAAATGGTTATGATCATTAACCATAGTCCGAAACCAATATTATTGTTGTTTAGTTCATGAACCGAAGCTTAACTCAAAGTAAGTTCCTCTAGGGAGTATTCAGCCTAAATACTCAAGTATAAACAAATGTAAGTGCGTCAAGGTAATCGGGACGGGGATTGTCAATCCCGATGGATCCACCCACAACATTCGCGCTTAGCGCAAAGCATACGGGACAATTAACGGTTCATGATCAAGAGAGGAAACTTAAGGCTATTAACTATAAGCAATAATATCAATGAAAACTGTTGGAAAGCATACAAGTCTGAATAGCATACAAGTTCTGGATAGCATACTGTTTTTAAATGGATGTGTTCCACCATGTAAAATCTCACCCCGCGTTTAGAAACAATGTACAAGTAGTAAAAGGGGCTATGAACTCATCTTAGCTACGAGGTGAATCAATATGGAACTTGAGGGCTGAGTAGTAACAACAAGAAATCAAGAAACTTTAAGTCATCCAAGACCTACGATAACGGGGCGCGAAAACTTATAAGATACAAAAATAACGTTTAGAAAATGCTTTGGTTACTATTAGTACATAAACCATCTTATAACTCGCAAGGCATTGCAACCTATTGACTCGAACCAATTTTGACTTAAAAACACTACTTACCCACTGTATGATCATGTTTATAAACATTAACAATGCTTATCAAACCCATAAGTAGCAAACACTTGTACACTTTGAGTCGAAAATTAACGTTAACAAATTGGCTGCACTAAATTTTCAGAAACATGCTGTAAAGATTGTATCATATCTAGAGTTCTGTAATAGCTATAAACTCAAACTTTATGGATCTGGAAAGATAAAATTATTACCTTTTCAAATCTTTAAGAAACCCTATCAAAGCTATTATCAATCAACGGGAAATGCAGTTTTAGTGCAGACTACTCAAATTTGACTTTTTCGACAAAAAATTGCATAAAACCATTTTGACCATCATTTACATTCCGTAAAAGATTTTAACTTGAAACCAATTGGAAATGTTCATATTTGACCTATTTTACTGTAATAAGTCATAAAAATACCCACTTTGGCCTTTTTATGCTTTCACCCCAAACACAATTTTTTGGCGCACATGTCGGTATTGACTAGTTTGGATAAAAAACCATATTTTACTCATCCGGACACTTCCAAAAACCACCCAACTCACCAATTGTACTACATAACCAAGGCTATCCAAAAATCAATAAAGTTATAGGTCTTATTTGCAGAAAAAAATCGTGAATGACTTTAGCAATCTGCTATCATTCTTAACCTCATTTTTTTGACACTAAAATTTACTTCTAACATCACCAAACACTTGCACACCCTAAGCAATGCCTCTACAAGTACACAAGACCTATCATGATCATAATAACACCTTGACATCAGTAGCATATGGTCTAAATACAAAAACCCCAATTTCATAATCAAGGTATTTAATCAAATAGAAATCAAAGCAATACAATGGTGCCAAGAGTACCTTAGTACAAGTGTGACGGATATGAGAACCGGGCTGTAGATGACAATAGGAAATACTCCAAAGGCTACCCGCGACCTACAAGAGTGATCACGACCCTTAAGTATGCGTTTTATAAAAATATAAAACAATTGTATCAATATATTTTGTAAAATTGTAATATGTATATAACTTGCACAACCAACCGAGTTTAAGTGTGGTCATGACCTTCATGACACACAACCTGTATGAAAATGCATAACATAATAGCCCGAGGTCTCAAATCAAGTAACCCATGTGCTTTGCACCTAAAAACGCCAACAATTTATTTAGCCGTAGGCGTAAAGTCACATTTTCTGGTATAGCTG
This sequence comes from Glebionis coronaria, assembly GCA_025667525.1. Classification (NCBI taxonomy): domain Eukaryota; kingdom Viridiplantae; phylum Streptophyta; class Magnoliopsida; order Asterales; family Asteraceae; genus Glebionis; species Glebionis coronaria. The sequence continues at coordinate 344,835,950 of CM046880.1, forward strand.
TTTTGTAAAGGGTGTAGCTCCCAATCCATAAGTCCAACAAATATGGGGTTTTAACCACTGGAACGGGTCTCTCATGAGGTTTCCAGAATGTTCAACCATTAGATCTAAGAGTTTACGAAACTTTTTAAAAGTCCAAAACACTAACCGCCTTACCGTAAGCACCTAATAGTCAAACTGCACTAGTCAAACTTGGGGCAAAATAACCCGTTAACCTATAAGGTTTAAGGGTCTGAGATTTCCACCATTGGAAAGCCTCAAGACTCTACTTTCGGCCCATACCTACCACGAGTAAATAGCTAATACCAATTGTCGGGGAAATTGCATTCTTTGAAGGTTATGAAATCAGAATTTAGGTTTTCGAACTCGGGTTTACCGTTATGGTCATAAATTACAAACCGTGGTAGCAATCGATGCGAGGTCAGCGGCGTTTGTTAGGTTATAATGTATAATAACCCAAATTGTCTTAAAAGGTCAATTATATGGCTCATGACCTGTAGCATATAGCTATAAAACTCTGTTGGGTCAGATTGGGTTCACAACCGTAAATTGGTCATAACTCACTCATCCGGAGGAGTTGATCGCCCATCCAACTCGCTACTAACATGTAAAAGTGTCAATGAATCCATCTAAGCAATAAAAACATAGCCTACAGTGGGAAAATATGTGAGTTTTGGGCTCACAAACATGCTGTCCGAATTTTGCTATAATAATCTCTATACCAAACAACCTCTAATTCAATCCAAAACATCAAAAATACATCCTACACTAACTAAATTATATCAAGGCACAATAATTTTATAACATTCATGGTAGAAATTAAAACTTGGCCAAAAACAATAATCATAACAAGGGTTCCAAGAAAGTTATAAATGCCTAAACACTAATAGGCATAATGCATGATCATCCCATGCTCAAACATACAAGAACACCAATTCTTGAAATTTATGATTTTCTTAAAATCAATTGCATGTGTATAATTCTTGTGGGTTTACAATGAGGATTGATCAAGGAGTGTTTTGGTGTGATTGAATTATGATTTTGAGCAAGAAAAATTGATGGATTGAGTTGTTCTTGGTGTTGTTAGTCGAACCAGGGAAAACAGAGAAGGAAAGAGTATGAGTTTGGTAAAAAAAAATAACAGTAATGTTATGTGTATGTGTTTGACGGCCAGATGTAAAAAAAAAGAAAAATGGGCTTTGGCCCATAAACAATCTTATTGCTAGATAACTAAAGCCCATAATTCAAAATACTCCTAACCTACTCGATTCCCAAAAACGCTAATCGTTCCGACTCGGTGCAAGTTATAATACGTAAATGAAATATTAATAGAACATAGTATTTTGACTTCATAAAGTCGAATTATAGAGCCATCGATTCTCGTTCCATCGAATCGGGTAAACTTTTTGTATAACGCGCACGGGTGCTTTTATATCAAAAATTTTGATTTAAATAAATACGGAAAAATAAAATAAATTTTTTATAATTCCGAATAAAGTATTATTGAAGGTCTACGAAATTAATGGCCTATTCTAGATCATGGATTTGGTGGATTAGGTTGTTTGATTGATTGATTATTAAAGAAGAAATGGAGGAATTAGATGAGGGATTAGAGAGAGAAAGGAGAGAAGGGAGAGAATTGTAGAGAGAGAAAGTAAGATGAATAAAATGATTAGAGTGAAATGGAATCAACAACCCCCTCCTAACATGCTAGGAGGGGTTATATATAGCCCACCCTACATGTGGGCTATATGGACTATACATAAAGTAAATAGATCACGAGCCCGTTACATAATTATAGTTGGAGCGACCGATCCTTCATAAATACGTAAAACGTATTTCCAACAATCTCCCCCTAAGGGAGGTCGCTCCAAGTTACAAAGTTCTAAATAGTCTATAACTCGTGATCTATGCTAACTAAGATGTGACCGAGACTTTATTGGGAAAAACGTATTTCCAACAATCTCCCCCTAAGGGAGGTCACATCTTTTTACAAAATCTTAAACCTAGCATCTATGCTTGAGTCTTCGATCTTGTTCTTGTGAATATGCTTGATGTGATCTTTGACTTTGGTCTTGAGCATGTTTCCTTGCCTTGACCTGGTGCATTCTTCACTTGTGATATTTGCCTCTTTGTGACTTCATGTTCCACATACTTATACTTTTAAATTCTTGAAAGCTTCAGAGTTTGATACAGCGGAAGACTTGACCTTCAGGCTTTCTTGAATTTGTTGAAGTACTAATTGTATGTAGTATAAGCATGTGGTGACGACTTCTTCTGGATTGTACACCGCAATGCCACCTTCTTGTTACGCTGCATAAGACAGTTAGCAACAAAACAATAGACACGGATGAAATGGCCTTGAACATTTCATACTAATTCGGTAGCAATTTACCTCCGGTCGGTGAAGACCGTTGGACGATATTAAATATCGTACTTGTGGCAGGTAGTTTCAATAAAGAACCTCCTTGACAAGATTTCGCGGGTAAACCCGTTCTCTTTACTCGACCGTCCAAAGCTGACTGCGAACGTAAAGAGTGAATCATTTGGATAATATTATCCGCATGATTTGAAGCCGTCAATTCATGTTCCTGGAACAAGTGAAGTTCAATTAAGAACCGCACCATCGTTGCTTTCCAGTTGTCACTAGCTTGATTCATATAGAATCTTGCAAGTTACCTACCAAGTGCTGTTTGATGTTAACACTAGAAGGATTTCCACTCGTCACTGTGATCAATAAAGAGTCACTCTGAGTGTTCTGGCAAGATCATATGATAATGCGAAGAGGCCTGGAACGAGTTTAAGTTCAATTAAGAATTAAACCACTGTTGCTTTCCAGTTATCACAAGTTTGATTCATAAAGAATCGCACAAGTCACCTACCATGAGCTTTTTGATATTCGCTCAAGAAGGATTTCCATCTTCATTGTAAATACTTTCGTATTACTCGGATGTTCAGGCAAGATCATGAAGATTTTGCGTAGGACTCTTAAGATCTTTCTTACTTTTCACAGTGTGTGAAGAAGCAAGGAATAATGAAAGTGTATCCTAATGAGATATTTGATGATCTCAAATGGCTCTAGACTCGATCGTGCATTTTGGATTTTAGTGATCGGAGGCTGGAGAGGAGTGCCACCTTTTCAATACCAGTCTATTCGGAGTGAATAAACCAATAGATAATGTGTTGATCTCCGTGTGATTAAAACAAATACCTTTTGAGAGATATTTGAGTTAGCTGGGAAGGGTTGTGCATTGCATCACTGGGTCCATGACGTCTTTCTTCAATATCGAGAATCATTAACAAAAATGACCTCAATAGCATATGTATTGACCCGGTTTCTGCCTAAAGTTGTAAGGAGGGCTTCTTTCTTTACACCCTTTATCTTTACATTTCTTTTTCATTCTTCAACCCCTTCAATGCTTACCAATACGTCATCACTAGCACCTTGTTGTGATTGTTCCAGTGCTAGCTTAAGTACTTGGTCGGCATTCAGCTACGTTCACATTCTTTCTCCATCTTTCCTAGGACTTCTAATTCTATCTAGGAATGTCCTTGGGAAGATTTCTCCGGTTCTAGAGAAATCATTGGACTTTAACCTATCCTACCATCCTTATGTCACCACAATCGTCATCGTCGTGAATAGAGATGTTTTTGGGTAAGTGTATGTCACCATGAAATCCATTTTGAAGTGCAAATCCATTTTGCTCCCCCTTAACATATGCTACGATATTCGAAAACATTTTGCACATGTCGGGATGAGCTATCACGTTAAGTCAAACCATTTATGATTGATCATATCCCATATTAAATCACATTTCTCCCCCATATTAAAAATATTAACCCAATCGATGTTTTTAATATCAATTGATTTAATAGCATTTTAAGAAAATTTGGGAAGAAAAATGCAAATCCAATTATCTTCATGAATTTAACAAGCTCCCCCTCAAATTAATGAGGGTGTACTTGAAACGTAAATTAAATACCTTTTAAACACAAGTGTAAGGTATTTATTACGTGCAAAGATCATATATGATAATGAATTCACAAGATTAGCAATATACGAGGTTGGACCTGAATGATGGAGAACATCATATGAGAGATTCACATGGTTCTTGTGCACGAATGTTGGTCTCCTCGTCACGTTCCCGGGAAAATTAATTCCCGTTGTTGAGTCAAAGCTTTCCGGTGAAATGCTTGACTTGATTATGAAAAGCGGGTTGCTATTTGAAATAATAGCAAACCATATGGAGCATGTTTTAAAATCATTTGAACTTCTGCTCGAACTTTATTTACAACCCCGTGTCATTATTGAATGACATTTCTAGGTTCGTAAATATTATCGATTCCAGAAGACATGCTCGTTTTATCAAAACGTTTTTGAACACACAATTTTGAAAGATTTAGAAAAACCTTTTGAGAAATTCTCGAAAAATTGTGTTCAAAGTTTTGAAAAAACTATTACTTGAGCTTAAGATGTTGAATATCTTACAAAACGAGCTCAAGTCCGAGAAGTTGTAACCTTCCCGTTGTTAAGGATAAATTTATCATCGGCGATAAACTTTCCTTTTATCTGAAGAACGAGTCCTAAGCTGACATTTACTTAGAAGTCGTGTTCATGAGCTTGAAAACTTTGACTGTTTTAACGGAAAGCTCATGACCGAGAAAGGTTAATTTCTCGTTATGAAGAAAAGTTCTCTTATTTAAAAGATACACTTTCCTTTCTGAGCTTAAAACTTCGAATGTTTTAATACAAGCTCATGACCGAGAAAGGTGAATTTCTCGTTAAGAGGATAAGTTATCATAAAAGATACTCTTTCCTTTATTTTAAGTTCGAGTTACAGTCTGACATTTAACTGCAAGTCATGTACACGAGCTTAAAACCTTTGAATGGTTTAAATGTAAGCTCGTGTCCGAGAAATTTTAATTTCTCGTTGTAAGGATAAGTTTATCATCGGCGATAAACTTTCCTTTATTTGAAGCACGGGTCATCATCTGACATTTAACGATGAGCCATAATGCATGAGCTTAAAAACTTGGAATGTTTTTGATATAAGCTCATGCCCGAGAAAAATGAATTTCTCGTTTTTAGGATAAGTCATCATCGGGATGAACTTTCCTTTCTTTGAGAATCGAGTTACAGTCTGTTATGTGACTGTAAGTCCTTGTTTGCAGCTTAACCATGAATCCCCTGAGACATTTGTTTCTCTGATATCTGCTTCTTCAGCAACCAAACTCTAAGAGTGTCCTTAGTTGAACGGTACACAACGATTGGACCGCTTCGTTCTTTTGGAACATCAACTTTGGTACCTGCATTCTCATTAGGAGTTTGTATACTTTTGCATGGGTTAGAGATATCTATTTTTGAAGCACGTGGGGGTTCACAGTTGGCTTTACTTGTGTCAGAGGTGGCCTGAGGGGATGATTCACTTGTCTTAGTTGGCAATCGTTTCCTTTTATAGAAAATCTTAAGTTCAGGCTTAAGTGATGTATCATCCTTTGCAATTTCCTCCCTAGTAGACTTAGTAGAATCAGAGACTATCCTAGTTAAAGGGCACTCGTTTCCTACAAGAGTGAAAGTTCTACCAGTGGGGCGCCACATTTTACCAAAGGGTTTGATTTTAGCGACCCACTGGGATTTAAGTCTAGCACGGGAGTTCACCTCATTAAGCAATTTTTTGATACAAGCATCATGATTTGTCGTAAAGACACATTTTCTACATGTTTTACAAGTAGCATATTTAATGTCCGAGTAAGATCTAGAATCCCTAGATGATTGATTGATGCTCCTAGGATTGGACATGCTACGGTTAGCAGTGTTGGGTAAACTAGAAGGCATCTGACTGGGTTTGGAATTCCTATCTCTTACATGTGTCTTTTGCTTAGCTTCCCTAAGATTAGATTCATGGCAAACGTCATTTGAACTAGTTCGAGACGTGGTCTTGGTATTTTTAGGGAAACTAGAGGCAATCGTATGATTTGGTCTTGCTAAAGCTGGAGTGATCACATTGGGCCTAGTTGCTGGAGTGACTGGTCTAATAAGATGAACCAAATCAACTTGGGAGGCAAACCGCGGTCTCGAGGATTGTGGTCGCTCGGATCTAAATGCAGTAGGTTGTCTGACAATCGGTTGTCTGACGAACTGATTTGTAGGCGGTTTCCCCAAGATTGATGGTTTTTCAAGCTTAGTGTCCACACTAGGTCCTTTACTTTTCCTTAACTCGTTTTTCAACGCAGCTATAGCAAAAACCTTTTCCTGTAATTGGGCCTTTAATGTTTCATTTTCTTTGAGGACGTTATCTTGGGATGCCAACTTAGATTCAAGCAGTTGAATTTGTTTCAAAAGATTATCTTTTTCAGCTTTAGAATCTAGAACAGTTTGATCCAATTTTCTTTCAAGAACAACGTTTGACTTTTCAAGTTTTTCAAAGTATGTTTCAAATTTGTCCGTTTTCTTAGAAAATTCAAGTTTGGCATCCTCAAGGTCTTTTGATTGCCGAGCTACGATCGTTTCGAGCTCTTTAATCTTAGAATCAGAAGCAGTCAATGAATCAGTTATAGGATAATTATCATGATGTTTAGCATTCTGAACAATCTCTCCCCCATTATGACTTACATCGGATGAATCAGAAGTGGTATTGCTATCACTCGTTTCCATCCCATGTTTGTCATAATTAGGTTCAGAATGCTCAATATGCGGCATGTCATTAGCATATACATCATAAACCACATTACATTGTACCATGTTTGCAGGCTCTGCGTCATAAATGGGTAAGGTGTCATCAAGAGAAATCTCGTGAACATTCCCTGACGTGCCACTGGCATCATGTTGTCCTCCTGATTCGGTGCTCTTGCCATCGTTAGGCTCCAAGTTGTCAACCGTATGACCAATTTCCTCTTGCATCGAAGAGTCTTGCACTCCATTATCATACCCTTGCTGAAGTCGAGATCTTTCATAAATCGAAGACGAGACCGATGACATGAGTTTCAAAATCGTATCACGGAAAACTCGAAGCTCGGTATGTGTATCTCGAAGAAACGATTGGCAAATCATTGAACTTTCAGGCTTGATGATATTAAATTGGAGGAAAGGCGTGAGGTGTGTCACAAGAGCCTTATATGCAAGTGCTGATGCAGAGTGATTAAAGTTGTTATGGTTGAGTTGCTCGGCGAGTTGGGTCAAAGTGGTGAAAATTGAGTCGATGAATATATGACGATCTTGTCCAAAGATTGTCACAAATTCGCTCCCTCCTTGAATCCGTGAAAGATTAACTAGATGATACTGAAGCATTCGAAATGAAGTTATACCACTTTCCCTAGCGTTGGCTTGCACTTGATGCGATTCTCCCTCTTTAAGTGTCGATTTTAACGATTCCATTGGTGATCGAGGAAAAATGATGTGGCTGTTGTTGTTGTCGGGTTTGAACAATACGACTCGGCTCAAAAATTGTTATCGGCTCAAAAGATTATGAATTAAACGCGATCAAAAAATCCGTAGTGGCTAAAAATAAATCCCGTCATGTGGACTCGTCACTTTGTCTTCAAATCCGGCCACAAAAACTTTTAACCCCGATTAAATTCGTAGCCACTAAAAAATTCAAATGTTGCCAATTTTCTCGGTCAAATAAAATCCCGTCACTTTGTTATTAATAAATCCTAATATTTCACACTATAACAAAATTTAATCTTGCCCACAAAAGTTAAAATAAACGTATGACTCAAAATGTCAAAAATTTGTTAATTTAAAATTTAAAATTTAAAATTTGTTATTAAGGAAAGTCCCAATACCAAAATATCTTCTCTTTTACAAAAATAAATAACAATGGACACAATAACACCACGTCACATACACATGGCAGTTACACACTCGAATCTTGGCTTTGGTTTCTCCGTCGCAATAAAAACAGTAACTATCTTTCTTGTTAAAGCCGCCCACGTGGCCCAATAAAAAACCTCCACCGCCCCACTCCTTTTACTTAGATATATCCGCCCAAAACAATTGATCTTCTCCTTCTTTGATTATGCCGCCCCTCCCACCATGACTCTCTCTCTCTTCACAAGATACAAACAATTGAATACCTTTCTGCCTCAAAAAAATCTCTTCCCAAAACAAAACAAATCTCCACAATTACTTATCACCACTCACAAATCCTAAACCTATATGAACTCTCTCAAGTTAAGCTTCGCCCCCATCATGCTTTTTCTTTTTAACCTAACTGAATCGAAGCACACGATGATAAGAAGAAGGCGACTTCAAGATCCTGTATGGGTCTCGGGTAAGGTTTTCTTTAATGTTTTTTTTTTTTTTTTTGTTGAGTCTCTCTCTACTGTTGTGTCGTTCTGTCAGGTGTTGTAGGTGTGGGTGGGTCGGGATGAAGTGAACTGAGTTGGGGTAAAGATGATGTGGGTTTTTGATGTCAGTTTGTTGAGTCGAGTCTAAAAGGTGTTTGTATTTTTGTGTTTGTTTTTGGGCGGTGTTTCTGTCAAGATTTGGGTTTGTGAGGTTTTAGTGATAGGAGAGGTGAATCAGTCGTGAGGGTTGAGGGTGTCGGTGAGGGAGTGAGGGGCGAGGGTGTTTGAGGGAGTTGTGGGGTTGAGAGTTGAGGTTTGTAGGGGTGAGTCGAGGGTGTATTGGGTGGGTAAAACGAGAGACGTTGGGTGTTCGAGGCGAGAGATTGTGAGGGGGGTGTCGAGAGGTTGTGAGAGGCTGTCGAGAGGTGAGTTTGTTTGTGTCGAGGGAGAGGGTTTTCGAGTGTCGGAAGTAGTGTAAACAATGAGAGTCAGATGGTGTGGGTTTCAGAAAAATGAGTCGAGAGTTAATTTTTGGGAAGGTTAAAAATGGTGTGGTTTGAAAAATGAGTCTAAGGTCTTGTTTTTTAGGTTTTGTGGTCGAGAGTGAGAATGGTTTGTAAAAGAGTTTGATTGTTCGAGTCTTGTCTTTTTGGTGTTGGAGTCGAGTGCGTCGAGACCAGGGTTGTGAGGTTTGGGTTTGATGAAGGGGGGTGTTTGTGTGTAATAGACAGATGAGACGAGGGTATGAGTCGAGAGTTAGTTTCAAAAAAAATAGTCTTTTGGTGTTTGTGTAAAAGATTGGGATGGGTTCTGTTAAAAAAATGGGTGAGTTTAGAGTCGCTGGTCAAGAGATTAGTGAAGTTAGAGTGAGTTTGGGTCGATGAGAGTGTGAGTCTGATAAGTTTGTGTTTAGAGTCTAAGTGGGTTGGATATTGTTGAGGCTGTTGTGTCGAGAGTCTTGTGAGTTCGAGTATGGTTTTCGAGAGTCGAGAGGGAATGAGTCTTTTTGAAAAGACGATGATTTGCCCGTTTAATTTGAATATTGTTGCTTCATTCGGAAGTTTTTCTTGATCCGGAAGATCTTGGTTCGGAAGTTCTTGATCCGGAACTTCTTGATCCGGAACTTTTGGCTTGATCCGGAAGTTCTTGGTTCGGAAGTTCTTGATCCGGAACTTCTTGATCCGGAACTTCTGGCTTGATCCGGAAGTTCTTGGTTCGGAAGTTTTCTTGCTTGATTCGGAACTTAATTATTGATTCGGAACATTTATAAAAAACTTACTGATTACTGAAACTCGAGACCCAAGATAATGAAAATCTTGATTATGAAAGGACTTTATCAGTTTAGATGGACAAATTTGGGACAGAGATACTTGGACAAATGGACAGAATATGAAAACCAGAAAACAGTTGACCAAAAAGAAAAAAAATCCAAAAACTATAACTGATAACTGATTAAAAAAAAAAACTGATTAAAAAAACAGATTTAAAAAATTAAAGAAAAAATACGGATTATATATATAAATAAAAAAAATAAGGTTAACTATAAAAACTACTTATATAAAAAATAAAAAACAAAAAAAATTATAGAAAACTATATGAAAAGGATAAAAAAAAAACGAAAATTGATAAACTAAAAAATAATAAAAAAAATAAAAAAATACAAACTTTGAAAGAAAAAATTGATAAAAATTGATAAAATTTTAGAAATTTATAAAATTGATAAAATTGATACAAACTTTTTATAAAAACTACAAAATTAAAAAGAGAAAAACAAAAACTTTTATAAAAAAACACAAACTTTTTATAAAAAATACAAACTTTTTATGATTTAAGCATGATTAAATCAAAACCCACCAAAATCAAAAAGAGATAAAAGAAGAATAAACCAAACTAACCAAGGCTCTTGATACCAATTGAAGGTCTACGAAATTAATGGCCTATTCTAGATCATGGATTTGGTGGATTAGGTTGTTTGATTGATTGATTATTAAAGAAGAAATGGAGGAATTAGATGAGGGATTAGAGAGAGAAAGGAGAGAAGGGAGAGAATTGTAGAGAGAGAAAGTAAGATGAATAAAATGATTAGAGTGAAATGGAATCAACAACCCCCTCCTAACATGCTAGGAGGGGTTATATATAGCCCACCCTACATGTGGGCTATATGGACTATACATAAAGTAAATAGATCACGAGCCCGTTACATAATTATAGTTGGAGCGACCGATCCTTCATAAATACGTAAAACGTATTTTCAACAATCTCCCCCTAAGGGAGGTCGCTCCAAGTTACAAAGTTCTAAATAGTCTATAACTCGTGATCTATGCTAACTAAGATGTGACCGAGACTTTATTGGGAAAAACGTATTTCCAACAATTATCAATGATCAGAAAAATACTTAAAATATAATTGATTTAAAATTACCAAGATCTCAGGATTTTTTTGGAAGAATAGCAGAAAACGTAACATGTTGGAAAATTCAAGAGACATGAATAAAAGAATAAAATAATACCGGAGAAATACGAGTTCTCACATCATTTATATCACTATCACTAAAAAACTTCCTTAAACCAATATCCAGCCCCTTCAATGATATCTTATGCCAATAAAACATTTTTTCTTCAAATCCTAAGCTTTGGTGCAAAACTGTGTCTAGGATATCCATCTTACATTTTTCAACATCTACCAAATCGATGAAAGTAATCTCACCATTAACATATTGTTGATATGGTGTGGTAGTGAAGAGTCCTCCATGGTGGATCATCATTGTAATCAAGTTGGGGTAATAGCCTAGTAGATCATAAAAGAAAATAAATAAACTTAAACACAATTGCTTTTACTATAATTGATTATAAATTGTAGTAGATTATAATCAATAATGATCTTACTATAAAGTGCATCCATGTCGAGGTCTCCATCTTCTGCTCGTATATGCTAGTATTGGCGTTGTGGACTCATTAATTAAGAATCGATTGATGAGGGATTGTGGGTGAAAAGGGGAAAATAATTAAAGGATGAATATGAATTGATTTAGGGTTATTAAACACGTATAATTATGATTAGCATTGGGTCGGGTTAGATTTGGGTAAACTTAGTCAAAAGGTAAAAAAACAAGAAAAGACAAATCTGTCCTTCAAGTACAGTGAGTTAACAATCAATAGTTAAGCACTGTTTGGTCAAAGGACAAAAACGAACTCAAACTATCTACACAGAGAAGGCGCCTGTACTTATGATATACTAGGGAGAATGAATGCAAAAATGACATAACATAAGAACGAGATCTGCAATTTACTCTTATTTTTAATATTTTTTACAACGCTCTATTCAATATAAGGCTAATTAACACACATACAAATTAACATTACTGTTTTCATTTTCTTAACCAATTACTCGTATATGTTCAAATGGCAGTATGGTTGACAAGGATGTTAATAAACCAGATGAACGCGAATAGAGGTATGTTTATGTTCATTTATTTAATATTAGCCGAACAAATAAACGAACGCGGATGTGTAATCGGTCTAAATTTTTTTTTCATGTTCGTTTATTTAGATTTGAACTTGTTCATGTTCTTTTATTAGTAAAAATTTAAATGAACATAAACGTATATAAACGATCACATATACACGTAAACGGACATAAACGAGCAAAACTAAATTTTTTATTTTAAATGATCCATATGATATTTGAAATACTTACTATATAGTTTATATAAGGGAAAAAGACCAAAATGGTCAAAATCCACCCTCATGATCCACCACATGGTCATGCCAAAAGATTTTGACATATTTGGTCATACACAAATGCACAACTGCTCAACTCTATGATATTTATACCATGTGTCCTATAAGTGATCAACTGACGGTGCTCAACCACCAAGTGCTCAATTTTTTCAGTACCTTTTATATCAAAATCAAGTTATCAACTGACGGTGCTCAACCACTAAGTGATCAACTGACCAAATATGTCAAAATATTTTGGCATGACCATGTAGTGGGTAAGTGCTCAAAATGACCATTTTGATCTTTTTCCATTTATATAATTGTTAGAGATCTTTGAGATACTTAATATATTATTTATTAACTTCTTTTTTATTTTTGAGATGTTAATCGAACGAAAATAACTGAGCATAAACAAACACACTAATTGAACTTAATCGAACGAACATAATCGACCATTCACGAACGTAAATAAACGAACGGTGCAGTTGTTCATGTTCGTTCATTTAACTAAACGGCCCAAAAATCTGGTTCATGTTTGTTTATTTATTACACAAACGAACATAAACGATTTTTTATCAAACGATTGACGGAAAATTTGTTAAACGTTTAATTCTTTTACAGCCTTAATGGTCGATACTATTAGGACCGGATGAGCTATTTGATAATTTGGTACTAAAATACTGGTAGTCGGTAGATACCGCTAGGGGTGTCGAAAAAGCTGACCCGACCCGAACCCGAATACTCCTATTCGGGTCGGGTCATTCGGGTCCAAAAACGTATTCGGGTCAACTCGGGTTGACCCGAATTGACCCGAGTTCTAATTAGGCTCGGGTTCGGGTTTATATTTTTTAGCCTTGACCCAACCGACTTGACCCGAACCCGAGCAACCCGACTTGACCCGACTCAAACAACACATTTTACATTGTAATATTACTTAAATAAGCCAATTTTCATACTTTTTCCTTATACTCGGGTTGATCCGAACCCGAGTTGACCCGACCCGAATTAACCCGAACCCGAGTGACCCGAGTGTTAATTCGGCTCGGGTTCGAGCATGTTTTTTTTGAGTCTTGACTCGACCCGACTTGACTCAAACCCGGTTGACCCGACCCGATTCCCACCCTTAAATACCACTAGCTTTGTGTTTGGTTTGGACTTCTGCCACATTTAAGAATATCAAGTTGGTCTATGGCGTGTGACATGGGCCAGTTGTGTGCAAAGGCTTTTACTATAGAAAACCTGTCAACTCATTTGCCTTAACCTTACAAGGTTGTACTACTGGAATACCACGTGATTTGGTGACCACATACAGGCCCACCTACGTCTTTTTACTTCTTAAATTGTTGGCCCAAGCCCTACCTACCAAGTACCAAATAAATGATTATATAGATGGCAAACAAACCCAAATCTACTGGAAAAATTCGAAATACGAAGTTCTTGAGGCAGGGGATACATGCTTATAGGGTTATGACTTTTTTTTGAACGAATATAGGGGTTATGACTTATGATTTATGAAGCAGGTTTCATGAAATTATCGGGATCTGCATATAAACCTATTATATTCATATATTAATATGTTATTATTTACTTGATAAAACCAATATTATCAAATTTTCAGTTTAGTATCTAAAAGTTGTGATTAAAAAAAAAACTTTTTTTTGTGTAATGTTTTTAAAGAAGCTATGATTTTTTTAACGTGGTTATCATTGTTTAGGTTTAATTCTTGAAAGAGAGAAGTATAAAATACATCCCTTAGTTTACAAAAAGTATGGATTACATTACTCGTCAGTACTTCGGACATAATACATTCAACCGTTATATATTTTAGGCACGATACATCCTTTGGACAAATGATGCAAATATTTTTTTCGTTAATTACTAACGAGGGTTTATGAATAATGATAATTTTACCTTTTTTTTATTATAGAGGGATATATTTTATACTAAACTCAAAAAATATTTTTAAATTTTTTTTTTTAAAAAAAGTAATTTTTTTTAAAGTTTAATTTTTTTTCGAAAAAGGAAAATTTAATTTTTTAAACCTTTTTACCCAAAAAAATTTTAAAAATTAAGCTTTCTTCGGGAAAAAATATTTTTTTTTCGAAATAAGAAATTTAATTTTTCGAAACCAGTATTTTTGAGAAAAAAAAAGTATATTTTCTTTGAAAAAAGTTTACAGCGTTAGGGAAATTTTTTTTAAAAAAAGAGTAATTTAATTTTGATTCAAAAAATGTTCAATAATTTTTGTAATCATATATTTTTCAATTTCCAAAAATTACAAATATTTGGAAAAAATTAAAATTACTTTTTCAAAACTCTTATACAGTAAAATAACTTAATATCTTTTTAACTTTTTCTAGAAAAATAATTAATTTTTTGGTAAATTTTAAAATTTTTCCCGAAGAAATTGTAATTTTAAATTTTCTTCAAAAAAGTGGTTTCGAAAAAATAACTTACTTTTTTCCAAAAGAACGTTAACTTTTATTTAAAAAAAATAAAATTACTTCTTTTTAATAAAAAAAGTTTCACAAAAAATATATTTTTTAGTGTAAAATACATCCCTTTAAAGTAAAAAAGTAAAAATATTATTCTTTATAAATCCTCGTTAGTACTTAACGAAAAAAATTATTTGCATCATCCGTCCAAGGGATGTATCATGCCAAAAGTATGTAACGGTTGGATGTATTGTGTCCGAAGTACCGACGAATGATGTAATCTACATTTTTGTAATCCACAACGATGTATTTTATACTTCTCTCTTCTTGAAAACTTATAAAGACTACTAACTAATATACTATTAATGGGTTATATTAATTATTCATATTATTGCATATATAAGAATACGGTGTAGAATAGCAATAAACAAAGAATAACATGTACTTGGTGGAAAAATACGCTCGTAAAGACATCTTAATAAGATCCACACGTTTGGGGAAGCATCTCACCCCAATGGAGCACCCTCGTAAGATCCTCATTGGAGATCGAGACAAGTTTTGGGTGTGGTTTACTGATCGAGTTTGGTGATGGAGGGCGACCACCCCGTCCCATTGCCATTCCTAAATTTGTTATTGGAATTTATTGTCTGTAGAAGATAAATATTGTTTCAATTGACCAAGTTAAAATCAGACTTTGACAAGACGTCTTTTGTTCACTAGTTACCGTTAGCTTGTAACATACGAATCCAATAAGATAAAATAAGATCTAAGTGATATAAGCCGCGGATAATAAGCAACTCATTTTTTTCATGAAGCATAAATATAGTTAATAAAAAAAGATGAGACAGAGTCGACAAGGACAACTTTCTTTATATTAGATGCCAGCCTCATACAAGATGCGACTAACGCATTGTACATGCCGTATGGGACTTAAGCCTTCGTCGGTTAAGCGGAGCCCCTCGAAAACTCTTATCACGACCTCTCTCATATGTAAGGGGAAGGCTCACCGAGATGATCAAATGCTTCCCAGTGAACGGTCTTTGGTAGTACAGTCGTGCTACTAGGAAGTTTGGGTAACACCCTATTTTCTTGATAAATATCCACCTTCTTGTATCGAAAGTTGTCCTATAACAATCCGAAACAAAAACTTAAACAAAAAAGAAAACTTAGATTAAGATGAGATGTTATATCCAAAATAGTAAGTAAAAGAAAATAAAAGCGGTGATTTTCCTAGTGAGAGAAAATTCCACACACACTTGTGTTTCTCTCTCTAAAACAAAGAAAATGAAGTAGCATGCTATGGAAAACACACAAGGAAATGAGGAGTAGGAGGCCTTTTATACTTCAAGGCTCCTTTGACAATGTCACCTTCATTTTTATTTTCAGGCTTAATACCCGTAAACTCGACAATAATAGATTGGAATTCTTGTTAACATTACATTTTCACGAATTTCACGTCGATATATTATATGACCATAACTTTAATTACAGATAACAATCACTCCATAAGGGGTGGTCATTCAATATGTGACTTCACTTCATTGTTGTCTTATACCTTGAAGCTCGTTGTCTTGAGAATTCCTTCATAGTTTCTTTAATGACTTCTAAATATTTGATTTCTATCTTTGACTATCTTAGGTCTCTTCCTCTTTACCCTTGAGATAATCTCCATTTCTTGACTTGAACATATTATTTAACCAACATACTCATACTGTAACATCCCCATAATGGTCAAATGCAGCGGAATAGTACGCGGTGTGTTACTTTGTGGATCGATAGCACACAGTATATAGAGCAATGATCATAATAGTCATTTGAAAACATATTACATGAATTAGATTGTACACATTTAGTATCTTGTCTAAAAACAACATTTATTAATAAATTGAAGAATATCTCAGCCCGATGGTAACATGATGCTTCTATGATGCTGGAATCCAATGCATGAACCTGTTTATTTTCCTGAGAAAACATATAAAAAATGTGGGGGTCAACACGAGGTTGGTGAATTCACAGGTTTAATTTAATAAATAAATATACTGATATGCCAAACACCACGATCATAGTAGGACAATCACAGCCAATACTATAGAAGTTCCTATTGCCCTGTAATAGAAGCTAGACATGATGCTCAGGCGCCATTATGGTCAAACCCGATGCTGTTTCCCACAGTTCGACAATGAAATAAACATGTTGCTTGGCCTAAGTGTTTCGTGATAGCAAGTCACGTAGGACGGGTGTTGTCAATACCCGAATATATCTATTCATAACATTTCGCGCTACACTACTAACTATTACAGACCGCGGGAATAGGGCAAACAATAGGCAATAAGTTGTTATTTGTTGATGTTATCTGTGCATGTTTGCATATATAAAGTTTTAGTATGTTTTCTCCCCCAGTTATAAATACTGTAAAGGTGGGGCCATGAACTCACCTCAGTAGTAATGATGTAGTGATGAGGTCACTAAATAAACTGGCACAGTATGATCACGAAGTAGTAGAAATACCTAAGTAATTATGTATGACTCAGTAAATGCACAATAATAATGCACAAATAAATGTAACTGATGAAAATGCATGATCACGAATTAATAAGTTGTTACAATTATTTAAGTCTTACACTTATAGTGAGCTGTCAATAATATAATATATATTTTTAGTTTCTAAAAATATATTTAAATTGTCCAATAAAAGTGTAATAAATTAAATAAATAGATTTTTATTTAATTTAATTAATTGTAAGAAAATAATATGTTCCATTACATTTTCTTAATGTTCCAAATATTTTAATAGGATTTCGTTTGTTTATAAAGTCTCGTAATTAAATCTTAGTAATTTATTTAATACTCAAAATAATTAATTTAATTTACTAATAAAATAATTTATTAATATTTTTAATTAAATTTTAAAATTACACGCAAGTCCTTGTAGTATAATGAACTTCCAAAAATACCTTTAGGGTTTCGTTCGTTAAGTGCATCGCATCGTTAGTCCTTGTTCATTAAGTTTATTTCTAAAAACACCCCCTAGGGCTTACAACACTTTCGGTATATGACAATTAAGGTCCCTAGGGTTTTATTAAATTCGAAATATTTACAACCGAGTCCCTAGGGCTCGGTTTACTTTTGTGAAATGACAAACACCCCCCTTAAGTCTCGAAAATAATAAATAAGGACTAGGGCTTGTTTTTAAGTTTCAAAAGTGACACACCTAGTCCCCCATGTCTCGAAATAATTTATTTAAGTATCCTAAGGGTATAAATGTTATCAAAGTGACAGAAATAGTCCTTGTGGTTTGGTTGGTTCTTGGTTTAAACACAAACGCACCCTACACTTTTATAAATGGCGAATTTGGTCCTTATACTTCTTAAAGGCCACGAAAATTATATACATGTTTTATAAACTTACATTTTTTACTATTACTTTCACCACTTTACAAAAATGGTACGAAAAGTCTCCCAAAATGATTTTTGGGCTTGGTTGGCCCATTAAGGACATGGTTTGGGTTTTATGGGCCTAACGGGCTTGCTTGAGTTACTAGAATTTTTATTAAGCAAAACTAATAAGTCCAAACTAGTTAATTGGGCTTATGGGCTTATTAACTTCTTGGCTTATGGCTTATAGGGCTCTCGGCTTATAGCTTATGGGGCTCTCGACTTATAGCTTATTTGTGTCTCGGCTTATTATAATAAGCCGTATAATGGCTTATTTGATTTTGTGGCTTTATCTAAGGCTTATGAGATATTCAAGTGGCTTAATTAGTTCCTCTACTCCTAAATGATTATACTAACTATATGGGCTTATCAAATAAGTGTTTTCTGTTCGACTTAATATTAAGCTGAGAATAATGGGCTTTTATCACTTGGGTTTCGCATTTATATTACTATTTCTAGTTTCTAGGGCTCGTATGCATAACCTGTCCATTAGTTTACCATAGTTTCTAGGGTTTCCAAGTAGGCTTACCCACGAAATATGATAAGTCGTGGCATGCATAGTGTTTGTAGGTTAAGTCATGGTGGTTTTATGTGTGCATGCAAACATAGCTTCGTTTTCTAGGCTTCTACATGCATGACATGTGATGTGAAGTAATGAAATGGAGACGTGGAGGGTTTATACTTACTTGTATGTAGAGGAGATGGTGAATAATCAAGAGTTAGGGCTTCTATGCGTCGGGTTCACCTTGGACGTGGCCTAGGATGGTCTTAAATGTTACGGATCTCGTGTAGGCTAGCTATAAATGCTTAGGAACCAAGATTTTGGGGTAGTAAATGTTTTGTGTAAGTGTTTGTTGCGTCTAGGTGTTATATGAAGTTGTGAGATCCGAAATTTGAGTGTGAGGGGTGAGGAGTGAGAGTTTAAGTTACTAAATATATTTGGTGAGGGTGATGTTTGTGGTTCGGGTATATCACACAACAAGAGAGATGTTTAGGCTAGATATGATGTGATTTCTAGGTACTAGGTTTTAAATTCAAATGATGTACACTTGCCTTTTGGAAGCCTCCTATCCGTCGCATCTATGTGAGTCAAAGGGGACAATTGGTGCTTGCATAGTGTAACTAAAGTGGCCTAGTGGTAAGGTCCTTGACTCTCAAACAAGAGGTCAAGGGTTCAAACCTCACTAGGTGTGTACACTTGGGGGTGGCCACGGAGGTTCACCTGCGACGACTCCGGACTATCCAAAAGGGTAGTCGCCCTGGGATTAGTCGGCTCACAATGTCGAGTCAGAAACCTAGGTATACCCAAAAAAAAAATGAGGGTGATGTACAAGTGAGATGTGTGAGTTATTTTGCTAAAATATCTAAGTGTTGGAAGGTTTTATGTGGCTTGGGTATACTACACGTCTAATGGGAGAGATATCTGTTAGTTATTTTAGGTTCACTACATTGCATATCTAAGCACTAGGATATCATAGTACATCCCATTAATGACAACATATGTACACTTGCTTTTGGTTAGAATATAGCCGACGGTTTTGCAAGTCAAGGGAAAGTGAGGTGACTTGAATAGTGCTAGGTTTTAATGAGTAGATACTGATACATGACAAGTTGTCTAGTGCAAGATTATAAGGGTTTCATGTTTTGAGGAGTATTCGGCTAGAATGTGGTGTCTAGAATAGTTTTAAGTTTGATTATAGTGTCTTGGTATGGTTACTAGGAGTCTAGGTATAATATTGTAGAAGTATGTTCAAGTCCAAGTAAATTTGGTTAAGATTTGGGATCCTTGGTGAAAGTATAGTCATAATTAAATAAATGTATAATTTATTTTATTTAAAATGTAAGACACTTGTGAAAATGAGTTAGAGTAGATAATTGCAGGGTTTAATAATGAAAAGTAGTTTATGTCGTATCGTAGCATTGTTTATGAGGTGAGGAAAATATATAATTATATATTTTGAAGCATAAAATAGTTTCCTGGTAACTGTTATTAAACGGTGATCACGGGTTTAGATTTTTATAAATCAAATTGATGTATGCATATGATCAAGTGTTTCAGGTGACATAATAGTCCCACAAGAATGTTTATGTAAGACCTCGTATGCTCATATAATGTAGTCATACCAATGTGATTATGTCCTTATGATTAAATGCTCATAATCATAATGTAATGTCATATGATCAAATGTTTCCATGTTCTGATGATTTAAATGATGTATGCTCATGTATGATGCATATGATTGCTCAAAGATTTCATGCAAAGGTGGTAATATATATAGATATCATGAGGTGACGTGTACAATGATGTCATAGTCAAAACCTGAAAACTACAGGTTTTACAACACTATCTCGTTATTTTAGCTTTGTCCTCAAAGCTTAAGATAACGTTACTGCTCAGGTGAACATGTGTGGGTATTTAGCTCTAAATGAGTCTTCGCGTTCCCAAGTGAACTCAGGACCTCTTCTAGAGTTCCAACGTATCTTAACTATGAACTCAGGACCTCTTTGCATTCCCATATGATCAAGTGTTTCAGGTGACTTAATAGTCCCAAAAGAATGTTTATGTAAGACCTCTTATGCTCATATAATGTAGTCATACCAATGTGATTGTGTCCTTATGATTAAATACTCATAATCATAATGTAATGTCATATGATCAAATGTTTCCATGTTCTGATGATTTAAATGATGTATGCTCATGTATGATGCATATGATTGCTCAAAGATTTCATGCAAAGGTGGTAATATATATAGATATCATGAGGTGACCTGTACAATGATGTCATAGTCAAAACCTGAAAACTACAGGTTTTACAGCACTATATTGTTATTTTAGCTTTGTCCTCAAAGCTTAAGATGACGTTACTGCTCAGGTGAACATGTGTGGGTATTTAGCTCTAAATGAGTCTTCGCGTTCCCAAGTGAACTCAGGACCTCTTCTAGAGTTCCAACGTATCTTAACTAACGGAATTTGGCTTCGCTTTAGTTTCTTGACTACTCTCTCCATGACTTCTACAGGTTCTTCTATGAATTAGAGTTTGTCGTCAAAGTGGACTCCCGCCAATGGCATGGCTAACGGCTCATCCGCGTATCACTTCTTTAGGTTTGAGGCATGGAATGTAGAGTGTACCCGACTCAACTGCTGGGGTAACTCTAAACGGTAAGCGACTTCACCGATTATGGCGATCACTTTGAAGGGTCCTACGTAATGTGGTTTTAATTTCCCGCGTTTTCCAAATCGTACAACGTCCTTCCAAGGTGATACCTTGAGCATAACACGGTCACCTACTACGAATTCCATAGGTTTCCATTTGCGATCTGCATAGCTCTTCTGTCTGTCTTGTGCAGCTTGAATCCTTTGATTGATGAGAGTGATCTTCTTAGTAGTCTCTTGGATCAGTTCGGGTCCAGTCAGCTAAAATTCCCTCACCTCTGCCCAGCACACGGGTGATCTGCACTTGCGGCCAAAGAGGGCCTCAAATGGTGCTACTTTGATGCTGACATGGTAGCTTTTGTTGTAGGAGAACTCAACTAATGGTATATGTTCGACCCATCCTATTCCAAAGTCAATCACACATGCCCTCAGCATGTCTTCTAATGTTTGGATTGTTCGTTCACTCTGACCGTCAGTCTGTGGGTGATAAGCAATACTCATGTCCAAGTTTGTTCCCAAAGCTCGTTGAAAAGCTTTCCAAAAGTTTGACATAAATCTACCATCTCGATCACAGATGATTGAGACTGGTATACCGTGTCTAGTCACAACTTCCTTTAGGTATAGTTTGGCCAACTTGTTTAGAGAGTCATTTTCTCTGATGGGTGGGAAATGAGCTGATTTTGTGAGTCGGTCGACGATTACCCAAATTGTATCGTAACTGTGAGATGAAGTAGGAAGTTTGGTAATGAAGTCCATGGTGATGTTGTCCCATTTCCATTTCGGTATCTCGGGTTGGACTAACAAACCTGATGGTCTCTAATGTTCTGTCTTCACTCTGGTACAAGTCAGACATTTCTTCACGTATGTGGCAACGTCTGCCTTCATGTTTGGCCACCAATATAACTTTTTCACGTCCTGATACATCTTTTCAGATCCGGGATGTATGGAGTACTTAGACTTATGAGATTCGTGCATGATCACGTTTCTCAAGTCTCCGTAACATGGTAACCAACTTCTCCCGTGTAAACATACCGTTCCGTCTACTCTGGCTTCTAACTTTTCCTTGCTTAGATCAGTCCTAAGCATTCCTCCTATGTCTTCCTTCCCAATATTTTCAGGCTTCTGTGCTTGGAGTTGAGCCTATAATATCTGCTTGGGTAGATCCAAGCTAATGGTCATAACTAAGGCTCGAACTCTCATGGTAGGATCAGTTCCCTTGCGGCTTAATGCATCTACAACTACGTTGGCTTTACCGGGGTGGTATTTGATATCACAGTCGTAGTCACTGAGCAATTCTATCCAACGACGTTGTCTCATGTTCAGCTCCTTCTGGTCTAGAATATGTTACAAACTTTTGTGGTCGGTATGCACTGTGCACTTTGTTTCATATAGGTAGTGCATCCAGATTTTTAAGGCAAAAACTACGGATCCAAGTTCTAGATCATGAGTAGAGTAATTCTGCTCGTGCTTCTTTAGTTTCCTTGAAGCATAAGCAATCACTTTTCGTCTCTGCATTAACACATCTCCTAAGCCTTTGTGTGAGGCATAACAGTAGACAACGAAATCTTCGTTGCCTTCTAGTAAGGCTAAAGTAGGTGCACTACACAATTTCTGTTTTATGGTTTGGAATGCGGCTTCTTCTTTTTCTCCCCAATCAAATTTCACGCCTTTTTGAGTAAGCTTCGTCATAGATTTAGCTATCTTAGAAAATCCTTCTATACATCTCCGGTAGTAACCGGCAAGACCTAAGAATTGGCGAATTTCCTTTGGCGAAGTGGGTGCAACCCAATCCTTTATGGATTCGAATTTTGTAAGATCTACCTGAATTCCTTTGTTGTCGATCACGTGACCAAGAAAATGTACTTTAGGAATCCAAAAATCACATTTGGAGAATTTGGCGTATAGCTTCTCTTCCTTAAGTAATTTCAATACTTGAGCAAGATGTTCCCCGTGCTCTTGCTCATTCTTGGAATAGATGAGTATGTCGTCGATGAACACGATGACGAACTTATCCAGATACAGTCTGCACACTCGATTCATGAGGTCCATGAATATGGCTGGTGCGTTGGTCAATCCAAATGGCATGACCTGAAATTCGTAATGACCGTAACGAGTCCTAAAGGCTGTTTTTGGTATGTCCTCCTCTTTGACTCTCAGCTGATGGTATCCAGATCTTAAGTCAATCTTGGAATACACACTTGATCCTTGTAGTTGATCAAATAGGTTGTCGATTCGTGGTAGCGGATAACGATTCTTTACAGTTAACTTATTCAGTTCCATGTAATCAATGCACATTCGGAAAGAACCATCTTTCTTTTTGACAAAAAGTACTGGAGCTCCCCAGGGTGAGGAACTGGGTCTGATAAAACCTTTGTTTGATAGTTCTTGAAGTTGTTCAGCGAGTTCTTTCATTTCGGTCGGTGCTAATCGGTATGGTGCTTTAGCTATAGGTGCAGCTCCTGGTATCAAGTCAATTTGAAATTCCACTTGACGAGTCGGAGGTAAACCAGGTAAGTCGTCAGGGAAAACTTTGGGATAATCAAGGACAATTAGCACGTCCTTGATTTGTTTCTTCTCTGGTTCCTCTTCTTTGTTTGTCTTTGAAATACGTGCTAAAAAGATAGGGCATCCCTTTAGCATATACTTCTGAACTTTGGTGCATGAGATAACACTCAGTCTGGTGTCAGTTCTATCTGAATTTCCTTCTCCTCGGACAATTAGATTTTTAGTTCCCCACGGTATACGGACTAGCTTTTCGTCACACACAATGGTTGCGTGATATTTTGCTAACTAGTCCATACCAATAATGATGTCAAAACTACCCAAATTTACAGGTATCAAACGAATGTCGAATGGATGATTTAAAAGGTTTAAGGTACAACCTCTTAGAATAGTATTGGTTTCGATGATTTTACCGTCTGCTAATTCGACTCTGTAACAGTCGTCTAACCGTGTAGGAGTGATGCCTAGTAAACTACTAAACTCCGTGGATATAAAACTCCTATCGGCTCCCGTATCAAACAAAATAGTTGCATAACGATTATTCCAAAGAAACGTACCAGTAACTACATTGGAGTCGGGGTCGGTTTTGGTATCTCCTATAACATAAACTATGGCTGGTGCTCCTCCTTTGTTCTCGTTCCTAACTGCTCGCTTTGGGCACTCAGGCTTGATGTGTCCGATCTCCCCGCAACCATAACAACGAATTTCCTTACGTGCCATATTAACACTGCCAGTGTGCTGGCGGTTTCCCTGTTGTCCACTTCCGTGGAAGTTCTAACTGTTGCCATTGTTGGGCCTGTAATTGGTACCGGAGTTGTTCCTGATGTCCGAAGCATGTGTGTTGCTCTGTCCGGGCCTTCGGCATTCAACATTAGGGTAGTGATGGAAATTACACTTGGAACACTTTGGCTTGTTACCTACATATAGAGGTGGTACTGAAGAAACAGCACTGCAGACCTGACCCAAGTTTTGTCTGTTTGGTTGCTGGGCCTGGTGATGACTACGGTAGTTCTCATCAACTTTCCTCTTGTACTATGACTGCCTAAGCAAGTGATTACGTCCCCGTTTGTCCATCAACTATGTGGCAAACTCTATGGCACTCTCGACCGTAGTGGGTCGGGATGCGAGTACACTGTCATGAACATAATCAGGAAGTCCACTAACGTACTTCTCTATCTTGTCTTTCACGTCAGAGAACATTCGGGTACACATCAAAGTCAACTCCTGAAACTTCTGATTGTAGGTCGTGATGTCATGATTTTTTGCATTTGAGGTTCCACAAGTCAATCTCTAGTTTCTTTATTTCACCGCGAGGACAGTATTTCACGGTAAGTCTTTCTTTCAATGCAGTCCAAGTCATGTCATAGGCTTCATCATGCCCAAGGGTAGCAACTAGTGAGTTCCACCATGTGAGAGCATGTTCCAAAAGAGTACAGGTGGTAAATTTCACCTTGTTTTCTTCCGTACAGTCACTAATGCGGAACACAGTCTCAGTTCTCTTGAACCATTGCATGAGTTCCACTACCCCTTCCTTGCCCTTGAAGTAACTAGGCTTGCATTTCAGGAAGTCGTGGTAAGTACACCCTCGGGCAACTCGGTCTCTAGCATTTGAGTGTTGCTTGTCGCCTTGGTTCCTCCTGGGATGTGTTTCCTTGGCGGCTAGAGCATCAGCAATGCATTGACCGATAAGCACTCTAAGGTTGTGCTTTTGAAATAGTCGCTGTGGGAGCAGCGTCGGGATTCTGTCGAGTGACTCTTTCTGCCATTATTCTATAATACACAAGGATGAGATTTATTAGTTGATCATTAAGATTATTATATTAAGCTGCATGGAAAATGGGTATGCATAGAATTCACAACAAATTGGATAACCTGTCAACAGTTCATAATAATATAAATACAAGCAAACAAGCAGATGATAACATGACATTTCTGGTGAATAACAATATAATGCAAGTACAACCAATCTAAGCCAGCGATACAACTAGCCTGTCTGAAATAGTGGAACATATGTTTGTAGTACAACAAAAGATAACCTACCTACTAAGGTTAGGTGCTAATGATAGAGATACAACTGAAAGGAAATACAAGTACAAAATTCCTAAATCATGCGAGCTGAGATGCAACTCAATGTTTGCCATGATATACAAAGATATATATCCTACACTAGTATGACTACCTGCAGGTGCGGCTGGTACGGCTGGTGGTATGGGTGCACGAGCATCCTACATGTCGATCATAGCTCTCCTGGTCTCTCGGGAAAGCCTCATAGTCTCTAGCAACTGAATCTGGCGTGCAGTATCGGCACTCCAAAGAAAATCTGTCTCAGCAGTGACCCCTTGGTGACGAATCTCTGCCAGGTCGATGAAGATCCTGATGGTCTCCTCCTGTGTGAGTACAGCAGCCTGGGTCTCGTACTGATGACCCTCTAGTGAAGCTAAGCGATATCAGAGGTAAGAAACCTCATCCAGAAGCCACTGTATGGTCTCCTGGGTCATCCCCAAATAACTCTGGGTAGTATGTGACTCACCAGCCACTGTCCAGTAGAGAGAGTTAAATCTCTCCTGAAGTACAGCGCGTCCCTGCTGGTCCTCTTGTAGTAAGGCATGGATGAGTGCAGTATCCTGCGCCTGTCGGGCAAC
Organism: Glebionis coronaria; assembly: GCA_025667525.1. Classification (NCBI taxonomy): domain Eukaryota; kingdom Viridiplantae; phylum Streptophyta; class Magnoliopsida; order Asterales; family Asteraceae; genus Glebionis; species Glebionis coronaria. The sequence continues at coordinate 344,862,122 of CM046880.1, forward strand.
AAGAGCATCAACCTGCGCCTGTAGAGCGCCAAGTCTAGCCTGACTAGCTCCCGAACCCTCTCCTATCTCGAAGGTCGAGTCAGGAGTAGAGTCACGCCTCCTCTTGCGAGGTGGAAAGGCACTGGTGGGATAAGAGTGGAGTGCGGAAGGTGGTGGCAAGGGTGGTAGAGTAGGCACAACCTGATCTGCCTCCCTAGGTGGAGATGCAGGTACAACTAGTGGAGGTGAAGTAGGGGAAATAGCAGGTGGTGATGAGGTAGGAGAATCCAAAAGTATGATAACTCCATCTGGCTGGTCACCTCTGGACTCAGTGTCGGATGCATGTCCGGCAAGTACTGATGTCGGCGATAGCGGTGCGATGGTAGGAACCATGAGCTCCTCGAAAGTAGTCACAATGGTAGGTGTCGTCATGATATCTGAAAATAGTAGCATTTCAAAGTTGAGTAAGTATTAGCTTACACAATTCAAAAAGTTTTCAAAAAGCATATGCAATGCGGTTTATGTCTCTTTAACAATGCTTGTTAAAAGTAGGTGTAAATACTTAGGTGATTTAATAACTCGGAGGTTATAAATAGGCGTACAGTTAGTTCACATAATATGCATGTCTATATGTTATATGACTAACTATAAAGGTTCCCCAAAAATTAAATTTTTTCTTTTAATTTAATTGATTTAAAATTCCAGTTATAGTCTAGTTTAAATTTTTATTATTTTAAATTTTTTATTTTTGATCTGGTTCTCTATAACTATGCGCTCTGATACCATTCCGTAACACCCCCATAATGGTCAAATGCAGCGGAATAGTACGCGGGATGTTACTTTGGTGGATTGATAGCACATAGTATATAGAGCAATGATCATAATAGTCATTTAAAAAGATATTACATGAAATAAATTGTACACATTTAGTATCTTGTCTGAAAACAACATTTATTAATAATTTGAAGAATATCTCAGCCCGATGGTAACATGATGCTTCTATTATGCTGGAATCCAATGCATGAACCTGTTTATTTTCCTGAGCAAATATATAAATAAAATGTGGGGGTCAACACAAGGTTGGTGAATTCACAGGTTTAATTTAAAAAATAAATGTACTGATATGCCAAACACCACGATCATAGTAGGACAATCACAACCAATACTATACAAGTTCCTATTGCCCTGTAATAGAAGCTAGACATGATGCTCAGGCGCCATTATGGTCAAACCCGATGTTGTTTCCCTCACTCCGACAATGAAATAAACATGTTGCTTGGCCTAAGCATTTCGTGATAGCAAGTCACGCAGGCCGGGTGTTGTCAATACCCGAATATATCTATTCATAACATTTTGCGCTACACTACTAACTATTACAGTCCACGGGAATGGGTCAAACAATAGGCAATAAGTTGTTATTTGTTGATGTTATATGTGCATGTTTGCATATATAAAGTTTTAGTATGTTTTCTCCCCTAGTTATAAATACAGTAAAGATGGGGCCATCAACTCACCTTAGTAGTAATGATGTAGTGATGAGGTCACTTAATAAACTGGCACAGTATGATCACGAAGTGGTAGAAATACCTAAGTAATTATGTATGACTCAGTAAATGCAAAATAATAAGGCACAAATAAATGTAACTGATGAAAATCCATGATCACGAATTAATAAGTTGTTACGATCGTTTAAGTGTTACACTTATAGTGAGTTGTCAATAAAATAATATATATTTTTAGTTTCTAAAAATATATTTAAATTGTCCAATAAAAGTGTAATAAATTAAATAAATAGATTTTTATTTAATTAAATTAATTGTAAAAAAATAATATGTTCCATTATATTTTCTTAAGGTTCCAAATATTTTAATATGATTTCGCTTATTTATGAAGTCTCGTAATTAAATCTTAGTAATTTATTTAATACTCAAAATAATTAATTTAATTTATTAATAAAATAATATATTAATATTTTTAATTAAATTTTAAAATTACACGCAAGTCCTTGTAGTATAATTAACTTCCAAAAATACCTTTAGGGTTTCGTTCGTTAAGTGTATCGCATCGTTAATCCTTGTTCGTTAAGTTTATTTCCAAAAACACCCCCTAGGGCTTACAACACTTTCGGTATATGACAATTAAGGTCCCTAGGGTTTTATTATATTTGAAATATTTACAACCGAGTCCCTAGGGCTCGGTTTACTTTTGTGAAATGACAAACACCCCCCTTAATTCTCGAAAACAATAAATAAGGACTAGGGCTTGTTTTTAAGTTTCAAAAGTGACACACCTAGTCCCACATGTCTCGAAATAATTTATTTGAGGCACGAAAAGTATCCTAGGGTTTTATCAATGTTTCCAAAGTGACATAAATAGTCCTTGTGGTTTTTTTGGTTCTCGGTTTAAACACAAACGCACCCTACACTTTTATAAATGGCGAATTTGGTCCTTATACTTCTTAAAGGCCACGAAAATTATATACATGTTTTATAAACTTACATTTTTGACTATTACTTCCACCACTTTACAAACATGGTACAAAAATTCCCCCAAAATGATTTTTGGGCTTGGTTGGCCCATTAAGGTCATGGTTTGGGTTTTATGGGCCTAACGGGCTTGCTTGAGTTACTAGAATTTTTATTAAGCAAAACTAATAAGTCCAAACTAGTTAATTGGGCTTATGGGCTTATTAATATCTTGGCTTATGGCTTATAGGGCTCTCGACTTATAGCTTATGGGGCTCTCAGATTATAGCTTATTTGTGTCTCGGCTTATAATAATAAGCCGTATAATGGCTTATTTGATTTCGTGGCTTTATCTAAGTCTTATGAGATATTCAAGTGTCTTAATTAGCTCCTCTACTCCTAAATGATTATACTAACTATATGGGCTTATCAAATAAGTGTTTTCTATTTGACTTAATATTAATCCAAAATGGGCTTATATCACTTAGGTTTCGCGTTTATATTACTAGTTCTAGTTTCTAGGGATCGTATGCACAACCTTTCCACTATTTTACCATAGTTTCTAGGGTTTCCAAGTAGGCTTACCCACAAAATATGATAAGTCGTGGCATGCATAGTGTTTGTAGGTTAAGTCATGGTGTTTTACGTGTGCATGCAAACATAGCTTCGTTTTCTAGGCTTCTACATGCATGACATGTGATGTGAAGTAATGAAATAGAGATGTGGAGGGTTTATACTTACTTGTATGTAGAGGAGATGGTGAATGATCAAGAGCTAGGGCTTCTACGCGTCGGGTTCACCTTGGACGTGGCCTAGGATGGTCTTGAATGCTAAGGATCTCGTGTAGGCTAGCTATAAATACTTAGGAACCAAGATTTTGGGGTAGTAAATCTTTTGTGTAAGTGTTTGTTGCATCTAGGTGTTATATGAAGTTGTGAGATCCGAAATTTGAGTGTCAGGGGTGAGGAGTGAGAGTTTAAGTTACTAAATATCTTTGGTGAGGGAGATGTGTGTGGTTCGGGTATATCACACGACAAGAGAGATGTTTAGTCTAGATATGATGTGATTTATAGGTACAAGGTTGTACTAGGTTTTAAATGCAAATGATGTACACTTGCCCTTTGGAAGCCTCCTATCTGTCGCATCTATGTGAGTCAAAATGGACAATTAGTTCTTGCATAGTGTAACTATAATGAGGGTGATTAACAAGTGAGATGTGTGAGTTATTTTGCTAAAATATCTAAGTGTTGGAAGGTTTTATGTGGCTTGGGTATACTACACGTCTAATGGGAGAGATATGTGTTAGTTATTTTAGGTTCACTACATTGCATATCTAAGCACTAGGATATCATAGTACTCCCCATTGATGGCAACATATGTACACTTGCTTTTGGTTTGAATATAGTTGGCGGTTTTTCAAGTCTAGGGAAAGTAAGGTGACTTGAATAGTGCTAGGTTTTAATGAGTAGATATTGGTACATGACAAGTTGTCTTGTGCAAGATTATAAGGGTTTCAAGTTTTGAGGAGTATTTGGCTAGAATGCGGTGTCTAGGATAGTTTTAAGTTTGATTATAGTGTCTTGGTATAATATTGGTTACTAGTAGTATAGGTATAATATTGTAGAAGTATGTTCAAGTCCAAGTCAATTTGGTTAAGATTTGGGATCCTTGGTGAAAGTATAGTCATAATTAAATAAATGTATAATTTATTTTATTTAAAATGTAAGACACTTGTGAAAATGAGTTAGAGTGGATAATTGTAGGGTTTAATAATGAAAAGTAGTTTATGTCGTATCGTAGTATTGTTTATGAGGTGAGAAAAATATATAATTATATATCTTGAAGCATAAATTAGTTTCTTGGTAACTGTTAATAAACGATGATTACGGGTTTAGATTTTTATAAATCAAATTGATGTACGCATATGATCAAGTGTTTCAGGTGACTTAATAGTCCCAAAAGAATGTTTATGTAAGACCTCGTATGCTCATATAATGTAGTCATACCAATGTGATTGTGTCCTTATGATTAAATACTCATAATCATAATGTAATGTCATACGATCAAATATTTCCATGTTCTGATGATTTAAATGATGTATGCTCATGTATGATGCATATGATTGCTCAAAGATTTCATCCAAAGGTGGTAATATATATAGATATCATGAGGTGACGTGTACAATGATGTCATAGTCAAAACCTGAAAACTACAGGTTTTACACATACCTCAACATCCCTTAAAGCTAACAATACCCATCACTCTTATTTTCTTGATCAGATTAGAATTTTGAAGATCTTGAATGAGTTCTTGATTTATTAGAGTTGCGAAAGTCTTTATCTTGGTTTGATCTTGAACTTTCTTCAACTAATTGATAGATTCCTTGAATGTGTCTTGAACCTTATGTATAAATATGTGGCCTTTAATCACAACTGTTGCTGAGATGAGGTTACGCGACAGTTTGCACTCCTCCGGTTTCTGGTTTGACAATATGAATATTGTACTTGTGATTAGGTAAGTTCAAAGAACTTCCTTGATAGGATTTTCGTCCGTGCTAGCCCGTTCTCAATAATTGAACCTCTCAAAAGAGATTTCACAGTATGAGTGAATCATGCAGTTCCATTCTACTGATTAAGTTTTCAATTCATGTTCAGCCTTCCCATGCCCATATGTCTTTTGAGACCTCCATGTGGACATGAGATCGATCTCTTAGATCAATTAAGATTCTTAAAAAGGTATGAAAATGTGTTCAAAGTTCATTCGCGGTGTTCATTTATAAAGAGCTTTTCAACAAATCAAAAGTTGTATATTTTTCAAAATATCAACCTAGAAGAAGTTTGAGTTAGTTAAGAATCAAACCATTGTTGCTTTCTAGTTTACACATTTTCAATTCATAGTCAATCTTACATGTTACCTACTGTAATGATGTTTGATGTTGACACTGGAAGGATTTCCATTCGTCATTGTGAACACTAAAGAGTATGACTCTAAATGTTCTTGCAATATCACAAGGATGTTTCATAGAAACTTGGAACAAGTTTGAATCAATTAAGTATCAAACCATAGTTGCTTTTCAGTTAACACATGTTTAATTCAAAGTGAGTCTTACACATGACCTAGCGCTGTTTGATTTTAACACTAGAAAGATTTCCATTCGTCACTGTGAATACTAAAGAATATCACTCTGGAATTTTTGGTAATATCAGAGGGATAATGCGTAGGACTCTATAATTACCACTTGTGTTCTAGTGACAAACAATTGATTTTCTGAAATTGTGTCCTAATGAGATTATTGATGTATCTCATTGGCTCCAGACTCAATAAGTGCACTTTTTATATTTGGTGATCAGAGGATGGAGCGGACTGCCACCTTTTTTAATACTATATCATAGTGAGAAAGCTGATAGAAATAAGTTAAACTCCACGACATAAAACAAATTTCTTTTGAGAGAAGCATGAGTTAGCTGGAAGGGGTCGTCTATTGCATCACGGGGTCCATGATGTCTTGTATTCAATACTAGGAATCATGTATGTGATTCTGATAACAAATATATTAACCCGGCTTCTACCTAAATTTTAAGGAGGGATTCTTTTTCACACCTTTTATATTACAAACCCCTTCAATGTTTACCAAGACTTCGTTGCTAACACCTTGTTGTGATTGTTCAAGTGTTAGCTCATGCCTAGTCTACATTATTCCCACAATCTCATACAAATCCATATTTCTTAAGGACTTCCAATATATATTATATTGTCCTAAGGAAGATCCCTGCAGTTCTGGTTGGATCATAAAAGGTATACCTAACCACCTTTTGTTGCCATAATCATCATGAACTAATGGGTTGTGGGGTATATATATCGAAACCAAGACACCATTTAAAAATACTATCAAGGTTGTTAGTGCAAACATTATGATGTTTTGTCGATATAATCTCTTTGTGTTTTGTTGATGACAAACGTATAATTCACAATACATTATGTAAAATGTTAAGGTACTCGCAATCACTCAAGAATACATTTGTATACTTCTCTCGACACCTCCAAGATCGCGTTCGGCATGAATCACTCAAGGTATGTACAAACAAGTCATTAACCTTACTAAGTGATCAAGGATTAATATTTTCTTAAAGCTCACATTTATATAAAGTGACAAAGTAATTTTTAATTAACTTTACTTTTAAGAAAATGTTTTATTAAAAAGAAAATGGAAATTTGAATTTGGCATATTCCATATGCCAAAGGAATATCCTTTGAAGGTATAAACTACCCCAGATTGTATTTCCCAACTAAAGGAAAAAAATGCACGGTCTCCAAGCCAGAGGTTCCTTAAAGGAACCCGCGGTTCCTTATTGATAAGGAACCGCGGGGGCATTTAAGGAACCACGGGTCTTTTTAGCAGTTGCATTGTTGTCCTATAAATAGTGGATCATTTCCAGCTTTTCTTTCAACCCTTTTTGCACAGTTTCTTCAAAAACATCTTTAAACTCCTTGATTAATTAGTTTAGATTAATCTTGTTTAAGATGTGATTCTATCCTTAAATCCTCTCATCCTCTCAAGTGCAAAGAGAAGAACACTTTCATTACGATGAAGTGTTAGGTTCACAACATGATGAAGATCTCTCCTTCTAGATCAAGTCATTGTTTTTCTACTACGTATATGTAGAAGATCCAAGTGTTGGGTTCACTTAGATGTGTTTGTAAGGGTAGTAGATCCAAGAGATGGATATCCTTTGATTAGGTGTTAGTTGTGTAGATCCAAGTCTATTAATACTTGGATATAGTGTTAGAGTCATAGATCTAAGTGGTGAGTACTTAGATCTATATGTTCTATGTGTTTAGGCAATAAAACACAAGGTTTTTTATGTTGGGTTATAAAATATAACTAGGGTGAAGAGTTATGTAGTTGTGAAGAGTAGTGTAGTTGTGTAGTTGTGAAGAGTTGTGTTGATCCAAGTTGGTGTGTCAATTTGGAAGTTGTGTAGATGGGTGTAGATTGTTCCTACCTAAGATTAGGACTCGACATCTAGCCTTGTGTCGTAAAATGGTGAAGTGGGCAACGTTGTGTAGATTGGTCCTACCTAAGATTAGGACTCGACTTTTAGCTTAGAGTCAGAAATTGGATAAGCGACGTTGTGTATGGTTTCTCCACCTTAAGGAGTTTGTTGACTAGTGAAGTAATTCTCGAGTAAGGTGTACTCGAGGAGTGGAGTAGGGAGAAGAGGAGCTTCGTGACCGAACCAGTATAAATCATTGTGTCGATACTTTCCTTTACATTTATGTCTTTACTCTTATTGTTGCATTTATATGTTGTTGTGTGTTGTGTGCACCCCAGAATCTAAACATCTAAGTTGCGGAAAAGTTAAGGCTTAGTACGTGTGTGCTTCATGTTTAGATTATGGTCAAGTGTACATCACTTAGTCTAAACATATTAGTTGCGGAAAATCTTATGCTTAGTACGTGTGTGTGCTTAGTGTTTAGACTATTGCTTGATATACTCTTGATTTGATGTGTTTGTGTGTTTTCTTACTTGTAGTATTTATCTTTCAATCAAACACATCTCATATCTAGTCAAGCTTGATCGAGAATTTTATACCAAGGATTGTTAAAGCTTAACATGTAATAAATAGCCTAGTTCACTGTCGGCGGTTCCTTAAAGGGACACGCGGTCTTTAGTGATAACGAACCGTGGACATGTTTAAAGAACCGCGCACAGTGGCTTATGCGAAATGTTTTGAAAAGTTACTAGAAACTATTCAACCCCCCTTTTAGGTTCTACAATTGGTATCAGAGCGTGGTTATTCAAGATCTTTGAAGTATATTGTACTTTAAAGCTTGGATTGATCTTTGCTCTCTTTTTCAAAACAAATGGTTTTTAAAAATGAAAACGATTTTTGAAAATAGAGACGATCTTTGTATCAAATTCTTCATGAAGAGTGATTACTTATGAAATGTGTTTTCTTGTTTCATTCGTATAAGTTTTGGTGTTAAATAAACGTTGTATAATAGCTTGAATTAAATCTTTTCATGTTTGGAAGTATAAAAATATTTTGTGTCATAATTAACTCTAAAATACGAGTTCTATGTGTCTATAATGATTTTTTAGAGTCCTAAGTCCTTCCAAAAAGTTACCAAATGATTTTGGCCAAAAACTTAATTGTTGCCTACTCACTGCGGTTCTTTATCTGTTCCCCGAGGTTCCTTATCAATAAGGAACCGCAGTCAGTCCGACTCAGATTTTTGAAATCCTTGAAAAATCATATAAAATCAACCGTAATTCCTAAGAAGTCGTGCCACCTGTCGTTTCGAACATAATTGAATTTCCTTTCTATTAAAAATTCTTCCAAAACTTTGTTCAAACTTTAAATTTTGGATGTTTTCTACGTTCCATACTTTGTCCAAAGTATTGAGCGTCGATTTGTCGTAAAACTTGTGTTTTACTCTTTTATATTAAGTTGGACATCTCTTGTTGATATATCTTTGTAAATTGATATATTTATAAAGTGTTAAACTTAATTAAATTTTGAAATGGGTCGAAAACTATTTTCAATTAAAATCAAGCTATGTATACTTTGGTGTATCTAACACTCAAAACAAAGACGAATGCTTTTATGATTTCTTCATTTGTTTTTGGACATTCTTAAGTGATAATTACTATTGGTAGTAGTGTTACTTAGTTTTCTACTTATGTGTGCATTGCATATAAGATTAACATCTCTTGGTTTACAATTGTTACATAAATATTTTGTACACCTTGGCATGTTGTTTAACACTTTTAGGTTTGAAAGCTTGTCAAATCTATTGATGTGGGTCGTCTTACTTGATCGTTGTGTTATTAGTTCAAGTATATTAATATCTCACTATAAAACATGAAACACCCTTTGAAAATCTTATCTATTTTCTCTTAAAGGAGTGTTTGTGGGAATCAAGAAAGATTTCGATTAAATATCAATTCATTATTCAAACTATGATTGGTATCATTATCGAATCTAATTGACATATTTTTAGTGTAGACATAAATGTGGTTTATTAATATATACATCAGATCATAACTCACACTTGTGTTGATGATGGTATATTGAATCTACTTGTTCAAATTATTAGACATATTTTGTTTAATAGTTGCTTATAATGCACAATAGAGTCGGTTTGAAAACTTGGATGTTTCATCCGAAATACTCAAGTAATTTACATTGCAATGTAATTTGTAAATGTGTCATCTCTAAAAGACCAATCAAGAGTGTTCCTTTGTTTTGTGTAAACGTTATTTATACACTTCAAAGTGACTGGCCTCAAGTTCTACTAAGGTAAATAACCTTAACTAGACTTGTTTGACAAGATATGCAAGGGTGCATTCTTTACCCTCATTAGGTTGTGCATTGTGTCGTCATACACTTTCATCCTTGATACACTTTATTAGACAAATGTAGGAATTACATCTTGTCTAACTTGATAATGACTACTAGAGAATTTATGCACTAAAATCTTAATTTGACCTAACGGTTGAATTACTTACATGTGGGAAGATGGGTTATTTTATAACTCGTAAAAACGGTCGTGCTTAGCCTTAATTGAGCACCTCAAGTGATAGTCTCGTACTCATTCTCTAAATTGGCTAAATGGCTCTTCATAAATATGACTAATGATAGTTTACTTTGATGAACTTTGTATGTCATTAGGAGTCTTTTTCTTTTATAGCCATTAGGTTTTTCTTAGCCTTCTTCCTACGTGCTAATTGAACCTATGTGTTTTTCCTTTGTGTGTGTTTTAGTTTTTATTGCTCTTTAGCATAACTTTATGATAAGTTAGACTAGAACATTAGGATTTGCCAAATTGGAAAAATTCCCTTATCCTCTAAAACACACCCTCTGTGGGTAGTTCTTTATAGATACCGCGGCTCCATATCGATATAGAACCGCCGGTGGAGAAAGGGAACCGCGGACAGACACCTTCAAAAAACGGGTTTTCCAAAACTTCCCAATTGTTCCATCACCCTTTGGAATACTTGTTTAAAACCTTTGGTCACTTCCAAAATATCTTGTGCTTTCTCTTCTTAACCTAAAGCATTTTGAAATCTCTTTCACACCAAAGCAAAATGTATTTCACAAATGAAAGCCTTGATTATCCACTATTTTCTAAAATCTCTTTCAACCTAAATTCACCAAAAAACACACCTTATCAAATCATTTCTCATTTTAAGAAAACTGATTTTGGAAACTCTCCTTTTCCACCACTTCCCTTTTGTGTTCTTCATCCATCACATGATTATGTCATGCATCATAGACATATTGTCTTTGTTGTCAATATTAACATCTTGTCATGTCTTATATCTATGATGAATTGAATTACAAGATTATCACCAAGCCTTCTCCACCAAATTCTGCCACCACCTTGTCTTTCATTTAAGCATGTGGATTGCTTATTGCTAAGACATCTATTTTTGCTAAGACATCTAATTTAAGCAAATATTAGAATTCTAGTGTAACTAAGATTAAAATTATGCTTAAGTTTTAGGCTTGCGTTTCATACATATTTGTATGATCTTTATTCTCTTGTATTTCCTTTCATGTTTTTTCAACATGATTTGTCTTTGGGTCTTGGATCTCGTTTTCCTTGTGATCTTTATTTTCTTTATTTTCTCCCTTGATTGTCAAGGAAGGTTAGATCTTAATCTAATTCATATCCTAGTAAGATTGACAACTTAAATATTTTTTTCGAAATATTCAAGTAATTTTAACTTGAAATTGCAATTGTTAAAAGTCATATCCGAAGCATTGAATCTCAAGCCATTTAGAAACTTTTGTTAAATTGTTTGACCAAGTGATTTTATTTTGAGTCGATAATCGTTCTTGGACACCCACTGTCCACGGTTCATCAAATAACCTAGCAGGTCATTTTTGATAATGAACCACAGACCTATTTAACGAACCGCGACCAGTGAGTCCCTTTTGTTCATTTAGGTCTTTTTCTCTTTTGTCGAGTTTTCTTGAAGATTCCTTCCTTTCTTATCTTTTGAGTTTCTTCTCTTGTTTTCTTTCAAGACTTCACTATCACCTAATAAGGTATAGTATTCTTGAATTATTTTGTAAAGTTATCCTTAACTTCTTTGTTGAGTATCTCTCGATTCCTTTTAATCATGCTCTTCTAAGTCAAGTCTCTTTCTTCTATCATTTCTAAACTAACTTGAGTCGAGCCTCACCCTTTCGTCATCATGTAATTGTTCTTTGAACATTAATAATGATTGAGAAGAGCTACGAAACTCTGAGCATGTAGTCTATCGTATGCTAAATACCATCCATCTTGGGGTTTCTTTTCTTTGGCTCCTTTGATCTCTTTCTCTATATCATTGAGTCATCTTTTTGGTATCGACATTCATAAGCATCCTTGCCTATAATGTCTTATATCTAGTATTTTTCTTAAGCGTCGATTTATCCTCGCTTTTGGTTTTTCTTTATTTTTGCACCTTGATTCCCGACTTAAAGCTTTTGGAGCTTTCTAAAGGAATTATTTTTATGGTCAAAATATATTTGGTTTGAGAATTTTTTGTTTTCTTGTTGTTAAGAGTTGATCGCGGTTAAAAATTACAATTGGATTGGGTGGTTCCAACAATTCTAAGTTTTTAACCTTTTGAGAGGATCTTGGTTAAATCTTGAATTTTCTTGGGTGATTCCAAAAATTCTAAGCTCTTAACCTTTTGACATATTATCATTACAATTGGTATGGATGTTTCTTCTCTACCTCTATTCCATCAATTGTGATTTGATCTTGTCAAAATCCTCTCCTTGGACTTTTTAATTTTTTTTGGATAGATAGCATCGCGTGCATACTTCTTTCTTTAATTCTTGTCATTGTTTGTGCAAACGACTTGTTTATCATCGTCACTTTTCTTTTCATCATAGTCCTTCTTTCTCTCTTTTTGACTATGTGGAATTGTTTTTATTGTCCATGTCATACTCTCTTTAGTTTGGTATTTTTGCCATGATATTAAAGTAGAGTATGTCCTCTCGAAAATATTTTATCTTTTTATAAACTGGATATTTCTTTTCTCTCTATAGCCCTTTTTATTTTATTGTTTTGGTGTCACCAAAATAAGTTGGGTTCTCTTTTCTATCTAATAGCCCTCTTATTTTTCTTAACTTGTCATATTTTTGACACTTCTAAAAGTTAAGATTGTTTTAGCTTTCTCTTGAGTCCCTCTCATTGTACTTAAGATGTTTAAAGCTAATTCCGTTTGGGTGACATTGATATACATATATGCTCTTGTCCACTAACTTTGTTTTGTAGGACTTTTCTAACCCTTCTTTGTAGCTTGTCACTATCCTTGCTTCATTGGTGCCTCAAGCAAGGGGAGCTCATATCAAGGGGGAGCATTTTCAAGATTTCTAGTCATTACATTTGCGATCGTTGACTCACTTAAATTGCATTCATCGAACTTCTTGCAAGTAATGAATTTTGGGAATCTCGAAGATAAGCATTATATTATGCATGGAGTTGGTTAACCTATGTTGATTGAAGACTTCACTAGGATGACGCAAGCTCAATATCTCTAGATGATGGGTCTACGGTTTAGATTCTCGCTTCTCAACCGACAACCACAATGGATGATTAGCTTTTTGGATGCATGTTCTCTCAAAGTCGATCCTCCTCTTCTACAAATGAAGACTACCTTTCGGATGCAGCTCTCGTGACGTTAATTCTTGTCTTCTTCAAATGACGTGTTATCGATGATTACCACTCTGGATGTGTGCTCTCTTGATGTTGATTCTTCTCTTCTTCAAAGATGTTGACTACCTTTTTGATTCGACAAAAGGGGGAGAAGTAAGTGTAAACGAGTAACTTATACATTTTAATATGTGTTGCGGTTTACTTGTTTGTCATCATCAAAAAGGGGGAGATTGTTAGTGCAAACATTACGATGTTTTGTCGATGTAATCTCTTTGTGTTTTGTTGATGACAAACATATAATTTCCAATACATTATGTTAAATGTTAAGGTGCTCGTAATCACTCAAGAATACATTTGTATACTTCTCTCGACACCTCTAAGATCGCGTTCGGCATGAATCACTCAGGGTATATACAAACAAATCATTAACCTTACTAAGTGATCAAGGATTAATATTTTCTTAAAACTCACTTTTATACAAAGTGACAAAGTAATTTTTAATTAACTTTATTTTTAAGAAAATGTTTTATTAAAAAGAAAATGGAAATTTGATTTTGGCATATTTCATATGCTAAAGGAATATCCTTTGAAGGTATAAACTACCCCAGATGGTATTTGCCCACTAAAGGACAAAAATGCACGGTCTCCAAGCGGGAGGTTCCTTAAAGGAACTCGCGGTTCCTTATTGGTAAGGAACCGCGGGGGCATTTAAAGAATCACGGGTCTTTATAGCCGTTGCATTGTTGCCCTATAAATAGTGGATCATTTTCAGCTTTTCTTTCAACCCTTTTTGCACAGTGTCTTTAAAAACATCTTTAAACTCTTTGATTAGTTAGATTAGATTAATCTTGTTTAAGATGTGATTCTCTCCTTCAATCCTTTCATCCTCTCAAGTGCAAAGAGAAAAACACTTTCATTACCATGAAGTGTTGGGTTCACAACATGATGAAGATCTATCCTTCTAGATCAAGTCATTGTTTTCCCACTACGTATATGTATAAGATCCAAGTGTTGGGTTCACTTGGATGTGTTTGTAAGGGTAGTAGATCCAAGAGATGGGTATCCTTGGATTAGGTGTTAGTTGTGTAATCCAAGTTTGTTAATACTTGGATATAGTGTTAGAGTCATAGATCTAAGTGGTGAGTACTTAGATCTATATGGTTTATGTGTTTAGGCCATAAAACACAAGGTTTGTTATGTTGGGCCATAAAACATAACTAGGGTGAAGAGTTGTGTAGTTGTGAAGAGTGGTGTAGTTGTGTAGTTGTGAAGAGTTGTGTAGTTGTGTAGATCCAAATTGGTGTGTCAATTTGGAAGTTGTGTAGATGGGTGTAGATTGGTCCTACCAAAGATTAGGAGTCGACATCTAGCCTTGTGTCGTAAAATGGTGAAGTGGGCGACGTTGGGTAGATTGGTCCTACATAATATTAGGACTCGACTTTTAGCTTAGAGTCGGAAATTAGATAAGCGACGTTGTGTATGGTTTCTCCACCTTAAGGAGTTTGTTGACTAGTGAAGTAACTCTCGAGTAAGGTGTATTCGAGGAGTGGAGTAGGGAGAAGAGGAGCTTCGTGACCGAACAAGTATAAATCATCGTGTCGGTACTTTCCTTTATATTTATGTCTTTACTCTTATTGTTGCATTTATATGTTGTTGTGTGTTGTGTGCACCCCAGAATCTAAACATCTAAGTTGCGGAAAAGTTAAGGCTTAGTACGTGTGTGCTTCATGTTTAGATTATGGTCAAGTGTACATCACTTAGTCTAAACATATTAATTGCGGAAAAGCTTATGCTTAGTACGTGTGTGTGCTTAGTGTTTAGACTATTGCTTGATATACTCTTGATTTGATGTGTTTGTGTGTTTTCTTACTTGTAGTATTTATCTTTCAATCAAACACATCTCATATCTAGTCAAGCTTGATCGAGATTTTTATACCAAGGATTGTTAAATCTTAACATGTAATAAATAGCCTAGTTCACTGTCGGCGGTTCCTTAAAGGGACACGCGGTTCTTTAGTGATAACGAACCACAAACATGTTTAAAGAACCGCGCACAGTGGGTTATGCGAAATGTTTTAAAAAGTAACTAGAAACTATTCAACCTCCTCTTCTAGTTTCTACAAAGGTGTTTATGAAATCAATGTTTTCACTTTGAGAGTTTTCTATTTCATCAAAACGCTTCCCCTGCATATGTGCTACAAAATACGAAAGATTTTAAGAAGACATTTTGCACACAAAAGGAAAAGTAAGCACTTATTACAAAGATCTTTCCCTAAAAAATAACATGTGTTTGTGAATTTTTTTTATTTATCTAGTGATTTAAAATAGAAGTTAATGTACGTTAACTCACTATGTAAAATGAACGAACATGGAGAGCATAATCTTTCATGAAAATTAGGAACTATATGTTATGAAATACTTATACTCCCTCTCAAAAATAGATTATATTGAAAAGTTGAAGAATAGAGTGTTTAAGCACACAATTCTGAACGATTTTGAATATTTTTTTTGAAATATCTAGAAAAATTGTGCTAAGAACCGAGAAAAATTAATTTCCCGTTGTTGAGAAATAATGTGCACAAATAAACACTTCCCTTTTTAAGAACTTTATAACTTTGAATGTTTCAAATAAAAGCTTATGACCGAGAAAAATTAATTTCTCTTTTTGAGGATAAGTCATAGGCTTTCCTTTCTTTGGGCTCCAGATTACAGTCTTATATATGACTGTAAGCCATAGATAGAAAATGAGAAAATACATGTTTTAAAAATAAGAAACTCCCAGTTGAACTTTATGTACATACATGTGTCGTTATTGAGCGACATTTCTAGGTACGTCCATATTATCAATTCTAAGACATGTCAAAGAAGAATATTTTTGGTATTATTGAAAGTTTTCTGATTTTATATGTTGTTTTTATAGGTTTTATATTTTGTATTTTGCTTTTCTGATAGATATATACAAAGTGTTACCGCAACTTTGAAAGACCGTTAAGCTCATCGGGAGTGAAACTGCGCATACCAAGGAGACAAACCAAAAATTAGGATCTATCTTGTTGAAGGGTGTTTGTGAAGATTTCGGCCAATTGGTAATTTGTCTTGACAAAATACAGCTCAATCGTACAACGTTCCACGTGCTCCTTAATGAAATGTTATCAGACAACATTGTGCTTGGTTCTTGAGTGTTGGACCGGGTTGCAGGATATGGCTATGGTTGATTGAGAATCACAATAAATAGGAATTTTATTAAAATGAAAGCCATAATCTGTTAAATGTGTTCTCATCCAAAGGGCTTGAGCACAACAAACGGATAAATACATATATTCTGCTTCTGCGGTTGACAACATCGTGCAATCTTGTTTCCTCGAAGACCAGCTCACCAGTTTTTCACCTAAAAATTGTGCTCCATCGGAAGTACTCTTATAGGTATCATGACATCCTGCATGATCAGCATCTGAAAAGTAGTCAGTTCGAAACCAGAACCTATAGTATCCAAGTGGCCCATATGAACGGTTCCCCAGAGATAACAAAAGATCCTTTAAACCTCCTTTAGGCGCTTCTCGGTTGGCTTAGCCTGGTACTGAGCACATAAACAAGTAGCATGTACAATATCTGATCTGCTTGAGGTTAAGTACATAAGGGACCCGATCATGCTTCGGCATTTCGTAGCATCCACAAATGTCCCGTTATTCTCTAAATTAAGCATGTGTTTAGTCTCCATTAGAGTACCAATGGGATCATAATTTTTATTTCCATGTTCTTTAGAATTTGTTGCACGTATTTGGACTGATTTAAGAAAATACCACAAGGGGATTGGTGTACTTAAATACCAAGAAAAAAACGTCATCCCCCTATCATCGACATTTTGAAATAGCTTTTCATAAGCTCATCAATTATAGAGAATATTTAGGGTTAGTAGAACAAAAGTTATATCATATGCATAAGAAACATTGGATCAACAACGTTGGAAGTTGGATCAATGGTTCCTTGGTTGAAGTGATTCTAAAGGAGAAACTTGGAAAATTCTTCATACCATGTCCTTGGTGCTTGCTTTAACACATACAACACCTTTTCAACTTATATATATGACTTGGATGATCAACATTAATGAATTCCTTCAGGTTTACACACGTACACGTCTTATTTTACTAACCCATGCAAGAAAGTAGTCTTTACGTCCATCTGATACACAGTGAATGATTTGTATGTCGCGCATGCTAAGAAATTCTTGATAGATTCCATTCTAGTAACTAGAGAAAAATCTTCTTCAAAATCAATTCTTTCTTCTTGTCAATATCCTCTCACGACTCGACGAGACTTGTTTCTTATGACTGTTTGTTCTTCATCAAGCTTATTTTTGAATAACCATTTCAGAGTAATGGGTTTAATATTCTTAGGATACGATACTAATCCCATATAAAAATCCTTTTGAATTGAGTGAGCTCTTCTTACATTGATTCAATCCATGAAGCATCGGTCATAGCCTTTTTTACATTAGATGGTTCCATTGTGCTAACTAAGAGTGCAAGGATACACATATATCCATCTGTTCGTAACATGTTTCTTGTCGAAACAGGTCCTGAGGGTTATCATATCACTTGAACTAAAGGATAATCCTTAGTCCATTTGTATTCATGTGGGTATGTTTGATAGAACTAATGCATGTTCGACAGATGCACGTATTGTGATGTAGACTCAGTTGAACTCGTGGATGTTGCAAATTGGTTAACAAAGTCATTACCGTTGAGCAATGCATTGTTTGCATTATCAACAACTATTTCATTTTTTACTTGTACTTGAATTATTTGTTGTTGAGAATGTTGTTGTTATTTTTATTGATTCTCGTAAGTAGTCTATAAAGTGATAGGAATAACTGGAGTCATTGGAGATGAATTTTACGGAGATGATGTAGAAGAGGTCGTTGTTATAGATGCATGTGAAGTCTAAAGATTCACATATGTAGGTGCAACACGGGCATTTCTTGTAATATCCGAAGATGGAACTTCCATATATTCATCGTAAACTGATCCAAATAAAATTTCCAAATCACGTTCAGTTGGTTTAGGAGTTGAAATGGCTGTCATAGCTTACTGAAGCTCGAACCGTGAACTAACTTGTCCAGGAGTCTGACTTTGAAGCTTGGGTTGTAAGTTGCGTTGTTCACAAGACATAGCTTAAATTTCATCAAAAGTAATGTTCATTGTCTCCATAACCTACTTTGCCATTCTATTGTCAACTTAGTAAACACAAGCATTAGAAGAATGACCAATGAAAAATCCAATATCACCCTTAGCATCGAGTTTTTAAATGTCTTCGCGATCATTTTTTGGATAACAAATAGACCCAAATACATGTAAATGCGAGTTTTGATTCCGTTAATAAGCTCATAAGATGTTTTGTTAAATCTAGTTATAATATATATTAATTAAGTACGGAAACGACGTCGTATTGACGCTTTGAGTCGTTTTGTTCAACCACCTATGTCGTTTTGGGGAAACACATCAACAAACAAGCGGAGAAGTGGCCATTAATGTGAACCACATTAAAAAACAAATTAATAAAAAAAACCCCCTTATAGTATGCAAGTTATTACAAAAATGATTTTATACTTTCAACTATTTACACTTTTATTATATAATAAAATTTAATTACCAAATATTGAGTGTATATCTATCGATTTTTTTGTTGGAATAAATACCGTTGAAAAGATTGTCGAATTGCGAATCAAAAGAGCTCATTGCAATACTTTTGATATATGTTGAATTTTATAAAAAAATGTTAAAACTTGATATACATTTCAAATATATTTTTTGCGAAATAATTTTTGAAATTATTCTTTCCTTATAAGGAGTGTGAATGACGTGAACAAGCTTTCATTTTATCGATCAACTACTATTTGTGATTGCTTCATCTTCTGCCGCAAAGTGCGGGCTATATATCTCGTATGAGTTGTGGAACGATTTTGAATATAACACACAGTTGTTATAACATCAGCCCATACGTATAACGGTGCACTAGAGGAAATTAGCATTGTACGAGCAGTTTCAATAACATATGATTCCTCTATTCAACTACTCCATTATGCTCAAGGGTTCTAACAAACGAAGTTTGGTGAGAAATACCAGCTTCAGCAAAGTAAGCATTAGGTGTTGATTTGTGAATTATGTTCTGTTATCTGTTCTCACAATAATGACTAGGTTTTGCAGTAGAAATGTGATTTTCTTCAAGAATGTGATAAATAACCATGATGCTTTCGATTAATAATCTAAATCACAAGAATATACCGTTTTCCATTTATGCTTTTAATTCTCATTGGGCCACACATCCATATGGAGAAGATGTAACATATTCTTAGAATTTGGAACACGTTTAGGTTTTATGAAATTCTTCTTGCTTTTTCCTTGCTCTCACGATGTACAAAGATAGTCTTTCGAATATATGAATGTTGGAAGACCGGTGACGAGATCTTCTTTTGCTAATTGACTGATGGTGTCGAAATTGAGATGGGATAACCTTTGATGCCATAACCAAGATTTTGTAGATGTGGCTCCAAACATCATACATGAGAAAAATCGGAGAACAACATACATTTGAAAGAGATCGATGGTGTAAAGGTTTGTAGAATGATTTCCTTGTAACAAATCAACTCCTTCTAAGTCCCTAGTGAAACAAGTGTTTCTTCTGAATGCAACCTCTAAATCTGCATCATAAAACTGCTCAACTGAGAACATATTATGTCCCAAACCATCAACATAAGGTACCCTGGCAATCAAGATGTTTCCTCACTGAAGATCACCATAACCAAGATTGCTGCAACATGATTGTTTCCAAATCGAACAGTTCCCATGAATTTCTAAACGAAGTTCTTGAGAAGGCTCCTATCTCTGGTCATGTGCTTAGAGAAACCCGAGTCTACACACCATAGACAAATTTCTACAGCTTGCCAAGAGAAGAAAAAGTATTTGGAAACCAATTGCAATAAGTTCGTAGGGTTAGGAGAGCATGCCTTATCGCATACTGACACATCATTGTGAGCCTTAGGTCTAATAGTGTTAATTATTTTACCGCAAAGGTAATATAATATACTAGTATGTAACCACTTGGAAGTTATTGGGCGACTCGGCTTAGCAAGACATTTATGGAACCTTCATGCTTACTTTTCTATACATAAACATTTGCCTTCTATTTCTTATGATTTTCACTGTTTGAAACATTAGTAATAATATTAGCAATTCTAGTTTTTCCTTGATATTTCAAGTCATTCACATATTTCAAAACAAAAACATTTTTTTTTTGGTAAATGGGCAATTTCTCCGATAAAAAAACAATTCTTACATCTAGCACAAATACTTCATATTTATCATTCCGAATAGCATGTTTACTGTTATTACATTCAGATGAAATCTGTTTCTGATTGCTGAAAGACTATAAATTTTTAGGGTGTTCTTCTACTTCCACTTTAGAGGTCTTGGGCAACTTCTTCTAGACCATAGGGGACCCAATCATTATTTGTATTGATCTTAGGTTGTGGCCTTCTTTTCTTAGTATTGCTTTCTATTAATCTGGAAGATAACACACGTTTGTTAGAATTCACATTTTTCAAATCAATAACTCGAAGTTGTGATTTAGTGATCGGTTTTGTCCTAACGCGTGCGTTAAGTTGTTTGTTAGGCACATAAACATCTACCCTAGGTTGTGTAGAGGTATTAATTCGAAACATTCCTGGGGCAATCACTTTATCATTTTCTGCAACTATTTTATTAAGTATCGAGTGTGAAGTGACTAGTTTTGTCAAATTATTGTTCACAACAACCTTTGGACTAGACCGACTTTTTGGAAAAGGAGTTAGAACAAAAAGTTTAGTTCCCGAGGTTGATGGTTTTGCAATCTTAGTATTCACACGCGTACTTTGTTTAGAAAACTATTTTTTTAACCGGGATTTTAAATCAACATGTTCACATGTCTTATCGATGAGTTTTTGATACACTATCTTAAGGTGTTCGAAATTCTTCCTATAAGACGCTACACTAGATAGAAGAACTGCATTCTCATCCATAAGTTTCTGAAAATTCGAGTCAAGTGAATTTACAACACATGGAGTAGTCACACTCTTTCCTTTAACACCTCCTAACTGAGCTTGCAACCGTTTGACTTTTTTGTTGTATTCCCTTGTAGGATTTTTCGTACGATATTTTATCATATTTTGCATTCATCACATTTTGTGGACCATTTATCCCAAAGTTCTGTAAATTCTTTTTCCTTTCTCATAATACAAGATTCGATTTTTTTATTTTGCACGTTCAAGCTCAGTATGAAGGTTTTCTTCATCATTCACGGAGATATTTAATACAACAGGATTACTATCTGCACTTTCACTTGATTTCGAGAGACATTCAATTGATTTTTCTAAAACTTTGATTTTATTAAGAGATTCGCCAACTTTCTTTGCAAGAGATTTAAATTATCAAACAAAGTTTGCTGCTTCTTGCAAAAGTTCGGTTTCAAGATGAATTACTCTTGCATCAATTTGATCAACGATCTGAGCAATGTCTTTTTTCAAAAGTTTTTGAATCTCTAGATGAATGTATGACGCAAAATTTCCCGTGTTAAAAGTCATTTTAGATTTTACAACCTCTTGAAAATGACTATGTTGTCTTGGACCTCATTAATAAAATTTTCGTGCAATACTCGGTTTAAGAGGATCATCCAAAGACTCATCATTAGGTATCAAATCATTTTAGAAACACTTTTTGACTTAACAAAAACTTCAAAAACTTGATTAATTTTAGCATAATTTGCAGGTTTTATCTCTTTCTTTAGTTCTCTTATTCGTAAACGACTTTCTTGAGCAAGTTAATAGTTACCTCCGAATCAACATGGTAGGAGGATCATGCTTATCTAAAAAAAATGATCATTGTATAAACTCTGTTGTTTGGTATGAGCTTGCTTGAGATATTAAGGTATCGGAGGAATTGGATAACCCAAAAACTTTTTATAATGAGTGATAAAACGAATTTTCTTTTGACGAAAGCATGTGTATAGTCTGAATTGAGTGACCTCATTTTACTAGAATGTTATATGGATTCTTGATTTTATCTTCAACATTTAAAAAATCATCTGGAAGACTATCCTCATGGATTTTGAAATCATTTTTCAACTTTTTCCTCTCTTCTTGAAAATTAGAAAAGTTAACCTTTCCTCCTCAAATTCCACGTTTGAACCCGGTTTAGCCTACCCTAGCTAGTCCAAACCAATTAGTACTAGTTTAGGTTTTTCCTCCTCAAATTTCAACTCGGCATGAAACCGATTTTTTTACTAACCGACCAAACTAGGTTTAAACAAAAAACTGGTTAGGCCATAATAATCGATATGTGCACGACTAGTTACTGTTGTATATGCTTAGTGGCTCTACAGGCACAAGAATTATCAGTTATTTACCTTGCATTACAAAATTTACGACATTTACTTACTAAATTAAATGTGATAAAAATAAGTAATAGGGGGTGGGGGACGCTAAAAGTATTTTTTATAAATTTCTCTTAAAATGAGTTATCAAAAGTTAATTTTATTAACTCCTAATAAAAAAAAGTAAGTAATAGAGCAGATCATTAAAAGTCTAAATGGTAAGTAAAAGTAACCAAAAGGAGTCAGAAAATTTTAATGATTTTTTTAGTATGCAAAAGAGTACGCAAAAATTATAGGTTTTTTTTCCTATTTATAAATTCATTATGTTTTATTAAATAAAATTTATAATAACTTAAATAAATTACTTTTATTAAGTAAATATTTTTTATTTTATAGCGTTGTACCATCTACAATCTATGGGATAAAAGTAGGGCTATTATAGTTGAGAGGCATTGTTAATGTCTGTTACCATGTGTCCTCTTATGCATACTGTACAATTTAGATTGAGTTATGTTATTAATACTCTTTTTGGCCTACAAAAAATATAGTAAGATTCTCTCATCTTTACCTCCTTTTGACCCGGCGGTGAGAATAGAATATATTTTTTTTCAGTTTCTGTTTCGTATATTTTTTTTTCACAATTTCATACTTTTGAGACATACTTTATAATTTTTCTCCGCATTTTACGTTTCGCACTTTTATAACAAAAAAAAAAAACTCAAAAACTTAGGGGGGGGGGGGGGGGGGGGGGGGGGGGTTCCTACACGAGTCGTTTCTTCGAAGCTCATGATAACAGTTGACATTCTGATTCACTCGGATCGAGGTTTTAATGTGTCTGTAACTCTCTTGTGGAAAGATACTCGCCAGTTGCGTGCCTAACAAAACGGATTTAATCCTATCCTCGTCAACTAGTATCAGCTTCTCCGACTAGGTTCGTTTACTTTCAAACGAAACAACGCACAAGAACCAAACCAATATAAATTTGCAAGAATACCATGGTTAGAAAGATAATTTTGCAAGGTATGAAATAAAAAATAAAAAAACCTTTCAAATTATATAATTTATTCATGAACATTACCATACAAATATAATTCCACTAATAGTTATACACAATTACACGCAATGCAAAGCGGGACGTTTTATATATAGGAAGAGCGTCGTGCGAGCCAAACCTCCATCATCTCTTCAAATCGATCGGTTTGAAATAGTAAATAACTGAACAAACAGCAAGCTTCGTCGTTTAGTTCATCATCATTCCCTACGGGTAAACTTCGATGAGAGACCTTAACCCCAAAATCGGAGCTATTTTATAAACAGTGAAGCCTGCATTACGGAAGAGTTTTGCCCAATCATTTTCATTCCTTTCTCTCCCCTTCGTCAAGGCCATCATAAGCATATCGAAGAAAAGTTGAGTCTCGAGTGATTTGCCATTCCAATCATTGTTCTGCACCACCATGTCTATGATGATCACCTTTCCTCCGTTTTCCTTACAAGGAATAGCCTCTTTGCATCGCTTCAATATCTTGATACACTCTTCATCATTCCAATCATGTAATATCCACTGTATAATAGTATTACAGAAACGATAAAGCATCATTAAAAATGTTCTACATTGTGTCATTGTTAGCCTAAACCATGCACAATTTGAGGACAACTCGTAAAAGACTTATCTCTCGATTCTATCATTCTATGTGAGCTAACCAGTAGAACTTAAAATCGAGCCAAAACCACGATTAAGTGAGGGCCTGCATGACTCCTCATCGATACATATATAATCATTGGCCCTTATGTGACCTAATCGATTGAACTTAAACATGCTAATTAATAGTGTTGTGTCAAATTTTAGAATTTGCATATAAAAAAAAAAGGATACCTTCACCAAAACTGCATCAGCTTTAGGAATAGCTTCAAACATGTCTCCACCGACATAGCTCAAATTCTTACTTCCTACCAAACCCTTTACAACATGAGGGAGATCGAAACTTGTGCAACTAACATTTGGAAAAGCTTTAGCAATGGCTTTAGCAAGAGTCCCTGTACCACCTCCAACATCAACGATTGAAGTTAACCCATCAAAAACAGCCCCACTTTGATTCAGAATGACACTTGAAACAAGACTCGCATCACTAGACATTGCTTCGTTAAAGAAGTGATTAAGAGTTGGCTCTTTTCCCGCAAATTCCCATAGCGTTCTTCCATGGGTTACGTGGAAAGGGTTAACATCGTCATTTAGGAACCATTTGCTCATATGTTGCCATGGATCCATCAATATTGGATCCAACATGGCAAGCAAAAAAGGCCTAATGCTTAAGGGTTCGTCCTGTAATAGAAACCGAGAAGCAGGAGCTAGCATATAGCCCTCTTCTTCTTCATCATCATCATTCCCTTCGACTGTGGATACACTTTGTTTCACAAAAAAACCAGAGTGAACAAGAATGCGCATAAGTCGATAGACAAAATGGGATCTTTCTTTGTCGATGGAGAGAGCTTCCACCAACTCGGATAGCCGCATTGGTGCGCCATGGCTACTTATGATATCGGGTATATGTAGCTGAATAGCACATTTGAGTGACATGGAGTTTATAAAGCTGAGAATGTGGTTCCATATGTGTGCTTGAGATTGAAGCATCATGTCTTTAGAATGATCATCATGTTGCAATGCCATATTCTTTTTCTTATACTATGGGATATAGAAGCTTTCTTAGTAGTATAATAGAAGCTTGCATAATGTTACCTTATAGACCTTGTACGTGTATATATACTAAAAACTACACTGAAGAGTTTGGTATTGATTTGATCATGAATAATAAGGAAATGGGCCATTAAAACTTTCAAAATATTATCTCACATTTAATTAGGTGTAGCCTGTCGTGCATAGCAACAAGATTTTATAATGATAGTGGGTTGATTCGATGATTAAACCGATAATATAGTGACTTGACGAGTTGATTTCGTGATCGAACTAGTAACCGAGTGATTCGACCGGGTTAACTCGGTGACTCGACCAGTTAACCCGGTGCTTGAATAGTTAATCTGATGATTCGACCGGATTAACTTAGTGGTCGAAACCATAATCTGATGACTCGACTGGTTAAATCGGTGACCGAACACGTAACTTGTTGATTGACATTTGGTGTATTGAATGGTTTGTTTAGCGAGTAAATAGTTTTCTAACATAGTTTCAACATATTAAGTATGGGAAATGATCCCAAACGTGGGCATCAGCTATGTTGCTTAGTGTAACAACGTTTTTAGGCTATTTCACACATCAGGTTCAGCTCCCATTTTCCCACGCAATCGCTTGATGCCAGTCTTCAATTTACAAGCAGATTGGTAGGTGTCTATGTTGCGGAACAGTAGCTGATCCGATGCTTTCTGAGCTTCAGCTTAAGTGACCAAATGCTAGCACGAGATTAGCCGTTGTTGCATCGGAACCAACACCTCCCAGTCTGCTAACTGAAGGCTGGCATCGAGCGATTGCATAAAAAGGAGAGTTGAAGCCGACGTGTGAAATGACCTAGAAACGATGTTGCAGCAGACACCACAGCTGATGCCCACAGCAAGGATAATTTTCTCATTAAATATGTCAACAATTCTTTAAATATGACTTTTCAACCACAATATACCCTCTTTTTAATATACTAGCATGGACCCGCGCAATCCGGTGGCGAGTACTCATAATCATTTTGAAGCTAACAAATATTAATCTCTTATCTATTAAGTTTGTATTGTTAAAGTTGTAAAAAAAAACTCTAACTTTATAAAAAGTTAATAATTAATAAAAATATAGTAGCAAAATGGATATTGAATTAAAGAGCATAAAATTTTAGAAAATATGGTGAAATTAGATTATAAAAATGATAAATAAATAAATAGATTTTTCAATTTAAAAGAAAAAATGTAATTTAAGTAGGTTCTTACAAAAGTTTGTTACAAAAGGTTATTAGAAAGGGTTATAGTATATGAGAAAAGTTCTATAAGGAACATGCATCCAAAAAAGAACAAAGGAAGCAATCTCCACCATCCAATATTAATCTTTTTAAATTTAATTAAAAAAACACATTTTCATCCTATTTCTTAAAAATTAAATATCTCTCAAACCGTTAATCGTTATAAAAAAATGATTATACCGTCACGACGGGAATTAAATTATCTTTCCATAGATATGCACTTGTATATACTTTCGGCGAACTTTTTTTAAAAAATTTCGTAAAAAAATCACATGTAATTCTCGAAAAATTACATGTAATTCTCGAAAACTCATGTTTGATTAATTATTTTAAAAATCACATTTGAATTTGTAACGTCACATGCGATTTGTGAAATCACGTGTATTTTTTTTGACGAGAATTTCAACATTGTAAAATCGTTAAAAGTATATGAAAATAACCGTCTATTAAATGACAAAAATATTTTCGTTATTATTTTAAAACCACACGTGATTTATGTGAATTACATTAAAATGTTTGAATCACATGTAATTTTGTTAATATATTAAAATGTTTGTTGCCATTAATATAAAATATGTTCATTTTACCAGGGTGGAGTCCCCTTTACCCAAAAAAAAATATATGTAAAACAAATTGGCTTCTGAATTACATGTGATTTGGTGATAATTACATGTGATTTTGCTTGCATTACATATGATTCAAACATACCGAAACCGTAACTTTTTCTAACAAACCCACATTAGATGAATCACATGTGAGTTTTTTAATCACGTATTATGTTTTCATTTATGTAAAATATATAAAACAAATTGGCTTCTAAATTACATGTGATTTTGTTTGAATCACATGTAATTCTGCTTGAATTGCATGTGATTCGGTGATAATTTCATATGATTTTTCTTGCATTACATGTGATTCAAGCATTCCGAAACCTTAACTTTTTCTAACAAACCCACTTTAGATGAATCACATGTGATTTTTTTAATCACATGTAATCTTGTTAATATATTAAATTGTCTGCTTGAATTACATGTAATTCGATGATAATTACATGTGATTTTGCTTGCATTGGATCACATGTAATTCGATGATAATTACATGTGAATTTGCTTGCATTACATGTGATTCAAACATTTCAAAACTTTAACTTCTTCTAACAAACCCACTTTAGATGAATCACATGTGCTTTTGTTTGAATCACATGTAATTTACCAAGAATTACATGTAATGCAAGCAAATTCACATGTAACTATCATACATGGATCACAAGATAGCATACATGGATCACAAGACCACTTTAGATAGCATACATGGATCACAAGACCACTTCGGAAGGATGGATGATGTGAGGAATGGAGAGAAAATGTTATTTACCACGAATCACATGTGATTTACCACGAATTACATGTGATTTATCACGAATCGCATGTGATTTACTTGGTTTCTAGATTATTGGTATTAAAGTTGAAAATAAAAATCTATGAAAACATGTAACTTAAAAAAAAGACTAACGCGTCAAATGGGACGAAAGTTAGATGTAAAGTTATGTGAGTCTACATGAATCACATGTGATTTAAAGCAAAATTACATGTAATTATTTATAAAATCACATGTGATTTAAAGCAAAATTACATGTAATTTTGTATAAAATCACATGTAATTTGAGCAAAATTACATGTAATTATTTATAAAATCACAATGTGATTTGAGCAAAATTACATGTAATTCACACAAAATTACATGTAATTTTCATTCAACACTAACTAACCACTTTATTACAAAAATCACATGTAATTCACACATAATTACATGTGATTTGCATTTAACACTAATAAACTATTTTATTAGAAAAATTACATGTAATTCACACATAATTACATGTAATTCACACAAAAGTTAACGATTTACAGTGTTAAAAATTCTCGCCAAAAAAATTACACGTAATTTTCGAAAATTACATGTAATTTTTCGAGAATCACAATTTTTTTTTTTTTAACACATGGGAAGATTGATCAAATATTAGATTTACATATTAGGAGAAGGCAAACGGGCAACAAGCTGCGCCGCTAGCCCTTTTTGTATAGCATCACATGTAATTTTTTATGCGTAAATTTAAAAAAAAAAAGTTTGCCGAAAGTGTATAGAAGTGCCTATCTATAGAAAGATAACTTAATTCCCGTCGCGATGGTATAATTAGTTTTTCGTAACGATTAACGGTTTGAGAGATATTTATTTTTTAAGAAATAGGATGAAAATTGGTTTTTAAATTAAATTTAAAAAGATTAATATAGACCATTAGATGGAACTTGAATGGATGGTTGAGATTGTTTCCTTCCTTCTTTTTTTGATACATATTCTATAAGGATCTCACCTCTAGCTGCTGTTAGGTTCGATTACTCTTTCTTCTTTTAAAAAGATAGATGGTTTTACAACTTGAATGGAGACGGTGTT
Organism: Glebionis coronaria; assembly: GCA_025667525.1. Lineage (NCBI taxonomy): Eukaryota > Viridiplantae > Streptophyta > Magnoliopsida > Asterales > Asteraceae > Glebionis > Glebionis coronaria. Next base: position 344,891,031 of record CM046880.1, read on the forward strand.
TTTCGATATAAAGACTTCGTTCTATCCTAGATGGTTCTTTCCTCCCTGCTGCGAATGAAACTACTAGGTGAGTGAAATACATATGAGCCGCGGAAGGGTGTGCAACAGGTACGGTTGCGTAGGACCTCCACTTAAAAGATGTTTTATTTTTATTAGTTTTGCATGCAAATATGTATAGTTTTAACATCTATAAGCGATATATTTCAAATTTATATGCAATTTATTGTTAGTTTACAAGTGTAAAAGAGCCTTTTTGTTGCTATCGCCTTAGGCTACCGAAAACTAAGACGACCCAGGTGAAATATGTTTTGAAAAAGGTCAACATTTTTGTTTGGTGTGCTCGTTTTGATCGGCTTCCGACCATATGTAACCTGGTTAGTAGAGGAGTTGTTTTGGATTCTTCTTTATGTCCGTTATGTGGTTCGGTTCCTGAGGACTCTCAACATGTTCTCTTTAGGTATGACTTGGCCAAGTTCGTTTATTGTAAGATTTGCCACTGGTTCTCTGGTATTCAGTTGTCATCTAAGCTTAAACTTATTTTGAAAGGCGTTTTTTAGTGCTTGGTGCATATATGGATTTTTAGGAACCAAATCATATTTCTCGAGATTCCTTCAAGACGTTTCGTGCTTCTTGATAATATTGTCTCACGTTCTTTTACTTCGTGTGTTAGTTGATGTATTAGTTGTTTTTCTTAGAAGTGTTGGTTAAAAGACTTTAGTTTAATTTCTTTTTAATGTTCGTTCTAGCTAGAGGTGGCAAATGGGTTGGTTTGGTTGGTTTTGGTTCATGGGTCAAATAGGTTGTGGGTCAAATGGGTTATAGGTCAAATGGGTCATCATTTAATAATGGGTCAAATGGGTTATGGGTCAAATGGTTTGGGTCGGGTCAACCCAATAACTTACAATATTTTCCTATCTTTTAACATGTTCAAACGTTTTTATCTGTATTCGTTCGATTTTTACGTTTTGGTCAGTTTTTTTAAGTTTTTCATCGATTTTTTTACGTTTTCATCAGTATTTTTACGTTTTCGTCAGTAAATTTACGTTTTTGTCAGTAAATTTACGTTTTCGTCTGTAAATATACGTTTTCGTCAGAAAATTTACGTTTTCGTCAGAAAATTTTACGTTTTCGTCAGTAAATTTACGTTTTCGTCAAAAAAATTACGTTTTCGTCAGTAAATTTACGTTTTCGTTAGTAAATTTACGTTTTCGTCAGAAAATTTACGTTTTCGTCAGAAAATTTATGTTTTCCTCAGTAAATTCACGTATTCGTTAGAAAATTAACCTTTTCGTCAGAAAATTTACGTATTCGTCAGAAAATTTACGTTTTCGTCAGTAAATTTACGTTTTCGTCAGTAAATTTAAGTTTTCGCCAGAATCTTTACGTTTTCGTCAGAAAATTTACGTATTCGTCAGAAAATTTACGTTTTCGTCAGTAAATTTAAGTTTTCGCCAGAAACTTTACGTTTTTGTCAGTAAATTTACGTATTCGTCAGAAAATTTACGTTTTCGTCAGTAAATATACGTATTCGTCAGTAAATTTTCATTTTCGTCAGTAGATTTACGTTTTCGTCAGTAAATTTATGTTTTTGTCAGTAAATTTACATTTTCGTCAGTAAATTTACGTTTTCGTCAGAAAATTTACGTTTTCGTCAGTAAATTCATGTATTCGTCAGAAAATTCACGTTTTCGTCAGAAAACTTACGTTTTCGTCAGTAAATTTACGTATTCGTCAGAAACTTTACGTTTTTGTCAGTAAATTTACGTATTCGTCAGAAAATTTACGTTTTCGTCAGAAAATTTAAGTTTTTCGTCAGAAAATTTACGTTTTCGTCAGTAAATTTACGTTTTCGTCAGTAAATTTACGTTTTCGTCAGTAAATTTATGTTTTCGTCAGAAAATTTACGTTTTCGTCAGAAAATTTACGTTTTCGTCAGTAAATTCACGTATTCGTCAGAAAATTTACGTTTTCGTCAGTAAATTTACATTTTCGTCAGAAACTTTACGTTTTCGTCAGTAAATTTACGTTTTCGTCAGTAAATTTACGTTTTCGTAAGTAAATTTACGTAAATTTACTGACGATAACGTAAATTTTCTGACGAATATGTAAATTTACTAGCAAAAACGTAAATTTTCTGGCGAAAACGTAAATTTACTGACGAAAACGTAAATTTACTGACGAAAACATAAATTTTGGACGAAAACGTAAATTTACTGAAGAAAACGTAAATTTACTGACGAAAATGTAAATTTACTGACGAAAACGTAGATTTACTGACGAAAACGTAAATTTACTGTCAAAAACTTTAAATTACTGACGAAAACGTAAATATACTGACGAAAACGTAAATTTATTGACGAAAACGTAAATTTACTAACGAAAACGTAAATTTTCTGACGAATACGTAAATTTACTAACGAAAACGTAATTCTGACGAAAACGTAAATTTATTGATGAAAACGTAAATTTTCTGACGAATACGTAAATTTACTTACGAAAACGTAAATTTACTGACGAAAACGTAAAGTTTCTGACGAAAATGTAAATTTACTGACGAAAACGTAAATTTCTGACGAATACGTGAATTTTCTGACGAATACGTGAATTTACTGACGAAAACGTAAATTTTCTGACGAAACGTAAATTTTCTGACGAAAACGTAAATTTACTGACCAAAACGTAAATTTACTGACGAAGACGTAAATTTTCTGACGAAAACGTAATTTTCTGACGAAAACTTAAATTTTCTGACGAAAACGTAAATTTTCTGGCGAATACGTAAATTTACTGACGAAAACGTAAATTTACTGACGAAAACATAAAGTTTCTGACACAAACGTAATTTACTGACGAAAACGTAAATTTTCTGACGAAAACGTGAATTTTCTGACGAATACGTGAATTTACTGACGAAAACGTAAATTTTCTGACGAAAACGTAAATTTACTGACGAAAACGTAAATTTACTGAAAAAAAGGTAAATTTTCTGACGAATACGTAAAATTTCTGACGAAAACGTAAATTTACTGACGAAAACGTAATTTACTGACGAAAATGTAATTTACTGACGAAAACATAAATTTTCTGACGAATACGTAAATTTACTGACGAAAACGTAAATTTACTGACGAAAACGTAAATTTTCTGACGAATATGTAAATTTACTGACGAAAACGTAAATTTACTGACGAAAATGTAAATTTTCTGACGAATACGTAAATTTACTGTCGAAAACGTAAATTTAGTGACTTAATAATAAAAACTAACTTTTTAGACTATTGAGTTTTTGGTACAATAATAGGAACCATGTGACCTATTTTTAAACCCATTTGACCCATTTTCAAACCCATTTGACCCAAACTTTATTTTACACAAAGAAAGAGGTTAACCCATTTGACCCATCACTCTATTTTTTACTCAACCCATTTCAACCAATAAGGTTATGAAATTGAACCCAAATGACCTACTTTTGGTGGAATGGGTTGAAATTGCCACCTCTAGTTCTAGCTTATCTAGTTAATAAAATATACCGTTCAAACTTCAAAGTGACCCGGGCCTATAACCCCGCATGTCTTTTTACTCCATAATTTGTTGGTCCAACCCAAGTTTCAAGTAAATAAATTATGAATGTATTATATAATATTAATAGACGGAGTTTAAATTCGTAACTGAAAAATATGTTGCCATTGAAGTGAAAAATTTTAGGTTGCTAGTCTCGACATTTATATACGTTTTCGTGCTCTCGCAATTGACAACTTCAACTAAGTCACAATTGATCTTCTAGAAGAATGTGCTATTGGGATATCTACCTTTTTAAAGACAAATCATGTATAAAATCAATGTTAGGCTAAAGGGAGTCAGGTAAATCCACTCATCTCCCTTTCAGCGTCACATTAATTTTTTAACAAACTAACTATAACTCACTGAAATTTACTTTTGGAGGTAATGTCATTCACTACAACTCACTATACATCACTCTCACTTTATTATAAAATATTTTTTATTCATACAATAAAAATTTTTATTCATATATTTTATTTAAACACAGTACACGCGAGTAAATGAAAACGATACACGGGTAAATAAAAACATTACAATGATATTAAAAACAACACATGGATAAATAAAAACGATACACGAATTATTTAAGAAGTAAAAAACCGCGGATAAGTTTTCAAAACCTCCCAACAATGAAAATACTTAAACCGGCACATAGTATCAGCTTTATAGTCACGAAAGGCGTTATTCATTACATACTCGTCAGTTGCTCCAATTACCCGTGTACGATTTGCGTTTTCGTAACATGCATCAAACTTACGCACGACGCACATTAGGGACTTCCATTTCCCGTTTAGGCTATCGCACGTTCATTTCCTTTGATCATCTAAACGGCCCTCCATCATTTGCAAAATCTCATCCAAAAACTACGAGAATCTCTTGTGTTACCTGGCACGGCGCGTTCAGCAACAAAGCACCAAGCGTGACACAACGCTATTTCTTCTTCGGGTGTCTATATTGGCGGCGCCATTTAGATATGTTAAAAATAAAGTAAAATGGTGTGTGAGGAGGAAGAAGATGATGTGATGAAATGAGAAGTAATAATGGTATTTTATAAGAAGAAATTGGAATAAAAGTTAAATAAAAATAAAGTAAAATGAAGAATATTTAAAATAAAAATACAATAGGAAAGGAAATACACTACTAGATTAGTAAAATAAAAATACACAATCCGGTTAGTTAGTTTTCAGATCCAAATCTGATAACTGACCAGGTAACTCCCAACGCATTGTTTCTTCTTCATTTTCTTCGGCCATAATTTGGGTCTCCAGCTCCCTTTTGCCCTTTCTTCTTCTTGTAGTGTTTATCTCAATACTTTATGATCTAGGTATAGTTGATACACCTCATTGTCAGTAAATAAGCCATTTGAGTCGTTTGGAATTGGAAAGGGTAGACCGCGAGAATCATTTCAGCGTCAATGCTGCTATGACGAAGAACCGATATGAGTTGTTTGAGTTCGGGATGTAGAACCGATATGAGTTTGGGATGAAGAATCCAAGTTATTAAGCCATTCAATATTTTTTTCAATTCGAGCCTCCAATTTTGTCGACTTTCTAATCAAAGATCTTTGGATGTTGTAATCGGTATCAGATTGATTACTTAGATACGTGTCGATTAAATGACGTTTCTGTGGGGAAAGATCACAACATTTCTCACATGTTGTGCACAATGTCGTATTAGCTTCGTACGCGACATCGAAATCTTCAACTAATGTCGTAAGCGAATCATGTGGACGTTGTTGTTGAATTATTTGTTTTTGAAGCATAGCCTTAAACTCGTTATCAGTGTGTGGAAAAGAGTATGCCATTTTTTATTTTAGAATTTGGGTTTGAAAATACAGAAAGTTGTGTGGGAAAATAATGAAAGTTGTGTGTGATAAAATTTGGCATTTATATAGAGGAAAAAATGATATAAAAGAAATTATGTGAGGGACCCACCAAATTTTAACTCTGAATGAGTTTAAGTATGAATTTTTGTCCCAACAAGAAACTCGCGCGCGAATTAATTACGATGAGAATAAAACTCGCGCGCTAATCTGGGCGAATAGCTCGTGGCTTCAATACCACTCTCAACCTTAACATCATTCATTGAGTTATTGCTAAAAAAGGGGAAAAGTAGATGCTCTACAATTTGACGTTAACAACATCTACCATTTTCGAATTTATTGATCAATATTCATATTTTATATAAGCTATATAAAAATCAAACTCGTCATATTTATTCGATTTTAGTCACATAGTTTTTGTTGGAAGAATGTTTTGCAAAAACAGTTTTTCAATATTTTGAACATAATATAATATATCATATGTTATACATTTGTAGTAGTTAATAAATTTGCGTTCTCGTCGAATAGAGTTTCGTAACAACTTAAAGTATGTCTAATATAAAATTAATATGCATGAGACATCATGTCTAAAAATGAGACACGTGAAACGCAAAATTTGGAAAAGGAAAATGTCTCACATCGCTCATTCACCCAAAATACTAAGAGAAAGTAGATTTAAATATTGGTATTGATTATCAAAATATCTTTGGTTGGTTTTACTCCAACACTTATGTGCGCACAAGTAGGGGAGTGCAGATTTCAGAATTTTTAGGTCAAAATAAGTTTGAAACTTTTGAATTTATTCAAGCTCGCACGACTTGTGGACACGAATGCAGCTCCAAAAGTTATCTTTTTGGTGCTAATTTGAATTTCTTGTGTTTTCAGTGTCTGTAAATATATTTTAAAAATAGATTTAAACTTAGTGAAAAAGTTGTAGAAAATAATCTTGTGTATATAGATTATAGGCATATTATGTTTTACTTAAAACTGATTTGTTTAATTAGTACGAATCTCATTTTTATATATCAAATTTATTTTAAGTCTGGAAAATACTTATCTAGGAGAACAAGTTAATTTTTCAAAATAAGTAATGCCTTCATCTCATTTGTTGAACATTAATACGGCTCCATACACACTAGAATTCCAGCAGTCTCGTTGATCAAAAACACGCATTTGCTTCTGTGATCTTTCTGGCAAGTTTGTCTAGTCCAGTTGCACAACAGCTTTATACGTTGTACCACAATGAAAACATAAGGAGAATCTGTTTTAAGAAAATCGTGTTAAAACACGAGCCTTGTCTCACACCTTTACTGCTTTCATTTAATTTTTGTTATTTATTTTCTGCAATTTAATTTCCTGTTCTTTACATTCTGTCAATTGTAATTGTAAAATTTGATTTTAATAAATAAAGTGTATATCTTTCCCTACAATCTTAAAACACATTATGTGTAACAGAATTTAAAACACTTTTAAATCAGATTAATAGTTTAACAGAATTTATTTATAAATTGTTTTCTGGCAAAACCAAGATTAAGTTTTTTTAGAAATCTGTTTTAATCATACATATTTTAATTATCTGATTTCTAACGGTTTTTTAAGTAGTTATTCTAATCAGCTTATACTAAAAACAAGATTGAGTTTCAATTAAACTGGTTTATTTGTTTGTTAAATTTATTTTATTGAAATAAAGATTGAGTTTCTTTGAAGAAGATTCAAATAGTATATAGAAATCACGATTGAATTTCTTATATATTGATTTATAATTGTTTGTCTAACTGTGTGTGTTTTGATCTTGTTTGATCTTTTAGGATGACAAACTAAACTGTTGTGACTACTGTGAACATAACTGGTTCGCTCGTTAACCACGAGTTGTTGATCATGCTGATAAACTAAAAAATTCAATGGGTAGAATTTTAAGAGGTGGCAGTAGAAGATGTTCTTCTATCTCACGACTTTGAAACTTGTGAAGTTCTTAAAATAGACTATACCTTAGGTGGAACCTCTCAGGGAAGGTTAACCCTTTAATCAGCAGTGTGTGCAAGTTTTTGAAGTATGGAAACATTCAGACTTTTGGTGTCACAACTATATTCTAAATGGTTTGGTGGATTCTTTGTACAATGTATACTGCAAAACCACGACTGTCAAATAATTATAGGAGTCGTTGGAACGCAATTATAAAACTGAGGATGTTGTACAAAGAAGTTCGTGGTAGCTCGCTTTTTTGAATTACAATATGGTTGATTCAAAGAATGTGATAACTCAGGTCCAAGATCCGCAGGTTTTGCTACACGACATTCATGTTCAGGAAATTACTTTGAGTGAAACTTTTCAAGTTGCTTCTAGTATTGAAAAGTTACCTTCAAGCTGGATAGAATTTAAAAAGTACTTAAAGCATGAGAGGAAGGAAATGACTGTTGAAGACTTGGTTGTTCGTCTTCGTATTAAAGAGAACAACAAGCTGGCTCAGAAAAACACTTATACACTTAATTTTGCCGAGGAAAATATGGTTGAGCATGGTTCGTCTTCTTCAAATTCTAAAGGACCAAGGCCAAGGAAAAGTCAAAGGTAAAGGAAAAAATGACAAAAAGGAGAAAAGGGAAGTCTGAGTACCTTGCTCCTAAAGCTAGAATTGTGAAACCGAAGTTAAAAGGAAATGAATACAATTGCGACCAGCCGGGTCACCATGCTGCACAATTACAAGATGCCGAAGCGGGTAACTCCACATCAGTCTAATATGTTGAATGATAACGTGGAAATGATTGCTATGATGTCTGATTTTGTTGCATGATCTCTGAAGTTAACCTGATAGGTTTTAACAACGATGATTGGTGGGTTGATACTAGGGCAACCCGTCATGTGTGTGATGATAATAATATGTTTCGCTGTTTTAGAGTGGTTGACAATGGAGAGAAGATGTACATGGGAAATTCTGCAACTGCTTGAATATGCCATCCGAGAAACAGCTCAAGTTGACTAATGTCTTGTATGTTCTAAAGATTCGCAAAAATCTTGTGTCCGATTGGCTGTTGCATAAGTTTTGGTTTTTCTCTTGTTTTTTAGTCTAATAAAGTTGTTCTTTCTTAAAATCAAACGTATGTTGGTAAGAGGTATGTCCTGAATGGTATGTTTAAGCTCAATGTGATAGTTGCCAAGAATGATATCAATAAAATAAATTATTGTGCTTACTTGATTGAGTCTTCTAATGTGTGGCATGAACGTCTTAGACATGTTAATTTTAATTTAATGCGTGGTTTGATTAAATTTAATAGCATACCAAGTTTTTATATCGATTGAAATTATAAGTGTGAAACTTGTGTGGAAGCCAAACTTACAAGAACATCTTTCAAATCGGTTAAACGAAAAACTGAACCACTTGATATGATACAAACAGACATGTGTGATTTGGATCACTACCCATAAGAAGTGATAATAAGTACTTTATCGCGTTTATTGATGATTGTACAAAGTATTCCTATCTTTACTTGTAGAAAAGTAAAGATGAAGCTATAAACAAGTTTTTTCTAAGAATCAACTTAGTAGGAAAATCAAGGTTGTACAAAGTGATAGAGGAGGTGAATACATGTCTCCTTTTTCTAATCTATGTGCGAAACATGGAATCAGGCACGAGTTCATTACTCCTTATTCACCTTAGCAAAACGATATTGCTGAATGGAAGAACCGTACCTTGAAAGAAATGGTTAACATTATGTTGATAAGTTCTGGTTTAGGCCAGGACATGTGGGGGTAAGCCATTCTAACGACTATTTATATTTTAAATAAGATACCTCTTTTGGAAAAAGAGGGACCCCCATATGAACTGTGAATATGAAGAAAACCACTATACAAGTACTTACAAGTATGGGGTGTTTAGCCAAGGTAGAAGTACCAACACATAAGACCCAAAAGGTTAAACCTAAATTTGTGGATTGTATATTCATTGGGTATGCTAAATATAATAGTGCTTATTATACATGATTTGAAAAATCTAGACATACAAAAGAACATAGTAATGGAATCAAAGAATGCTTCCTTCTTTGAAAACTTATTTACTTGTTTAACGAAGGAAACTGGGAGCTCACCTAGAGTAGATGAAGAAGTTTTCCAAGATAATAGACAACGAGATGATAATGATCTCCAAGATGAGCGAATAGCCTCAGTTAGAATTATTCTTGCTATTGTTGCATTAAGAAATTTGAAAGATCACCAAATGGATGTGAAAACGGATTTTCAAAGTGGAGATTTAGAAGTAAAAAGGTATATGAACCAACCTGAGGATTTCATAGCTCCAGGACAAGATACCAAAGTTTTTAGGCTTGTTAAGTCATTATATGGCTAAAAACAAGCTCCCAAACAACAAATTCAAACGTTTGATCACACCATGTTAGAAAGTGGATTCAAATATAATGAACGTGAAAAGTGTGTTTATCTCATAGACACATATAGCGTATATGTAATCTTGTGTTTATATGTTGATGGTCTGCTTATCATTGGTATTAACGACAAGATGACCAAGCTTATTAAAGACATGTTGCAATTAAAGTTTGACATGAAATATATGGGTTTTGCTGATGTGATCCTTGTAATAAAGATCATACGAACTCAGAATGAACTTGCGTTGAGTCAAGCACATTACGTGGACAAAATTCTTAATTCTTATAATGTGGGGGATTCCGACCTAGCTAGAACTCCAATTGACACCATTTTGCGTCTATATGAAAATAGAGATATACAATATGTGTTGCCTAATTAGAGTATTCAAGAATTATTGGCATGTAAATGTATTTGATGACAGGTACTCGACCTAACTTACCATATGTTATCAGTATGCTAAATAGGTATACTAGTAATCCAAGTGATGCACATTTGAAATCTATGACTAGGGTACTTCATTATTTGAGATACAATCACGATTATGGACAGCATTATGCTAGATATCCATTTATTATTATAAGATACAGTGATGCGAATTAGATATCTGACATAAAGGATTCTAGATCGACTGGTGGATATGTGTTTACACTAGGATGGGACGCTATATCTTGGAAGTCTTTAAAGGAAACTGTTATAGCTAAGTGCACGATGGAATCAGAATTTATCGCATTTGATAAATGTGGAGAAGAGGCGGAATGTCTACGCCTATTTGTAGAGTACGTACCAAGGTGGCCTAAACCGGCAACGTCCATTAGTATACAATGTGACACTCAATCGGAAATTTGCAATGCTCATAGCATAAGGTACAATGAAAAGTATAGAAATATTTTTCATCGATATAATTCGATACGACAACTACTCTTAACAAGAGTTATCTCAATTGACTACGTAAATTCAAAGGATAACATCGCGAATCCGCTTAGTAAGGCTTAAGAAAAAAGTTAGTTAGTGAGTTGTCTAAATGAATGGGACTAAAGCCCATGAACTAATGGGTTTCTATAAAGGAAATCTAACCCAGTTTACTGAAGATCCCAAGATCTGGGTTCAAATGACAACCTAATCATAAAAATGTGGGTAAGTCATGTCAATGTGAGGGAGTTACTTAATATAGTAACTTTCCTAGTACATTCCTATAACAATGTGACTTGTTGAGAGGTTAAACATATGGCTTAATGATTCAAGATTAAATCATAGAGCATAATGATTCAAGATAAAATCCGACATTATATGTTTTTAATGATTCAAGATGAAATCACCTATTGAAAGAGAAGTGGGATCCTTTCGAAAGGAAATGTGGGTGCTACATTTCCTAAGAGTTCTTGCAAAACAAAGCTAGTGTTCATGACCATAGCGAACATGACTATGTGGACATGACAAGGTCAAGGAGAGACTTGTTTGAGTGTATTTTCTCGTCTATGTAAATATAGGTTGAGTTTCAAGGACATCGTCTACTCAGATCTAGGAGACTAAGTGCATCTCACAAAAAGCAAGGTTCGAAGGGCCACACCTACCTATCCTATGCAGGACTTAACCGCAAAAATTTCACCAAAACTTTTGTGTGTTTTTTACTGATCTCCATTCATGTGGCGATTGTTGGAAACATAATTTTCAAAATGAGTTTCTACAAAATTTTGGACATAATCTAACATATGGAGTTACTAACTTTGCGTTCTCCTTGAAGAGAGTTTCGCAACGAGCTAAAGTATGTCCGATGCGTAGTTAATATAAATGAGATATCGTGTCTCAAGTGAGGCATGTGAAACACAAAATTTAGAAAAAGGGATATCTCATGTTGCTAAAAAAACTAAGTGAAAGTGCGTTTAAATAAAACTCTTGGTATTAGTTATCAAAATTTCTTTGGTTGGTTTTACTCTAACACCTATGTGTGTGCACGTAGGGGGTGCAGATTTTAAGATTCTAAGCTAAAATGAGTTCGAAAATTCTAAACTTGTGCAATCCCGCGCGACTTACGGAAAGTATCAACTTCTCTGATTGGGTTCTTTTACTCTCCAACGAAAGAGAGCACATTAACCAAACTAATACTATTATACAAGGATGCTTTTTTTAACATCAAATAGATTAGATTAAAAGCTAGCAATAAGCTAAGAAATTACAAATGGTTACAAAGCCAATCATTCCAACTAGAAACTAATCTACCTCTATATTTTAACCAATTAAAAGAACTTAAACGGATATAATCATAAATATCACTTTTTCTCATGTGTTGAGAGTTAAAATTGATGTCGTTTTGAAACATCCATACGATCCAAAACATAGAGGCAATGATGACGAAAAGGTGTTTCTTCTTTACACTTGAAATCGTTTCCGAGCCATGTAATCCAATCGGCATAAGTAGGCATAGCAAGGTCTATGATATTAAACCAGGAGCGAACCATGTGCCAAATCTGAGAAGTCACTTCGCATGAAAAGAAAATATGCTCAACAGATTTCACGTTGTTATTACAGATCGGACATAAAATAAACTCTATTATACTAGGATGCTTTGAGCATGTTTTTTCAAGAATGCGATGCTTGGTAATGGTTGCATATTGAAATGTGAATTAGGATATTTAAGTTGAAATTTAGTTCGTTTGAATCACACCCTTGTAACATAGTCAAGAAGACCGTCCCATGTTTTGAAAAAATGAAAGACATGGCCATCACCTGTATGAAACCTGCAGCGTTTAACAGACAAAAACAGAAGTCGATCAATAAGGAAAATCTGTAGGAAATTTAGGATTGGATTTTTTTCTTTGGTTACATCTTTTGGCTTTGCGGGTGACGTTGTGCAGAGGCCTGTCCTCTTTCCATTATATAACATCTATTCCTTGTTCTATCTTCCCATAGTTCTATACGATTTTTCACCATAGCCAAGTAGGAAGTGATTATTATCGGCTTATGTTCTAGCTCAACTGTGAGAACTCGTACTTTCTAGTAATTAACTTATTTCCCGTTCTTGTACTTTCTGATTTTAATAATCTTTTACCTTTTTCTTTTACTCTAACATACGTAAATACTTAGAATATTATTACATGTTTATTTTAAAATGAAGGTTATATTTTCTTTTCACGGTAACTTTAATTAAATTATATTTTAAGTATTTTTCTATTCATTTAAAATAATTTATTTAGATTTATGGAAATTTAATTTTATTTTTCCATATTTATTTAAATCAATATTTTTGATTTAAAATCCCTTGCACGTATTTTATAAAAATCATACCCGATTCGATGGAACGAGAACTGATGAAGATATATTTCGACTTTAGGAAGCCAAAAATAGTATGTTTTTATAAATATTGTATTTACATAAAATAAATTATACCAAGTTAGTGTTTTAAGAATTAAGACGGGTTAGGACTAATTAGAACTTGGGTTACAAAACTAGTAAGAATAGCAAATATGGGCCAAAAAGCCCATCCCCTTCTTATTTTTGCTACAACCGTCGGCCATAAACAACTTAAACACCACCACTTATAAAAATTGAAGTTATTGGATTTTTTCCATTGTTTTAGGCATTGAAGGTTGTTAGTGGTGAATATTACTTTATAGAATGGCTAGAAAAATTGTTGGACCACCCTTTTTGGGTCTCCCCTAGTCGCGACCACATGAACCCCCGTATGGGGTCATATTTGTTTTTTGGCTTGATGATGGGTTATGTTTAATGCTTACATTGTTACCTTTGTAGATGGTTAGGTTTGAGTTTAACATGCATTTGATAATTATGAGATGTTTGGATTGAGTGTTGTGAGGAATTATGAGTTTGAGTAGTGGAAACCTTGAATTGATGGTTAGATTTTTAGTTAAATTCGAACATCAGATTGTTGGGACTAGAACTCATAGTTTTTGTCTCTATAGAACCTGTTTGTATGACTCAGATGGATAGTATGGCCATTGTAGATGTTAGTGGCAAGTTGGATGGGCGATCAACTCCTCCAGATGAAGTAGTTAAGTCTGATTTGCGATCGACAACCCATTCTGGACCAGCATATATGCCTGGTGTTTTGCTACATGTTGTTAATCCCAAACTTAGATCGATTAGCTTTGTATTTTCAGGATAAATCAAGTATAATACATAGAGAAACTTTGTGTAATCTAACAATCTAAGTGTTATGCGGAATCTAACACTTAGAACAAAGAACAAAGCAACAAGTACGTATACCAAACTTTCAATCGATTAATATGAATGACAGAGAACAAGGTATGAAAGTCTTCTGTTGATGCAAAAGTTGGTTGATCCTTGCTAGACCCGAATTAGGCTTAATTCGGGTTGGCTGGGTACCGGCTCCTACACCAAGTGAATCGTCTGGTTGGGATCCTGCACACTAAACAACACGCGTTAAGCTTACCGTGGGAGGGTTTCCCACGATTAGACTCCGGCGTGAGAGTAAGTAATTGATTTAGGGTTATATGTGAGTTTAGAGAGAATTGTGATACCTTTGTGGAACCCTTGGGGGTTCCTTTTATAGGCAGTGAAACCCTAGTGGGCTTTCACTGATCCTTCGGCCCCAAGGAAGAGATAAACACCAGAATTAGAATGATTGTAATCTTCTAATTCTGGTAGTGAATATCCTCTCTTATTGGGGTAAAGATATCCCTAGACAGAATATTATTCTATCTAACCCTATGTCGGCCGTATCGGGCCGTGGGCCGCACACGTGTGCGCGGTTACTGTTCACTCAGGCCCATAAGCCTGACTGACATCATCCCACCCATACATGATGGGCCGGATACGGGTAGTACCCTCGGGCCGGGTTAATGACCCGGCTGGGGACTATACGTCATCATGTCCCCCTAGTCTAGTTGTTACACCCGTAGGTGGAACCTCTAGACTACAAAGATGCTCCCGGACGTACCAAGGAATTCATAACAAAGGACAATAATGCTCGATACATAGTAGCCGAGACAAATTAAATATATCATTAAATGCCAAGTCTTACGTTAAAGCCGCATAACCCGACATGAACAACTGTTCATCTGACTTGTTTGACTGACAAAAGTGCAGACAATCAGAACATTGAGCAGTGCAAACGTGTGGGTCAGATATGACCCGTAGGTCCCACCTGACGTTTCATTTGCCAGTTGCCCCCTAGCCACACGATTAAGAATAGTGGCCAACACGTGTCACTCATCCAACAGGCTGTGACCCTCAAGGTAACCCTATAAATAAGCCACCCCTACGGCTGTGTGAAACACACAGTTCACAACCTCCATTTCTGCCATTAAAGCTTTCCTTTTATCTTGAACCAAGCACGCACGGATCCCTTCACACGCAGGTTAGAATACCACGTCCTTACACTCTTTTTTAGTAATGGCCAATAGAAACAGCCCTTCCATCGGATCCGTGCTAAATGTCATGTCCCAAGACCAGTTAAACCATTTTTGTACAAATTACTTCATCCCTTCCAACCTACACCCCTCACTTCCTGGCGTCGGGGACCTCATAACTGAGGCTCCAGCGGGTAAGATAGGCCTCTATACTCGCCTGTTTGATGCGGCGAATTACCGTATTCCTTTCACCCACTTTCTCGTAGATTTGTTAGGATATTACAATGTACACATTAGTCAGCTCCACTGCATAGGTGCCTGTAAAATTAGCCAATTCGAAATCCTTTGCCGTGCTAGGAGAATCCCCCCAACCGTAGAGTTATTTAGGTTGTTTTACACCCCAAACTTAGTGAACGGTTGGGTATCTTTCAAAAAACGAGCCTCCAACAGCCCACAATCACACAACAAACCGATGGATTCACTGAAAAACTGGTATGACCATTATTTTTTCATTGACGAAGTTGTATGGCCGGGTGATTTCATCATTAGGACCAGACTACCGCACGACCCTAAGCCGCACGCCAGTACATACAATCCCCTTCACTCGCAAGAGTTAGATCTAAATAGGACTGGATTCCACAGAAACTTACCGGAATCATTCTTATGCTTGCTAGGAATTAGCCGCAATTACTTTGGTCCCTCCAATAGGTATCCTGTGTTTTGGAGAAGGCAGGGTGAAGGTAGGCTCACCATCCGTACGTCCATAAAAATGTATATGTGTTTGTATAACAACTAACATCTTTTGCGTTGTGCTGGACAGAAATGAACTTCTTTGGACTGTTGCGCCAGGGCGATCCAAAGCTTGTGCCAGAAGGTCTCCGTCCGCTTCGCGAAAATGAGCAGCCCCTCCTCGAGCACACCCGACCAGTGACGGTTGCCTTGGAAGCCGTACCGGATCCCCATTCTGACGAAGAACATGGAGATCATGGTGATGGTAACCAAATGAACCAAGGAGGGGCCGGGCCCTCCTCACCTCATAGAGAACATCAGGGAGATAACATTGAACAAACCGACTCCAGCATCCGCCGAATGATGGGCGATGATGATGATGATGAAGTGCAACATGTTAACTTGGACGAAGAGGAGGAAGCCGAAGAAGAAGTTGCTGAAGTCACAACGCAGCCCCTTACCAGGCGCACCCGAAAGAGAGGCAACCGTGCGAGAGGAACTGCATCGGTGGAAATTGGTGAACATAATGCCCCCGCCAAAAAGCTTCGAGAGGACCACCCCATGTATCAATCTGTTGGGAGTACTACCCAGGGTGCCGAGGCTAACCGGGGCGCCCATGTCGATCCCGTTACACAAATTGCCGCAACCGCCTCCGAAGGAGCAAGAAGCAATAGGTAAGAAGCCATCTCAATACGCAAGAATCTCCGCGCCATCTCTTCTCTTCTTTTTTTTTTAAGCCATACTTAATATATTCCATAATACTCGTGTCGTAGGGACGACCAAGCTGGTGCCGCGCCTCCTCCTGACACCCAGGTGAATAAGGAGAAAGGAAAAGCTGTCGAAGAAGACCCCGCGGCCCCCACAAAGTCCGGCCCTGTTTTTGAAGATGGTTCACCTCTGGTTTCCCAAGACTTCCCTTCATCCGGCGCTCCTCAACCTTTCAACCCTATTTGGACTATTACCACGGCATCGCGATTGAGGAGTGCTGACGAGTGCCGAGAGTACCTCAATAACTGTATACCACCAAGCCTGGTGCAAGAGGTAAACTCGCTCAGTCACGCGGATTTGGCAGATGAATATAATGGGACGCTAGTGCATCAGATGGCGATGGGAACCTCGATGAGGGTCAGGTTTGAAGCTGCGCTTGGGCACGTGGACTCTTTGAAGAGAAAAGTTGGTCGGAGAGAAAAGATGATTGAAGATAATGAAGCCATGATTGCTGACCTCCAATCCAAACTAGCGAATGCCGAGGCAACTATCAAGACACAATCGGCCCGTGCGAGTGAACATGATCAGCAAGTAGCCCACCTTGAGTCTCAACTAGATGCTGCAAACATCAAGGTACATATCCGTACCGCACCACCCATATATACCAAACAATGAATGTACTAACACGTCTTTTACTATAGGTGACCACGGCCGAAGCTTCTGCCCATTCTTACGCCAGCCAAGTAGATGATCTGAACCAGAAGCTGAAGGACGCGCATTTGGCCGTCCAAAACATGGAAAAAATGCAGACAGAACTTGCTGAGGAAAGGGCCATCACCCAAGAGCTGAAAGAGGCAATTGCCCAAAAAGAATTGGTGATGGATGCCCTGACCGCTGAGCGTGACAATGTACTGTGCCCTCAACTGCTAACAGCCATTGCGGGCCGTAGGTGGATGGTTGGGCATGGAGCACGCCTGGCCGTGACGAAGGTGCTAGAGGCCCCATCCTTTGTACAACAATTTGCCAACCTTGTATCTGATGGCATCGACCATGGCCGGCACGAAGGAATGGTTGAGGCTGCTGAACTGATCACCAAAGGTGGGGACATCGCCCATCACACCTTTTTTAAACCCGAAGCCGCCAGCAAGATGACTGCCTCCATGGCCGCGATGCAAGATCTGCATTACCCATTCCTGGATGAGCTAGAGGCCACCAAAGATGCCCCGAACACTGAAATCATGGAGAAGCTCAATCCTAGCATGCCTTCCACTGCTAACTTTCCTCTAACCCTTCCTGTATATGAAGACGTAACCAGGGTCGTACTGGACGAGGAACCCTTAGACGTGGTGTTGGAAAGGACCGCAGCCCAAGCCCAGAAGCGGGGAGAGCGTGATGAATGGTTGCCGCGTCTGGTGGAAGAACAAGCAGAGATGGGTAGGTTTCTCCCCTCAATTTAGGATTCTCCTTTGTCCACAATTAAACACTTGTTTTGTAATATGTATTGTTTCGATTCGTCCGTGTATGTACACGGCTAACAATTTTATGTTTTGTATATAAGTCCGTGGGTAACCACGGCGATTTTGATTTGTTTTAGAAACCTGTGTATTTGTGCTTGTGTTCGAAACATTGTAGTTTAATACTGCGTGATATACCACGTCTTACTCACAAAGAAAATACATTCAAGTCTACAATTTACTAGACGTGCAACGTGCGTCTTTATTATGCGGAGCACGGTATGGCTATAGCATATGAAACTTACCCCAACGTCTCGTGAGTAAGGTGTCCAGTAAGGATACGTGATCCGTGCGGCTGGGGTTGCATCCCTCTTACGCGGCAAGTTGAATTAGTAGGTTCACTTAATCCTCTTACCCCTCCTGGAGGCGTATGGTACATGTACGGTATTTCGAGAGAATGCATATGAAAGAAACATGGCATAATATAACACAATTAAAATTCATACGGCTAACAAAGAATCTAACAAAGAGGACAATAATTTGCACGAAACAGGCCGTGGAGCTAGCTAGGCACCACGGCGTTTTATTAGAACATTTACATTTTTTGTTTGAACAATGACGACAAGTCCTAAAAAAGTCCATAAAGGAAACTTAAACAAACATAAGAAAAACAAATAAGACAAATAACCCGCATGGTTCTTTATTAAGACCGCCTATAGCGAAGTATCCATGCGGGAGCCGTAGCTTTCAAAGATAGCACCTTTTTAGATTGGCGATGTTCCATGTGCGCTCTAGGTCGCGGCCATCCATATCGCGTAACTTGTACGCGCCTCGTCCCAAGGCTTCAGTGACTTCATACGGTCCTTCCCATTTAGGGCCCAGTTTTCCTGTATTTTCCACGCGACTTGCTTCGTTAGCACGATAGACATAGTCTCCCGGTCGAAAAGAAACACCTTTGACCTTGGCGTCGTAATAAGCCTTCATCTTAGCCTTGGACTTAGCTTCATTGATGGTTGCTACTTCCCTTTTTCCCTCCAACAGATCTAGGTTGATTCGCAGCTGTTCATCATTTGTGACGGCATTAACCTCCGCCGTGCGGATGGTAGGCATCCCTATTTCTGCTGGTATAACGGCTTCAGTGCCGTAAGCCAATGCAAACGGAGTATCTCCGTTGGCTGTTTTTATCATGGTTCTATGTGCCCATAGAACGTGCGACAATTCATTGACCCATTTGCCCTGTCGTTCATCCAGCCGCGCCTTGATTCCACTCCCCAAGCTCCTATTTGCACGTTCAACAAGGCCGTTCGTCTGTGGATGCTTAACAGACGCGAAGCGCCGCTTGATGTTCAACGATGCACACCAGTCTTTGAATGGGTTATCCGTGAACTGTTTGCCGTTGTCCGATATAATTTCTCCAGGTAGACCGAAACGGCATACAATGTGTTCCCACACAAACTTCTTGACCTGCTTACCCGTGATAGATTTTACTGCCTTGGCTTCTATCCATCGTGTAAAGTAATCCATTGCAACAATCAAGAATTTAACCCCTCCAGCAGCTACAGGAAATGGTCCTGCAATGTCAATTCCCCACTTGTAAAATGGCCATGGGGACGTGATAGGTGTAAGCTCCTGCTGCGGGTGCCGCGGTACTGGCCTATGCACTTGACAATCATTGCACCTGCGAATCATGTCGCGCGCGTCTCTGTGCATAGTGGGCCAATAGTATCCTGTTCGTAAGGCTCGGGCTACCACGGATCGTGGACCTGCATGCATGCCGCACAATCCTTCGTGTATGTCACTAATCACATAGGCCGCCTGGCGTGGTCCAACACACCGTAGCCACGGCTGCAAGAAAGAGCGCTTATAAAGGATGCCTTCCCGGAGTTCGAAATATTGTGACTTCCTTTTAACGCGCCTTGCTGCTTTTTCCTCGTCTGGGAGTGTTCCACTAGCCAGATAGTTGATGATTGGGGTCATCCACGTAGGTCCCTCCTCTTCAACTATAGCAGTCACTTCCCCTTCCGTAATAGACTTCTCTTTAAGTATTTCCACCAAAACCTGTTTAGACAAGTGAGCGAAGCTTGTGGACGCGATTTTACTGAGGGCGTCCGCTTTCTTGTTCTCGCCCCTTGGTACCTGCTTGATGGAAAACTTACTGAAAGTTGCGATTAACGTCTTGACTTTTTCCAAATACCTGACCATGTTGTCCTCCTTAGCCACATACCCACCTAGAATATGGTTCGCAACAAGCCGTGAGTCCACGTAGGCCTCAAGGTTGCGAACTCCCATTCTAGCGGCGATTTTTAAACCCGCAATTAATGCTTCATATTCCGCTTCGTTATTGGTGGCCGTGAACTCAAAACGGAGGGCGTACGTGAATTCCATACCTTCTGGATTTGTAAGGATGAGGCCTGCCCCGGACCCGTCTGTGCATGAGGATCCGTCCGTGAATAGCACCCAAGGTTCCGCTGGGACCTCCTCTTGCTTAATGACTGGTTCTTCCTCATCCGGCTTTTCGATCAGGAAATCTGCCAAGATCTGGCCTTTAACAGCCGTCCTTGGTCTGTAAGATATATTATGCCCTCCCAGTAGGATGCTCCATTTTTCTAGTCTCCCTGCCACGTCTGGTCTAGATATAACCTGCTTGATTGGCTGATCCGTAATCACGACAATCGGGTGCGCCTGAAAGTATCGGCGCAGCCGCTTTGTAGCAAATACCAATGCTAGGACCAATTTTTCCATGGGGGAATAATTCAGTTCCGCTCCTTGTAATGTTCTACTTATAAAGTAGACCGGGGTCTGTATTGTATCTCTATCCGTCATAAGTACCGCGCTTATTGCGCCATGAGTAGCCGAGAGATACATGACAAGTTCCTCCTTTGGGCGGGGAGCTACCAACATGGGGAGAGATGCGAGATGCTGTTTGAGTTGGCCAAAGGCTTCCTCAGCTTCTTTCGTCCAACGGAAGTCTCCCTTTCTAATACACTTCTTGAGCGTCTTAAATAAGGGTAATGACTTCTCTGCGGATTTGGATAGAAATCTATTTAATCCGGCTAACTTCCCATTCAGGGACTGCACCTCCTTCCGTGTCTGCGGGGACGGTAGCCGTATCACTGCGTCCGTCTTCTCTGGACAAGGCTTGATGCCGTTTGGGTCAATCAAATATCCTAAGAACATTCCTTCTGTTGCACCAAACGTACATTTCTTTGGATTTAACTTCATATTAATCCTTCTCAGCGTGTCGAATGTCTCCTGGACATCCCGGAGGAGTGCCTCCTCCGTGTGGCTTTTTATCACCAAGTCATCAACATATACCTCCAAGTTGCGTCCTATTTGTGATTCGAAAGCTTTGTCCACCAACCGCTGATACGTAGCGCCGGCGTTCTTTAATCCAAACGGCATTTTCGTATAGCAATATACGCCTTGGCTTGTGTGGAACGCCGTTTTTTCTTCATCCTCCTCCGCCATCTGGATTTGGTGATACCCTTTATATGCATCCAAGAAGCATTTGAAAGGATATCCACACAAGGATTCTACTTTCCAGTCGATTTCTGGAAGCGGGTAACAGTCTTGTGGGCAGGCCTTGTTAAGGTCCGTGAAGTCCACGCACATGCGCCAACTTCTGTCATGTTTCTTGACCATGACTGGATTGGATAACCACTCGTGGTAGTATACCTCGCGCATAATGCCTGCGTCCACCAGTTTCCGCACTTCCTCCAATATAACTTGGCTTCTCTCGGGCGCCTGGCCGCGCTTCTTTTGCTTGATGGGTTGGTACCCTTGGCGGATCTGGAGCTTATGCTCTGCTATCGCACGTGGTACACCCGTCATATGCTTTGGTTCCCATGCGAATATGTCCAGGTTTGCACTTAAAAGTGCACACATGGCCCTTTTGCCGCTATCTGAGAGCGCCCCTCCTATGGATACCTCCTGTTCCGGGTAGTCAGGGTGAATGGCCACCTTCCAATTGGGTGGTGGTGCCCCATCCTTGGGTGGTACGGGTGGTGCCGGTGTTGTCACAGTGTGACACTCGGACGTTGGCACGACTGTGTTATAAATAGTAACGATTCCCCCATCAACGGGGAATTTAATCATTCCGTGTGCCGTAGAGGGTACTGCCCGGATAGCCAAAATGCCTGGTCTGCCTATGATTCCATTATAAGGAGAGTGTGAACGTATCACCATGAAGTTCATCCACGTTGTAGTGGAATGTTCCTCATTCCCAATGGTGACAAGCAAACGTAACTGCCCTATTGGCCAGATAGTATCTCCACTAAAGCCAGTAAGCGGCGACGTGGCCGGTACTAATTGGCTTCTTATCTCTGGGCATAACTGCACAAAGCAGTGTTCATACAACACCTCTGCTGACGACCCTCCATCTACATACATGCGGCGAACATTGTGTGTTCCAATGCTTATCTCAATGGTGAGAGGCGCATCAACCACGTCACTTGCTGTGATGAGAGGGAATGAGATTTCCTTGCCGCGGGAAAATTTTTGGCCAATTTTCTGCCTCGTGCGGCGCTGTCTGGATTGGATCATGTATATGGTAGAAGGCTTGTCCTTTTGGGGATCCTTCTTATCATACTTCTTGTTGTTGTCCTTTCCGTCTTTCCAATCCTTAACCAGGTGCTTGAGTTTGCCTGATTTGATTAGCGACTCGATATGCTTCTTCAGCTGGATACACTCCTCCGTGCCGTGTCCTTTGTCATTATGGAATTCGCAGAAGCGACTTCCCTGCCGACGTTCCGGGGGTGTGGTCATTGGGGGAGGTCTTGGAAAATTCGCCCCTTCAGTCAATAAGATCTCCCGGTAGGACATCTTTAGGGGGGTGAACTTGTCGTCCGACCGTCCGCCTTTGCTCTGGCTTTTATAGTCCGAGCCCTTGTTATTGTTCTGGTTGCCCTGACCGCCCGACTGTCTCCGGGACTGGTCATTTGAGCGGTACCCATTTCCTCGGGATGGGTAGGCTGCGGCAACCGCTGTTTCTCCCTCTATGAAATTCCTAACTCTCTCCATGAGGTCATCATATCTTTCTGGACGCTTGTCGTTGAGACGCCTTATCAGTTCTCTGTCTGTTATGGCGTGCATGTAGTCCGAGATTTTCAGGAGCTCTGGCATGGTTCTCGTGCGTGTGCACTCATCATTGAAGCGCTCAGTGAAGGCTTCTGTGGACTCCCCCGGCCGTTGCTTAACAGTTGCCAATGAAACCGGATCCCTATTATACTTCTTCCTTTGAGTATAATTGTTCTCGAACGCAGTGCGTAGTTCCGTGAAACTATCAATGCTCCGTGGGGGGAGTGCCTCGAACCAGTCACGAGCGTTTCCAATTAAGGTCGAATTGAACATTTGGCACCATATAGGCATGGGCCATCGCTCAATTTTAGCCTGAGTATCAAATATTTTGAGGTGATCGACAGGATCACCGGACCCATCATACGTCTTGATACATGCCGGCATGCGACGTTTGGTGTCCTCAGAATAGTTCCGTATGCGAAGGGTAAACGGATCTTCCCTGGGATCAGCCCATGGCCGCGTGAGCCTAGGGTCATCCCATGGTTCACACCACGGACGCGAGAGGTCCTCTGCTTCCGTATCCCTATAGTAGGGGCCACCATAATACTCATCATTGCTTGGTGGTGGTGGCGTGCGCCTAGGCCGGCGGCGTTTGGGCGGATGATCATCTGAGTCCTCCCCAGACGGATCTGGGGACGGCGGTGGTGCCCCGCCTTTTGAGTAGGGACCACTTTTTTGAGACAAACCAGGAGCCTTCCTCCCTGTGTTCATCCTATCCCACACACTTGGGCGGCGTGTGGTTCTAGTCAGCTCTCGGTCTGGCCGCTCGGGTGAGCCATCCGACCTTTCTCCATCTTGAGGCTGCGTTAATTCTTGCATGATGCGATCCCCTATGCGTTCAAACACATTCCGGGGTTGAGGGTCTTCCTCAAAGGTTCCCTGCTCCCGAGGCTGAGTCCTCCTTTTTCTCCGATTTCGGGAAGGAGTGGATGGTCCACTGTCGCCAAAGTTGAGTCGGGCTTGAAGGTTCCTCCCCAGGCTCAATCTTGATGCGATCCCTGGGACGATCCTTTCAAAATTCTGAGTGAGAACTCGAGTGAGCTCATCCTCGCTGAGTGGTTGAGCTTCCACTTCCTCCTCCATTAAGGGTCTACGTGGCTCCTTGTTAGGAGGGGCTGGCGCACTTCCCGGATCAGGGTTGTCCAGGGTTGAAGTGGGCGGGGGTGTCACCGAGATCGTGCTCGTCACCCCTGCGGACTGAAGACCGCTACGGTTACCTGGACCGCCTGCGAGGCGGCTAGGTGATTGGTTGGGAATAAGAATCCCTTCCCCTGGGGGCTTCCGATTCCCAGGATTCACATTCCTGGGGTTAACTGGCGGATGCCCCTTCGTCATTGAAAAAAATCGAGATGAGGTTTTGTTCTAGCTTAGTGTTAAGGTCCCACGGATGGCGCCAACTTGTTGATGCAAAAGTTGGTTGATCCTTGCTAGACCCGAATTAGGCTTAATTCGGGTTGGCTGGGTACCGGCTCCTACACCAAGTGAATCGTCTGGTTGGGATCCTGCACACTAAACAACACGCGTTAAGCTTACCGTGGGAGGGTTTCCCACGATTAGACTCCGGCGTGAGAGTAAGTAATTGATTTAGGGTTATATGTGAGTTTAGAGAGAATTGTGATACCTTTGTGGAACCCTTGGGGGTTCCTTTTATAGGCAGTGAAACCCTAGTGGGCTTTCACTGATCCTTCGGCCCCAAGGAAGAGATAAACACCAGAATTATAATGATTGTAATCTTCTAATTCTGGTAGTGAATATCCTCTCTTATTGGGGTAAAGATATCCCTAGACAGAATATTATTCTATCTAACCCTATGTCGGCCGTATCGGGCCGTGGGCCGCACACGTGTGCGCGGTTACTGTTCACTCAGGCCCATAAGCCTGACTGACATCATCCCACCCATACATGATGGGCCGGATACGGGTAGTACCCTCGGGCCGGGTTAATGACCCGGCTGGGGACTATACGTCATCATCTTCCCTAATATCTAACCCTAAGGTCTCCTTTTATAAGATAAGGAGCCTTGAACAAAGAACTACGATCAGTTATTTTTGGAAGAAATACAAGATAAACATAGAAAATAACTTTTTTGAACATATCTTCCTAATATTACAAAACGCGTTTATCCATGCAATCCCACAGTGGGTGGGAGTATTCTTTTCAGTGGCTTAATGTCAACGGCTGCACCACACGTGAAAGTGGATAGAATATTTTTTATCGGCAGATAGAACTTCACTTGTCAGCGGCTAGGGACTTGGTCATTTTATTCCCAACAATCCTCCCCTAAACTTGATATTTACTCTAACTATCAAGTTTCTGAATAAAACAAAATATACATAGATGATTCTTACAAATATACTTATCCGTGAATTTGAATATTATTGAATCTTAAAAAGTCAACACTCAAATCACTTGTGTAGTCAACCTTCAGCTTGGTCTTGATCATGTTCTATAAAATATCTTGTGTCAGTGGATATATCTTTTCCACCAACATATACTCTGAAAACTTTGAAGTACACATATGAAATACACTAGCTGAAGAAAACAATCTCTATTCCAAGCCATCTGAATCAACTAAATCCAGCCAAACTGGATCATCCTGGTCATGGTCAAACAACCGTCTAAAGGTTGACCAGATCCTTATTTGTCCAATACTTGTTGGAACAACAACATCATACTATGCCTTCAATAACCCCTAAATGGTCTCCAAATATTCTCTATCCATACTCCTAAACAATGAGATAAGAGAAGTAAAAACTTGTACCTTACCACCATATCTTGTGACTTCCAGAAACCTGTATCTTGAACCTTCTCATACTGATTTATAGGGTTTCTAAGTTCCACAAGCTCTATAATAGAGATATCCAAAGAAGAAAGTTCCAAAGTCGCCTTCAAAATGCTCACACTAGGAAAATTTGAATTTAACAAATCAAATTCAGGAAAATTAAGCGTACACCTTTCTTCTTGGGCCTGGGTACATGTTCTGCTTTCTTTAACTTCATTTCTTCTTCCAATTCTTCATGTCTTTCAGCTGAAAGCTTGATGTAGATATTATGCTCACATATATCAACCCAGATAGGATATGCTTTATACTCTAACTCTTTAAAATCTATTCCTTGAAATTTTCTCCAAGTCTACCCAGTCTAATTGCTTCTTAGCAACATTTATATAACTCTCTCATATGTGACTTAGGCTTCATTATAACATTTGAAGCTTTATTAACTTCTATCACTTTTAAGTCCCTCTGAACTCTCAACAAATTCTCAACGCCCTAGATTCTCAAAGAAATAGGAATATTTTGCTCTATATCACTTTCTTCATACCTATGATATAAGCTTGCCATCTATGGCATATCAGAATCAACCAACAAAGTTAAACTTCTAAGCTTCTCCCTAGCTTCCTCATCATCACCATACTCCAATTGTTCTGGTTCCTCTTCTTGATCCACATATGGATCAGAACCAGCCAAACTAGCATCCTTATCACTAAAATCCATGCTACCAGACTCGGAACTAATAATTTGAGCTTTAATCAAACCCTTTTGTTGCTCCTTCACTTCCTCCTTTTGTAATCGATGTGCCAATTGCTGATTAAATTTTGTTTGTGCATCACTCTTAGAATAAACTTGTTCTTCTACCAAAATCCCTTTACCTTTATCTAATGGATCAATGGAAGGTAAAGGAATAGATAACTGTGTTGACATTTCTTTAATGCTCAATGGTGGTTAGGATATACCAAAAACAATTAGAGGTCTTTCAGTGGCTACAAATAGGTTGTCAGTGGCTAGAATAGGCATGACAGTGGATACACCAGAACTGTCAGTGGCTGCAAACTTCCCAGTACTCACTTGCTTCATAAGTTGAAAAAAGGAGAGCTTCATTGGTTTCATCATGGAAGAATCAAACTCCTTTTGCTCATTCAATCCTGTAAGAACCTCAGCCACCTCCATCATACCTATAGAGTCTTTGGAGCCTTCTTTAGAACTTTTTTCACTCAAATTCAATTGCTCCTCCCCTTTGTAAGACTCCTCTTCAAGATCAATATCAGAGGACTAACCACAAATGTCCTCCTTGGCTTACCAGCAGCTTCCAAAATAGCAAGTCTCTCCTTCAACTCTGTGAATTCAAGACCTTGATTCTTGACAGTTTGTATAAGGTATGTATTCTACTTGTGCAAGCTAATACATAATTTCCTCAATTCTAAAGGTGCCAAAGGTTCTAGAATACCCTCATCTACATTCGGGAAATTAATACTCAATGTAAATTTATTGGTCATGGGGATGGTCTTAGTTACAGTGCACTGACTTGACCTGCTTCTAAGCCAGAGTCAATAGTACCAACCATCTCCATGTCACTAACTACCCTTGTGGTAGTGGTTTCCTCTGCTACAAAGTGAAAACCACTAGGGGAAGACACACTAATGACTCTTTGGCATTTGGATATCCTAAATTGTGAAGGTGAAGAGGCCGAAGGGGTGTTTGGGTCTACAATGGGTTCGTCAAGGGTTATATTTTGAGTGTCAGGGGGTAGAGATAAGGTGACAACGGGTAGAGGTTGAGTGTCAGGGGGTAGAGAATATAGTATAGGGTCATCAATGTCCATGGCTATTACATGATTAGGTGAAGGTGGTTGGTTAGGAGCCACATCAGCAGCTTGAATAAGGTCAAGCATAGGTTGGGTCAAAGGTAAATCTTGGTCATGGGTGTTCAACGTGGTAAATAAATTTCATTTTTGCACAGGGATGTCATAAAAATGTGAATGAGCAAGAGTACATCCTTCTTTAAGTTCCAAAACAATTTATAAAAACCTATGGTAGAGTAAATACATTTTACTACCCTTATT
Organism: Glebionis coronaria; assembly: GCA_025667525.1. NCBI lineage: Eukaryota > Viridiplantae > Streptophyta > Magnoliopsida > Asterales > Asteraceae > Glebionis > Glebionis coronaria. The sequence goes on from CM046880.1 coordinate 344,918,917, forward strand.
GTTTATCATGCCTTAAAAAATCATTTTAGAAAAGTTATATCTTTGTCCACAGACCATGCAAATAAGAGCACTAGCTATATAATGGTTCATCTCATTAAAAGAAGAAGACTTTAGACTCAAACATTGAAGAAGGACATGTATAAGAAACTTCCAGGCTGGGGGAAACAAGTTTTTATCAAATTTGGAAATACGACCTACTTTTGGAAGGTTGTGCCCCAAGTCAGTCAACCCTTCATGTAGCTCATCAATGGGAACAAGATTAACTTTACCCATTCATTAAGATGTAAAATGGGAACAAGATTAACTTTACCCATTCATTAAGATGTAAAGCTTGACGAATAAGAGCTTATGTAACAATCTTAGTTTTTCCATGGATGGAGCCTTCAATTGTAATCACATCATTAATTGTTCTGGAACTAGCTGTGTTCCAAAACTATTTAATATGTGAAGTAGGAATGATAGGTTTATGAAGCAAATCATACCTTATGTTGGAAGCCAACAAGAAGTCTATCATTCCATCATACTGTGGGTTCCTAATATCTTTCTCCAAATCCCAATCATATTATGTTGTGGCTTGAATGTTAGTACAAGATCAGCAGGTTTAAATCTTTGTCCCATTGATAAAGAGTTTAGAGAAAGATTATGGTGAAAGAAAGGTGAAGATTATGGTTATGGTAGAGGAAAAATATCAAAATACGCAAGTGGAACTATTAGAGACGTAAAGGGGTAAGTATAGCAGACAAGGAGAGATTATATTTGTTGAAAAATAGGTAAGTGTATAAAAGTTCAAAATATACTCAAGAAAATCTTTAAAAATTATAAACTTATCTCTTATCATAAATAGAAAATACCTACTCAATTAAAATTACGGCCCAAAATATCTCAAAAATCACAAGTGAGTGGGACCCAATTGTGACAATCCTCAAAATTAACATCTATGCTATTAGCTATGATTGTCTCAATATGAAAATTTGGCTAGAAATTATTGCTTTTATGCCTTACTTGGTATGATGAACTGCTTCTCACAACCTGAACTGGCATTACAACATATTCCTATATGTTTCCAATACAATATATATATATCAAGTCTAAGATCTAAAAGTGATCTAATAAGTTCAATATCAATAAGAACATCTCAATTATAACTATGATGCCCTAAATTCCATTAGAAACCCTAGAATCGCTATAAATGAGTTATAAACTCAAGAATGGTAAGCTATGAATGGAAAACACATATGAATAAGTCATTAAGGATTATAAGCAAGTTATAAACTATACTTTGAAGACATAATAATACCTAATGACATATAGTTGAGTTTAATAATTTATAACTTGTAGAATCCCTAGATGTAATAAAAATACTATATAAGCCCTAGAATAAGTGTTTATAAAGGTACAAACACTAATTATCCAAGATAGAAAGTCATTAGCATTAATGACCTAAAAACCCTAATATTAAGAAATTTACATAGAATCACTACCTAGTGCTTTTTGGACAAGTCTATAAATATTTATAGGACTTTATTAAGGTTATAAGATTATTTTAAGACAATGTACAAGTACCATAATTCACACGGTACAAGATTTCAATGCATGGCTTGCAAGTTAGGTCAAAATGGGTATTTTCACCCTTTGGACATGTTTACTTAGGATGACTTAACAAAACAAATGTAGGGACTTCATTAACACATTTAGGACAATGTAGGATTTATAAAATGAGTTTACATCAGTAGCTAATTGAAGGATAATCACTTTTACTAAGACTTAACCATAAATCATTAAAAACCCTAACCCGCCTAAGTTTTCTTCCCATTTTAACATCAAACCTTTGTTAAACTTCAAACCAAAGACCCAAACTTCTTAATTACAATGTAAATACCCTAACTAAACCCTAATCCATCACAAATCACATTACTAAATCCTTAATCACCAAAATCACAAAGTATAAAGTTACAAGCCCTAATTAGTACCCGATTTTACATTTTCCCTCCAAAAACCCATTTAAACCATTTCCCTCCTAAATTCAAATATAGACCAGATATTTTAGGATGTTATGAGATATTTTCCAAGTAGGTTCATCACCTACTTGTAGATGACACATCCTCCTTCTTATCTTAAAAATTTGTGGCCTAGTTATGTCCTTAAACTATTGATAAGTTTGAATCTAGCTTGTATGGTCATCCCTATACTTGAGTAGATCTTCCCTAGAATACATTAGTAACTCCTCTAGCTGAATTACACGTCTGAAACCTTTCCTTGGAGCCTAAGTGCTCGAATTACTATAAATAGTGGAGAATGTGCATAGTTAGAACTTGCACCACGTTTTCTCTTAACCTCCATACCCATTCTGATTTTCGCTTCTATATACGTCCTAGAACATTTCCCAAGACCAGAAACCAGGTTTAGAAGCTAGCCATTGAAGCTCTTGAAGCTTTGATAGCAAGATGTGCTCATAGGTAGCCATTAGGAGCCATTTTGGAGCATCCTAGGTAATTTCTATGTTAGCTATGCTTTGATCTTGTTATAATGTTTTAGTAGAGTTTTTATAATGCCCAAATTATGTTAGAAAGATAATCTAAAAGAAACCAAGTCATTTCATCATTTTAAATGAAAGTTATAAGTTAAAGATATCTTAAAACCCTAGTTTTGTAATTTACACAAAATAATAAGCAAAAACTCTTTTCAAAAGATATAATTCTGAAGAAATGTTTTTATTATGATTTTAAAATGTTTTGAAACTTTTTTTAACATCCTAGATCATTTGGTCCATTTTTTGAGGTTGTAATGTGATTTTTACAAGTTCAGGGGACTAAAACTATCATATTTGAAACAATTTAACATTTTGGGCCAAAATTATCATTTTATGAAAGTATAAGCTATAAAAATAAATGTTTTAAAGTTTGAGTTCATAAGGTTAAATATTGATGGTTTAAAATGCAAATACTAAACTATATACTTTAGGGGTTAAAAGTGTAATTATACCAAAGTATAACAAAAAGGGCTATTTTTGCAAATTTGAAACTAAAGAGGACTAATTATGAATATGAGGAAGTAATTAAAGTATCATGTTAGTAGGGAACTTTATACAAATATGTTCCATCTCGATATTACGTTCTGACTAAGTGGTTGGGTTTACGATTTAAAGTGTCATCACTCCTCAAACATTTATAGAATACCTTCTGAGTATGATGGCCCGATAAATGATGCTAGAATTACAACCAAATATTAATGGAATAATATATAACCAACACTTTACAAAATTGAACCAAAAATCAAAGACTTGATACTATACACAATGTATTAATCCAGGTTTGTGTGAAATCAAGCTGTTGTTCATGAGATCAAGTTGTGATTTGTATGATCAAGTTGTTTATCTGTGAATGAAATATATCTAATTATAGCTCGGATTCTATGGACATAAGGTGAGTTCATAGCCTCACTTCTAAATGCTTTCTAAATAATTTCAAAACTCGTGAGGGGGATATATGCTAAATTAGAATACAAGTATTTTTGGTATGCTTTCCAGATATGATTCATTGACAATATGTTTACTGCTGCCTATGAAAGTCCCTTTTTAATTGTGAACCGCTAATCATTTCTCGGAATGAGCGCTAATATCATCAATAGTACTATTGGAGACTAACATCTCCTGTTTGGGCAAGTCGCACTTGCTAGCACCTCAGTGGTCAAACAAGCATACTTTATTTTGCTAATAAGGATAATTTTAGTCGACTTCCTCAGAAGTGCAAGGTGTTGGTTCCTATGTCTAGTCACAGTATCATAAGCTTAGTGCAATTAAATCATCATTTTATCAAACTTACGAGCAAATAACAACGTAGCTCAGGAAAAAGGATCTTGTATTCAAACTGATTTTTAAAACTATGAATTCACTCAACCTTTGTGTTGACTTTAAGCATATATTTCAGATAAATGGTGATTGATAGCATGGAGCAGCACGAGGTTGGCATGAAGAGGCACAAGCTTGAAATTATTAACCTAGATTTTGGGAACCTCATATTGTAAAACTACGATTTTTCAATGAAATATAAAGAAAGTTGATTTCATAACTCTTTTGAGTTGTTTTCTACTATTATGACTTGTGTTCTATGAAGTAATACCCCAGATCAATGTTCTGCTGCGTAAAGGTAAAATAAGGGTGTTACAGATTGGTACTCAGAGCCATGGTTATAGAGAACAAGTAAAATTTTGACTATAACTACTTTTAAAATAATTTCAAGAAAGTCCTCCGTGCCCATGCCAGCGCTGCTACAAGAATGAGGTAATATTATACCAATACTAGGACTTCTACCCTGTAGAACAATGTGTAAATGACACCATGTTTATGTGTAAGTATAAAGATGTAATATTTTAGGATTTATCGACGTCTCTAGAAATAGGTATCCCTATCTCCCTCCTATTATCATCTTATCGGATTCTCAAGAAGAGCGTTCTGCAAGTATTCCTAATAACTTCCCATAGTATATTTCCACTCTCCCGACGAATAAACCTTATGATACTTCAGAAAATTCACCCAAAGATCATAAAATCCCAAAAGCCGTTTTACCCTTTGATGACGACCCCTATATTCAAGTTATACGAGCATATAATGAATAAGTAGATTTTACACCTCGACACCAAGATTTTCCATCACCTTACCCTATTAATATACCATCGCCTATATCTGAAACCTTACCTAAAAATACCTATGAACAACAACTTATAGATGTCCTACCCTATATGAAAGAATTTCCTCCCGAGCGTATTGAAGATCTTGAAGATAAAGTTGAAGGGCTTAGGAAAAACCGGACAATTATACAACGATACGATATTTTGAGAAGTTAGAAGGCGATTTTGAAGAAATCAAGGCTAAGTTATGGAGAAGACAAATGATACACGATGAAGAAATTATTCAAGCTCGACTGAAGATTTCTACTCTTGAGTTAGTCATTGAGAACATTTAAATTAGACATCGAGCCAATATACGAAGTCTTTTTGATGCCATCAAAGAACTTAAGGGGGAGAGACGAAAACATTAGACTATTAAGTTGTAAATACTTTCAACTTTATGTCTTCACTTTTATGTTAACAGTGAAGCTTGTCTTGTATGTTTAACCAGACAAGTTGTTAATAAATAAAAGTCGTGTTTTTCATCTTGTCATTTCATATTCATTTTTGAGGAGTAAGAAACCCCTATTTCTTGGTTTTCTCACAAATAAGTATGAATGAAATTGCGTTAATTCTAAGAAAAGCATATACTTGATAAAGTATATATTCTTTAAAAATTAATGATAATTATCAAGTTGAACATAACCCGCAAGTTTGAAGAAAGAGTAAGGAAACTTCCCAAGTTTTCTAGAAATATTCTATTCTGGGCTTTTGTCTATCAAAAGATTCTTTTTGGAAAATATATATGAAATGCAAAAGAGAAGTTTGTTCTATAAGACGAGTTTTTACATTTTCCGTTATATTCCTCCATTCCATATCATGGAAATATTATCTTACGATTATGCATGAGTCATATCTTTATAAATCCATTGTTAACTTTGGAACCATGTTTCATAGTTGGATTTATTATCCTCAGATATGAATGATAATCAACATATTAAGTTCCCACTACACCCTACCAAATTAACCCAAAAGACATACCTTGTGTTCGATAAACATTTAGATGTGTCCATATACATATGTGAAAAATATTTTCTGATATAAGTATATCTTGGATTCTAAATTATTTCTATTCTTTCCCTTCATTCTAAAACCTAAAAGTATTTGACGAAGAATTGACGATAACGTGGCTGCAATCCTAGAATTACAAATTGTCAATAAGAAGTATTATCCGTATGAAGACTCGATGACTAGTTAGTTTTTGATATCCAAGGAAGAAAAGATGCTATTAGTATCACCCGTTGGATTACAAGAGCCAATTCTGTTTCCTATCATAATTAATCGTATTTGAAATTATAAATTGAAGCTTGCTATAAGAAGACAACAGTTCGTCAGTTATCTTGGTAAATTCTTTATACTCAACCCATTGAGATAAAAGAAATACATAAGATCGCTTGATTAAATTTCAAATATTTCTTATCGAGAAGATGAAAGAAGAACTCCGCTATCTAATGACAAAAGGAATTAACCTCGAGACATATACGAGGAAATTTCAAGAGTTAGTAGAGTTAAATCCTATTCCGTAGAATGAGAAAAACCTTCATCAGAAGATTTTATCAATGAATTATGTCATGGAATTTCATCTGAAATTCTTTTAAGAAGAACCCATCAAAAGATTTTGTTAGATCAGTTTATTAAGGAATTTTATCGAAGATTTTGAAGAAAGATTACCACTTCCAAAATCCTAATATTTTGGAAAAAGTCATTAACTTTTACCCAAAGAATTGATGAACAAGGTAATTAGGAACAATCCTGTGCAAAAATTAGAAAAGTCTTAAGCATAAACTCGGCAGTGAATGAACGTCCGTAGATTATAGTAAACCATAACATAGGATTATAAATCCAATCTACGGTGAATATGATGGAAATTTTCTTCTTTGTAAGAAATGCACCCTGCATCACATAGAAATTTGCACCATCTGGTCTCAGATTTTCAACATAGTATATCACTGGACTAGGATTTGTAAGGGCAAGTGGCCTTATAAATCATATGTTTGGTAGGATTATTCTGTATTTTATAGGGAATAAAATACCATCTTCTATTTTAACGTTGTTTGTCTCTAGAAAAGCGTATTCTTAGATTTCATATACAAAACGTCTTACATACGCCTACGTAAGAAGGAAATCTAGGGGTAGAATAGATGTCTATATTCGTGTTATGTTGGAAATTTCTAAGTCAATGATTTACATTCTGTTTATTTGATTGAATTAGGGCGCTTCTTCAGTCAAATGAATAAATCTAAATCACTAAATTTATAATTTCTTCCTTGCATAAAGTTGGACGCATCTTTATGTTAGTAAGAATTTATAAATGGACTTAAAGAGATTTGATATAAGACAAGTGTGGACTTAAACAAACGTTAGAATTCTAACTGAGAAATTACGTGTATTACTATATTAGAAAAGTACGTCAATGTTCGTCTTAGATTTGGAATTTGTAAATAATTGAAAGTTGAAGTATTCCATTCAACTCGAAGAAACTTTGAAATCCTTATATTGTGCTTTTAAAGCGGAATATTAAGTCGTCCGACTTACTAGTTCAACCTGAATTCCTCCATGGAAATAGGAAAGAACAATGAGGATTTTATTACTTCAAGTAGACATGATGCCATCTAGATCATTGTCAATTATCTTACCAGAACTATAGGATTTATTCCTATCTAGGAAATTGATAATATGGAAACTTTGACAAGATTATTCAAGAATTAATCTGTCGACATAGACAACCAATATCTATCACCTAAGATCGTGACAAGTGTTTCACATCTTAATCCTAAAAGTATATACAAAATACCCGAGGGTAATATTTTATACTTACTTAAAATAAGTATACTAATGTGCTAAGTGAAAGAACTATCCAGATACTAAACTACATACTCCTTGTATGTCTTATAAAGTTTAAAAGGACACTTAACATTGGTAAAGTTTTCCCGTGTAACAATAGTTTTCATACTAGAATGAAAGCAATACTACTTGAAGCACTCTATCGATAGAAGTGCCATTTGTGTATCTGTTGGGCTAAAGTTGGATATTTTCAACTTACGAAACCCAAATTAATTCATGAAACTATTGGAAAGATTTTATTAGAATGTAGCTTCGTAGAACGTTGAATTATGTTAAGTATCTGCTAGATTTAAATGGTAAATTGGAAAAACTGTTTTGATAAAGATTTCTCACTGTTAATGAGAAACTACACTATATTATCTATTTGAGAAGGATGTTTTTTCTATCAATTACCCAAATTGATTTTGAAAAATGCGAAAATCAATTCAAGATTTTGAATTGAGCAGTGACATATTGACTTGAGTTTCCCAAAGAACTCAGTAATAATCACAATCCTTTTTGTATTTTGGAATCTAATAAAAAAATTATGTGATTAAATGATTGATTTAAAACTAAATACCAACCGTAAAGCTGTATTCTTGATATGTGAATAAAATTCTAAGAAAGAATTTGAACACCCACGAGATATGTTTGCCCTTGATATGCTATGTTACCCTTATAATCTCGGGACGATATTTCTTTAAGGGGGAGAGACTGTGACAACCCTCAAACTTCACATCTATGCTATAAGCTATGATTGTCTCAATATGAAAATTTGGCTCGAAATTTTTGCTTTTATGCCTTACTTGGTATGATGAACTACTTCTCACAACCTGAATTGCCATTACAACATATTCCTATATGTTGGCAATACAATGTATATATCAAGTCTAAGATCTAAAAGTGAATTAGTAAGTTCAATATCAATAAGAACATCTCAAATATAATTATGATGCCCTAAATTCTCTTAGAAACCCTAGAATCCCTATAAATGAGTTGTAAAATCAAGAATGGTAAGCTATGAATGGAAAACACATATGAATAAGTCATTAAGGTTTATAAAGAAGTAATAAACTATACTTTGAAGACATAATAATACCTAATAATGGCAAGAACAAACCATACAAAGCTTAGTACAAGTAATTGTACATAATAGTCTAGATCACCACCTAGAAACCCTTGGTAAACAATATTTCAAGCAATGTAACTACATAAAATCTATGTACTATTATCAAAAACAATATACTAATTACAATCTATCAAATGAAGGAAAGTTAATTGATCACAAAATGCTAATATTCACTAATCCAAGGCTAATTACAAGTCTAGTAACCAAGATTAGCATATAAAATCCATTTCACATTGAATTAGAGTCTAATATTTTACCATAAATTATAAAACTCAAATATATATCATATAAAAATACATACATTTATTTCAAGTCATGTTACAAGTTGGTAAAACATAAAGTACACGTTATCAAAACATAGGATCTTAAGCTCCCATAATTGTCCCTAGAATATGATAAACCTACACAAACCCTTAAACTAAAAATGTAGAATCCCAAGAAGTCACAACATACTATATAAGCCCTAGAATAAGTGTTTATAAAGTTACAAATACTAATTACCCAAGATAGAAAGTCATTAGGGTTAATGACCTAAAAACCCTAATATTAAAAAATCTAGATAGAATCACTACCTAGTTCTTTTTGGACAAGTCTATAAATATTTATAGGACTTCATTAAGGTTATAAGATTATGTTAAGACAAATTACAAGTACCCTAATGCAAAAGTTACAAGATTTAAATGCTTGGCTTGTAAATTAGGTCAAAATAGGTATTTTCACCCTTTCGACACGTTTACTAAGAGTAACTTAATAAAACCAATGTATGGACTTCATGAACATATTGAGGAAAATTTAGGATGTATAAAATGAGTTTAAATCAGTAGCTAATTGAAGGATAATCACTTTTACTAAGACCTAACCATAAATCATTAAAAATCCTAACCCGCCTAAGTTTTCTTCCCATTTTCACATCAAACCTTTGTTAAACTTGAAACAAAAGACCCAAAATTCTTAATTACAATGTACATACCCTAATTAAACCCTAATCCATCACTAATCACATTCCTAAACCCTTAATCACCAAAATCACAAAGTATAAAGTTACAAGACCTAATTAGTACCCGGTTTTACACTTTCCCTCCAAAAACCCTTTTAAACCATTTCCCTCCTAAATTCAAATATAGACCAGATATTTTAGGATGTTATGAGATATTTACAAGTATGTGAATCGCCTACTTGTAGATGACACATCCTCCTTCTTATCTTAAAAATTCCTGGCCTAGTTTTGTCCTTAAACCATTGATAAGTTTGAATATAGCTTGTATAGTCATCCCTAGACTTGAGTAGATCTTCCCTAGAATACATTAGTCACTCCTCTAGCTGAATTACACGTTTGAAACCTTTCCTTAGAGCCTAAGTGTTCGAATTACTATAAATAGGGGAGAATGTGCATAGTTAGAACTTGCACGCCGTTTCTCTTAACCTCCATACCCATTCTGATTTCTACTTCTATATACATCCTAGGACATGTCCCAAGACCAGAAACCAGGTCTAGAATCTAGCCATTGAAGCTCTTGAAGCTTTGATAGCAAGATGTGCTCATAGGAAGCCATTAGGAGCCATTTTGGAGCATCCTATGTAATTTCTATGTTAACTATGCTTTGATATTGTTATAATGTTTTATTAGAGTTGTTATAATGCCAAAATTATGTTAGAAAGATAATCTAAAATAAACTAAGTCATTTCATCATTTTAAATGAAAGTTATAAGTTAAAGATGTCTTAAAACCCTAGTTTTGTAATTTACATAAAATAATAAGCAAAACCCCTTTTCAAAAGCTATAATTCTGAAGAATTGTTTTTAATATGATTATAAACATGGTTTGAAACTTTGTTTTAAATTCCTAGATCATTTGGTCCATTTTTGAGGTTGTAATGTGATTTTTACAAGTTTAGGGACTAAAACTGTCATACTTGAAACTATTTAACATTTTGGGCCAAAATTATCATCTTATGAAATTATCAGCTATAAAAATTAATTTTGGAAAGTTTGAGGTCCTAAGGTTAACTATTGAGGGATTAAAATGCAAATACTAAAACTATATACTTTAGGGGTTAAAAGTGTAATTATACCAAAGTATAACAAAAGGGATATTTTTGCCAAATTTGAAACTAAAGAAGATTAATTATGAATATGAGGAAGTAATGAAAGTATAATGTTAGTAGGGAACTTCTTACAAATATGTTCCATCTCGATATTACCTTCTGACTGAGTGGTTGGGTTTACGAAATGAAAGTGTCCTCACTCCTCAAACGTTTATAGAATGGCTTCTGAGTATGATGGCCCAAACAATGATGCTAGAATTACAACCAAATATTAATGGAAGATTATATAACCAACACTTAACAATATTGAACCAAAAATCAAAGACTTGATATTATACACAATGTATTAATCCAGGTTTGTGTGAGATCAAGCTGTTGTTCATGAGACCAAGTTGTGATTTGTATGATCAAGCTATTTATCTATGAATGAAATATATCTGATTATAGCTCGGATTCTATGGACATAAGGTGAGTTCATATCCTCACTTCTAAATGTTTTCTAAATAATTTCAAAACCCGTGAGGGGATATATGCTAATTTGGAATACAAGTAATTTTGGTATGCTTTCCAGATATGATTCATTAACACTATATTTACTGCTGCCTATGAAAGTTATTTTTTAATTGTGAACCGCTAGTCATTTCTCAGAATGAGCGCTAATATCGTAAATAGTACTAGTGGAGACTGACATCTCCTGTCTGGGCAATTCGCACTTGCTAGCACCTCAGTGGTCAAACATGCATACTTTATTTTGCTAATAAGGATAGTTTTGGCAAACTTCCTCATAAGGTCAAAGTGTTGGTTTCTATGTCTAGTCGCGGTATCATAAGCTTAGTGCAATTGAATCATCATTTCATTCAAACTTACGAGCAAATAACAACGTAGCTCAGGAAAAGGATCTTGTATTCAAACTGATTTTTAAACCTTTGAATTCACTCAACCTTTGTGTTGACTTTAAGCATATATTTCATATAAATGGTGACTGATAGCATGGAGAAGCACGAGGATGGCATGAAGAGGCACAAGCTTGAAATTATTAACCTAGATTTTGGGAACCTCATATTGTAAAAACTCTGATTTTTCAATGAAATATAAAGAAAGTTGATTTCATCACTCTTTTGAGTTGTTTTCTATTATTATGACTTGTGTTCTATGAAGTAATACCCAGATCAATGTTCCGTTGCGTAAAGGTAAAATGGGGGTGTTACACCAATGGTTTTCAACGGTCAAAATTCTTTCAGTGCCAACGATCATATTTGACATTGTGTACAAAGTGCTTTGTTAGGGGCTAGAAAAACTATGACAGTGGGTAGAAATACACTGTCAGAGAATAGAAATTTTAAGACAAAGACCTTAACAGAGAAATTATTCCTAACAGAATCAAATCTTCTCCATCAAGTATAAGTTTTGCAAGCACTGTCCAAGCACACACACTTGCATAAGCAAGATAGATATGCTTGTCCTCTAGTGTCCCTTTCTCACAAATACTAGATGAATAAAAATAACTAATATAATGACTCTATAACTCCCTAGTTAGCCCAAAAATACACAACCCGAGTCTCCCATCCAATCAATCTCAGTTCTAGGTCAAAAACATCTTGGCAACATACATATCTTGTGAGAGATGTGCATGCTACAGTGCCTCAAGGTCTAGAAATTCTAACAATACCAAAGGAATGCTTTCAATATTCTTAGCCCCCACTCACCAGTAGACATAATCTGGAATTGTGATAAGAGCACTCTAGAAGTACCCAAAAGCCTAAAGGTATCCTAATACCTCCCCTTAAAATAAGAATATACTTACAAACTTTTACATGTGGAGCAATAAATTTTTATTTCAAGATAGGAATGTAGCATTCCAACCATTATAAATAAATATTTGCTACTTACAAAGAAAGTAATGATCAACCACCAATCCACATTGCTCCAAGTCCTACATAGTAAGACAAAAACCATAAAAATGCACCAACAGAGGCTACATATCCCACGTCAGTGGGTAGGGATAACCCGCCAGAGGATAGAAAAGAAAAGTGGAAAAGGCTAACTTTACCTAAAATAATAACAGTGCATGCCCTTATACATATTGTTATAGCATTTAGACAAACATTTGTCAAGGATTCATCATTCCAATACTTGAAACCCCAATATTGGAACCTCCCAACATCAAAAGGTTTTGTTAAAAGATCTGACGCATTATATTTTGTATCTATTTTCTCTGGTTGAACCAAACCTTTTTCAAAATAATACCTAATAACATGGTGTCTTATATCTATGTGTTTAGTTTTAGAATGATGTACAGAAAATTTAATTATACAAAGGGAAATGTTATTATCTACATATATCATAGTATGCATAAAATTATACCCATAATCTAGCAACTGAAATTGAATCCATGGCACTTTTCCACAACATGCAGCAGCCACATACTCAGCCTCAGTTGTAGAATTGGCCACAATGGTTTGCTTCTTGCATTGCCAAGATATCAATCTGCTCCCTAAGAATTGGCATCCACCTGTAGTTGACTTTCTATCTCAATTGTCACCTCCATAGTCACTGTCTGAATATCCAAACAATTCCAAGGGGGAGTCTTTAGGGTACCATAATCTCAAGGTCAGATAGCACCTAAGGTACCTAAAGATAATTTTCACTACATGAAAGTGACACTTTTTAGGAGTCACTTGATGGCGTGCACATGCACGTACAACAAACATAATGTCATGCCTAGAAGGTGTGAGATACATCAATGAACCAATCATCGACATATAATGTCTGAAATCAACATCTTTCCTCTTTCCAAGCTTTCCCCAAGGGTGTTCCCTATCCATGGGTGTGCTAGCCCCCTTCTAATGTGTGGAAAACCTAAACTTCTTCAATATCTTAGCTACATATTTATCTTGAGAGATAAAAATTTCATCCTTCCTTTGTTGAACTTGAAGACCAAGGAATAAGTTCTCTCTCCCATAGCACTCATATGAAATTTATCTGGCATCAGCTTAGAAAACTCATTGCTCATCTCTAGGTTAGAAGATCTAAAGATGATATCATCAACATACACCTAAACAAGTAGAAAATCTTTCCCTTTATGCTTGGTAAATAATGTCTAATCTATGGTCCCCCTTTTGAACTCGTTGTCCACTAGATATGTGGAAAAAGTACTCTAGGGTCTTGATGAAGGCCATACATTGCCTTTTTCACACTGTACACTTTATCTGGATGCTCTGAATCTTAAAATCTAGGAGGTTTCATAACATATACTTCCTCTTTAATGGTTCCATACAAGAAGGCACTCTTCACGTCCATTTGACACTATGAATCTCATGCAAGAAGCATAGGTAAGGAAAATCATTATTTCTTCTATCCTAGCAACGGGTGCAAAAACCTATTCATAGTTAATCCCCTATTCTTGTGTGTAACCTTTAACAACCAATCTTGCCTTGTTTCTGGTCACAATTCCTCTTTCATCTTTCTTGATTTTGAGAATCCAACGTGCTCCAATAGGCCGGACATGTTTAGGACAATCAACAAGATCCCAAACATCCTTAATAGCAAACTGGTGAAGTTCATCTTGCATTGCTTCAACCCAACTTTCATCCTTAAGAGCATAAAAAATATTCTTAGGTTCTGCTTGTGATAGAAAACAGGCAAACAAGCGTTCTTAAATCCATTCATTGTCATCTTTCTTGTGAATATTGGAAATGAAACCACCTTGACGTTTCTTTTTAATTCTGGTTAACCTTGGAGTGTGTAGAGAACCAATAATTTAGGTAGAAGGATGGTTCTTGGTTATAGATAATCTTGTCACTCCCACAAACGAGTTATCCACTTGAATGGTAGACTACAAGTTGCTAGTATCGTTTTCTTCTTGTGTTTCATACCCACAGTCATCATTTAGAAGATTTTCAGTGGTTGGATGGAAGCCACTGACACTATCATTAGGTATGGATTCAATAACAAAATCAGGAGTGGACTCGTCAGTGGATAGAGTAGAGCTTTCAGTGGGTGGGTTCTTGACACTAACACCATCGTCAGTGGATAGAACTGTACTGTCAGTGGCTCCAAAGCCACTGACATCTTTGACTTCATCACCCTGTGGCTTTTCTTTTTCCTTTCTCTCCTCTTTTTTTCAGTAGCAGATGTCTTCACATACTCTTCCCTTCAAATAGGCCCATCCAAGACATTGAATGAGGAGATGTGCTTAGTTTCTTGTGATCCTAAACCTTCCCTAGCTTGAATACCTGCATGATTAGTATTTATAGCTTTCAAATTTGCATGATTAGTCACAGGCATATAATCCATAGATCTAGTCAATGGTTCTAAATCAAATACCCAATTTGGACCAGATTTAGGATCACTAGGCTTATTCTCCAAAAAGTCAACATGAATGTTCTCTGTAATGAGGTTTGTCTTCTTGTTATAAACCATATACCCTTTGCTATTCATAGAGTATCCTACAAAATATCCCTCATCACCTTTGCATTAAACTTACCTAGGTTGTCACTTATGTTCATGATCAAAAAATGACACCCAAAGGGTCTAAAGAAGTCTTTTACAGGCTTCGTATTCGAAAATAGCTCACAAGGGGTTTTGTTGGGAGATTTGTTGATTAAATCTCTATTCTGAACATAACAGGTTTTACTTACAACGTCAGCCTAGAAATCAATGGGTAACTTGGCATCTGCTAACATGGTCCTAGCTGCTTCAATGAATGTCATATTTCTTCTCTCAGCTACACCATTTTGCTGTGGAGTTCTAGTTGTGCTAAACTCTAATAATTCCTTTCTTGAGACAGAAGGCATTTAAAACCTTATTTCTAAGCTCTCCACCATAATCACTCCTAATGATTTTACCTCATTCCTAGTTTTTTTTCTATTTGGGTGATAAAGTTAACCAGAAACTGTGTGGTTTCTCTCTTTTCTCCTAAAAAGAAAGTCCATGTAAATCTAGAGTGATCATTAGTGATTACAAAACAATACCACTTATGACTAATGGTAGCCACTGATGTAGGTCTAAATAAGTCCATATGAAGCAAATTAAGAGGTTTAGAACAAGACTGAACAAGTTTATACTTGAAAGAGGCTTTATGATGCTTGCCTTTCAAGCATGCAATACGGGTATGGTCATTTTCAAATGCCTTAGAGGATAATCCTCTGACAAGATCATTCTTAACAAGCCTATTCATGTTCTTAAAATTCAAGTGCCCTAGCCTTCTATGCCATAAATTACTCTCATCCATTGACGCCTTAGCATACAGACAGGTTTCATTATTTTTTTTGAAGGCCATCAAGATTAACAACATACATGTCCTTTTGTCTAGGCGTCCTATACTCAATAAACTTTTCAGATGGCATTTCAAACTCTTTGCTTAACACTAAGCATTATGTATCAGTAAAGAGAACTTTATTTTTGTTGTCACAAACTTGAGACACACTAAATAGATTGTACTTAAGTATTTTTACCAGGAAAACTTCCTCAAACTTCAAAGAATTTGTGACAATGGTACCTTTACCATAACTACTTACTTTGCTTCCTATAAAGTACATAGTGTTACTATTGCTAATGGGAGTAAAGTCTGATAAGTATTCCTCCTTCCCCGTCATGTGCCTTGAGCATCCACTATCCCAATATGCTAAATCATGACCTGATTTTGGATACTCTACACATATAGAAAAAAATTAGTTTTCTTTGATGATCTATTCCTTGTCAGACTTGGATCAGTCTAGTTGTTCAACTATATTGGCCTAATCCCCAACACAAATCCTTGTTCATCCCTTTGTGCCCTAAACATCCAATTAGATCCAATGGGTTTAGTGGTGACCTTCTCAATATATTTAAATTTGTTGCAGGTCATTGAAACACCATCAAAAGTAGAGTTTTGTTCTTTTTTAGGTTTCCAAGCTAGGTGAGATGATGCCTTAAACCCTTGTCCTTTATTTACCAAGTATCTGTTGGCATATGGTCTAACATAAGGTCTAACAGCGGCTAGCTGGGGCATAGTGCTACCAAATCTAGGGTTGTCACGGGTAGCTTTGCCCTGTCAGAGAGTAGAGTTACCCTTTAGTGGATAGATTATGGTTTGCAATAGCAACCTACTGTTTGTTAGACCATGTGTTGGTCTTTTGAAAGGGTCTTTGTCCATAAGTATTAGTTTCTCTGGTAAAGTAGGGTGCAAGTCTAGAAGCTTGTGGACTTATTTGGGCAAATGGTCGATGGTCAACTGTGGGTGCACTCTTGTCAGTGGATAGGATGTATCTACTATGACACGTATATGATAAGTGATTAAAGCAATGTGTAACATGCCTTTTTAGACACAAACCTATGTCTAAATTGATTATAACCCATCCCATTCACTCTCCCTTGGCTTCCTCTAGGTGATTTAGGTTTTCTATACATCTCTAGATATTTAACACTAGGTTTGCTTTTGGTAGGAGAACCAAGGTCAACTCGCTTACCATCAACTGGATTGGTAACAAAAATAGGCTTAGAGTCACTGGTTTCATCACTCAACAATCCTCCTTTGACAAAGAGAAAGGGATTTTCAGCCTTCTATTATTCTAAATCAGTTTTCTTCCTCTCTGATATGAGCAAAATCTCATATCAATTAATCAACAAATCACCCTAAAACACATGGAAAATACCTAACTTTTGTGCTATAAAGCGGAATCATGTGGTATGTTTTGTGTTTGTGCTTAAATAGGTAACATGGATACATTTTCAAGCAAACAAGAAGAAATCAAGCTTATTTGTGATGAAAAAGACAAAGAAGGATCAAAGATGACAAGTCAATTGAAGATAAAGGACCTATCTTGACAACATTCCAAAGTTGAGGGACTTAAAGTGCAATTTGGTCAAAGTCAAGATTCAAGTCAAACCTGGTCAACTCTAAAGTCAACCAACTCAAAGGGCCAAAATAAACAAGAATGCAAGTTGAAGGACTGAAAATGACATTGGAATGAAGATTATGGCTTATTTTGATATTCTACCGAAGTTAAGGGGTTGAAAGTGATAAAAATGCATCAAGTTTAGACATGATCCATGTACACATGCTATTAACCAATGAAATTACAAGAAAACTGAAGCACGGATCACCAGCTTATACGCCACCTCACTAGCTCATTAAATGAGTGAATCTGCTACAGCAAAGTCCACTATCTATTTTATGAGCCAATCAGAGAACGCCATGCAATAATCCATATTATCCAATATAGATAACAATCCGTGTGACATGATAACAACCAACCACAGAATGACATGTGTCATCTTCTTCTTCAAACGAACCCAGAACTTGGATTCATCTACAATGCGTTTCAAGAAAAGTTGTCAACATGAAAAGTGCTCGTTTTTGGATGACGAATTCAACCCACTCACTCAATTAGCCTGAAAGTCAACCAAAAAGAAAAGCCCAAATTCAAGCTTTCAACGGCTAGTATCAATCAAGAGTTTGAGGACACCTGGCAACCTCTAATTGGTGGGAACACGTCACTGACACTCACCTCACTTCATCTCAACCT
Organism: Glebionis coronaria; assembly: GCA_025667525.1. Lineage (NCBI taxonomy): Eukaryota > Viridiplantae > Streptophyta > Magnoliopsida > Asterales > Asteraceae > Glebionis > Glebionis coronaria. The sequence continues at coordinate 344,937,087 of CM046880.1, forward strand.
CTATAAATAGGGCTCTAGACTCTCATTTGTAACAAGTAGAAAAGTGTGTAAAAACACATAGACCTTAGATTTCTCTCTCCATTCTTGTTATTCATTCAGCAGTGAACTTCTCTCAAGAGTTTGACACACTCTTGAGAGTTAGTTATAGATTCAGTTAGGAAGTTGTAACTGATTTACCTTCTTCAAATCAATAAAAACACAAAAACATACATTTCCTCTTATCAATCTCATTGCAATTACTGAATTCCTTCTATCCTGTTGATGTTTGTGCTATTCATTGATCTCCAATGGTTAATGGAGTTTGTTCGAGAGCTTTGGAGTTCATAACTCGTTTTCTAGCCAAGATCCGATCCATTTTTCAGTCCTTAGAAGAAGATTTGTAGCTGTGGTTTGATTTTATTCAAAAAAAAGCTATTGGAGGTGATATAATGGTTAATGGAGGTGTAATGGTGGATTTCTTGTAGACTTAAGTTGGTTCAGCACCACACTCCTCCATCAAAGGAGGCCTAAGCTCACAAGTTTGTTTGTTCTGTTTTAAATTCCACTAAAATGTTCATTGCCTGCTAAATTCTAGTGTAAACCTTCTATGCTGCTCTGATCATGTGTTCTAGTGTGATTTAGTGTAATTTTGATGATTTGTTAGCTCTTGAGTAGTGTTGTAGCATTTTATCTGTTTTTACTTGATTGCACACTTTATTTCATCAGTTAAGTGCTTGAGAGTTCAATTTGTGTTTAAACCTGTTTACAAGTTTGATTTTAGTCTTAAAACTCTTCATTTTGATCATCAATCATGTTTTGATATCAGTCAAAGTTTAATTCAATCATTTACTAAAAATTTCTTTGTTAAAGTTCAATTCAGTTTTCATAACTAGTGTTTGGATTTGTCATGATTTTGTAATAAAAGGTTGTTAAATTTGTTAAGTGTTGTTCATTCATCTTTAGTAGACCTTAGATAACATTTGTATCAAGTTTTGTGGTCAAAGTTGAAGTCAAACAGGCAATTGGCTAGAAATAGTTTTGGGTGAAGTCTTTGTTATTTGTTCATCAAAAACTTGCTACTTTCAATCTCTTGTAATCTGTTCATTTCTTAGTCAAAATTCTTGAAACCAGTTTCTATTAGTGTCTTAACATCCAAGGTTGAAGTATTTGTAAGGAAATTCTACAGTTTTCCAAATTCAGCTAGAAATCGGCTTTTGAATAAGCACTCAGGCTAATGCAAGTTTTTGTGATAATTGAGTTGACTGTTTTCTTAGATAACCAAATCCACTTCACAAAAGTTGTTATTTTCTTCCACATTCTTGTTTAAAAACATGTTGTTTAGAAACATGTCCTGAGTTAAATCTGAGCTTTTCAACTTTTTCAACTTTTGGTCAACAAAAGTCAAATAAGCTAGGTTTCAGCTTAATTTCATTTTCCTGCTTATTCACTTGGTCATTTTTCAAAAGGAAAGACATTCCACAATCACATTAAGCTGTTTAACAGGATTGAGCTTAAAAATCTGAATGTGCATGTTTGGCTTTTCATTTAGCTTATTCATGGCTTATTGGTTTGAGCTTATTTGAGTTTTATTGAGTTTTAAGCAATTTCCTTATACAAGTCTAAGTCATTTTCGATTTTAAGCATTTAGAAACTTGTTTGAGCTTATTTGGTTCAGTATTAAGCTCAAACGAGCTTATTGATTACTTGTGCCCATTTTTGTCTAATAGTCTCTTTTAATTGCATTTTGGTCCTTGGAATTTGAAGTTGTTTGCATTGTTAGCTAAACTTGCTAGAAATTAGGGATTGCAAAGTTTAAATCCTTTAACTTTCAACTGCTTGTCATTTTCAGTTAGTTAGTTTTCAAGTTTTTTAAAATTAGTTAGAAAGTTGTTAGAATTTACACATTTAGTCCTTTAACTTTTTAGAATTTACATTTCAAGCTTAGAACTTTCATTTACTTTACATTTTTGGCACATTACTTTCATGCTTTTACAATTTTGTCCTTTTGTGAATATTAATTGGTAATTGCTAAGTGTTTTACGGTTACGTAGCTTAATATTTTTCACTATTTTTACTTGTTTGGTTAAATAGACAAAGGATATCCAAAAAATTCTATCAACCAAAAACAATAATAAACTTGATATTGTTAGGACTTTCAATTCGTTAAGAATCGAGAGAAACGAACTTCAATATACTCAATTTCAAATGGCGCCGCTGCCGGTTCTTTGACTTTACGAGTCGATTGACGGTTTTCATTGGCTTTTGGGATCCGTTCACCTCGTGAACGTTATTTTTACGTATCATAAATCAAAAACATAAAAAAATCAAAAATATAAAAATATGAAAACTTAAAAAAACAACAAAAACAATTCTTTTCCTAAAGAAATGACCAAAAAAATAAAAAATTCAAAAAGCAATTTTTTTTCCTAAGAGATTGCACCCAAAAATATATATTATTGGATTTCCTCGATTTTTTATGTACATATAGTATTTTCTTTAAAAAACACCAATAAATACAAAAATATTTTCTCTATATTATTATATGTAAATACGTATACGTATAAGAACAACCAATACACATATCTTCCATAAGTATTGCCAAGGCAATACATCGTGTATGGGGGCGTTCCGGTCCTTGACACGTGTATCGATCAAATTCAATAAAGCAAGAATAGATAAATACTTCCAATAGGCAATAATTCGAAGTATACAAACTACAAAGTGAATAGAAAGGCGATATGCTATAAAATGCCATCTAAGGGTTAATAGGTACTTAAGTGCTTCGCGTCACCTAACCCCCCGTTCACTAGTGCGTATTCTAAGAAAGAAGGCTTGATTGGGGGTCTTGCACCCAAGTAGTAATTACGTATATTATACCTTCTTGTGGATATTTCATATTGAATCTCGAAGAGGATAATCCCTTCTTCTTCAAAGTCGAACGAGAACTTCTCTCTCATTCCTTGTATTGAGTTGCATGCTCACTCGCGGGCGTGCACAAATACCATTTGCTGTACAACCCCTTCCTCCGAAAAGGAAGAAAAAGAGAAAGAGTAGGAACGCCACCGTCCATCAAGCCGATCTCGAGAATCGTGCTTTGGTCCACACACCACAAGAAGCCATGGCAGGAGTTGACACTCGACCTTTGATGGAGCACTTGCAATCCAATGTGCAAGGATATGCCGATGCTATCAAGATACCCGATATTCCCACAAACACATTTGAGCTAAAAACATCCATGATTAACTTGGTTTCAAATACACCATTTTTTGGGAACAAGAATGATAATCCACATGATCACCTTAAGAAGTTTCTTGCTCTTTGTAACACCATTAAGTACAATAGAGTTCCCCATGATGCCATTAAGTTGATATTGGTACAATTTTCATTAGAGGGAAGTGCTAAGCATTGGTTAGATACACAACTACCCGAGAGCATTACCACATGGGATGGTTTCACTAAGAAGTTTTTGAACAAGTTCTTTCCCCCATCTAAGACCACGACTTTGAAGAATTTAATTATAGGCTTTCAACAAAAACCTAGTCAAACCTTTAGTGATGCTTGGGAGGAGTTCAAGGAGTTATTAAGGAAATGCCCAAATCATGGATTCGATGAAGTTCACCAAATCAATACTTTCTACAATGGACTAAGACCTGATCACCAAGACTCACTCAATGCTTCCGCGAGAGGAAATATTCTTTCTAAATCCATTCAAGACGCTTGGGACATTATTGAGACCAAATCAATGGTGAAAACTAACACACAATTTGATGAGAGAGTACATGTCATTCAAGAAGGAGGTTCCAAACCATTTGAGACTCAACTCATTTCATCAATACAAGAATTGACTCAAGCTCAAAAAGAAAGTCAAACAATTTTGCAAAACACCCAAAAGATGCAACAAACCATGATGAATGACTTTATGAAAATCTCTTTGGGCAACAATTCCACCAATGATGTGCATGCTATTACTCTTTCATGTGAGACTTGTGGAGGTCCCCATTCCTACCAACAATGTGATAAGGTGCAAGGTTATCAAATGGAGTGTTATGCTTACCAAGAAGAACATCGGGAACATTTCAAACCTAACATCAATCCAAACAATCTTTCTTACAAGTCTCGAAACTACCTTGCTCCATCGGGATTCCCACCCCAACCACCCACCCAACATCAACACAATCCTTCTCAATTGTTACAAAGGAACCAAGGGCAAAGGCCACCATACCAAGGGAAAAACTATAGACCACCAAATACCTTTCACAATCAAGGAAATACCTTTCAAAGCAACAACCAACGGTTTTACAATCAACCTCCACCTTTCCAACCCTAAGGTTTTCAAGGGAATGTGCCACATGATTATAACACCATTGAGCTTCTTCACAAAATGAATCAAGAGAATGAAAGAAGGTTCCAAGCTAATGAGAAAAGAATGAAGGAAATGCATGAGGAAACACATAAGAATTTTATGATGCTTTTCAATCAAAGACAACAAGAGGCTTTACCATCTAACACACAAACAAACCCGAGGGCAAATGTCAATGCTATTACAACAAGAAGTGGAAAAACAACCAATGATCCTTCACCTCTTACACCTTCTATTGCTAAGCCTACTTTGGTTCCTACTTGTGATAAGCCTTCTACATCTTCTTCACCACATTCAAGCTCTACTAATTCATCACCAACACCTTCTCAACCTATACCCACTTCTCCTTTACCTTCCACAACTCCCAATGAAGAAGCTAACAAAGAAAAATCTTCCACTACAACACCTACTCCACTTACACCCAAACCAAACCTTCCTTACCCTTTCAAGATTGAAAAAGGACAAATTGAAAAACAAGGATGATATACAAGTCTCAGATTTCTTAAGGATGTTCAAGCAACTCAACATAAACATCTCTTTTGCGGAAGCTCTTGCTTACATGCCAAATTTTCTAATATGTTCAAGGATCTACTCTCCAACAAAGAAAAATTGGTTGATTTTCCCAACACATCCCTTAACGAAAATTGTTCCGTTGTGTTGCTTAAAACCTTACCTACAAAACTTGGAGATCCGGGGCGCTTTTTGATCCCTTGTAATTTTCCCGGGGTGGAAAATTGCATGGCATTGGCGGATCTAGGGGCAAGCATAAATCTCATGCCTTTATCGGTTTGGAAAAAACTCTCTCTTCCTAAGCTCACTCCAACTAGGATGACACATGAGTTAGCCAACCATACCATAGCTTACCCGGTAGGTATCGCGGATGATGTGTTTGTAGGTGTGGATAAGTTTACCTTTCCGGTCGACTTTGTAGTGGCTGATTATGACATGGATCCGAGAGTTCCTTTGATTGTTGGTAGACCATTTTTGAGGACGGGTAGTACTCTAAGACGTGGCGGAGGGAGAACTAATTATGAGAGTTGAGGATGAAAAAGTGGTGTTTAAGCTAGGAAAAGTGTGTGATGAGAAAGTGATTAAGAAGTCTAAAGCTTGTGAAACCATTAACATAGTTGATGTACTAGATGAGGTGTGTGATGAGCATTTCCATGACGCTTGTAAGAGTACTAGTGAAGATATGCCCCATGTTGAGACCGTGGCCTCAATTGCTCCCTCCTTAACACCTTTTGGAGAGAGTGATTTCCTATTTTAGGAATTTGAGTCCAACTTCCTTGGTAATGATGATTCTCCCATCAATTGGGAAGAAGACATTCTCACTATCCAAAAGTTGCTCAATGAGGACCCCATTCCCTCACCCATTCCACAAGAAGTAACCAATGATGATCCATCCATAGTGAAGCCTTCCATAGAGAGTCCACCTCCACTTGAACTTAAGGACCTTCCATCCCACCTAGAGTATGCTTTCTTAGAAGGGAAAGACTATTACCCGTGATCATTGCTAAATATTTGAAAGAGGATGAGAAAGAAAAACTCATAAAAGTTCTTAAGAAACATAAGCAAGCCATAGCATGGAAAATATCCGACATAAAGGGGAATGGATCCACATTTTTATACACATAAAATCCTTATGGAGGATGATTACAAACCCACTATTCAAAGCCAACGAAGGGTTAACCCTAAAATCCATGAGGTCATTAAGAAGGAAGTTATCAAACTCCTTGATGCGGGCATGATTTATCCCATTTCCGACTCTCCATGGGTTAGCCCGGTACATTGTGTTCCTAAGAAGGGTGGAATCACCGTAGTGCCCAATGAGGACAATGAGCTTATTCCTACGAGACTTGTTACGGGTTGGAGACTTTGTATTGATTATCGGAAGCTCAATGAGGTGATGTGTCGTGGATTAACACATATACGTTATAGGACAAATTTAGGTAATTACCTTTAGGAAAAAGTAATTAACCAAAAATAAGTCAAAGACGGATACGATTAAACACGTGAGTGAACCAAGTTCGTTGTACACGAAGATCAAGTGAATTTGAGACGTTTCGTTTTGATTTGGACAATCGATTTGAATGTGTCGTTGGTTTTTAAACTAAAATTAAAGTCTACGAATTTTAAGCTATTTAAAACTATCCTAAAGTGCATAAATCGTTAAACCCCGCTAATTTAAAGTAAATCTAAACAATTACTAAAAATAAACACACTAATTTAAACTAATTAAAAATCTTAAAGATTTAATCTATTAAAAATAAATCTATTTAATTAAAACAACTTTTAAACTAATTTACTTTTAAAACTAATAAGCTATATTAAAAATTTACTTAAAATAAATTTATTTAAAAACTATTTTTTTATATTAATCTAAAATTATTAAAATCTATTTAATTAAAAATAAACTAATTAAACTTTTTAAATAAAAACATTTTTTTATTTATTATATTTTTTTATTTATTATTTATATTTATTTATTATAATATAAACTACTTTTTAATAGAACTTAACTTTTATTAAGATATTAAAGTAAAAAAAAAAAACCGTAACTAAAAGTTATGTCTATAAACAAAAACTGCCCAGACGAGATCCACTATATTACAGTAATAAATGAGAATAACATCAAAAGGGCCTCAAGCCCAGATGGTTAACACGTAGTAAAGGTGAAGGGGAGGTCTCGAGTTCGAACCCCCCCAATGACAATATTTTTATGGATTTAAAACCTTTCTTGACAGATTGAGTATACAAAGTCTCAGGGAAAGACTTGTGAGCTTATTATGGATAAGCTGTTAAGGAAACAGCTTATTGAGCTTAATCAGTTAAAAGAACTGATAAGCAGTTTTTGAACAAAATTGCAATATGTCACATATAATCAATTAAAGATAAAAACTCAGTAAACAAAATACCAAATATGTAGAAAAATCAGCATAAGAGATAAATACGCAGCTTAGATCAAAACCTACAGCCTAACAGCCATATTAAATCGATCACAAGCTTGAATCAGTCCAATCACATCTCAAAACAAAATAACTCAGCAGATAAAACCAACAGGCAGACTCTATCAATTCAGTTCAGCAGACTTAGAAAAATGCATATAGCTAAACACAGTATGCAAAATCATCGGCAGATTATAAGATTAACAAAATTAGCCTGAACGAAAGCATAATACAGATTAACTTAAACTTAAAGTAACAAAATAAGGAAATAAATAACCATGAACCATGATTCTAAGCTACAGAATATTTCAATGATTATTAGTGCAAGCAAATTCCTACAAATACAACCTCAGTTAATCAAAACAATGAAACAGATCCAATCATGAATTAAACCATCTTGACAAATTAAATCAGTTTCAGTACACATTTAAACTCACACAGATAAACAATTCACGTATCTAACAAATAAACTCAAAACACTTATCATCTAAACAGTAACATCATACTCAATTAATCAAGATACCAAAACAAACAAACATTCAAACAAAATCTAAACTATAAACATTGAAATAAAAGAAAATGAGCACCTTTTGTCGAAACCTTTGAGATGTAGCGCAGCGCTGAGCTGGCTAAATAAACCGAATCAACACCACCATCAAACCTTCCTTCGAATCACCATCAACAGCACCGAATCCAAATCCACATTCGAACCATCATTTTTATTTAAACTTTCAGTAGGAAAGTTTATTCCCCAAATTTTATTCTTATTATTTAACAAAAGCTATTATTTAGCTTAATTAAATAACATCAATGTTATCATTCCAGAATAGATTTAAGCAGATATAAATTGCAATTAGATTTAAACAGTAAATAAATCAAGAAATTTATAAACTCCAAATAAACTTTTTATTAATAATCAAAACTTTAGTACAAAACTGAGAAAAGGAAATTACAATATTTCTACTACTAATTCTAGATAATAATAGTAAATAAAAAAAATGGGATACATTACACATAAAAATGGGGGTATTTATAGCCCCCCCAAAGGGCATCCTTCTGCGAAAATCCGAATATCCAAGGGGATATTCCTTTTGATTTTTGACCTTTGGATCTTCATTCCTTATTCTCTCTCTTCTTTGATGGCTGAGATGATCCCAATTAGCACACGGATCGCCAAGGTGGCATCCGTGTGCTAGTTGTGTTTCTTTTGGATGCTGTGATTGGTTGAAATGGCTAGATGTGGTGTTCATTCCAGTAAGATTTGGCCACGTAGCACCTTTGTTACACTCCTTCTCTTCCTATAAGTATGGGGTTTTCTTTTCTTTTTGGGTGAATTAATAGAATAAGTAAAAAGCCCTAAAAATTAAGAACTTTTTACTATCCTAGGGTTAATGAACAGTTAGGGGATGACTGGTTTTTTGTGGGTTGTAGCGTTGAAGAAGAAAGGTGAAAATAAATCACCTAGTTTGTATCGAACATAAATAAAGTGAGAGAAAGTAGGTGTCGGTTTTGTTTTATAAAAGTAAATGGGTGGGTGAGTAAACGTTTTACTTAAATGGATGAGGATAAACGTGTGAAAACTTATTAGTAAAGTTGAGAAACCTAAAAGCCCAATTCTTTTCATTCGTTTATTTTTATAACATGGCAGTTGGGCTTTCCTTGGCCCAAATCAAATATACAATCCGTGTGTCATTAACCCATAATGGGCCTTCAATTTGACTAGTCAAAAACACAACAAAGTATCTATAATCATAAATGGGCTTTTGAGCCCATTTTTCCCATTGTGGGACCCACTTGGCTCGTAAACTTGCATTTTTAATAAATCCATTATTGTCGAGCTCGATTTTTGGCTTCTTGATCTTTTTCATCATTCTCGTGTCGATTTTCGTCGATTTTTGCGAACTTGGTACCTACACACATGAAAACAAGAAACACACATATCCAAGGCATTTTTGATACAAATCATGCATAATTTCAATGTTTTAAGCTACTAATGATATGAGTAAAATCACTCATATCAAACTCCCCCATGCTAAGCAATTGCCGTGTCCTCACGCAATGATAAAATAATACTATATCTACACAATTATTCAACTTTTGACTTTTTATTTTACAAAGACATAAAAGCTCAAATAGATTCATCGTCCTCGACTTTTCACTTTTCCATGCCAAGTGCAAAAACAAGATCATTGTTATTATAAGTTGGTAGACTAACATGAACTCATGTGGGCTAATTAATCACTTAGACTCCCTTATTCCTAAGTGTATCTCTTATATTTTATTGTTGTCTTGAATGATCACAAGGATGCATTGTTGACTTATTTCGATAATTTATTAGGCCGAAAATAAAGTGAACGATTTAATCAATAGTTAGCTAAAGGACAAAATCTTTTAAAACTGCTTCTCGGGACTTCATAAAGTTCATATCTTGGCATAACTTGTTTCGCGATTTGAGACCTTTCTCGGACCGATATTTGGCAATGACTTAATACTTCCAACCTTGAGAGACGTTCACGAAATAATGGTCTTCTCTTCATAATATTTCTTCACTTGATTTTTTGAGAGATTCATACTTGGACCACGACTTCTTCATTTTTCTCCAATCTTTATTTGGGATTTTGATTAACAACGATCCGCCTCCTTTTTGGACTTGGCTTCATTTATCCTCATACCTTATTTTTGGTCTTTTTGGATAGACTTCTCCATGACTTTTTGGGAGTATTTTGCTTTTCGTCGTGTGTCTCGATCCTTCATATTGATTTTTGATAAATGAGTCTTCACATCACTTGAGATCTTTAGCAATAAAACATAGCCCTCATGTCTTGTTAGGACCTTTTTGGACTCGCCAATCTTCGCATCCCGCTTCAATAAGTTATGCCTTGTCTATGAACTCTAATCCATACCGAGCAACTTTTAAACGATCTTGGGCTAGAAGCTAAGTAACTTTTCAAATTGTTCAACATTATTTATTGCAAGTAAAATTTATTAACAAGTGATGGGAGAATAGGCTCATAATTAACTCACATAAATTCCCGAAAGAATACCGAACTTATAATTGGCTCTATCATCTCTTGTTCTCCATATTGTAAAATTCCAAGAATGAAATCAATGGATACTTAGCCTATTAAATCAAAGTTTTGGGTTTTCAAGTCATCTATAGGATCTTGCAACTTCTTATACTTTTGCAAGTTTTAGAATTTGCGTTTTAAAGTTCCCTTGATAAACGACTTTCTAGGATCAATTATAGGAGCTTGCGAAAAGTTCTTGTTAACTCGTATGAATTAAGACCTTCGCGTTTTAAAGCTCCCTATATAATAGCCTAGCAAAACTTAATTCAAATACGTTAAGGAAAAGCTAAGGTTAAAAACCAAGTCGAGTCAAAAACTATACTTATTGAAAACCTACATTCGTGTCAAAAACACTTATTTTCTTTATTAAAACTTAAAAATAACACAAAAAAAAATTTAAAATTTTATTGAAAAATGAGAAAAACAACACGTTTGGACACGACAAAAGCAATTGCAAGCGATTATATCGATTGACTCCCCCATGCTAAAACCAAACATTGTCCTCAATGTTTCTTAGCTCAAGAGTAACACCCCCTTGCTAAAACACGAAGAGTCTAATGCAAACTCCTAGCATGGAAAGAGCACGCAAATCTATAAGCCGTTTATTAATTATGCCTCAAGATAAAACGTTAGTCGATAAAAATCAAGGAATAGAAAATGTGCCCCTTTTGGCATTCAAAGAATGGAAGATCAAGTGGACCGGCAAAAACCGAACACGAGAATCTTCAAATATAAGGGTCGTACCTAAGATTCACAACACAACAAATCACGAACACGAGCTTGAAAGATCAAGCCTTATTAGTGTTAGAAAATAGAAAGAAGATAGAATGTATGGGACTCCCCCACAAGGCACCTCGTTTTTGTTCACCGAGTCATGAGCTCGACTCGATCCCCGCATTCATTGGTCCTTAGGGAAAGTTTGAAGATCCGGAACAACCTCTGTAGGTATGTCCCCTCCAAAGTAGTGTTTCACACGATGACCATTCACCTTAAAGTTAGGCCCGTCTTTTTGAGCTAGCTCAACGGTGCCATAAGGGAAAACTTGTGCAATGGTGAATGGTCCGGACCAACGGGATTTAAGCTTGCCCGAGAAAATCTTAAGTCTAGAGTTGAATAAGAGGACTTGATCACCAACATTGAAAATGCGGTTATTGATCTTAGAGTCATGAATCCTCTTAGTCTTCTCTTTGTAGATCAAAGAATTTTCATAAGCTTGATCCCTTAATTCACTTAGTTCATTCAATTGAACCTTGCGATGATCACCCGCGGCCCCCAAATCAAAGTTACAATGCTTAAGAGCCCAATACGCCTTATGTTCGAGTTCAATTGGCAAGTGGCATGCTTTTCCGTAGACCAACCTAAATGGTGTACAACCAATTGGCGTCCTGTGAGCCGTACGGAAAGCCCACAATGCATCGTCCAATTTATCCGACCATGAAGTGCGATTCTCTCCAATAGAACGCTCCAAAATCCTTTTAAGAGCACGGTTTGAAACCTCCACTTGACCACTCGTTTGAGGGTGATAAGCCGTAGAAAGTCGATGAGTGACACCATATTTCTTTAGAACTTTTGCAAATTGTTCATTACAAAAATGGGTCCCACGATCACTTATAATAACCCGCGGAGTTCCAAACCTAGCAAAAAGTTGTTTCAAAAATTTCACCACAACTCGAGCATCATTCGTGGGCAAAGCCTTAGCTTCGACCCATTTAGACAAATAGTCCACGACTACGAGAATGTATTTGTTTCCTTTTGATGATGGAAACGGCCCCATAAAATCGATCCCCCATATGTCAAAGATTTCACAAACTTGGATAATGTTTTGAGGCATTTCATCCCTTTGTGAGTTCTTTCCTTGACGTTGACAAGCATCACAAGTCTTGATCAAGTCTTGGGCATCACGATATATGGAAGGCCAAAAGAAGCCGGCATCAAAGACTTTCTTCGCGGTGGCGTTAGCACCATGATGTCCCCCGGTGGGTCCCTCATGACAAGATTTAAGGATATCTTGAGCTTCTTTGCCAAACACGCACCTACGAATCACTTGATCCGCGCACACACGAAACAAATAGGGGTCGTCCCAAAAGTAGTAGGAAATATCCTTGAAAAACTTTCGTTTTTGTTGGGACGACATACCCTTGATCACAAACTTCCCCGCATGGTAATTTGCGATATCCGCAAACCATGGGGTACTATCATCTCCACGAAAAGTAACCATACCAAGCGTCTCGAGAGGAAATGTTTCATTGATTTCCTTGTTCTCTCGATCGCTTTGGTGAGGATTCTCAAGTCGGGATAAATGATCGGCCGCGAGATTCTCGGCTCCTTTTTTGTCTAGAATTTGAACATTAAATTCTTGAAGGAGGAGAATCCACCGGAGCAACCTCGGCTTAGCATCTTGTTTATTAAAAAGGTATTTGATAGCCGAGTGGTCCGTATACAATATGGTTTGGGACAAGACGAGATATGGTCTAAACTTTTCAAAAGCATACACAACGGCAAGAGCTCCTTTTCCGTTGTAGTATACTTTGTTTGAGCATCCGTCATAGTCTTACTTGCATAATGTATAGGCAAGAAATGTTTTAGCTTACGTTGCCCCAAAATCGCACCTACCGCATAATCACTAGCATCACACATAATTTCAAAAGGTAGATCCCAATCCGGGGCAACTAAGATTGGAGATTCGGTTAACTTCTTTTTAAGCATCTCAAAGGCTTGAATACACTCATCCGAAAAGATGAAAGGAGTCTCTTTTTCCAAAAGATGGGTCATAGGCCGAGCTATCTTAGAGAAGTCTTGTATAAAACGACGATAGAAGCCGGCATGGCCGAGAAAACTCCTTACTCCCTTAACGGTGGTGGGTGGAGGCAATTTGGCAATCACGTCGATTTTAGCCCTATCAACCTCAATACCGGCCTTAGAGATCTTATGTCCTAACACAATTCCCTCTTTGCACATGAAGTGACATTTTTCATAATTAAGCACAAGATTCGTTTCCTCACAACGTTGCAACATTCTTTCAAGGTTAGAGAGACATGAAGTGAAAGAATCCCCAAAAACCGAAAAGTCATCCATGAAGACTTCCATGGTTTTCTCGATCATATCATGGAAAATGGCCGTCATGCACCTTTGGAACGTCCCCGGAGCATTGCATAGTCCAAAAGGCATGCGACGATAGGCAAATGTTCCATAAGGACAAGTGAATGTGGTCTTTTCTTGATCACGAGGGTCAATGGGAATTTGGAAATAGCCGGAAAATCCATCCAAAAAGCAATAGAATTCATTACCCGCTAGTCTCTCTAACATTTGATCCATAAAAGGTAATGGAAAATGATCCTTCCTAGTGGCATCATTAAGCTTCCTATAGTCAATACAAACACGCCAACCGGTCACTAGTCTAGTAGGAATCAATTCATTATCCTCATTAGTAACAACCGTCATTCCTCCTTTCTTTGGAACACAATGCACGGGGCTAACCCATGGACTATCCGAGATAGGGTAGATCATTCCGGCGTCTAGAAGTTTAGTGACTTCCTTTTTGATCACCTCATGAATCTTTGGATTGACCCTTCTTTGATGTTGGATAGCGGGTTTATAATCATCCTCTATTAGAATTTTATGAGTACAAAATTTGGGATCTATACCCTTAATGTCAGAGATTTTCCATGCAATGGCCCGTTTATGTTTCTTAAGCACTTTAATAAGCTCATCCTTTTCATTTTCCTTTAACCCCTTAGCAATAATCACCGGTAACTTATCCGTTCCTTCAAGAAAAGCATACTCCAAATGAGTGGGTAATTCCTTAAGTTCTAATTCGGGTGCTTCCTCAATAGATGTTTTCACTTTAGTTTCATTAACACTCACAACTTTTAGTTCCATAGGTGGTGATTCAAAAGGATCCATATTCAACAATTTTTCAATCAACGCAATATCTCCCTCGGGATCAAAATTCTCACTATCAAACTCACTAGGATCAAACAGTGTGCTAAGGTAATCATCAATTTCCTTCTCGATTTTTGAATAACCATTATTCTCAAGCTCTTCAAGAACGAAGTCACCTCCCTCAAATGGAGTGAGTGGAGGCTTAGCCGAAGAGATAATAGGATTCGATGAAGTGGGATTGCCACTTTTAGAAGTATCCGAAAAACCAAGCATATCTTGCGAAGCCTCTCCACTAGCAACATCAATCACATCGACTTGATTGATTGATTCCTCGTCGTCTTCGGAAGAAAACTTCGAGATGTTACCAACATTAAGGGTGATACTTTCATCATCAAAACGTAAAGTCAATTTTCCCTCTCTCATGTCAACTAAAGAACTAGCCGTATTTAAAAACGGTCGTCCCAAAATAAGAGGCACTCGAGAATTTTCCGGATAATCACAAATGACAAAATCCGCCGGAAAAATGAGCTTTCCTACTTTGACTAATACGTCCTCGGCTATACCTTTTGGAAAGGCGATCGATCGATCCGCTAGCTCGATAGTCATCTTAGTAGGTGAAAGCTCGGGAAGTGATAACCTTTTCCATACGGAAAGAGGCATCAAGTTAATGCTAGCGCCAAGATCGGCTAATGCTAAGCATTCTCCCATATTAGGGAAATCACATGGTATCAAAAATTGACCGGGGTCTCCAAGCTTTTTGGGAAACTTTTTAGAGAGAACCGCGGAACAACTTTCATTTAAAGAGGTAGATACTTCAACTAACTTCTCCTTATCATTCATCAACCTTTTAATTGTAGAAGCAAATTTAGGCATGCTAAGCAATGCATCCGCGAAACTAAGATTAATATACATTTTCTTAAACACATCTAAAAACGTAGAAACTTGAGCATTGGTCTTTTCGCGGAGCTTCTCTTTGGTAAGTCTCGAAGGGTAGGGTAGTGTGGGTTTAGTCTTCGGAAGCTCGGATTCCGGAATAGGCAATTGGTCTACCTTTGGTGGAATAGGAATTTCCTTTTCTTTAACCACCTCGGGTTCTTGCTCCACTTCCCTCACCGGAGAGGTACTCACATGTGGAAGCAAAGGTCCGTCCAAAGCTTTCCCACTACGTGTGGTTATAGCTTTCATCTCACCCTTCGGGTTTGGAATGGTGTTACTAGGTAAGCCACCCGAAGACGAGGAAGGTTGACTCATAAAGGATTCAAACATTGAAAGCAATTTATTTTGACCTTGTTCCAAACTTTGTTGCATACGATTTTGACCTTGCTCTAATCTTTGCTCAAAACGGTTTTGGTTTTGTTCAAGTCTTTGTTGATTAAGCTCAATCTTATTGTTTTGCCCTTTAATCGTATTTTGAAACTCGTTTTTCAAAGTTGCCATTTGTCCTTGAATGTTATTTTGAAAAGCTTTTAAACTTTCCTCATTAATGTAGCTTGACAAATCATTTTGATTATTGCTTTGAAATCCTTGATTGTTTCGATTAACATTAAACCCATTTCCTTGATTAAAATTCCCTTGGTTACCACGGTTAAAATTATTCCTATTGTTTCCATTGTTGTACCTATTTTGAACCGGTGGAAAACCCGGTGGAGCAACATGATTTTGACGAGGAACTTGACCGTTGGAGCCATAAGTTCCCGTCGCGGCAAAAGCATTAGCTTGATCAAAACCCGTGTTTAAACAAGCATAATTAGGATGTGCTCCACCACATGATACACAAAAACTCTCAACCATATTAATGGATCCATGAGGATTCTTCCTAAGCTCATTCAAAATTGTGTCAATCTTAGAGTCCAATCTAGCAATCTCGTGATTAGATGAATTCACATTGGAAACAACCGGTGTGTTTCGTGAATATTATGCTCTAGACTTATCCTCAATTATTCTCCACGCGTCTCTCGGTGTTTTTCTTAAAAGATTACCACCCGCGGCGGCGTTTAAAGAATCTTGTTCAATCATATTAAGCCCATTATAGAAAGTATTTATTTGATGCAATTCCGAGAAACCGTGGTGTGGACATTGTCTTAACAAATCTTTAAATCTCTCCCAAGCAACCCCAAACGATTCATGCACTTTTTGTTCAAATCTAGTGATCTCGTTCTTAAAATGTGTTGTCTTATAAGGTGGAAAGAAGTAATTCATGAACTTTGACACTAAATCATCCCAAGTTAAAATCGAACCCGGTGGTTCTTTTTCATACCAAAGCTTAGCATTGCCCTCGAGCGAGTACGGAAAAAGCATGAGCTTAATCACGTCATTCGGCACATCTCTAAACTTGAGAGTCGAGGTAATTCGATTAAAATTCCGAATGTGAGAATGCGGACTATCGATCTCATTGCCACGAAATGGGTTGGCACGAATGAGCGATACAAGATCCGTCTTAATCTCAAAATGATCCGCCAAAATAGCCGGCACAACGATTGCTTCCCCATACCCTTCGGTGGGTGCACGGAGCAATTCCTCCATTGTTCGGTTATCGGCCATCTCTACAACAATAGGCGGAAGCTCGGGTTCCACTATTCGTTGTTTACGATTTCTATTTCTACGAGGAATATTTTCAAGCCTATTAAAATCAATCACAAGACGAGAAGAACGTAATTGCATACACTACAAAGACGAGAATTTAGAGGATTGAAGAAAAGAAATTAGACAAGAAAGAAGATTATTTTTGGTATTTTTGGTATTGCTCAATAAAAAATGATCGATAAAAACAAGGAATAAGGATAACTACTATGGAAGTAAATTACCCTCGGTCGACTTTGAAACGATAGGTGAAAACCTAAACGTCTCGAGGTTTAATAAGTAAACAACAAAAAATAAGATTTAATACTACTTGAGTCGGCAAACCAATAATAGGTTGTCCCTCTCAATATACGCACAAGCAAGCGGGGAAACGAGGTGGCACAAAGCACTTAAAAACCTTTTTCCTTAGACGGCCTTTTATAGCACGTCGCCTTATACCCACCTTATAGTTTGTATAAATCGAGTTCAAACTTCTTATTAGTATTTATCTATTTTGCCTTTATTTTTGTTTTGGGTTCGAATACAATAGCTAGGTGATGAAATCCCAACTAAGGCTTATTTGAAAAGTATTTAAAATTATTGTTCTACGTAATATAATATATTATTCACAAAAAACGAGAAAAACGATACATACTACTTAATAGAAAAATAACAAAATTTTCCGAGGACGGAAAGGGTCTTCAAATCCACGATCAACAAATCTCCACAAAAGCGAATCGTACACAAGATCCCCGGCAGCGGCGCCAAAACTTTTGATGTGTCGTGGATTAACACATATACGTTATAGGACAAATTTAGGTAATTACCTTTAGGAAAAAGTAATTAACCAAAAATAAGTCAAAGACGGATACGATTAAACACGTGAGTGAACCAAGTTCGTTGTACACGAAGATCAAGTGAATTTGAGGCGTTTTGTTTTGATTTGGACAATCGATTTGAATGTGTCGTTGGTTTTTAAACTAAAATTAAAGTCTACGAATTTTAAGCTATTTAAAACTATCCTAAAGTGTATGAATCGTTAAACCCCGCTAATTTAAAGTAAATCTAAACAATTACTAAAAATAAACACACTAATTTAAACTAATTAAAAATCTTAAAGATTTAATCTATTAAAAATAAATCTATTTAATTAAAACAACTTTTTAACTAATTTACTTTTAAAACTAATAAGCTATATTAAAAATCTACTTAAAATAAATTTATTTAAAAACTATTTTTTATATTAATCTAAAATTATTAAAATCTATTTAATTAAAAATAAACTAATTAAACTTTTTAAATAAAAACATTTTTTTATTTATTATATTTTTTTTATTTATTATTTATATTTATTTATTATAATATAAACTACTTTTTAATAGAACTTAACTTTTATTAAGATATTAAAGTAAAAAAAAAAACCGTAACTAAAAGTTATGTCTATAAACAAAAACTGCCCAGACGAGATCCACTATATTACAGTAATAAATGAGAATAACATCAAAAGGGCCTCAAGCCCAGATGGTTAACACGTAGTAAAGGTGAAGGGGAGGTCTCGAGTTCGAACCCCCCCCCAATGACAATATTTTTATGGATTTAAAACCTTTCTTGACAGATTGAGTATACAAAGTCTCAGGGAAAGACTTGTGAGCTTATTATGGATAAGCTGTTAAGGAAACAGCTTATTGAGCTTAATCAGTTAAAAGAACTGATAAGCAGTTTTTGAACGAAATTGCAATATGTCACATATAATCAATTAAAGATAAAAACTCAATAAACAAAATACCAAATATGTAGAAAAATCAGCATAAGAGATAAACACGCAGCTTAGATCAAAACCTACAGCCTAACAGCCATATTAAATCGATCACAAGCTTGAATCAGTCCAATCACATCTCAAAACAAAATAACTCAGCAGATAAAACCAACAGGCAGACTCTATCAGTTCAGTTCAGCAGACTTAGAAAAATGCATATAGCTAAACACAGTATGCAAAATCATCGGCAGATTATAAGATTAACAAAATTAGCCTGAACGAAAGCATAATACAGATTAACTTAAACTTAAAGTAACAAAATAAGGAAATAAATCACCATGAACCATGATTCTAAGCTACAGAATATTTCAATGATTATTAGTGCAAGCAAATTCCTACAAATACAACCTCAGTTAATCGAAACAATGAAACAGATCCAATCATGAATTAAACCATCTTGACAAATTAGATCAGTTTCAGTACACATTTAAACTCACACAGATAAACAATTCACGTATCTAACAAATAAACTCAAAACACTTATCATCTAAACAGTAACATCATACTCAATTAATCAAGATACCAAAACAAACAAACATTCAAACAAAATCTAAACTATAAACATTGAAATAAAAGAAAATGAGCACCTTTTGTCGAAACCTTTGAGATGTAGCGCAGCGCTGAGCTGGCTAAATAAACCGAATCAACACCACCATCAAACCTTCCTTCGAATCACCATCAACAGCACCGAATCCAAATCCACATTCGAACCATCATTTTTATTTAAACTTTCAGTAGGAAAGTTTATTCCCCAAATTTTATTCTTATTATTTAACAAAAGCTATTATTTAGCTTAATTAAATAACATCAATGTTATCATTCCAGAATAGATTAAAGCAGATATAAATTGCAATTAGATTTAAACAGTAAATAAATCAAGAAATTTATAAACTCCAAATAAACTTTTTATTAATAATCAAAACTTTAGTACAAAACTGAGAAAAGGAAATTACAATATTTCTACTACTAATTCTGCATAATAACAGTAAATAAAAAAAATGGGATACATTACACATAAAAATGGGGGTATTTATAGCCCCCCCAAAGGGCATCCTTCTGCGAAAATCCGAATATCCAAGGGGATATTCCTTTTGATTTTTGACCTTTGGATCTTCATTCCTTATTCTCTCTCTTCTTTGATGGCTGAGATGATCCCAATTAGCACACGGATCGCCAAGGTGGCATCCGTGTGCTAGTTGTGTTTCTTTTGGATGCTGTGATTGGTTGAAATGGCTAGATGAGGTGTTCATTCCAGTAAGATTTGGCCACGTAGCACCTCTGTTACACTCCTTCTCTTCCTATAAGTATGGGGTTTTCTTTTCTTTTTGGGTGAATTAATAGAATAAGTAAAAAGCCCTAAAAATTAAGAACTTTTTACTATCCTAGGGTTAA
The DNA here is from genome assembly GCA_025667525.1 of Glebionis coronaria. NCBI lineage: Eukaryota > Viridiplantae > Streptophyta > Magnoliopsida > Asterales > Asteraceae > Glebionis > Glebionis coronaria. The sequence continues at coordinate 344,957,088 of CM046880.1, forward strand.
TGAACAGTTAGGGGATGACTGGTTTTTTGTGGGTTGTAGCGTTGAAGAAGAAAGGTGAAAATAAATCACCTAGTTTGTATCGAACATAAATAAAGTGAGAGAAAGTAGGTGTCGGTTTTGTTTTATAAAAGTAAATGGGTGGGTGAGTAAACGTTTTACTTAAATGGATGAGGATAAACGTGTGAAAACTTATTAGTAAAGTTGAGAAACCTAAAAGCCCAATTCTTTTCATTCGTTTATTTTTATAACATGGCAGTTGGGCTTTCCTTGGCCCAAATCAAATATATAATCCGTGTGTCATTAACCCATAATGGGCCTTCAATTTGACTAGTCAAAAACACAACAAAGTATCTATAATCATAAATGGGCTTTTGAGCCCATTTTTCCCATTGTGGGACCCACTTGGCTTGTAAACTTGCATTTTTAATAAATCCATTATTTTCGAGCTCGATTTTTGGCTTCTTGATCTTTTTCATCATTCTCGTGTCGATTTTCGTCGATTTTTGCGAACTTGGTACCTACACACATGAAAACAAGAAACACACATATCCAAGGCATTTTTGATACAAATCATGCATAATTTCAATGTTTTAAGCTACTAATGATATGAGTAAAATCACTCATATCATGAGGCTACTAGGAAAGATCATTTCCCATTGCCTTTTATGGACCAAATGCTTGAACGCTTAGCGGGAAATGAATACTATTGCTTTCTAGATGGATTTTCGGGCTATTTTCAAATACCCATTGACCCAGGATCAAGAAAAGACCACATTCACTTGTCCCTATGGTACATTTGCTTACAAGAGAATGCCTTTTGGCTTGTGTAATGCACCGGGGACATTTCAAAGGTGTATGATGGCAATTTTCCATGATATGATTGAGCAAACTATGGAAGTTTTCATGGATGACTTCTCGATTTTTGGAGATTCATTCACCTCTTGTCTCTCCCATTTAGAACATATGTTAAAGAGGTGTGAAGAAACATGTTGATAGGTGTGAAAACACCCATCCTTTTACCACTTATTGCTTGCTAAAACAAGACCAAAACGCATACTTAATGTCATTTGTTTGGAATTATGCGTGGTTTGTGTGTTTGTTGTGTTTTCAGAGCCAACCGGATAAATATTAAAGAAAACATGGGATTGCACGGGTTTTATCGAAGAAAAAGACGAAAAGACAAAGTCTATAGTCCAAGAGGTGCAAAAGATTTGAAGTCAATGGGCCTATTTGAAGATTTATTGAAGAAAAGGACCAAAGATGGAAGATTTACATTTTTCGAAGAACTCAAGTCTATTAAACGAAGAAATTAAAAGACGAGTTAAATTTATTCATCGACAAATCCCGAATCAGAATCAAAAACGTCAACTCTACTGAAAAGACGAGAAGAAAAAAAGAGAGGAGAAAAGCCCACTCACCAACCAAGCTCAAGGCCTATAAATAGACCATTCCCTTCACATTTTAAAACTAGTTTCATTTTCTGTTTTTCTTTTCCTCTATTTCGTAGGAAACCAACTCCATTAAGGAGTTTGGTGATTGTTATTTTCTTTTGATTTCTCCAAGTTCTTGTAAGTTCTAATCTTCCAAGTTGTTTGTTAAACCTTAATCCTTAATACAAGTTTCCTTTTAATCTTGTTCTTCTTTTCTTATTGATTCTTAAGTTTTAAAGTTTTTATTTAGTTGATTTTGATCTTTAAAAACAAGTGGGTTTTATGTTTTTATTGATTTGGTTTAAAGTTTATCATTAGTAAATGATTAGTGGTTAGTTTGGTTTAAGCTTTGGTTAAAAACTTGGTGGATTTTGATTTAAATTCGTATTGTCATATTCTCCCTGTTCTTCGTTCTGCTTCATCAGCCCAGATTCCGAACCAACGTTTTCTTCCAACTATTCCGAACGAAGCTTATTATTCCGAATGAAGGTTTCTGTTTAAAACATTCCAGATAAAGCAAGTATTCCGAACGAAGGGTTTTCTTGATTTATTCTGAATCAACATTATATTCCGGATGAACAAAATATTCCGGATGAGTCTTCTGTGTTAAGTATTCCGGATCAGCAGTCATTCCGAACGAACCATTTTATTCCGAACCAGCAAAACTTTCCGAATCAAGGGTTTTAGCAAATTATTCCGAATGAAGCTACATTCCGGATGAAGCCATTTTTCCGAACCAAGCAACATTCCGAATCAACCCTGTTATTCCGCATGAACCTCTTTTCCGAATGAAGCTATTATTCCGGGTGAAGCACTTTTTCCGCATGAGCAGTTTATTCCGGATCAAGGTACATTCCGAATGAGCATCTATTCCGAATGAAGGGATTTTTCCGGATGACCAAATTATTCCGCATGAAGCAAAATATTCCGAGTCAGCTATATTATTCCGAATAAGCATTACATTCCGAATGAGCAGTTTTCAGTAAATTAAATTTCAGTTTTATTATTTTTAAATTGTTTCATCTTTATCAGTAATTGCTTTTAGTTTATTTTTTATTACTTCACGCATTTACCTTTTAATTAGAAATAGACAAAAAGCTCCCCCTTTTAGTCACCAATTACAACAATTCCACTTTGAACCGTGATCAATTCGAGAAGATACCGAGAACGAAACAACGACAAATATAATTGGGTACGAGCAACACAAAGAAAGATCTTGCAACAAACCTGTTTTATTAACTAACCAAAAATCAGTTATTAAAATGGCGCCGCTGCCGGCTCTTTTCGTAAGGATCAACGGTTTCTTGTGAGAAAAATTGGATTTTGGGATCCGTTCTTTCGGGAACGTTATTTTCAAGTACAAAAATTTTCAAAAAACCCATAAAAATATAAAATTTTCAAAAATACAAAAAATTAAAAAACCTATAAAAACCCAAAATATTTTCTCTTGCATTTTCTTTTTAGTGTATGCGTACTCGATCAACGTCTTATCCCGAGCCCGAGACTCTCGATAATTTAGACATGGCCGGTGTACACAACAATAATAATCCACCCCACCCCAACATGAATAATCTACCCCAACCCGACTTACGAACCAGCGAGGAGCTATGCCAACCTACGATGAATGGACGTGGAGGCCCGATTGCGCTGATGCAAATCACGGTTCAAGAGTTTTCGTTGAAGCATCACATGATCCAACAAGTGCAAACTAATCCATTTCGCGGAATACCGGATGATGATGCCAACAAACACCTCGACAAATTCATTACCATCACCCAAAGCATGAAGTTGCTCGGTGCTTCTATGGATGTACTTCGCCTTCAACTATTTCCCCACTAGCTTTCTCACCATGCCTAAAAATGGTTTGACCGTCTCCCAAAGAATTCTATTCATACTTGGGACGACATGACTCAACGCTTTTTGTCGCGCTACTTTCCACCATCCATGGTCACGAGCCTTCGTAACCAAATTAGTGGATTCATGCAAGACAATGATGAATCGCTCTTTGATGCTTGGGAACGCTACAATGATTTGATCGACCGTTGTCCAAATCACAACATGCTCCCGTCACTCCCAATGATACTTTCTACAATGGTCTCACTTTTCGTGATCGTGACACGAATAACGCCGCCGCCGGTGGTACTTTTATGAAAAGGAGACCGGAGGAGTGTAGAGAGTTGATTGAAAACATGACTACTCACCACAAGAATTGGGATTCATCCGCATCCTCAAGATCTAACCCGAAAGTCAATGTTTCTTCTAATACTTCCAATCCCGAGATAGCCGAAGTTACCCGACAAGTCGCGGAGATGAACAAGAATTACATGACCATGGCTACAACCCACTTTCAACAAGCTAAAGCCTTTGCTATTTCTTGTGACACATGTGGTGGTCCTCATTCTTACAATGATTGTCCTTCTACTCAAGGCAATTTTTGTGAAAACGTTAACGCGGCATACGGTACTTATCCCACGGGCGGCTATCAAGCTCGTCCTCAAGGAGACCGTAACTTGCTAAGTTATCGTTCAAACAACTATCTTTCACCACGCGGTTTTACTCCTCAAAACCAAAACCAACAACAAATCTATAACCAAAATAACCAAACCCAACCTCGTGCTAACAATCAATATCAATCCCAAAGAAACCCATACCCACCTCAAGGAAATTCTCAAGCTTACCAAGCTCCACCTCTCAATCAACCAACGGCGTTGAATCAAGACATCGAGACGTTCATGAGGACTAATAGAGAGATGGTGACGAATCTTTAGAGTCAATTCATCAACTTGAAGGGAGACATGGTGAAACAAGGGAGCGATATTCGACCCGAGCTAAGGAATGACATTGCGAAACAAAGCAATTATATTCACGCAGACATGAGAGACTCTTTCAGCACTCAAGCGGATAATATACGTGATATGATCGGTTCGCTCTTCCAAGGTAATCAACCCTCTTCTTCGGGTACTATTCCGAGTAACACCGTTGCTAATCCAAGAGGGGAGATGAAAGCAATCACCACTCGTAGTGGAAAAGGTTATACGGAACCCGAGCTTCCTACACCTCCACCCGTGATTGTGAACAAGGAAAAAGAGCAACTTTCCTCACCTACTTTGCCTTCTACCCCCATTCCCCCACCACCCGCGGTTGTGAGTGATCCTACTCCCCTAAAGCCTTCCTCTTCATCCGATATACCTTATCCTTCAAGGTTGAGGAAAGAGAAGCAAAAGAGCAAGGATGATAATCAAGTTTCAAACTTTCTCAAAATGTTTAAACAATTGAATTTTAACATCTCCTTTGCCGAGGCTCTCGCTCACATGCCTAAATATGCGAAGATGTTCAAAGATCTTCTTAGTGACAAGGAAAAGCTTCTTGATATTGCTAATACCCAACTTAACGAGAATTGCTCCGCGGTTCTCTTAAGGAAATTGCCCACCAAACTTGGTGATCCGGGTTGCTTCTTGATTCCTTGCAACTTCCCGGGAGTAGAGAATTGCATGGCCCTAGCCGATCTAGGTGCTAGTATAAACTTAATGCCTTTAAGTGTTTGGAAGCAATTATCTCTCCCCGAGCTAGTCCCCACCAAAATGACTTTGGAATTAGCTAACCGTACGGTTTCTTATCCAGTGGGGATAGCCGAAGACGTCTTCGTTGGCGTTGACAAATTCACCTTCCCGGCGGATTTTGTTGTCGTTGACTACGAGATGGATCCTCGTGTTCCTTTAATCGTTGGACGTCCCTTCTTGAGGACCGGTCGCACTCTCATTGATGTAGCCGCGGGCGAAATAATCATGAGAGTTGGTGACGATAAAATTGTCTTCAATATGGGTAAGATTTCTAAGCAACCTTATTCATATGAGAGTGTTAATGCTATTGATGTTCTCGATGAGGCTTGTGAAGGACACTTTCATGATGCTTGCAAAAGTAATCTTTCTTCTCTACCCAATGTTGAGACCGTTGCCTCAATTGCTCCGTCATTTACTCCATTTGGCGAAAGTGACTTTCTTTTGGATGATTTTGAAGCTAGCTTGGGTCCACTTGATCTTAAGTATGATGATTCTCCCACCGATTGGGAAGAAGATATTCGTACAATTGAGAAACTTCTGAATGAAGACCCTTTCTCTCCTCCTTCTCCTAAAGAGGTGACTAATGATGATCCATCATTAGTTACACCATCTATTGAGGATCCTCCCACTCTTGAGCTTAAGGACTTACCTCCTCATCTCGAGTATGTTTTCTTAGAGGACATTGATCAACTTCCCGTTATCGTTGCTAAAGACTTAAAAGCTGATGAGAAAACTCGTCTCATTGAAGTTCTCAAGAAACATAAAAGAGCTATCGCTTGGAAAATCTCCGATATTCGCGGAATTGATCCTCACTTTTGCACACATAAAATTCTCATGGAGGACGACTTTAAGCCCACCATTCAAAGCCAACGAAGGGTGAATCCTAAAATCCATGACGTTATCAAAAAAGAGGTTATCAAACTTCTTGATGCGGGCATGATTTATCCTATCTCGGATTCACAATGGGTTAGTCCAGTCAATTGTGTGCCTAAGAAAGGCGGAATCACCGTTGTGCCCAATCAAAACAACGAGTTGATTCCTACACGTCTCGTTACTGGGTGGAGAGTTTGTATAGACTATCGCAAACTCAATGATGCCACGAGAAAGGATCATTTTCCTCTTCCTTTTATGGACCAAATGCTTGAACGTTTAGCGGGTAATGAATATTACTGCTTTCTAGATGGTTTCTCGGGTTATTTCCAAATACCCATCGATCCCCAAGATCAAGAGAAGACAACATTCACTTGTCCCTATGGCACATTTGCTTACAAAAGAATGCCTTTTGGCTTATGCAATGCCCCCGGGACTTTCCAAAGGTGCATGTTGGCTATCTTCCATGACATGGTTGAGCAAACCATGGAAGTCTTCATGGATGATTTCTCGGTCTTTGGGGATTCATTCTCTTTTTGCCTTGCCAATTTAGAACGTATGCTTAAGCGGTGCGAAGACACTCGCCTTGTTCTAAATTGGGAAAAATGCTATTTTATGGTAAAAAAAGGCATTGTGCTAGGACACAAAATCTCAAAAGCCGGTCTTGAAGTGGACCGTGCTAAAGTAGATGTCATAGCCAAATTACCTCCACCTTCAACCGTGAAGGGTGTGAGAAGTTTTCTTGGTCATGCGGGCTTCTATCGTCGATTTATTCAAGACTTCTCTAAAATCGCTCGCCCGATGACCCACCTCTTGGAAAAAGATACTCCTTTTATCTTTTCCAAAGAGTGTATTGAATCATTCAACCTTCTTAAGGATAAGCTCACTAAGGCACCGGTCTTGGTCACCCCTAATTGGGAGCTACCTTTTGAATTGATGTGCGATGCTAGCGACTTTGCTATTGGAGAGGTTTTGGGCCAAAGAGTGAATAAACACTTCCAACCAATCCATTATGCTAGCAAGACAATGACGGGGGCTCAATTGCATTATACAACAACCGAAAAAGAGCTTTTAGCTGTTGTCTAAGCTTTTGAAAAATTTCGCCCATATCTTGTTTTATCCACCACCATTGTATACACGGACCATTCCGCGTTGAAGTACTTGATGACTAAGCACGACTCTAAGCCAAGACTTCTTCGCTGGGTTTTACTCCTTCAAGAATTTAACATTGAAATTCGTGACAAGAAGGGAGCTGAAAACCTAGCCGCGGATCATCTAAGTAGACTTGAGGATCCATATCAAGGGGATCATCCGAACAAAGAGATCAATGACTCTTTTCCCCTTGAGACCTTAATGCCTATTAGTGCCAAGCTTGATGACACCCCGTGGTTTGCCGACATTGCAAACTACTTAGCGGGTGGTGTTCTCATCAAAGGGTTAACATCCCAACAAAAGAAAAAGTTCCTACACGATGTTAAGACTTACTTTTGGGATGACCCTTTTCTCTTCAAACAATGCGCTGATTTGATTATTCGACGATGTGTTGACGGACCGGCAGCTTTAGACATTCTCGAGGCTTGCCACAAAGGACCCACCGGTGGTCACTTTGGTCCCAACTACACCGCCAAAAAAGTGTTTGACCCGGGATTTTATTGGCCCACCATTTATCGTGACGCTCACGAAATGGTTAAAAACTGTGATGCTTGCCAAAGACAAGGCAAGATCACACATAAAGATGAGATGCCTCAAAGTTTCATACAAGAATGAGAAATCTTTGATGTATGAGGCATCGACTTTATGGGGCCATTCCCTTCTTCTAAAGGAAACAAATACATCCTTGTCACCGTTGACTACGTTTCAAAATGGGTTGAAGCAAAAGCTTTACCCACTAACGACGCAAGGGTGGTTTGTAACTTTTTGAAACAGCTATTCGCTAGATTCGGTGTGCCACGTGCTATTATTAGTGATCGCGGGACTCATTTTTGCAATGACCAATTTGCTCGAGACATGGCTAAGTATGGTGTCCATCACCGTCTTTCCACCGCGTATCACCCACAAACTAATGACCAAGCCGAGATCTCCAACCGAGGATTAAAGCAAATTTTGGAACATACTGTGGGAGAGCATCGTGCCTCATGGGCCGATAAACTTGATGATGCTCTGTGGGCTTTCCGTACCGCCTATAAGACCCCAATTGGTTATACACCTTATCGTCTTGTGTACGGGAAAGCATGCCACCTCCCAATTGAGTTAGAGAACAAGGCTTATTGGGCCTTGAAATGGGCTAGTTTTGATATCAACAACCCCGGTAACTTAAGAAAACTCCAACTCAATGAGTTAAACGAACTTAGGAATGAAGCTTATGAGAACTCATTGATCTATAAAGAGAAGACCAAGCTCATCCATGACTCTAAGATTAAGAACCGAGAGTTCCAAGTTGGAGACAAAGTTTTACTCTTTAACTCTCGGTTGAAAATATTTTTGGGCAAACTCAAATCTCGTTGGTCCGGCCCATTCACCATTGCTCAAATTTTTCCATATGGTACTATTGAGCTTGCTCAAACCAATGGCCCAAATTTTAAGGTGAATGGTCAACGAGTAAAGTTGTACTTTGGAGAGGAAATCTCTAATGAGATTCCATCCCTCTCCACCTTTCCCTTGAATTAGTTCGGGACCGAGTCAGGCTCGTGACTCGGTTAACAAAAACAAGCGCTCCTCGGGAGGCAACCCGTGTTTCTATTCCCTCTTTTCCGTTTTTCATCCTATGTGTAGGGGGAGCTATATAGGTTGCTTGTGTTTGTATGGTGATGTGATTACAGGGATAAGTGCACTTTTGGAATCTTTGAAGAACCGTGCTCCCATGTTATCCGCAAATCCGGTTCTATCTCTCAAATATCGTGATTCAATTTTCTTCATACTCACATTTGAAATTGATCACTTTAGTTGTCTCCTCCTTAACTTGATTTAACCAACGTGCACAATGTCATAAGTGTAGGGGAGACTTTTCCCACATGCTTAAACATTGAGTACAATGCTTATATTAAGTGTAGGGGAGACTTCTATCGAATTTTTAAGTGGACTTTTCCATTAAAATGCCTTATTTTTAAACGGAAAATCATCTTTTTCGGCATTTCTCAAATTTTTAATTAACTTTGGCCATATAGTCGTAATTTTTAAATTTTTTATGTCTTTTATTTCTTTCCTTTTATCGTTGCTATCATATGTATATATTCCATAATAAAGTCAAAATAAAAGAAAAATCAAAATATTAATAAAGTGGTTTAGCTAGTTTAGAAGTCTTTGATATATTAGGCCCGTTGTGATTATTTTGACTCAACCCGAGTAGACTTATCCAAGTTTATTCTAGCAAGTATCCTTAACCATGTAGACCTTAATTGGTTTATTAGGCTAAGAATCCACGAGTCTCATTACTTGAGATTTTAAATTGTGGAGAACGAGAAATGATAGAGTCAATTATAAGTCGGTAATCTTGCATAAGCACACTTGGTGTAATTATTAGCTTTTCCTCCCATCACTTGTAAATAAATAATTGCAATAAGTAAGGTCGTACGGTCTGAAAAATTACTTAGCTTCTAGCCCAAGATCGTTTAAAAGTTGCTCGGTATTAATTAGAGTTCATAGCCAAAGCATAACTATTGAAACGGGGCGCGAAGATTGGCGAGTCCAAAAAGGCCCTAACAAGGCATGAGGATTCCATTTTGTTGCTAAAGATCCAAGATGATGTGAAGTATCATTATTCCAAAATTAATATGAATGATCAAGACACACGACGAAAAGCAATTACTCCCATAAAGATCATGGAGAAATCTATCCGAAAAGACCCTAACAAGGTATGAGGATAAATAGATCCAAGTCCGAAAAGGAGGTGGATCGTTGTATATCAAAGTCCCAAATAAGGATTGAAGAAATAATGAAGAAGTCGTGGTCAACATTTGAAGAAAATATCTCAACTACTCCAAGTGAAGATATACTCTATATATGAAGAGAAGACCATAATTTCAAGAACGTCTTCTCAAGATTTGAAGTATGAAGTCGCTGTCAAATATCGGTCTGAGAAAGGTCTCAAATCGTGAAGCGAGTTATGCCAAGATATGAACTTTATGAGGTCTCGAGAAGCAGTTTTAAAAGATTTTGTCCTTTAGCTAACTATGGATTAGATCGTCCTACTTTATTTTCAGCCTAATAAATAATAAGTGTGAAAACACTTATCCTTTTACCACTTATTTCCAATATTAACAAGACCAAAACGTGTATTTTATGTCGTAAAAGTCGAAATTATGCGTGGTTTGTGTTTTTATTGTGTTTTAGGACCAAAAGATGAAAAAGGAAGAAAACACGGGCTTTCACGGGCTTTTATCGAAGATAACGAGAAAAGACGAAGTTAAGAGATCAAGAGTGCTTAAAGAACGATGTCCAAGACCTATTCTGAAGATTTATCGAAGAAAAAGTCTAAAGACGGAATTTTAATGAAGTCGAAGAACTCAAGTCTAAATTAAAGAAGAAAAACTATTAAGACAAGTTCAAATCCCGAGACGACGTCGAGAAAAGACAAAGAATTAAATCGAGTCAAGAAGAAAAGAAAGAAGGAAGCACACCACACATGCACCTCTCACTTAGCCTATAAATACCCTCCTAATCACATTAGGAGGGGAGCTAGCTAGTTTTATTTTTTCATTGTTTTCCTTTCTAGTTTTTAGAGAGAGAAAGTTCCAAACTTTCTCTCACTAAGTTTTCATCTTTTCTTTCTTTTAATCTTTCAAGTTTAAACCTTTTTGTATTTTGATTTCATTAATCAAGTTCAAGTTTAAGTTTGTTGTTCATTAATCTCTTTCTACCTTTCTTGATTTTAGTTTACTTTTGGTGCGAAATATTTATGATCCGTGTCGATCTTGATGTTTTCGTGCTTAAAAAGTTAATCTTTTTATTCCTACATAAGCTTTCAAACGGTTAAGCTTTAACATCTTTGTGCTTATTGGCTTATTTGTATGTTTAGCTTATTTACTTTTTGAAAGTTTTCTTAAAAAGTTTCATCTTTTTATGGTTTGATTTAAAAGATTGCTTATTTGAAGATTGGATAAGTTGTTATTCGTGCTTATTTAGTCTTTTTCATTATAGATTCGATCAAGTTTTGGATTTGGCTTATTAAAAATAGCCTAATACTTAGCTTATTTGCGAATTCATACCATCACTCCGATCACTCCGATCAGTTATTCCGACTATTGCTCCATTATTCCGATCACTCTGATCGGATTAGGGTTTCTCATTCCGATTGCATCATTCGTATTCCGATCATTGGATCGGAATAGGGTTTTAAACATTCCGATTTGGACTCCTTTCGTATTCTGATCATTTCACTTTTTGGATTCCGATGGTTATTCACTTGTCTCATTCCGATAGCTTCTAATTTCCATTATTCCGATTGTGTACCTTTTTATGCTATTCCGATTGCTCCATCATTCCGACGAGGGTATTCTTTGGTATTCTGATTAGTTCTATTTTCCAACATTCCGATTGTAGCATTCATTTTCCATATTCCGATCATATTTTCCGACCAGTATTCCGATCTGATTCCAATTGGGATTATTCCGATGGTTTGAGTTTTGTTTTTACTAAGTTTTCAAGTTTTAGATTCATTAAGTGTTCAAGTGTTTTTTCTAATCTTGTCTTTAAGTTTTCAAGCATGTATTTTTAACTCTTCATTTTAGTTTAACCTTTAAAGATCTTATTTTACTCAACGACACTTTCTTATTTGCTTTTAGTTTAAAACTAGATAATCAAACCTTTTTATCTTCCACCAAGAACAATTGAGTCACATTTTCTACCAATAATCAATTCGAAGAGATCGGACGATAAGATTTTATACTTGGTGTAAAAAACTTCGTATTAAATGGCGCCGCTGCCGGCTCTTTTCGTTAAGATTAAAGGTTTTTAGTGAGAGACGCGTTGGATTTTGGGATCCGTTCATCTTTGAACGTTATTTTCCTTGCTTTCAAATTTTCAAAAATCCTAAAAAATATAAAATTTTCAAAAATACAAAAAAATTTAAAAAACATAAAAAAACCAAAAATATTTCTGCTGTGTTAGTTCTTTTGCAGGTGTATGCGCACTCGATCAACGTCTTATCAAGAGCCCGAGACTCTCGATAACTTAGACATGGCCGGTGTACACACAACAATAATAATCCACCTCAAAACAACATGAATAATAACAACAATGAACCTCTACCGGACAATCATCCAATGATCGAACTTTTATAAGCACATGTAGAGGGCAACCACGATGCTATTGTCATACCCGCGATTAGAGCCAACAACTTTGAGCTCAAATCCGGCTTTATTCAAATGGTCTCTGCTCAACCATTCTTGGGACGTACCATTGATGATCCTCATGACCACATCAAAAGGTTCCTTCAACTCACGAATACGGTCAAATTCAATGGGGTTTCACAAGAGGTAATTCGCTTGCAACATTTTCCTTTCTCCTTAGAGGGACAAGCCTGACATTGGCTTGATAAGGAACCGCCACAAAGTATTCTTACGTGGACGGACTTAGAGACCAAATTCATAAACTACTTTTTCCCACCCTCTCGTACTACCACTTTGCGGAATGAAATCATTACTTTTGAACAAAAGTACGATGAGACTTTTAGTGAATCTTGGGACCGTTTTAAAGAACTTTTAAGAAAGTGCCCACAACATGGTTTTACCAAAGTGCATCAAATTAATACTTTTTACAATGGTTTAAGCATGAATGACCAAGATTCACTAAATAGTGCCTCGGGGGGTAATCTTTTGGTTAAGTCTTCTAATTCCGCTTGGGATATTATTGAGAACAAGTCTAGAGTGCAAACCAAGAGTGTTCAGACCAATGTGGCTAGTGCTAGCACTAATGAGAGCGACAAGAGACTTGATAAGCTTACTTCGCTTGTTGAATCACTTGCTCTCCAAGCCGTCAATAATACTAAAGCTATCATTGCCCAAGCCAATGCTATGACTCAATCTTGTGATATATGCGTGGGATCTCACTCATACACCGATTTTCCTTCGATTCACGACAATCCGGAAAATGTGTATGCCGCCAACGGTACCTATTCTACGGGAGGCTATCAAGCACGTCCTCAAGGTGACCGTAACTTGCTCAGCTATCGCTCAAACAACTTTCTTTCACCACCCGGTTTTCCCCCACAAAACCCAAACAACCTCAATCGCAACAATCAAAACCAACCTCGTGCTCCAAATCAATATCCAAACCAAAGAAACCCATATCCACCTCAAAGAAACAACCAAGTTTACCAACAACTTGCTTATCAACCACCCGCCTACCATGCTCCTCCTCCCAACCAACCCACCGCATTACACCAAGATGTTGAAACCTACATGAGGACTAATGATGTGATCGTGCAAAATCTTCAGCGAGAAATGCTCAACTTGAAAGCAGATATGGTGAAGCAAGGGAATGATCTTCGAGCTGATATGCGAAACACTTTGGCAAGTGAAACGAATGACTTGAGGAACATGATGGCTAGTTTCTTCCCAAGTAATCAAGCCTTTGGATCGGGTTCTCTTCCGAGTAACACCGTTACCAATCCAAGAGGGGAGATGAAAGCAATCACCACTCGCAGTGGAAAAGGTTTAAATGAACCTGGGCTTCCTACACCTACACGGGTGATTGTGACAAAGGAAAACGAGTCTCCTTCTCCGAATCCTCCATTTTCTATTCCTACAACTTCTACTTCTCCAATTCCACCACCTTCTACTTCTACCCCTCCACCACCCACGGATGTGAGTGCGAATTCTATCCCAAAGAGTTCATCTCAACCCAATATACCTTATCCTTCGAGGTTGAGGAAAGAGAAATTGAAGAACAAGGATGATATTCAGGTTTCGAACTTTCTTAAAATATTTAAACAACTGAATTTCAATATCTCCTTTGCTGAGGCTCTCGCTCACATGCCTAAATATGCGAAAATGTTTAAAGATCTTCTTAGTGATAAGGAGAAACTTCTCGATATTTCTCAGACCCAACTTAATGAGAATTGCTCCGCAGTGCTCTTAAGGAAATTACCAACCAAACTTGGTGATCCGGGTCGTTTCTTGATTCCTTGCAACTTCCCGGGAGTAGAGAATTGCATGGCCCTAGCCGATCTAGGTGCTAGTATTAACTTAATGCCATTAAATGTTTGGAAGCAATTATATCTCCCCGAGCTAGTCCCCACACGAATGACTTTGGAATTAGCTAACCTTACGGTTGCTTATCCAGTGGGGAAAACCGAAGATGTCTTCGTTGGTGTCGACAAATTCACCTTTCCGGCGGATTTTGTTGTCGTTGACTACGAGATGGACCCCCGTGTTCCATTAATCGTTGGACGTCCGTTCTTGAGGACCGGTCTCACTCTCATCGATGTAGCCGCGGGCGAATTAATCATGAGAGTTGGTGACGATAAAATCGTCTTCAACATGGGTAAACTTTCTAAGCAGCCTTCGGATAACGAAAGTGTTAATTTCATTGATGTTCTTGATGAGGCTTGTGAAGAACATTTCAAAGACGCTTGTAAAAGTGGTTCTTCTTCTCTACCCATTGTTGAGACCGTTGCCTCTATTGCTTCATCACTGAATCCATTTGGAGAAAGTGATTTCATCTTGAAAGAATTTGAAGCAACTTTGGGAGATGTGGACTTAAAATATGACGATTCTCCCTCCAATTGGGATGAAGACATTCGTACCATTGAGAAACTTCTCAGTGAGGACCATACTTCTCCACCATCTCCTAAGGATATCTCCATCGATGAACCGAATTTGACTACGCCTTCCATCGAAAATCCTTCGGATTTAGAGCTTAGGGACCTACCGTCTCATCTCGAGTACGTTTTCCTTGAAGACAACAAGAAGTCACCCGTGATCAACGCAAAGGACCTGAAAGAAGAAAAAAAATCCTGACTTATCGCCGTGTTGAAGAATCATAAGAAAGCGATTGCGTGGAAGATCTCCGATATTCGTGGAATTGATCCTCACTTTTGCACACATAAAATTCTCATGGAGGACGACTTTATTCAAAGCCAACGAAGGGTGAATCCTAAGATCCATGACGTTATCAAAAAAGAGGTTATCAAAGTTCTTGATGCGGGCATGATCTATCCTATCTCGGATTCACCGTGGGTTAGTCCAGTCCATTGTGTGCCTAAGAAAGGCGGAATCACTGTTGTTCCCATTGAAAACAACGAGTTGATTCCTACTCGTCTCGTTACAGGGTGGAGAGTTTGTATAGACTATCGCAAACTCAATGATGCTACGAGAAAGGATCATTTTCCCCTTCCTTTCATGGACCAAATGCTTGAACGTCTCGCGGGTAATGACTATTACTGCTTTTTAGACGGTTTCTCCGGGTATTTTCAAATTCCCATCGATCCCAAAGACCAAGAGAAAACCACATTCACTTGTCCTTATGGAACATTTTCCTACAAAAGAATTCCTTTCGGCTTATGCAATGCTCCTGGGACTTTCCAAAGGTGTATGATGGCTATTGATGACGTATAGTCCCCAGCCGGGTCATGAACCCGGCCACGGGTACTACCCGTATCCGGCCCATCACAGATGGCTGGGAATAATGTCATTTGAGCTTATTGGCTTGGATGAACAGTAACCGCACACATGTATGCGGCCCACGGCCCGGCATGACCGGTACAGGGTTAGACATAATCATATTCTATCTCTGAATAGGGTTCACTCCAAAGAAGAGGATATTCACTCACCATAATTAGAAGATAACAATCAATCTAATTCTGGTGCTTATCCTTTCCTTGGGGCCGAAGCATCAGTGAAAGCCCATTAGGGTTTCACTGCCTATAAAAGGAACCCCCAAGGGTTCCACAAAGGTATTACGTTCTATACTCTCAACTCACTCGATTCTCATAAACCCTAAACTGATACTTACTCTTACACTGGAGTCTAATCGTGGGAAACATTCCCACGGTAAGTCTAACGCGTGTTGTTTAGTGTGCAGGATCCCAACCATACAGTTCACTTGGTGCAGGAGCCGGAGCCCAGCCAACCCGAATTAAGCCTAATTCGGGTCTAGCAAGGATCACCCAACTTTTGCATCAACAAGTTGGCGCCATCCGTGGGACCCATTACACTAAGCTAGAGCAAAATCTCATCTTTAACTCTCAATGATGAAGGGGCATCCACAAGCTAATCTTAGGAACATAAATCCTGGAAATCGGAAGTCCCAAGGGGAAGGGATACTCATCCCCAATCAATCCCCTAGCCGTCCAATGGGCGGACAGAACAACCGCAGTGGTTTTCAGTCTATGGGAGTAACGAGCACGATCTCTATGACTCCTCCACCTACTTCGACCCTGGACAAACCTGACCCAGGGAGTGCGCCCAATCCCCCTAACAAGGAGCCGCGCAGACCATCGATTGAGGAAGAAGTAGAAGTCCAACCACTCAGCGAGGAAGATCTCACTCGGGTTCTCACGCAGAACTTTGATAGGATCATCCCAGGGATTGCATCAAGGTTGAATCTAGGAAGGAACCTCCAGTCCAGACTCAACTTTGGCAACGCCGGACCAAGCACCTCTTCCCAAAATCAGAGGAAAAGGAAGACCCGGCCTCAGGAGCGGAGCCTCTTCGAGGAAACTCCCCAACCTAGGAATGTGTTTGCGCGCATAGGATACCGCCTCATGCAGGATTTAACGCAGTCTCGGGAAGGAGAGAAGTCTGACGGTTCACCTGAGCGACCAGATCTGGAACTGACCAGAGCCACTCGCCGCACAAGTGTGTGGGAAAGGATGAACACTGGAAAGAGGGCTCCTGGCTCTTCTCAAAAGAGCGGTCCTCACCCAAGAGATGGGGCACCACCCCCCTCTCCAGATCCATCAGGAGAGGACTCGGATGACCATCCGCCCAAGCGTCGCCGACCTAGGCGTACCCCTCCACCACCACCAAACAATGATGAGTATTATGGTGGCCCCTATTATCGAGAGGCAGAAGCGGAGGATCTTTCCCGCCCGTGGTGTGACCCGTGGGAAGACCCTAGGCTCACCCGTCTATGGGCGGATCCCAGGGCAGATCCTTTTACTCTCCGTATACGGAACTACTCCGAGGACACAAAACGTCGCATGCCGGCGTGTGTCAAGACCTATGATGGAACTGGTGATCCGGATGATCACCTCAAAATATTTGATACGCAGGCTAAAATTGAGCGATGGCCCATGCCTATATGGTGCCAAATGTTCAATTCAACCTTGATCGGCAATGCCCGTGACTGGTTTGAGGGACTCCCTCCACGAAGCATTGATAGCTTCACGGAACTACGCAGTGCGTTCAAGAATAATTATACTCAGCGGAAGAAGTATAATAGGGACCCGGTCTCATTGGCAACTGTCAAGCAACGGCCGGGGGAGTCTACAGAAGCCTTCATTGAACGCTTCAACGACGAGTGCACACGCACAAAGACAATGCCAGAACTCCTGAAAATCTCCGACTACATGCACACCATAACCGACAGGGAATTAATCAGGCGTCTCAATGACAAGCGTCCAGAGAGATATGATGATCTCATGGAAAGAGTCAGAAACTTCATAGAAGGAGAAACGACGGTTGCCGCGGCTTACCCTTCAAAAGGAAACGGCTACCGATCAAACGACCAGTCCAGGAGGCAATCAGGCGGTCAAAGCAATTAGAACAATAGTAGGGGCTCAGACTATAAGAGCCAAAACAAAGGAGGACGGCCGGACGATAAGTTTACCCCCCTAAAGATGTCCTACCGGGAGATCTTGCTGACGGAAGGGGCAAATTTTCTGAGGCCTCCCCCAATGACAACTCCGCCGGACCGTCGGCAAGGAAATCGCTTCTGCGAATTCCATAATGACAAGGGCCATGGCACGGAGGAGTGTATCTAGCTCAAGAAGCACATTGAGTCACTGATCAAATCAGGAAAACTCAAGCATTTGGTTAAGGATTGGAAGGATGGAAAAGACAACAAGAAGTATGACAAGAAGGATCCCCAAAAGGACAAACCTTCGACCATATACATGATCCAATCCAGACAACGCTGCACGAGGCAGAATATTGGCCAAAAATTTTCACGCGGAAGGGAAATCTCATTCCCTCCCATCACAGCAAGCGATGTGATTGATGCGCCTCTCACTATTGAGATAAGCATTGGAACACACAATGTGCGTCGCATGTATGTGGATGGAGGGTCATCAGCAGAAGTACTGTACGAACACTGTTTTGTGCAGTTACGACCAGAAATAAGAAGCCAATTAGTACCGGCCACAGCGCCGCTCACTGGCTTTAGTGGAGACACCATCTGTCCGATAGGGCAACTGCGTCTGCTTGTAACCATTGGAAATGAGGAACACTCCACTACTGCGTGGATGAACTTCATGGTGATACGCTCACATTCTGCATACAATGGGATCATAGGCAGACCAGGTATTCTGGCTATACGAGCGGTACCTTCCACGGCACACGGAATGATCAAGTTCCCTGTTGAGGGAGGAATCGTCACCATTTACAACACAATCGTACCAGCATCCGAGTGTCATACCGTGACAACACCAGCTCCACCTGTTCCACCCAAGGATGAATCACCACCTCCCAATTAGAGGGTGGCAATCCATCCTGACTATCCGGAACAGGAGGTATCCATAGGGGGGGCGCTCTCGGATAGCGGCAAAAGGGCCATGTGCTCTCTTTTAAGTGCCAATCTAGATATATTCGCATGGGAGCCAAAGCATATGACAGGCGTACCACGCGCGATAGCAGAACATAAGCTCCAAATCCACCAAGGGTACCAACCCGTCAAGCAAAAGAAGCGCGGCCAGGCGCCTGAGCGCAGCCAAGTGATATTGGAGGAAGTACGGAAACTAGTGGACGCAGGTATCATGCGCGAGGTATACTACCACGAGTGGTTATCCAATCCGGTCATGGTCAAAAAAACATGACGGGAGTTCGCGCATGTGTGTAGATTTCACGGATCTGAACAAAGCCTGTCCACAGGATTGTTACCTGTTACCGGAGATTGACTGGAAGGTGGAATCCCTATGTGGATATCCCTTTAAGTGCTTCCTAGACGCATATAAAGGATACCACCAGATCCAGATGGCGGAGGAGGACGCAGAAAAGACGGTGTTCCATACTAGTCAAGGCGTATATTGTTATACGAAAATGCCGTTTAGACTAAAGAACGCCGGTGCTACATACCAGCGGCTTGTGGACAAAGCCTTTGACTCACAGATAGGCCACAACCTGGAAGTCTATGTGGATGACTTAGTCATAAAAAGTCATACGGAGGATGCACTTCTCCGGGATGTCCAAGAGACATTCGACACACTGAGGAGGATTAATATGAAGCTAAATCCAAAGAAATGCATGTTTGGGGGAACGGAGAGAATGTTCCTTGGATATATGATTGATCCAAATGGCATCAAACCTTGCCCAGAAAAACGGACGCAGTAATACAGCTGCCATCCCCTCAGACACGGAAGGAGGTGCAATCCTTAAACGGGAAGTTGGCCGGGCTAAATAGGTTCCTGTCAAAGTCCGCAGAGAAGTCATTACCCCTCTTTAAGACACTCAAGAAGTGCATTAGGAAGGGAGACTTCCGGTGGACAAAGGAAGCCGAGGAAGCCTTTGGCCAACTCAAGCAGCACCTTGCATCTCTCCCTATGCTAGTAGCTCCCCGGCCAAAGGAGGAACTCATTATGTATCTCTCAGCCACACATGGAGCAATAAGTGCGGTACTCATGATAGATAGGGATACGGTATAACTCCGGTCTACGTCATAAGTAGAACATTACAAGGGCCGGAGTTGAATTACTCCTCTATGGAAAAATTGGTTTGGGCACTAGTGTTTGCTACAAAGCGGTTGCGCCGATACTTTCAGGCGCACACAATTGTAGTCATTACCGACCAACCAATAAAGCAAGTCATCTCTAGACCGGATGTGGCAGGAAGGCTACAAAAATGGAGCATTCTATTGGGGGAGCATAATATATCTTATAGGCCAAGGACGGCTGTTAAAGGCCAGATCTTGGCAGATTTCTTGATAGAGAAGCCGGATGAGGAAGGACCAATCGTAAAACAAGACGAGACTCCAACAGAACCATGGGTGTTATTTACGGACGGATCTTCGTGTACGGATGGGTCAGGAGCTGGTCTTATCCTCACAAATCCGGAAGGAATGGAGTTTACGTACGCCCTCCGTTTTGAGTTCACGGCCACCAACAACGAAGTGGAATATGAAGCATTAATTGCGGGTTTAAAAATCGCCGCTAGAATGGGAGTCCGCAACCCTGAGGCCTACGTGGATTCATGGCTTGTCGCGAACCACATTCTAGGTGGATATGTGGCTAAGGAGGACAACATGGTCCGATACTTGGAGAAAGTCAAGTCACTCGTCGCGGCTTTCAGCAAGTTTTCCATCAAGCAGGTGCCAAGAGGTGAGAACAAGAAGGCGGACGCTCTTAGCAAAATCGCATCCACAAGCTTCGCCCACTTGTCCAAGCAAGTCTTGGTGGAAATACTCAAGGAAAAGTCTATAACGGAAGGGGAGGTCGCTACTATAGTTGAGGAGAATGGACCTACATGGATGACCCCGATCATCAACTATTGGACTAGTGAAACCCTTCCGGACGATGAAAAAGCGGCGCGGCGCATCAGAAGGAAGTCGCAGCACTTCGAACTTCGAGAAGGTATCCTTTATAAGCGCTCTTTCTTGCAGTCGTGGTTGCGGTGTGTTGGACCACGTCAGGCTACTTATGTAATCAGTGAAATACATGAAGGGTTATGCGGCATGCACGCAGGTCCACGGTCTGTGGTAGCTCGAGCCTTACGGACAGGATATTATTGGCCTACCATGCACAGGGACGCGCGCGACAAGATTCACAAGTATAGTGATTGCCAAGTGCATAGACCAGTACCACGACATCCGCAGCAGGAGCTTACACCTATTACGTCCGCATGGCCATTCTATAAGTGGGGAATCGACATCGCAGGACCATTTCCTGTAGCTGCGGGGGGAGTCAAGTTCTTGATTGTCGCGATGGACTACTTCAAACGATGGATAGAGGCCAAGGCAGTCAAATCCATTACAAGCAAACAAGTTAAAAAGTTTGTTTGGGAGAACATTGTGTGCCGTTTTGGCTTACCAGGGGAAATCATCTCGGACAACAGTATACAGTTCGCGGATAATCCATTCAAGGACTGGTGCGCATCATTGAATATCAAACGGCGCTTCGCGTCTGTTAAGCATCCGCAGACAAATGGCCTTGTGGAACGAGCAAATAGAAGCTTGGGAAACGGCATCAAGGCACGTCTAGAGGAACGAAGTGCCAAATGGGTGGATGAGCTACCACATGTTCTATGGGCGCATAGGACTATGATCAAAACAGCCAACGGAGACACTCCATTTGCATTGTCCCTCTAAAGAAAAGGGAAAAAGTTGTAAACGGATTACCTCTTGTGGAACACCATTGAATTTGACCGTATTAGTGAGTTGCAAGAATCTCTTGATGTGGTCATGCGGATCATCAATGGTACGCCCCAAGAATGGTTGAGCAGAGACCATCTGGATAAAGCCGGATTTGAGCTCAAAGTTGTTGGCTGCAATCGCGGGTATGACAATTGGATCATCGTTACCCTCTACATGTGCTTGTAGAAGTTCAATCATCGGGCGATTATCCGGTAGAGGCTCATTGTTGTTGTTATTATTGTTGTTGAAAGGTGGGTTGTTATTGTTATTATTATTGTTTTGAGGTGGGTTGTTGTTGTTTTGTACACCGGCCATGTCTAAGTTATCGAGAGGCTCGGGCTCTTGATAAGACGTTGATCGAGTGCGCATACACCTGCAAAAGAACTAACAAGACAAAAACAAAGCAAAAATATTTTTGGTTTTTATGTTTTTTTTAATTATTAGGATTTTTGAAATTTTTTTTTTTTTTTGTGTTTTTGAAATTTTTTATGAAAAAGTAACGTTCACGGTGAACGGATCCCAAAATCCAAGTTCTCACAAAAAACTGTTGATCTTAACGAGAAGAGCCGGCAGCGGCGCCATTTGATACACGGATTTTGCTAGGTTCAATTGTTCTCGGTATCCTCTCGAATTGATCTCAGCTCTAAGTGGAATGATTTGTTCTTGGTTAATAAGAAGGAGTTGGTTTGTTTATCTATCTTAAACTAATGACAAATAAGTAAGTGTCGAAGAGTAAAATTAAAGCTTTAAAAGATTAAAGTAAATTGACAAGTTAAAAATGAATGTTTGAAAACTTAAAGGCAAAATGAGAAAAACACTTGAACACTTAATAAAACTAACACTTAAAACTTTGTAAAATTTTAAAACTTAATCCATCGGAATATAGAATTGCAAAGCTATCGGAATGTCAAAATCATGCCCATCGGAATATAACTAAAACCTGTCCATCAAAATATTTGTCAAAACAATCCATCGGAATAATTAAAATGCAAGCTGTCGGAATGATGGTCTATCGCAATGAAGTCGATCGGAATGTTGCTATCGGAAAGTTCTAGATCAGAATGTTGTAAATAAAAATTGGCCAGAGTTTCGACTTAAAAAAGGACCTTAGTCCCGTCGGAATGTGCGATCGCAATAAGCGATCGCAACACCAGATCGGAATAAGGGGGAATTACCCACCTATCGCAAAGTAGAACCCACACTTGGGTTATTGCGATACAAATCAGGAAACCGTCGGAATATGTTAAACCCTTGGATTGCGATGGGAGCAAAACTAATCCGAAAATGGTGAAAAGCTAAAACTTCAACAAGCACGAACAATAAGCTATTATAACCGAGACTTAATTACCCCAACAAGATTAAATTTGACAACTTTTGAAGACGAGAAATCTTAAACTTTATAAACAAAACTTTTGAATGACTAAACCTTGATGGAATCCGAAAAACAATAAGCTAAAGCATGAAGTAAGCTAATAAGCATAAAGAACTTATAGCCTAAATCAAATAAAAGCTTAAAAAGTAGTGAAAAGATCAATCTTTTAACTACTCAAACACGAACGAAATCAAACCGTATGTATTGTAAATTTCGGATCAAAGGTAAAATTAAACCAAGAAATGTAGGAAGAGATTAAAGAACATAAACTTAAACTTAAACTTTTAATTAAAAGAACTCAAAGTACAAAGATTAATGAAAAGCTTAAAATTTGAAAGATGAAAACAAAGAAGAAATTTAGTGAGAGAAAGTTTGGAACTTTCTCTCTCTAAAACTAGAGAAAAATGAAAAACTAAACTAAGACTAACTAAGTGCCTCTAAAATTGTGAAGTGGGATCTTTATATAGGCGTGTGATATGGGCTTGTATATGGGCTTTGGTATCGGGCTTCTTTTCTTCTTTCTTCTTTAGTCTTTACGTTTCTTTAAATAAACGTTTCCGACTTTGGATTTTGCGAAGTGTCGGTGAATAATTCCAACTCGTCTTTTAATCTTTTGTTTAATAGACTCGAGTTCTTCGACATATATGAATCTTCCGTCTTTGGCCTTTTCTTCGATAAATCTTCAAATAGACGCAATGACTTCAAATCTTTTGCATCTCTTGGACAATAGACTTCGTCTTGAGTCTTTTTCCTCGATAAAACCCGTGCAATCCCATGTTTTCTTCAATATTCATCCGGTTGGCTCTGAAAACACGATAAACACAAAAACCACGCATAATTCCAAACAAATGATATTAAATACGTGTATTGGTCTTGTTTTACCCAGAAATAAGTGGTGAAAGGATGGGTGTTTTCACACCTATCAAATCCCCTACACTTAACCATTGCCATGCCCTCATGCAATGCTTAGCGATAAAGCAGGTTTACACTTTTCTCATAATCAATCAACCTTGGCCTTATTAATATACCACTAAACAAAAATTAAAGTACTAAGAGAGATTAAAACTTTTAAGTAAACAAAAGGATGGAAATAACTTGCAAAGAGATCAAGGACTTACATTAGGGCTTTGGTGCTGCGAAGATTTATCACCCTCAAGTTTCACGTTCCCTAAACTAAGCTTAAAAACGAGATCATTGTTATTATAAGTTAGCAAATCAAACACTTACACACATGGCTTAATTAAATGCTTAAACTCCCTTATTCCTAGGTGTATCTCTTATATTTTATTTTTGTCTTAGAATGATCATGAAGATGCATTTTTGGACTTATTTCGATAGTTTATTTAGGCTGAAAGCAAAGTAGGACGATTTGATCAATAGTTAGCTAAAGGACAAAATCTCTTAAAACTGCTTCTCGGGATATCAAAAAGTTCATATCTTGGCATAATTCGGTTCACGATTTGAGACCTTTCTCGGGCCGATATTTGGCATGTACTTCATTCTTCATATCTTGAGAGACGTGCTTGAGATAATGGTCTTCTCTTCGTTATAGAGTTTCTTCACTTGGAGACTTTTGAGGGGTACTCCAACTTTGTTGACCACGACTTCATGATTATTTCTTCAATCTCTAATTGGGATTTTGAGATACAACGATCCGCCTCCTTTTCGGACTTGGATCTATTTATCCTCATACCTTGTTAGGGTCTTTTCGGATAGACTTCTCCATGATCTTTATGGGAGTTGATTGCTTTTCGTCGTGAGTCTTGATCCTTCATATTGACTTTGGGAATAATGCTTTTCACATCACTTTGGATCTTTAGCAATAAAATGGAATCCTCATGCCTTGTTAGGGCCTTTTCGGACTCGCCAATCTTCACGCCCCGCTTCATAAGTTATGCCTTGGCTATGAACTCTTATCATTACCGAGCAACTTACAAACGATCTTGGGCTAGAAGCTAAGTAACTTTTCAAATCGTACGACCTTACTTATTGCAGATAAATTATTAGCAAGTGATGGGAGAATAGGCACATAATTACACCAAGTAAGCTTGTGTAAGAATACCGACTTATAATTGACTCTATCATTTCTCGTCCTCCACAATTTAAAATCTCAAGTAATGAGACTCGTGGATACTTAGCCTAATAAACCAATTAAGGTCTACATGGTTAAGGATACTAGCTAGAATAAACTTGGATAAGTCTATTCGGGTTGAGTCAAAATAATCGCAACGGGCCTAATATGTCAAAGACTTCTAAACTAGCTACACCACTTTATTAATATTTTTGACTTTATTGCGGGATATATACATATGAAAGTAACGATAAAAATTTAAAAATTACGACTAAATGGCCAAAGTTAATTAAAAATTTGAAAATTGTTGAAAAAGATGATTTTCCGGTTAAATGAAGGCATTTTCATGGAAAAGTCCACTTAAAACTTCGATAGAAGTCCCCCCTACACTTAAGATAAACATTGTCCTCAATGTTTAAGCATGTGGGAAAAGTCTCCCCTACACTTATGACATTGTGCACGTTGGTTAAATCAAGTTAAGGAAGAGACGACTAACGTGATCAATTTCAAATGTGAGTATGAAGAAAATTGAATCACGATAGTTGAGAGATAGAACCGAATTTCGGATAACACAGGAGAATGGTTCTTCAAAGGTTCCAAAAGTGCACTTATCCCTGTAATCACATCACACAAATACAAACACCTATATAGGTCCCCCTACACTTAGGAGGTTAAAACATAAGATACTCGGGTTGCCTCACGAGGAGCGCTTGTTTTTGATAACCGAGTCACGAGCCTGACTCGACCCAAAATTAGTTCATGGGGAACGTGGTGAGGGATGGAATCATCTCATGAGAGATGTCCTCACCAAAGTACAACTTCACTCGTTGGCCATTCACCTTAAAATTAGGTCCATTAGGTTGAGCGAGCTCGAGAGTACCATATGGAAAAATTTGGGCAATGGTGAATGGGCCGGACCAACGAGATTTCAGCTTGCCCGAAAAGATTTTTAACCGATAGTTAAAGAGTAAAACTTTGTCTCCAACTTGGAACTCTCGGTTCTTAATCTTAGAGTCGTGAATGAGCTTAGTCTTTTCCTTATAGATCAAAGAATTATCATAAGCCTCATTACGGAGTTCATTCAGCTCATTGAGTTGGATCTTGCGTAGGTCACCGGCTTTGTTGATATCAAAATTAGCCCACTTCAAGGCCCAGTAAGCCTTGTGCTCCAACTCAATGGGGAGGTGGCATGCTTTCCCGTACACGAGACGATATGGTGTACAACCAATCGGAGTCTTGTATGCGGTACGAAAAGCCCACAAAGCATCATCAAGTTTATCAGCCCATGAGGCACGATGCTCTCCCACAGTTCTTTCCAGAATTCGCTTTAATCCTCGGTTGGATATTTCAGCCTGGCCATTAGTTTGTGGGTGGTAAGCGGTGGAAAGACGATGATTTACATCGTACTTAGCCATGACTCTAGCAAATTGGTCATTGCAAAAATGAGTCCCGCGATCACTAATAATGGCACGAGGCACACCGAATCTAGCGAATAGCGATTTCAAAAAGTTACAAACCACCCTTGCGTCATTAGTGGGTAAAGCTTTGGCTTCAACCCATTTGGAGACGTAGTCAACGGCTACAAGGAGGTATTTGTTTCCTTTAGAAGAAGGGAATGGCCCCATAAAGTCGATACCCCAAACATCAAAGATTTCACATTCTTGAATGAAATTTTGAGGCATCTCGTCTTTATGTGTGATCTTGCCTTGTTTTTGGCAAGCATCACAATGTTTAACCATCTCGTGAGCATCACGGTAAATGGTGGGCCAATAAAATCCTGATTCAAACACTTTTTTGGCGGTGTAGTTGGGACCAAAGTGACCACCGGTGGGTCCTTTGTGGCAAGCGTCAAGGATTTCAAAAGCTGCCGGTCCATCAACACATCGGCGAATAATCAAGTTAGCACATTGCTTGAATAGATACGGGTCATCCCAAAAGTAAGTTTTAATGTCGTTAAAGAACTTCTTCTTTTTCTGGGATGTTAACCCGTCAACGAGAATTCCACCCGCCAAGTAGTTTGCAATGTCCGCAAACCACGGGGTTTCATCAGAAGTCGAGTTGATAGACATTAAGGTCTCCAGGGGAAAAGAATCATTGATTTCTTTGTTCGGATGATCCCCCTGGTAAGGATCCTCAAGTCTACTGAGATGATCCGCGACTAGGTTTTCAGCTCCTTTTTTTATCGCGAATTTCGATTTTAAATTCTTGGAGTAGCAAAACCCAGCGAAGAAGTCTTGGTTTGGAGTCTTGCTTAGTCAACAAGTACTTCAGTGCGGAATGATCGGTGTAAACGATTGTGGTGGAAAGGACAAGATAGGGGCGGAACTTTTCCAAGGCATAGACAACAGCTAAAAGCTCTTTTTCGGTTGTCGTGTAATGCAATTGAGCCCCTATCATTGTCTTGCTAGCGTAATGAATTGGTTGGAAGTGTTTGTTCACTCTTTGGCCCAAAACCGCACCAATAGCAAAGTCACTAGCATCGCACATCAACTCAAAGGGAAGCTCCCGATTAGGGGTAACCAAGACGGGTGCCTTAGTTAGCTTATCCTTAAGCGAGTTGAAGGCTTCAAGACACTCTTTGGAAAAGATAAAAGGAGTATCTTTCTCCAAGAGGTGGGTCATCGGGCGAGCAATTTGAGAAAAATCTTTGATGAATCGACGGTAGAAGCCCGCATGACCAAGGAAACTTCTCACACCCTTCACAGTTGAAGGTGGAGGCAACTTAGCGATAACATCGACTTTAGCACGGTCTACTTCAAGACCGGCTTTGGATATCTTTTGTCCTAGCACGATGCCCTCTTTTACCATGAAATGGCATTTTTCCCAATTAAGAACAAGGCGAGTATCTTCACACCGCTTAAGCATACGTTCTAAATTGGCAAGGCAAGCAGAGAAAGAATCGCCATAAACCGAGAAATCATCCATGAATACTTCCATAGTGTCTTCCACCATGTCATGGAATATAGCCATCATACACCTTTGGAACGTCCCAGGAGCATTACATAAACCAAAAGGCATGCGTTTGTAAGCAAATGTTCCATAGGGACAAGTGAATGTGGTCTTTTCTTAGTCCTTGGGATCGATGGGAATTTGAAAATACCCGGAAAAACCGTCTAAGAAGCAGTAATAGTCATTACCAGCTAGACGCTCGAGCATTTGATCCATGAAGGGAAGAGGAAAGTGATCTTTTCTCGTGGCATCATTGAGTTTGCGATAATCAATACAAAATCTCCACCCAGTAACGAGACGAGTGGGAATCAACTCGTTGTGTTCATTGGAAACAATGGTTATTCCACCCTTCTTGGGCACACAATGGACGGGACTCACCCACGGCGAATCCGAAATAGGGTAGATCAAGCCGGCATCTAGAAGTTTGATAACCTCTTGTTTGATGACGTCATGAATTTTAGGATTAACCCTTCTTTGGCTCTGGATTGCGGGTTTAAAGTCATCTTCCATGAGAATCTTGTGAGTACAAAAGTTCGAATCAATTCCGCGGATATCGGAAATTTTCCAAGCAATTGCCTTCTTATGAGCTTTAAGTACGGCGATGAGGCGAGATTTCTCTTCTTCTTTCAAGTCCTTCGCGATAATGACAGGCGACTTCTTGTTTCCGTCAAGGAACACGTACTCGAGATGAGGCGACAACTCCTTAAGTTCTAAATCCGGAGGATTTTCGATGGGAGGCATTTTCAAAGTCGGAGCATCGATAGCAATAACCGTGGGAGATGGTGGAGAAAGATTGTCTTCTTTGAGGAGGTTTTCAAAGAAACTCATGTCGTCAGCCAAATCGGTGGGAGACTCGTCATTAGTTAAATTCACATCTCCCATGGTGGCTTCAAGATCTTTCCAAAAGAAATCACTTTCTCCAAATAGAGACAGTGATGAATCAATAGAGGAAACGGTCTCAACATTGGGAAGAGAAGTAGGAATACTTTTGCAAGCATTTTGGAAGTGTTCTTCACAAGCCTCATCAAGAACGTCAATACAACTAACACTCTTGTTGGAATAAGGTTGTTTAGACAACTTTCCCATGTTGAAGACGATTTTATCGTCACCCACTCTCATGATAAGCTCACCGGCTTCAACATCGATGAGAGTGCGACCGGTCCTCAGGAATGGACGACCAACAATTAATGGCACACGAGGGTCCATCTCGTAGTCGATGACGACGAAATCGGCAGGAAAAGTGAATTTGTCGACTCCTACAAAGACGTCTTCTGCTATCCCCACTGGATAAGCAACCGTACGGTTAGCTAATTCCAAAGTCATTTTGGTGGGGACTAGCTCAGGGAGAGATAATTGCTTCCAAACGCTTAGAGGCATTAAATTAATATTGTCACCTAGATCGGCTAGGGCCATGCAATTCTCTACTCCCGGGAGGTTACAAGGGATTAAGAAACGACCCGGATCACCAAGCTTGGTTGGCAATTTCCTTAAGAGTACTGCATAGCAATTCTCATTAAGTTGGGTGTTAGCAATATCAAGAAGCTTCTCCTTGTCACTAAGAAGATCTTTGAACATTTTTGCGTATTTAGGCATGTGAGCGAGAGGCTCAGCGAAGGAGATATTGAAATTCAGTTGTTTAAACATTTTAAGAAAGTTCGAAACCTGAATATCATCCTTGCTTTTGAGCTTCTCTTTCCTCAACCTAGATGGATAAGGTATATTGGAAGAAGAGGAAGGCTTTGGGATCGAAGGATCACTCACATCCTTGGGTGGGGGAGGGGTAGAAGTAAGAGGTGGAGAAATTGGGGAAGTAGAAGGATGAGGAATAGAAGCAGGTGACTCGTTTTCCTTAGTCACAATCACCCGTGGAGGTATAGGAAGCTCGGGTTCCTTGGTACCTTTGCCACTGCGAGTGGTAGTTGCTTTCATCTTCCCTCTTGGATTCGCAACGGTGTTACTCGGAAGAGTACCCGAAGAATAGGGTTGATTACCGTGGAAGAAACCAGCCATCATGTTTCTTAAGTCATTCGTTTGACTATCCATAGTGTTTCTCATATCAGCTCTCAGATCGTTCCCTTGTTTCATCAGGTCTGCTTTCAAGTTGCGCACTTCTTGTTGAAGATTTTCCACGATCACATCGTTAGTCCTCATGTAGGTTTCCACTTCTTGGTGTAAAGCGGTGGGTTGGTTGGGAGGAGCATTGTATGCGGGTGGTTGATAAGCAGGTTGCTGGTAAACTTGGTTGTTTCTTTGAGGTGGATGTTGTTGTTTGTGAGGTGGTATGTATGGTCCACGAGATTGTTGTTGTTTTTTAGGAGGGCGGTTGAGGTTTTGTTGTTGGTTTGGGTTGTTAGGAGTAGAACCAGGTGGTGAGAGATAGTTGTTGGAGCGGTAGCTAAGCAGGTTGCGGTCGCCTTGAGGTCGAGCTTGATAAGCAGGTTGAGGATAGGTACCGTATGCTGCATTCACGTTCTCAGAAGGGTAGGTTTGGGTGGCAGTACAAGTGGTGTAAGAATGATGACCCCCGCATATCTCACATGGTTGGCTAACAGGATTGACTTGAGTGTGTTTAGCGTTTTTAGCGTTAATGCTGTTGGTGTTGCTGGCGGTTTGGGTAGCAAGCGATTCAAGAAGCGCAGTGATTTTGTCAATTCGCTTGTCGCTGTCACTAGTACTAGCACTAGCGACATTGGTCCGCACACTCTTGGTTTGCACACGAGACTTATTCTCAATGATATCCCAAGCAGCATTGGAAGTCTTAGCCAAAAGATTACCCCCCGAGGCACTGTTTAGTGAATCTTGGTCATTCATGTTTAAACCATTATAAAAAGTATTAATTTGGTGCACTTTGGTAAAACCATGTTGTGGGCATTTTCTCAAAAGGTCTTTGAAACGATCCCAAGATTCACTAAACGACTCATCGTACTTTTGTTCAAAATTAATGATTTCATTCCGCTAAGCGGTAGTACGAGAGGGTGGGAAAAAGTAGTTGATAAACTTGGTCTCCAAATCCGTCCACGTAAGAATACTCTGTGGCGGTTCGTTAGCAAGCCAATGCCTGGCTTGTCCCTCTAAAGAAAAGGGAAAAAGTTGTAAACGGATTACCTCTTGTGGAACACCATTGAATTTGACCGTATTAGTGAGTTGCAAGAATCTCTTGATGTGGTCATGCGGATCATCAATGGTACGCCCCAAGAATGGTTGAGCAGAGACCATCTGGATAAAGCCGGATTTGAGCTCAAAGTTGTTGGCTGCAATCGCGGGTATGACAATTGGATCATCGTTACCCTCTACATGTGCTTGTAGAAGTTCAATCATCGGGCGATTATCCGGTAGAGGCTCATTGTTGTTGTTATTATTGTTGTTGAAAGGTGGGTTGTTATTGTTATTATTATTGTTTTGAGGTGGGTTATTGTTTTTGTTTTGTACACCGGCCATGTCTAAGTTATCGAGAGGCTCGGGCTCTTGATAAGACGTTGATCGAGTGCGCATACACCTGCAAAAGAACTAACAAGACAAAAACAAAGCAAAAATATTTTTGGTTTTTATGTTTTTTTTAATTATTAGGATTTTTGAAAATTTTATATTTTTTTGTGTTTTTGAAAATTTTTATGAAAAAGTAACGTTCACGGTGAACGGATCCCAAAATCCAAGTTCTCACAAAAAACTGTTGATCTTAACGAGAAGAGCCGGCAGCGGCGCCATTTGATACACGGATTTTGCTAGGTTCAATTGTTCTCGGTATCCTCTCGAATTGATCTCAGCTCTAAGTGGAATGATTTGTTCTTGGTTAATAAGAAGGAGTTGGTTTGTTTATCTATCTTAAACTAATGACAAATAAGTAAGTGTCGAAGAGTAAAATTAAAGCTTTAAAAGATTAAACTAAATTGACAAGTTAAAAATGAATGTTTGAAAACTTAAAGGCAAAATGAGAAAAACACTTGAACACTTAATAAAACTAACACTTAAAACTTTATAAAATTTTAAAACTTAATCCATCGGAATATAGAATTGCAAAGCTATCGGAATGTCAAAATCATGCCCATCGGAATATAACTAAAACCAGTCCATCGGAATATTTGTCAAAACAATCCATCGGAATAATTAAAATGCAAGCTGTCGGAATGATGGTCTATCGCAATGAAGTCGATCGGAATGTTGCTATCGGAATGTTCTAGATCGGACTGTTGTAAATAAAATTTGGCCAGAGTTTCGACTTAAAAAAGGACCTTAGTCCCGTCGGAATGTGCGATCGCAATAAGCGATCGCAACACCAGATCGGAATAAGGGGGAATTACCCACCTATCGCAAAGTAGAACCCACACTTGGGTTATTGCGATACAAATCAGGAAACCGTCGGAATATGTTAAAACCCTTGGATTGCGATGGGAGCAAAACTAATCCGAAAATGGTGAAAAGCTAAAACTTCAACAAGCACGAACAATAAGCTATTATAACCGAGACTTAATTACCCCAACAAGATTAAATTTGACAACTTTTGAAGACGAGAAATCTTAAACTTTATAAACAAAACTTTTGAATGACTAAACCTTGATGGAATCCGAAAAACAATAAGCTAAAGCATGAAGTAAGCTAATAAGCATAAAGAACTTATAGCCTAAATCAAATAAAAGCTTAAAAAGTAGTGAAAAGATCAATCTTTTAACTACTCAAACACGAACGAAATCAAACCGTATGTATTGTAAATTTCGGATCAAAGGTAAAATTAAACCAAGAAATGTAGGAAGAGATTAAAGAACATAAACTTAAACTTAAACTTTTAATTAAAAGAACTCAAAGTACAAAGATTAATGAAAAGCTTAAAATTTGAAAGATGAAAACAAAGAAGAAATTTAGTGAGAGAAAGTTTGGAACTTTCTCTCTCTAAAACTAGAGAAAAATGAAAAACTAAACTAAGACTAACTAAGTGCCTCTAAAATTGTGAAGTGGGATCTTTATATAGGCGTGTGATATGGGCTTGTATATGGGCTTTGGTATCGGGCTTCTTTTCTTCTTTCTTCTTTAGTCTTTACGTTTCGTTAAATAAACGTTTCCGACTTTGGATTTTGCGAAGTGTCGGTGAATAATTCCAACTCGTCTTTTAATCTTTTGTTTAATAGACTCGAGTTCTTCGACATATATGAATCTTCCGTCTTTGGCCTTTTCTTCGATAAATCTTCAAATAGACGCAATGACTTCAAATCTTTTGCATCTCTTGGACAATAGACTTCGTCTTGAGTCTTTTTCCTCGATAAAACCCGTGCAATCCCATGTTTTCTTCAATATTCATCCGGTTGGCTCTGAAAACACGATAAACACAAAAACCACGCATAATTCCAAACAAATGATATTAAATACGTGTTTTGGTCTTGTTTTAGCCAGAAATAAGTGGTGAAAGGATGGGTGTTTTCACACCTATCACTACGGCTTCCGCATGAGTACTTCGCTATATGTGGCTTTAATGAAGATCCATGTACTCTATCTGTTTTGCTTCTTATGTTTTGTCTGGGTTCCTTTTTTGTTTTTTAGGACTTATCATTCTTGTTCAAACAAAAAATGTAAACGTTCTAATAAAATGCCGTGGTGCCTAGCTAGCTCCACGGCTTGTTTTGTGCAAATTATTTCTTAGGATTTTGTTAGTCATATGAATTTTAGTTATTATTATAATATGCCATGTTCATTCATATGCATTCATTCAATCACCGTACATGTACTATACGCCTCCAGGCGGGGTAAGAGGATTAAGTGAACCTACTAATTCAACTTGCCGCGTAAGAGGGATGCAACCCCAGCGGCATGGATCATGTATCCTTACTAGACACCTTACTCACAAGACGTTGTGGTAAGTTCCGTATGCCGTACTCACGCAGTGCTTTGCATAGTAAAGACGCACGTCGCATGTCTAGTGAATTATAGACCTGCATGTATTTTCCCTTTTGTGTAAGACGTGACATGTCATGCAGTATCGGTATACGATATTTAACAAAATAAAAATACACAAGTTTCCAAATAAATAACAAAATGGCCGTGGTCATCACGGACTTACATACAAAGGACAGTTATTTTACACATGTCTTAGCCGTGTACATGCACGGACGAATAAAATCTACAAATGTTTGAAGGTTACAAACCAAATTGTCTGAAATGAATAACAACGTAGGGCCACCCTACATGGGGGGAGAAACTTACCTATCTCCACTTGTTCCTCAGCCGAGCAAGGAAACCTTTCACCACGTTCCCTCCGCTTCAAGGATTGAGCCGCATTCCTCTCCAGCACCCCGCTTAAAGGTTCTTCGTCAAGTACGATCCTGGTTACGTCCTCATAGATAGGAAGCGTCAGGTGGTTGGGCGAGGGAGTGAAGGAAGCACGGGAATGGCCCTCATTTTAAGAGAACGCACCAAGACTAAGCTTTTCCATGATCTCCATGTTTGATGCATCCTTTGTGGCTTCCAGCTCGGCCAAGAATGGATAATGTAGATCTCGCATTGCGGCCATGGAAGCAGTCATCTTTTTAGCAGCTTCAGGATTAAAGAAAGCATGCCTGGTGAAGTTCTCCTTTTTCTTGATTAGCTTTACGGCCTGGACCATTCCTTCATGGCAGTCGTGGTCAATGCCATCCGACACAAGGCTCGCAAACTGTTACACAAATTCAGGGGCTTCCAGCACCTTGGTAACGGCC
The DNA here is from genome assembly GCA_025667525.1 of Glebionis coronaria. Classification (NCBI taxonomy): domain Eukaryota; kingdom Viridiplantae; phylum Streptophyta; class Magnoliopsida; order Asterales; family Asteraceae; genus Glebionis; species Glebionis coronaria. Next base: position 344,991,521 of record CM046880.1, read on the forward strand.
AGACGTGCCCCATGTCCTACCATCCACCTGCGGCCGGCAATGGCTGCTAGTAGTTGGGGGCATAGCACGTCGTCATGTTCGGTGGTAAGGGCATCTATTATCACATCTTTTTTAGCAGACGCCTCCCTTAGCTCCTTGGTCGTAACCCTCTCGTAAGCAAGCTCCTTTTGTACCTTTTCCATGCTCTGGATTGTCATCTGGGCATCCTCAAGTTTTTTGGTGAGTATGGATACTTGGCTGGAGGATGACTTGGCAGACGCCTCTGCTGCGGTCACCTATATGAGAAAGATTACTTAGGTTATGATTCTTATGAAATAAGAGTGGTGCGTCGCGGATACGTACCTTGGTTGTCGCGGCATCAAGTTTTGCCCCGAGCTCGGCCACCTGTTGGTCATAAGCATTCGCATGGGCTGATTGTTCCTTCACGGTCGCCTCGGCACTGGCAAGTTGGGACTGGAGGGCAGCAATTTGAGCTTCATTCTCCTCGCTCATCCTCTCTCTCCGTCCAACTTTCCTTTTGAGGGATTCCACATGCCCAAGCACGGCTTCGAATCTTACTCTCATCGAGGTGCCCATTGCCATTTGATGCACCAAGGCGCCGTTGTACTCATCCGCCAGGTCAGCATGGCTTAGTGCATTCACTTCTCGTACCAAGCCTGGTGGTATGCATTTATTGAGATACTCTCGGCATTCCTCGGCCTCCCTCATTCGTGACGCAGTGGTAATATTCCAAACAGGGTTGAACGATTGAGGGGGGCCGGAGGTTGGGAGGTCTTGGGAGGCTGTGGGGGTACCTTCTTCGAATACAGGACCGGATCTCGTGACGGACATATGAAGCATAGGGTTTCTCTCTACTTCCTTCTCTTTTCCCTTCTCCATTTGGGCATCAGGCGGAGGCACGGCACCAGTTTGTTCATTCCTGCAAAAACAAGCATTTGGATACATATCAAGTATTGATTAAAGGGAATTTTTGGCTCTTACTTAGCAAGATGAAGCCTTACATGTTATTTCCTGCTAGTTCTGATGTAGTCAGGGGAATCTGAGTAACTGGTTCGACATATGCAGCCCGGACCGTCTCGGAGGCCTGGGTGGTGCTCCCAACAGATTGATATAGGGGGTGATCCTCTCGAAGTTTTTTGGCGGGGGCATTGTGTTCGCCAACCTCGGCCGGAGCGGCTCTTCTTACCCGCTTGTTTTTTCTGCGGGTACGCTTCGCGACGGGCTGAGCTGTGGCTTCTTCAACCTCCTCTTCAACTTCTTTTTCAGCTTCCTCATCTTCCTCTTCATTGACTTGCTGCACCTCTTCCTCATCGTCGCCCAGCATCTGGTGAAGGCTGGAGGTAGTCCTCTCGATATTGTCTCCTTGCTCTTCCCCATGTGCGGGAGTGGCAGTCTTAGGCGGCGAGGAGGGCCCGGCTCCTCCTTCGAGCATCCTATTGTCACCATCCTCGTTGTTGAAGTCGACGGGAGTTCTCATAAGAGTTGTTTCTTCTTCGTCCGAGTGGGGGTCCGGCACGGCCTCCAGAGCAACCGTCACGTTTCAGGTATGCTCAAGGAGGGGTAATTTGTTCTCACGTCTGGGACGAGATCCCTCTGGTACGAGCCTTGGGTCGCCTTGACGTAGAAGTCCAAAAAAGTTCATTTCTGCCACAAACAACAAAATATATTAGGCATTACAAAATAACTGAATGCGCTTTTTTGGTGTACGGATGCTAACCTACCTTCACCCTGCCTTCTCCAAAACACAGGATATCTGTTGGACGAGCCAAAATAGTTGCGGCTAATCCCTAGCAAACAGAGAAATGCTTCGGGGAGGTTTCTATGGAATCCTGTCCTGTTCAGATCTATTTCTCGGGAGTGTTGGGGGTTATATGTACTAACATGCGGCAAGGGGTCGTGGGATAACCTATGTTTGAAGGCATAATCGGCCGGCCACACTATCGAGTCAATGAAAAAGTAGTGGTCGTACCAGTTTTTCAATGAGTCCATGGGCTTATTATGAGACTGGGGGCTGTTGGGGAATCGTTTCTTAAAAGATAGCCAACCATTTACTATGCTGGGGGTGTAAAATAGCCGGAATAGTTCTACGGTTGGGGGGATTCTTCTAGCACGGCAAAGGATCTCGAATTGACTTATCTTACATGCGCCTATACAGTGAAGCTGACTAATATGTACATCATAATATCCTAATAGATCTATAAGGAAACGGGTAAACGGAATGCGGTAGTTGGCCGCATCAAAAAGGCGTGTGTATAGGCCAATTTTACCCTGCGGAGCCTCAGTAATGAGGTCTCCGGCGCCAGGAAGTGAGGGGTGTAGGTTGGTAGGGATGAAATAATTGGTACAAAAGTGATCTAGTTGCTCCTGGGTCATTACATTAAGCACGGATCCAATTGTGGGGTTGTTTCTTTGAGCCATTACTGAATAAAAAGGTAAGGACGTGGTATTCTAACCTGCGGAGGAAGGGATCCGTGCGTGATTAAGTGAAGCTAAGAAGAAGAGCTTTAATGGCAGAAATGGAGATAGAACTGTGTGTTTCACACAGCCGTAGGGGTGGCTTATTTATAGGGTTGCCTCGTGGGTCATGGTCTGTTGGATGCGTGACACGTGTTTCCCACTATTCTTAATCGTGTGGTTAGGGTGCAAGTGGCAAGTGAAACGTCAGGTGGGACCCACGGGTCACTTCTGACTCAGACGTTTGCGCTGCTCGAGGTTCTGACTGTTTGCACTTTGTCAGTCAAAGTGGCAGGTGAACAATTATTTATGTCGGGATATGCGGCTCTTACGTAAGACCCAAATTCAATGCTGCATTTAATTTGTCTCGGTCGTCACGTGCGGCTGAGATAATCATGGAATAAATTCTTATATCAGGTTGCCACGTGCGGCTGAAACAAATTCTTGGACAAATTATCATTCCCTATCTTTCTTGGTACGTCCAGGGAGCATCTTGATAGTCTAGAGGTTACGCCTATGGCTGTAACAACTAGACTGGGGGGACATGATGACGTATAGTCCCCAGCCGGGTCATGAACCCGGCCCACGGGTACTGCCCGTATCCGGCCCATCACAGATGGGTAGGAATAATGTCATTTGAGCTTATGGGCTTGGATGAACAGTAACCGCACACATGTGTGCAGCCCACGGCCCGGCATGACCGGTACAGGGTTAGATAGAATCATATTCTATCTCTGAATAGGGTTCACTCCAAAGAAGAGGATATTCACTCGCCATAATTAGAAGATAACAATCAATCTAATTATGGTGCTTATCTTTTCCTTAGGGCCGAAGCATCAATGACAGCCCATTAGGGTTTCACTGCCTATAAAAGGAACCCCCAAGGGTTCCACAAAGGTATTACGTTCTATACTCTCAACTCACTCGATTCTCATAAACCCTAAATCGATACTTACTCTCACGCTGGAGTCTAATCGTGGGAAACATTCCCAGGTAAGTCTAACGCGTGTTGTTTAGTGTGCAGGATCCCAACCATACAGTTCACTTGGTGTAGGAGCCGGAGCCCAGCCAACCCGAATTAAGCCTAATTCGGGTCTAGCAAGGATCACCCAACTTTTGCATCAACAGCTATCTTCCATGACATGGTTGAAGAAACTATGGAAGTCTTCTTGGATGATTTCTCGGTTTATGGTGATTCTTTCTCTTCTTGCCTTGCCAATTTAGAACGCATGCTTAAGCGGTGTGAAGACACTCGCCTTGTTCTAAATTAGGAAAAATGCCATTTCATGGTAAAAGAAGGCATTGTGCTAGGACACAAAATCTCCAAAGCCGGTCTTGAAGTGGACCGTGCTAAAGTCGATGTTATTGCTAAATTGCCTCCACCTTCAATCGTGAAGGGTGTGAGAAGTTTCCTCGGTCATGCGGGCTTCTATCGCCGATTCATTCAAGATTTTTCTAAAATCGCTCGCGCGATGACCCACCTCTTGGAAAAAGATACTCCTTTCATCTTTTCCAAAGAGTGTCTTGAATCCTTCAATCTTCTTAAGGATAAGCTAACTAAGGCACCGGTCTTGGTTACCCCTAATTGGGAGCTACCTTTTGAATTGATGTGTGACGCTAGCGACTTTTCTATTGGAGCGGTTTTGGGCCAAAGAGTGAACAAACACTTCCAACCAATCCACTATGCTAGCAAGATAATGACGGGGGCTCAATAGCATTATACCACTACCGAAAAAGAGCTTTTAGCTGTAGTGTATGCTTTTGAAAAATTCTGCCCCTATGTTGTCCTTTCTACCACCATCGTGTATACCGATCATTCCGTGTTGAAGTACTTGATGACTAAGCAAGATTCTAAGCCAAGACTTCTTCGTTGGGTTTTGCTCCTTCAAGAATTCAACATTGAAATTCGTGACAAAAAGGGAGCTGAAAACCTAGCCGCGGATCATCTCAGTAGACTTGAGGATCCTTATCAAGGGGATCATCCGAACAAAGAGATCAATGACTCTTTTCCCCTTGAGGCCTTAATGTCTATCAATCCAAATCTCGATGACACCCCGTGGTTTGCGGACATTGCAAACTACTTAGCGGGTGGAATTCTCAAGGAAGGGTTCACGTCCCAACAAAAGAAAAAGTTCTTTAAAGATATTGAACATTATTTCTGGGACGACCCTTACCTCTTCAAACAATGTGTGGATCTTGTCATTCGTCGATGTGTTGATGGGCCGGCAGCGGTACAAATCCTTGACGCTTGCCATAAAGGACCCACCGGTGGTCACTTTGGTCCTAATTACACCGCAAAGAAAGTATTCGACTCTGGATTTTATTGGCCCACCATTTACCGTGACACTCACGAAATGGTTAAGCATTGTGATGCTTGCCAAAGACAAGGTAAGATCACACATAAAGATGAGATGCCTCAAAATTTCATACAAGAATGTGAAATTTTTTATGTATGGGGCATCGACTTTATGGGGCCATTTCCATCATCTAAAGGGAACAAGTACATCCTCGTAGCGGTTGACTACGTTTCTAAATGGGTTGAAGCTAAGGCTCTCCCTACGAATGATGCGAGGGTGGTTGTGAACTTTTTGAAGCAGCTCTTTGCTCGATTCGGTGTTCCTCGTGCTATCATCAGTGACCGCGGGACTCATTTTACAATGATCAATTTGCAAGAGTCATGGCTAAGTATGGTGTCAATCACCGTCTTTCCACCGCTTATCATCCCCAAACCAATGGTCAAGCCGAGATTTCCAACCGTGGATTGAAGCGAATTTTGGAACGTACTGTGGGGGAGCATCGTGCCGCGTGGGCCGATAAGTTAGACGATGCTTTGTGGGCTTTCCGTACCGCCTATAAGACGCCGATCGTTGTACACCTTATCGTCTTATGTACGGGAAAGCATGCCACCTCCCTATCGAGCTGGAACATAAGGCATACTGGGCCTTGAAGTGGGCTAACTTCGACATCAACAAAGCCGGTGATCTTTGGAAGATTCAACTCAAAGAGCTTAATGAATTGAGGAATGAAGCTTACGAGAACTCATTGATCTACAAAGAGAAGACCAAGATCATCCATGATGCAAGGATTAAGAACCAAGAGTTCCACGTTGGTGATCAAGTCTTACTTTTTAACTCTCGGTTGAAGATCTTCTCGGGCAAGTTGAAGAGCCGCTGGTCTGGTCCATTTACCGTCGCCAAAGTCTTTCCATATGACACCATTGAGCTTTCTCAGCCAAATGGGCCCAATTTCAAGGTGAATGGCCAACGTTTGAAGCTGTACTTTGGTGAGGACATCTCTCATGAGATGATTCCATCCCTCACCACGTTTCCCATGAACTAGTTTTGGGTCGAGTCAGGCTCGTGACTCGGTGAACAAAAACAAGCCGCTTCTCGGGAGGAAACCCGTGATCTATCCTTTACTGCTTTCATAATAAGTGTAGGGGGAGCCCCGTATGTGTTTGTTGTCTTGTTTCTTGTGCTGTGCAGGGATTAAAGCTTCAAAGATCCACTCTTGATGACATTTGACGAACCATGATCCCGTGTTCCCATCTTCCCGGTTCTATCCTAAACTCTCGTGAATCAATGTTTCATATCTTATATGTTCACATTCAAATCACTATAGTTGTCCTTTCCTTGGCAAGATTTAAACAAAGTGCACAATGTCATAAGTGTAGGGGAGTTTACTCCCACATGCTTAAACATTCAGGACAATGTTTATATCAAGTGTAGGGGGGACTTCTATCGAAGTAAGTGGTCTTTTTCATGAATTTGCCCTCATTTTAACCGGAAAATTTGATTTTGCGACATTTTTCAAATTTTTTAATCTATTTTGGCCTAGTTGTATAGTTGTATTTTCCTTTGTTATGTTTATTCTCTTTCCTTGCTAGAATAAAATTTCAATAAAGTGATTTTAAATTTTTCAAAGTCGTGAATATTTTGACTCAACCCGAGTTTACTTATCTAAGTTTACTCTAGCTAGTATCCTTAACGTGTTTAAGTCAAGTTTTGCTAGGCTTTTATATAGGGAACTTTAAAACGCGAAAGTCTTAACTCTCACGGGTTAAGAACAAGAACTTTTCGCAAGTTCCTAATTGATCCTAGAGAGTTGTTTATCAAGGGAACTTTAAAATGCGATTTCTAAACTTGAAAAAGTATAAGAATTTGCAAGATCCTATAGATGACTCGAAAACCCAAAACTTTGATTTAATAGGATAAGCATCCACGAGTCTCGTTCCTTGAGATTTTAAACTGTGGAGGACGAGGGATGATAGAGTCAATTATAAGTTTGGTATTCTTTCGTGAATTTATGTGAGTTAATTATGAGCCTATTCTCCCATCGCTTGTTAATAAATTTATCTGCAATAAATAAGGTTGTACGATTTGAAAGGTTACTTAGCTTCTAGCCCAAAATCGTTTAAAAGTTGCTCGGTATTAATTGGAGTTCATAGCCAAGGCATAACTTATTGAAGCGGGATGCGAAGATTGGCTAGTCCAAAAAGGCCCTAACAAGGCATGAGGGCTACATTTTGTTGCTAAATATCCAAAAGTGATGTGAAGAATCATTTATCGAAAATCAATATGAAGGATCGAGACACACGACGAAAAACAAAAACTCCCCAAAAGATCATGGAAAAGTCTATCCAAAAAGGCCCTAACAAGGTATGAGGATAAATAGATCCAAGTCCTAAAAGGAGGCGGATCGTTGTATATCAAAGTCCAAAATAAAGATTGGAGAAAAATGAAGAAGTCGTGGTCCAAATATGAAGAATCTCTCAAAACTTCAAGTGGAGAAATTCCTATTATGAAGAGAAGACCATAATTTCAAGAACGTCTCTCAAAGATTCGAAGTATGAAGTCGCTGCCAAATATCGATCCGAGAAAGGTCTCAAATCGTGAAGCGAGTTATGCCACGATATGAACTTTATGAGGTCCCGAGAAGCAGTTTTAAAAGATTTTGTCCTTTAGCTAACTATTGATTGAATCGTCCACTTTATTTTCCGCCTAAAATAAGTATCGAAATAAGTCAACAATGCATCCTCGTGATCATTCAAGACAACAATAAAATATAAGAGATACACCTAGGAATAAGGGAGTTTAAGTGAATAATTGGCCCACATGAGTTTGTGTTAGTCTGCTAACTTATAATAATAATGATCTCGTTTTTAAGCTTGGTATGGGGAACGTGAAACTTGAGGATGATAAACTTTCAAGGCAGCCAAAACCCAATGTAAGTCTTTGATTTATTTACTTGTTTCTATCTTTTTATGCTTAGTATTTAATAAAGGCCAAGGTGGGTTATTTATGATGGAAAATGTAAATCGTGCTTTAAAATTAATGCATTGCATGAGGGCATTGCAATGGTCAAGTGTATGGGATTTAATAAGTGTGAAAACACTTATCCTTTTACCACTTATTTCCAATATTAACAAGACCAAAACGTGTATTTTATGTCGTAAAATTCGAAATTATGCGTGGTTTGTGTTTTTATTGTGTTTTAGGACCAAAAGATGAAAAAGGAAGAAAACACGGGCTTTCACGGGCTTTTATAGAAGATAACGAGAAAAGACGAAGTTAAGAGATCAAGAGTGCTTAAAGAACGGATGTCCAAGACCTATTCTGAAGATTTATCAAAGAAAAAGTCTAAAGACGGAAGTTTAATGAAGTCGAAGAACTCAAGTCTAAATTAAAGAAGAAAAACTATTAAGACAAGTTCAAATCCCGAGACGACGTCAAGAAAAGACAAAGAATTAAATCGAGCCGAGAAGAAAAGAAAGAAGGAAGCACACAACACATGCACCTCCCACTTAGCCTATAAATACCCTCCTAATCACATTAGGAGGGGAGCTAGCTAGTTTTATTTTTTCATTTTTTTCCTTTCTAGTTTTTAGAGAGAGAAAGTTCCAAACTTTCTCTCACTAAGTTTTCATCTTTTCTTTCTTTTAATCTTTCAAGTTTAAACCTTTTTGTATTTTGATTTCATTAATCAAGTTCAAGTCTAAGCTTTTTGTTCATTAATCTCTTTCTACCTTTCTTGATTTTAGTTTACTTTTGGTACGAAATATTTATGATCCATGTTGATCTTGATGTTTTCGTGCTTAAAAGGTTAATCTTTTTATTCCTACATAAGCTTTCAAACGTTAAGCTTTAATATCTTTGTGCTTATTGGCTTATTTGTATGTTTAGCTTATTTACTTTTTGAAAGTTTTCTTAAAAAGTTTCATCTTTTTATGGTTTGATTTAAAAGATTGCTTATTTGAAGATTGGTTAAGTTTTTATTCGTGCTTATTTAGTCTTTTTCATTATAGATTCGATCAAGTTTTGGATTTGGCTTATTGAAAATAGCCTAATACTTAGCTTATTTGCGAATTCATACCATCGGAAAGGGTAAACCCCTTTCCGATCAGTTATTCCGACTATTGCTCCATTATTCCGATCACTCTGATCGGATTAGGGTTTCTCATTCAGATTGCATCATTCGTATTACGATCATTGGATCGGAATAGGGTTTTAAACATTCCGATTTGGACTCCTTTCGTATTCCGATCATTTCACTTTTTGGATTCCGATGGTTATTCACTTTTCTCATTCCGATAGCTTCTAATTTCCATTATTCTGATTGTGTTCCTTTTTATGCTATTCCGATTGCTCCATCATTCCGACGAGGGTATTCTTTGGTATTCCGATTAGTTCTGTTTTCTAACATTCCGATTGTAGCATTCATTTTCCATATTCCGATCATATTTTCCGACCAGTATTCCGATCTGATTCCAATTGGGATTATTCCGATGGTTTGAGTTTTGTTTTTACTAAGTTTTCAAGTTTTAGATTCATTAAGTGTTCAAGTGTTTTTACTAATCTTGTCTTTAAGTTTTCAAGCATTTATTTTTAACTATTCATTTTAGTTTAACCTTTAAAGATCTTATTTTACTCTACGACACTTTCTTATTTGCTTTTAGTTTAAAACTAGATAATCAAACTTTTTTATCTTCCACCAAGAACAATTGAGTCACACTTTCTACCAATAATCAATTCGAAGAGATCGGACGATAAGATTTTATACTTGGTGTAAAAAACTTCGTATTAATAAACTATCACAATAAGTCCAAAAATGCATCTTCATGATCATTCTAAGACAAAAATAAAATATAAGAGATACACCTAGGAATAAGGGAGTTTATGCGTATAATTAAGCCATGTGTGTAAGTGTTTTATTTCCTAACTTATAATAACAATGATCTCATTTTTAAGCTTAGTGTGGGGAACGTGAAACTTGAGGGTGATAAATCTTCGCAGCACCAAAGCCCTAATGTAAGTCCTTGATCTCTTTTCTAGTTATTTCCATGTAGCTATTTTCAAGTGAAAATGGTTTTCTATCCCTTTTGTTTTATTCAAGCTTTTATTTCTCTTTAGTACTTTAATTTTTGTTTCGTAGTAGTATATGTTAATAAGGCCAAGGTTGATTAACTATGAGAAAAGTGTTAAGTTTTGCCATATCGTATAGCATTGCATGAGGGCATGGCAATGGTTAAGTGTAGGGGATTTGATAGGTGTGAAAACACCCATCCTTTTACCACTTATTGCTTGCTAAAACAAGGCCAAAACTGTATTTAATGTCATTTGTTTGGAATTATGCGTAGTTTGTGTGTTTGTTGTGTTTTCAGAGCCAACCGGATAAATATTAAAGAAAACATGGGATTGCACGGGTTTTATCGAAGAAAAAGACGAAAAGACGAAGTCTATAGTCCAAGAGATGCAAAAGATTTGAAGTCAATGGGCCTATTTAAAGATTTATCGAAGAAAAGGACCAAAGATGGAAGATTTACATATGTCGAAGAACTCAAGTCTATTAAACGAAGAAATTAAAAGACGAGTTGAATTTATTCATCGACAAATCCCGAATCAAAATAAAAAACGTCAACTCTACTGAAAAGACGAGAAGACAAAAAGAGAGGAGAAAAGCCCATTCACCAACCAAGCTCAAGGCCTATAAATAGACCATTCCCTTCACATTTTAAAAATAGTTTCATTTTCTATTTTTCTTTTCCCCTATTTCGTAGGAAACCAACTCCATTAAGGAGTTTGGTGATTGTTATTTTCTTTTGATTTCTCCAAGTTCTTGTAAGTTCTAATCTTCCAATTTGTTTGTTAAACCTTAATCCTTAATACAAGTTTCCTTTTAATCTTGTTCTTCTTTTTCTTATTGATTCTTAAGTTTTAAAGTTTTTATTTGGTTGATTTTGATCTCTAAAAACAAGTGGGTTTTATGTTTTTGTTGATTTGGTTTAAAGTTTATCATTAGTAAATGATTAGTGGTTAGTTTGGTTTAAGCTTTGGTTAAAAAATTGGTGGATTTTGATTTAAATTCGTATTGTCATATTCTCCGTGTTCTTCGTTCTGCTTCATCAGCCCAGATTCCGAACCAACATTTTCTTCCAACTATTCCGAACGAAGCTTATTATTCCGAATGAAGGTTTCTGTTTAAAACATTCCGGATAAAGCAAGTATTCCGAACGAAGGGTTTTCTGGATTTATTCCGAATCAACATTATATTCCGGATGAACAAAATATTCTGGATGAGTCTTCTGTGTTAAGTATTCCGGATCAGCAGTCATTCCGAACAAACCATTTTATTCCGAACCAGCAAAACTTTCCGAATCAAGGGTTTTAGCAAATTATTCCGAATGAAGCTACATTCCGGATGAAGCCATTTTTCCGAACCAAGCAACATTCTGAATCAACCCTGTTATTCCGCATGAACCTCTTTTCCGAATGAAGCTATTATTCCGGGTGAAGCACTTTTTCCGCATGAGCAGTTTATTCCGGATCAAGGTACATTCTGAATGAGCATCTATTCCAAATGAAGGGATTTTTCTGGATGACCAATTATTCCGCATGAAGCAAAATATTCCGAGGCAGCTATATTATTCCGAATAAGCATTACATTCCGAATGAGTAGTTTTCAGTAAGTTAAATTTCAGTTTTATTATTTTTAAATTGTTTCATCTTTATCAGTAATTGCTTTTAGTTTATTTTTTATTACTTCACGCATTTACCTTTTAATTAGAAATAGACAAAAAGCTCACCCTTTTAGTCACCAATTACAACAATTTCCACTTTGAACCGTGATCAATTCGAGAAGATACCGAGAACGAAACAACGATAAATATAATTGGGTACGAGCAACACAAAGAAAGATCTTGCAACAAACCTGTTTTATTAACTAACCAAAAATCAGTTATTACACGTCTTGTTCTTAATTGGGAGAAGTGCCATTTCATGGTTAAAGAGGGGATTGTCTTGGGACATAAGATATCCAACAAAGGTTTAGAAGTGGATCGTGCTAAGATAGATGTGATTGCTAAGCTTCCCCCACCTACCACGGTGAAAGGAGTTAGGAGTTTTTTGGGTCATGCGGGGTTTTATAGACGTTTCATACAAGATTTCTCTAAGATAGCAAGACCGATAACCCACCTCTTGGAAAATGAGGCTCCTTTCATTTTCAACCAAGAGTGTTTGGATTCTTTTGAGATTCTTAAGGAGAAATTAACTAAGGCTCCCATTTTGGTCTCTCCAAATTGGGAATTGCCTTTTGATCTTATGTTTGACGCTAGTGATTATGCCATGGGGGCCGTGTTAGGACAAAGAGTGAATAAGAATTTTTAACCTATACACTATGCTAGTAAAACCATGACGGGTGCACAACTTCATTATACTACCACGGAGAAAGAGTTGCTTGCTATAGTCTATGCCTTTGAGAAATTTAGACCCTATCTTATGCTATCCAAAACCATAGTGTATACGGATCATTCTGCTCTCAAGTATCTCATGACAAAGCAAGATGCTAAGCCTAGGCTTTTGAGATGGGTTTTATTGCTCCAAGAGTTTAAGATAGAGATTCGTGATAAGAAAGGAGCCGAGAATTTAGCGGCGGATCACTTGAGTAGACTTGAGCATCCTTTTCAAGTAGAATTACCTCATAAGGAAATCAATGAATCCTTTCCATTAGAGGAGCTCATGTCTATCTCTTCTCAAGAGGATGTCACCCCTTGGTTTACGGATATTGCAAACTATCTTGTGGGGGATGTGCTAATATAGGGTCTCACTTTCCAACAAAAGAAGAAATTTCTTAAGGAAGTGAAGTATTACTTTTGGGATGATCCTTACCTCTTTAGGCAATGTGCGGACCAAATCATTAGACGGTGTGTAGATGGGCCCGAGGCATTTAAGATTTTAGAAGCTTGTCATAAGGGACCTACGGTGGACATTTTGGGCCCAACTATACCGCCAAGAAAATCTTTGATTCGGGTTACTATTGGCCTTCCATATACAAGGATGCCCAAGAGATGGTGAAATTTTGTGATGTATGTCAAAGATAAGGAAAAATTACTCAACGTGATGAGATGCCACAAAACTTCATTCAAGAGTGTGAGATTTTTGATGTGTGGGGAATAGATTTCATGGGACATTTTCCATCTTCCAAGGGAAATAAGTACATACTCGTAGCGGTGGATTATGTGTCAAAGTGGGTTGAGGCTAAAGCCTTACCTACCAATGATGCTCGAGTTGTAGTGAAATTTTTGAAGCAATTGTTTGCTAGATTTGGTGCACCTCAGGCCATCATAAGTGATCGTGGTACTCACTTTTGTAATGATCAATTCACGAGAGTTATGAAGAAGTATGGTGTTAATCATAGACTTTCTACCGCGTATCACCCTCAAACCAATGGTTAAACCGAGGTCACAAATCGTGGTTTAAAGCGAATTTTGGAAAGAACGATGGGAGAGCATCGAGCTTTTTGGTCGGATAAGCTTGATGATGCTTTGTGGGCTTTTAGGATGGCTTTTAAGACACCAATTGGTTGTACTCCATATAGGCTTGTCTATGGAAAAGCATGCCATCTCCCATTCGAGTTAGAACATAAGGCTTCGTGGGCTCTCAAGTGGGCTAACTTTGATTTAAACCAAGCCGGTTCACATAGAAAGGACCAACTTAATGAAATGGATGAATTGAGAGCCAATGCTTATGAGAACTCATTGCTTTATAAGGAGAAGACTAAGAAATTGCATGATGCTAAAATCAAGAACCGTGAGTTCAAAGTTGGAGAGCCGGTTCTCCTCTTTAACTCAAGGTTGAAACTCGTTGTGGGCAAGCTTAAGTCGAGATGGTCTGGTCCATTCGCTATTGCTCAAGTATTTCCATATGGAACTATTGAGTTGTCACAACCTGAGCTAGACACTCCTCAAATCAAGCTTGAATAACTAGGTTTAGAAGTTTTTAGACTTAGAGTGTTGTAGGTTAGAAATAAGGATGGAGAGTTGATGAGAAGTGTAGGGAGACCTTCTTTTGCCTTCATGTTGTTTGTAGGGTTGCTCACTCATCACGTGCTTTGGAGCTTATGGAGGAGGCCCTTGTATCCGGTTCACTTAGTTACTATTGTGATTTTTCAAAGACACATTGTGCTTTAAAAATGAATTCACTATAGTTGATCTTTCCTTAACTTGGGCTAAGCAAAGTCTATTCATTGTCATAAGTGTAGGGAAGTTCTATACTTCCATGCTCTTAAACATTGAGGACAATGTTTAGCTTAAGTGTAGGGGGGTCTTCTATCGAAGTGGCCTTACCTATACTTTGTCATTGACCTTCATGATAACACGGAAAATTAATTTTTCAAACATTTTTCAAAATTTTGATCTACTTTGGCCACCAAAAATATGCATTCATAATTTTTGCATCAATCATTTTTCATTTCATAACACATTTTCATTGTATATATTCTTCTTTTGTTTTTCATCAAAATATATATATAATAAGGACATGGTTTAACAAGTTTAGACTTCTTTGACATATTAGGCCCGCCATGGATACTTTGACTCAACCCGAGTTTGCTTATCTAAGCATTATCTAGCTAGTATCCTTAACCATGTAGTCCTTCATTGGTCAATTAAGCTAAGCATCCACGACTCTCATTATTTTGAGATTTTAAATTTGTGGAGAATGGGAGATGATAGAGTTGAAGCAAGTATAAAAGGGCTAGATAAACTTCATGATAATTACTTGTGGCTAAACCCTTCTCTTCTTTACCTCTAATTTCTTCGCATGTATATATGTTAATAAATAATCAAGAACGGTTTTAATTGGTTTGTGATCTCTTATGCATTTTTGTCTAATCATTCATGGTTGGTATAAGTACGTCTTAAGATTCTAAGTTAGAACATTTTATGTGTACTAGACTTATGTCATGCTTAATACTTAGCGGGTGTTTTTTCTTTTATTCTTTTCAAATTTCTTTGTGAGGAATAAAGAAAAATAAGAGCGGATTACAAAAAAATGAGTGGCTAGAAAAAAAAAGAAAAAGAAAAAAAAAAGAAGAAAAAAAATAATTATACAAGACTCCCAAGAGGGGCAGTGAAGTGTTAATTATAGTAACTATTAGATACCAATATTACCTTGACGGGTTGCGGGGATTTAATAGATGCTCCAATCCAATATTACCTTGACGGGTTGCGGGATTGAAGATCCAATGTCTCAAAAAGGCGGCGGATGTAAATTATTGCGTGAGTTTTATTTTTCTTTCCTTAGCGAGTGTGTAGCTACTTATTAATGCATGACATGAGGATTTTACACATAATGCGAATGACTTATTACTCTTGAAACGGACTTATATTAATTGTGAGTGGTTTTTCAAGTAATGGATGAGAGGATTACTTAGGGTTAAAACCGTACTTCCTTATTTTTGGATTTTACATTTCTTATATTTCACGCTTCAAATAATGACAAATTTGCCTTCAAGCAATTTGCACAAATAATAACCGGTTCCACATTTAATTGTCATGAATAAGTTGATGCACTTTTTACTTGTGAATACAATGATCCCATTTTTAAGCTTGGTATGGGGAAAGTGAAACTTGAGGGTGATAAATGTCCATGGTACCAAAGCCCTAATTTAAGTCATTGACTTCTTTATGAGTTTCTCCATCAAAACCATTTCAAGAAAATCCAAAAAGATATATATATAATTTTTTTCTTTGCATTGCATTGTACAAAATAGAAATCAAAATCATGCATCATATAGAGTAGCATAGTGTAATAGCATTCCATATTGGCCAAGGTGGGTTAATTATGAGAAAAATGTAAATTTGTGCTTTAAAATATATCATTGCATGAGGTCATAGAAATAGTCAAGTGTAGGGGATTTGATATGAGCAAAATCTCATATCAATTAATCAACAAATCACCCTAAAACACATGGAAAATACCTAACTTTTGTGCTATAAAGAGGAATTATGTGGTATGTTTTGTGTTTGTACTTAAATAGGTAACATGGATACATTTTCAAGCAAACAAGAAGAAATCAAGCTTATTTGTGATGAAAAAGACAAAGAAGGATCAAATATGACAAGTCAATTGAAGATAAAGGACCTATCTTGACAACATTCCAAAGTTGAGGGACTTAAAGTGCAATTTGGTCGAAGTCAAGATTCAAGTCAAACCTGGTCAACTCTAAAGTCAACCAAGTCAAAGGGCCAAAATAAACAAGATTGCAAGTTGAAGGACTGAAAATGACACTGGAATGAAGATTATGGCTTATATTGATATTCTGCCAAAGTTTAGGGGTTGAAAGTGATAAAAATGCATCAAGTTTAGACATGATCCATGTACACATGTTATTAACCAATGAAATTAAAAGAAAAATGAAGCACGGATCACCAGCTTATACGCCACCTCACCAGCTCATTAAATGAGCGAATCTGCTACAGCAAAGTCCACTATCTATTTTATGAGCCAATCAGAGAACGTCATGCAATAATCTATATTATCCAATATGGATAACAATTCGTGTGACATGATAACAACCAACCACAGAATGACACATGTCATCTTCTTCTTCAAACGAACCCAGAACTTGGATTCATCTACAATGCGTTTCAAGAAAAGTTGTCAACATGAAAAGTGCTCGTTTTTTGATGACGAATTCAACCCACTCACTCAATTAGCCTGAAAGTCAAACAAAAAGAAAAGCCCAAATTCAAGCTTTCAACGGCTAGTATCAATCAAGAGTTTGAGGACACCTGGCAACCTCTAATTGGTGGGAACACGTCACTGACACTCACCTCACTTCATCTCAACCTCTATAAATAGGGCTCTAGACTCTCATTTGTAACAAGTAGAAAAGTGTGTAAAAATACACACACCTTAGATTTCTCTCTCCATTCTTGTTATTCATTCAGTAGTGAACTTCTCTCAAGAGTTTGACACACTCTTGAGAGTTAGTTATAGATTCAGTTAGGAAGTTGTAACTGATTTACCTTCTTCAAATCAATAAAAACACAAAAACATACATTTCCTCTTATCAATCTCATTGCAATTACTGAATTCCTTTTATCCTGTTGATGTTTGTGCTATTCACTGATCTTAAATGGTTAATGGAGTTTGTTTGAGAGCTTTGGAGTTCATAACACATTTTCTAGCCAAGATCAGTCTATTTTTCAGTCCTTAGAAGCGGATTTGTAGCTGTGGTTTGATTTTATTCAGAAAAAGCTATTGGAGGTGATAGAATGGTTAATGGAGGTGTAATGGTGGAGTTCTTGTAGACTTGAGTTGGTTCAGCACCACACTCCTCCATCAAAGGAGGCCTAAGCTCACAAGTTTGTCTGTTCTGTTTTAAATTCCACTAAAATGTTCATTGCCTGCTAAATTCTAGTGTAAACCTTCTATGCTGCTCTGATCATGTGTTCTAGTGTGCTTTAGTGTAACTTTGATGATTTGTTAGCTCTTGAGTAGTGTTGTAGTATTTTATCTGTTTTTACGTGATTGCACCCTTTATTTCATCGGTTAAGTGCTTGAGAATTCAATTTGTGTTTAAACCTGTTTACAAGTCTGTTTTTAGTCTTAAAACTCTTCATTTTGCTCATCAATCATGTTTTGATATCAGTCAAAGTTTAATTCAATCATTTACTAAAAATTTCTTTGTTAAAGTTCAATTCAGTGTTCATAACTAGTGTTTGGATTTGTCATGATTTTGTAATAAAAGGTTGTTAAATTTGTTAAGTGTTGTTCATTCTCTTTAGTAGCCCTTAGATAACATTTGTATCAAGTTTTGTGGTCAAAGTTGAAGTCAAACAAGCAATTGGCTAGAAATAGTTTTGGGTCAAGTCTTTGTTATTTGTTCATCAGAAACTTGCTACTTTCAATCTCTTGTAATCTGTTCATTTCTTAGTCAAAATTCTTGAAACCAGTTTATGTTAGTGTCTTAACATCCAAGGTTTAAGTCTTTGTAAGGAAATTCTACAGTTTTCCAAATTCAGCTAGAAATCAGCTTTTGAATAAGCACTCAGGCTAATGCAAGTTTCTGTGATAATTGAGTTGACTGTTTTCTTAGATAGCCAAATCTACTTCACAAAAGTTGTTATTTTCTTCCACATTCTTGTTTAGAAACATGTCCTGAGTGAAATCTGAGCTTTTCAACTTTTTCAACTTTTGGTCAACAAAAGTCAAATAAGCTAGGTTTCAGCTTAATTTCATTTTCCTGCTTATTCACTTGGTCATTTTACAAAAGGAAAGACATTCCACAATCACATTAAGCTGTTTAACAGGATTGAGCTTGAAAATTTGAATGTGCATGTCTGGCTTTTCATTTAGCTTATTCATGGCTTATTGGTTTGAGCTTATTTGAGTTTTACTGAGTTCTAAGCAATTTCCTTATACAAGTCTAAGTGATTTTCGATTTTAAGCATTTAGAAACTTGTTTGAGCTTATTTGGTTCAGTATTAAGCTCAAACAAGCTTATTGATTACTTGTGCCCGTTTTTGTTTAATAGTCTCTTTTAATTGCATTTTGGTCCTTGGAATTTGAAGTTGTTTGCATTGTTAGCTAAACTTGCTAGAAATTAGGGTTTGCAAAGTTTCAATCCTTTAACTTTCAACTGCTTGTCATTTTCAGTTAGTTAGTTTTCAAGTTTGTTAAAATTAGTTAGAAAGTTGTTAGAATTTACACATTTAGTCCTTTAACTTTTTAGAATTTACATTTCAAGCTTAGAACTTTCATTTACTTTATATTTTTGGCACATTACTTTCATGCTTTTACAATTTTGTCCTTTTGTGAATATTAATTGGTAATTGCTAAGTGTTTTACGGTTACGTAGCTTAATATTTTTCACCATTTTTACTTGTTTAGTTAAATAGACATAGAATATCCAAAAAATCCTATCAACCAAAAACAATAATAAACTTGATATTGTTAGGACTTTCAATTGGTTAAGAATCGAGAGAAACGAACTTCAATATACTCAATTTCACTCTCATACTCCTTAATGGGGTCAACCACAATTGGTTCAGGAGTAAAAGTCTTTTCTTGGAATTCTAGAATACCTGTTCCAGACAAGTCTTTTCTCCTAGAAACCCTATAGAAGTCACCAGGAGGAGGTGGAACAACAACATATTCCTTGGCCTGCATACCAATCCTAGACATGTCTTTGGGATTGCATTGCTCACTCACAAATTTGTCCAGGATTTCACTAGCCTTTTCAAACTTTTCAATTTTAAAACCCATATCCTTTTTAGACTTAATGGCCTCATCTAGTTTAGCTTTTAATTCATCTTTAGACTCAATTAAACTAGCTTTAGAATCATTACTACGTCTAAGATCTCTTTCTAGGATTTTAATTTGTCTTTAGGATCCAATTCCATTTTCCTATACTTCAGCAACACAACCATCAGATTGTGAAAGACCTCTTTTGTAATTCCTTAAGTTGGCCTCAACATTTAAAAGTTTTTCATTTAAAGATAAAACATCAGATTTAAGACTTTTAGTGTTTTTCCTGCAACCCTTACTACAAAAAGCATCATTGTATACCTCATTATCATATGAAGAGGATGATAAAGATTTTGCCATTAAAGCAAATTAAACATGCTTCTCTTCCTTGGCTATCAACGCTTGATTATATTATGTCTCTTCTCCCATGAAGCTCTAATCCCATCCAACTCTATCAATGCTTTGCATGGCTACCATAGCTTTTGACTCAGCATCCTCCACCTAGACAGTCCTTCTTGAATCTTTTCCACCATCATTCCTAAGTGTTGATCTACACTTCCTTGCAAAGTGTCCCATTTTATGGCAATTGTAGCATTCAACCTTGGATTTGTCAAAACCAGCAGATTATGACCTATTGAAGGTGAGCTTCTTGCCAAACTTCTTGTAGAATATGTTGTCTCTTATGCTGCTAAGTGTCATATTCTACTTGATGTCCATCTCTTCAAGATATGTATCACTAATTTGCTCAAGATCCTCATACATAACTTGAGAACCATGAGAAAAAGAAGCAATGTATGCACACACATATCCAAGTCAATTCTAGTAGGTCTGTCACTTGATGATTATATGAAGGATGTGACAGTGAATGCAGAGTTCAATCCACTGTCACGAGTTATAGACCCACTGTCAAAGGGATTGTATCCACTGTTGGAAACAAAATCCATGTTCACAGGGTTTGTGGTAGAAGTACCTCCATTCCTTTTTAAGACTTCAAGTTTTATAGTCTTCTGTTGATTGTAAAGATCAAGAGTTGTATGCTTGTGAATGTTTGTACATAGTAATGCATTAGCCTGTACATACGAAGTTTCACCAAGACTTCTTAGAAACGCGAAGTTAATATCTTCTTCCTCTATTTCTAGTCCCATGAAGTCAAGTGTGCCAATAAGATCCTGTAAACGACTTCTGACTTCACTAAGCTTCTCACTAGGAAGAGCTTTGAAAGATGTAAACTCTTTCACCAGTTTCTTTTCCCTTTCCTTCATAGTGGACTCATTGCCACCAAAGGTACTCTTAATGGCTTCCCAAAGTTCTTTAGGAGTTTTATACTTTCTGAACTTAAGATGCTCCTTTTGGCAAAGAGCCAATTGAAGACAAACTAAATGCCTTTATGTCATTCCTCCTTGCAGCAATCTCATCACCAGAAGTAGCTCTTTCATCTAGTGCATTAGAGCCTTATCCCTCTGGGTCACCATCAACTTTATTCTTAAGTCTCTTTGCTTGAGCCTCTTTGATATTTTCATTAGGATCGACGGTGTTTCCAAATTCAATGATCTCCTAGAGGATGTAGTGATCAACTTGGAGATATTGCTTAATTCTAAATTCCCATAATTCAAATTTGTCAGGGTCAAGAATTGGGAGTTTGATGTTGCTAGTAGGATGAGTAGGGTTTGATGAATTTTTAGATAGGTTCGACATGGTTAAGGGTTGTAGTTTTGCAATTAGGGTTTTGTGCGATTCAGGGTTTTGCTCTTTTATTCAAAGTTCCACAACAAGCTCTGATATCATTTGTTGATCCCAAATTTAGATCGATTAGCTTTGTAGTATCAAGATAAATCAAGTATAATACATAGAGAAACTTTGTGTAATCTAACAATCTAAGTGTTATGCGGAATCTAACACTTAGAACAAAGAAAAAAGCAACAAGTACGTGTACCAAACTTTCAATCGATAAATATTAATAACAGAGAACAAGGTATGAAAGTCATCCCTAATATCTAACCCTAAGGTCTCCTTTTATAAGACAAGGAGCCTTGAACAAAAAGCTACGATAAACTATTTTAGGAAGAAATACAACATAAACATAGAAAATAACTTATTTGAACATATCTTCCTAATATCACAAAACGCGTTGATCCATGCAATCCATGCAATCCCACAGTGGGTGGGAGTCTTCTATTCAGAGGCTTAATGTCAGCGGCTACACCACATGTGATAGTGGATAGAATATTTCTTGTCAGCGGATAGAACTTCACTTGTCAATAGCTAAGGACTTGGTCCATTTATTCCCAACATAGGTTATGACCCATTTAACCCCTATGTTTTCCTTTAGTAAGTAACTAGACATTATAACTTAAGTTTTTCTGCTGACCTCATGTCTGTAGCCTTTACGAAATAATTTCATGATCAAAACGGTAAATGTGAACTTTTAAACTAAAAGTTTGAAATTGTAAACTTCCAATGAAACTAGTTTTCTTGATGATTGAAAATGGCTATAGACACTTGGTTGGATACTTTGGAAAGTGAAAACATTAGGATTTCCAGGGGTGGAAACCTCATTATCTTAAACCTTAAGGGATTGGTAGGACCTTTTTCGCGAAGTTAGACAAGTGCAGTTTGAACTAAAATTCTGGACGGGTATGCTGTTAGTAAATTGGACATTTAGAAAGTCCGGTCAACCGGAAGGTTGATTGGTTTAAAGTTTTGGAAACTAGATTTCATGCTATTTCTAGGGGTGAAAACCCCATGGTCATTGGTTTTATGGTTTGGGATATATGCACTCTCCAAGATAGCCTTACCCAAATAGAATTTTTGTTGGTGTCAACAACCTTTTTTGATTTATTTGTAATTTCTAGCATCTTGCTAGTTTCTTAATAAAAGTTGTCGTTCATAAAAAAAAGACAGCCTTACCGGAAAATGTGACTTTTGTGCCTACGGTTATGTAAACTTATAGAGCTTTTATGTGCAAACCGTATGGTATACGTGGTTTGAGACCTTATGCACCTATTATAGGTTATTCCTACAGGTTGTGTATGAGGTGGATCATGAATACACTTTTATGTGCAAACTGTATCATTTCCAGATTGTATGCTTTTTAGATTACTACTTGATTATTATTGCTTAGAGTACCAATCGCCATAAGTCCCCTCCTATTATATCATGAACCGTTAATTTTCCATTTGCAAGCGCAAATGTTGTAGGTGGATTCATCGGGACTGACAATCCCCGTCTTATAGTACGGTTGTTTAACCATTGACGCTTAACATTGGAAGTAATACTTAGGGTATTTTGGCATAATACTCACTAGGGGCATACTCGACCGTTAATGCATCGGTGTCATGAGCTTAGAGCAATAATAACTGTTACTGACTATGGATAATGTACATAGTCATCCCCCCTATTACTTGTTTTACTATTAAATACTTATGTTCCATACTTATTATTACTAAACCTATGAAATTCACTTAACTTTTATTTATGGTTTACATGTTTTAATCTCAGGAAATAATGCATAATTTACTCAGATGGGAGCCGTAGGATGTCTGGCAGCTTGGAAGATTTTGTGGCTTGTTTATGTATTTTTGTTTTGATAAAATTTGTTAAAAACTATCCAGTCTTTTGGTAACTAAATGTTATAATACCAAGTGGTAGTAATACTTTTTAACTTGTTTAAACTTTGGGACCATTTGTATAAAACCCTTATGTTGTATGATGTAATGTAAAGGTTTTTAATTACATTATTTCATGTCACTTATACTAGTTATAATATTCGTACATGTACGGTTTTTTTCTAAAATTTCAATAATGTATGTTTATATATAAAACCACATTGGCATCGACGAAGAGACGTTGGGAATTCAATTTCATGGCATAGGGGAAAAGTATACTATATTGATGCATACCACATACCACAAATGAGATGTAGGTCATGATGAGAACATTTTGTGAATGAGTTTAATATACATTTTTAGTTAGAATTAGCAATGATACATCATCGATTCTCTAATGCCAATTCACAAAGAGATTATAAAGTAATCATCTGAGATTATAAAGTAATCAACTCAAAGAAACAAAAAAACAAAGTATCTATATGTTAGAAGTAGTTGCTCAAAAAAATGTTAGAAGTAGAATACTTTATGTGTCTTCAAATTACATGAGCAATTCCACATAAATGAATATAAGAATTCGCATAAAACTTATCAGTATCGATTCCCTTATTTATTGATGGAAACAAAAAACAGAGGACTATTCTAACTGGCTAAAATGTTTTCAAGTGAGATTGCAAACAATAAGTAGGTGTTTGGGATACAAAGAAGATGATGCTAACTATAATGGGTTGTTTGGGACACACACAAAAAAGATGTTGCTATTAAAGGGCACATTTACAATATAAATAAAAGAAATTTTTAATAGATTACACATCTTCCCAACACAATGAGCGGTTTAAATAACACTAGCCGTCTACCCGCGTAATGCGGCGGCGGGCAGTCGGTAACTAATATCGTAGATTTGGCTAAACCACAAAACCACTATTATTAAAACGAACATCTTTTTTGAAGACAACGATCACAAATTTTTTTTTTGCACCTCAAAGTCGGTGACAGCGGGTGGTGGTTGAGAGAGATTGATGGGTTTTCGGTGAGACTGCGACACCAGTGAAAAACGGCGACATCGACTTCTATAGCGTTAGCAATAAAGTTTTTCGACAAGACTACGATGGAAGTGTAAAACGTCAAAAACTTAGTGAAAATGAAGTCTCAATAGTGGTTGGGCTCTCAGTGGACATTCTATATCAGCGGTGTTTTGGTTCAGTGGTGGAGCGGTATAATTGTGGTGATGGGAGGTCCGGTGGTGGTGATGTAACTGTGAGGGTGGTGGTGAGAATGAAGTCACATCAAGATTTGTTCGTTTTAGGGTAGAGAAAGATATCTGGAAAAAAATTTCATTTGTAATTGCCCAATATACATATGTTGTTGGGTCTACTTAAAAGTATAAGGTTGGGGCAAAGCTAGATTTTAATGGGCTATTAGTATTTTTAATGGGTTGTTACAGTTATTCATATGAATTTAAATGAAAATAAATACAAAAGATGTTACAAATATGAGAAATTAATGTAAAATTGGATCATTATTAGCTTTCTGCATAAAACAAACGTATGAAACATTTGAAATTGGTTTCACCAATAATTTATAGGTAAATTATTTAATAAGGAAATGTTGAAGGCTTAAATTTTTAAGACTTCCCTATTTAGAAATGGTCTAAATCTTTTATAAAGTATTAAGAATTAAGATAAGATAATTGGCGTGTAGATCTTAATTTTTCTGCAAATCAATAATCACCAGCATAAGTAAATCGACAAAAAAATACACCAACAAAGATTATATAACTGATGCAAATCTTGACACAAACATCGACTATTAATTACTAACGATGTTTTTTTTAATATCTGTAGAAGGATTGACATCAAGTCCGGTAACCATCGCAGAAGGTGTGGCCCTCCGACACCACTCTTGAATTTTCTTAACCTTTTCAGCACTGTCCGAAAACAAAGCCTCAACGGAACCATCTCTACGGTACCCTTTGAAACCTAACTCTGTTGTATTCTGCGTTGTCCAGTCCCGATAAAACACCCATTGAACCCTTCCTTCGATATTTACCCTCACCTGTAATTGTCATTACAACTGTGTTACCATGCTTCATCAGAACGTTACAAAGAAAATTGACCTTTATTTTATCAGTTACAGTAGTTCCGTAGCGGGGTTCTATATCATTTTCACAAATTATTTTTTATCGTTTTCATTATATACCACGTGGATGTCTTTTAAAATTGCTTAATAAAACTAATACTTGGTTTAGTTTTGATTCAATTAAACTGTGATTGCGCATCAATACCTATTAATTGTGAGGAAAATAAACTGTAATTAAGCCACTGATAAAGAACATGTCTGCTGTACAGAAAAACTGTTCTTAGATGCATGGAAAAAAAGTTAAAAAGACAATTTTATTGATAACCTGTGAGCATTGGTTGCTTCTCCCGGGTTATTTTATCTTTTCAAAACATTTTGTAGACTAACTGGTTGTACGATATGAAATTGAAGTGATACTTGTGGATGCGTTTGATGGTATGCTCTCAAACTTGTAATTTTTCTAAACTTTAGAGTTGTTTCAGTGACGACCTACGATTTGGAGTGCAATACTGACCTGTGATCCAATACATTAACTTTCGTTATGGTTTCTTTTTCGCTGATTACACTTCATAACCCCCCTTGTGCCTTCTTTCCTAATTCCATAACCCATTTCCAAAGAAAATTACCCGTGAGATCCTCTTGCTAAAAAACGTATGAAAATGTTATTAAAATATAATGCTGTAATTTTTTTTTCTACTTTGAGGCTTCATGTTTATTTAGATATAAATGGCAGCATATAAAAATTGTTATAGAAGATGGTTTTTTGGATGTGCTTACAATCAAGTTCTTCAAGTAATTTTCCAAGGAATTTATCGACTTGTGAAATAGCCTGCTGATATGTACAGCTTCCGTGGTAGACAAGAACCATGGCATAGCTCATTTCCCGAACATGAACACTTAACCAAGTGTACTTTTTCTGTCGTTGAAATCGCCAACAACTAATTGAATAAGGAGTCAGCTTAGCCTTTCTTTGCTACAAAGAACCCAAATTCAATCATTCCCTTAAGATATTTTGGTTTAAAATGATTTGTTTGGCTGGAACCGGATCAATCGGTTGACCCATCCGGATCGATATGATTTCCAAAACATTGCTTTTGACACAGACAACAAAACAAAACAAAGCATATAAAACCTATTCTTGTATCACATACATAATCATCCATTGCATCTATAGAAATGTAGACGTTATTGATCGTAATAAAAAAACTAAATCTAGTATAAGCTAAAATATAGGATGGTCAATTCAAGTTTAAAGATATCAAATTATCAAATAACTACCATGTTTGTCACTTGTGAGCTTCATGTTGGTTAACATTGTGCGTGAGATGAAAGAAACGATTCAAGAGAATTATTACCATTCTATTTAAAGTGAATATAGAATGTATACTATGGAGGACTATTTGTGACCATATCACAGACTTTCATGGCATGCACAATTTTCTTGACGTCAATGAAGTTTGTAGTGATCATGAATTGAACGTATGATTACCAAGTTTTGCAAAAGAGCAGAAGACCTTTCTAATGAGTTAATCTCAAACTCCGACCCCATGGATCTTCCACTCTCTGTCCCTTCCATTCTTAACGTCTCATGTTGAGTCCAAGCAGCACATGTTCGCGGACTGTGATATAGCTGCAAACGTTTGGAATTCCATATGTAAGTGGCGGGGTTTAGGTTTCCAAGAAACGTAACTAATCTTCTTTTTATCATATCTTATTAGCAATAGTATAAACTTTTATATCTTGGTAATGTAATCTACTCTTAATAAGGAGAGTTTCTGAATGATCGAATAATATGAATGATAATGTGACCTCATCTACTTCAGGATTAGTAGGATGATTTGCACCTTCAATCATGAACGCGGCTTTAACACTTCCTGCATTTTCTCTTCCATGGGCAGGTTCCGCGTGAGACAGATTTTCCTTGCGAACCTTGTCATATGAATCCACATGAGAAGATACAGAAAGCTAATAATACAATTTAGACTTGGTAGTCATCTATTGTGATTACACCTATTACAAAACCATAGAGTAAGCAATAACCTGTTCAATACGATCCTCTGATGTGACCATTCTGAACCCAACATCTGTAAGCAACCGAGGAGTACAAATATACTTATCAATACGCAAGATAATAACATATCACTAATAGTGTCATCTTCAGCATTCTACTTAATAGATAACTGATCAAACCAGAAAATGGTTAAGCGAATTAGACGCCGAAAATTACTCTACGAGTGATGGATTTTGTTGGCCTGACCTTTTGCGCCTCCTATAACTGGAAGAAGAAGAAGGTTCAGATTGGCCATTGCTATTCATGAAAAAAATATCTATTCCTTATCAATAGCCTTAAATTACAACAAAATAAATCCAAATCTCAAATTTACCAACTTATAGTGTTTGAAAAACTTATTTACCATTGTATGGTATATTAAAAAATATTTACTATAGTCTTGTTTTACTTCTAATTTAATAAGCTAACTTATAAACGTTTTTTTATTAGAATCAATTTACACAGCCGTGCTTCCCTTAATTAACTACTTTTATCTTTGCATCCTTTTTTTTATTTGTATGTATTAGATGAATTCGTGATCATTAGGTAAATTATTGTTGTGTTTATCTATTACTTCTGTCATTCCGTGTTATTTTTTGAATGCGGTTGTCTATGTTTGCTAGAAGAAGAAGGCTTACTTAGAACCGCAAACGAGTCAAATTTTTATCAAGCAACTTGAGTTCGAGTTCAAACTCGATTCGTTCGAGCCAAGTTTTTATCGAGCTCAAATCTAATAACATGACTCGAAACATATAATGAGCCGAGCTCGAGCTTTTGATAGCTTGGCTCGAGCTTTTCATGCTTTAATATAAATATATTTTTATATAAGAAAATAAACGCTAATTTTAATATTAGTCTTATTATAAGATATGACTTTATAAAAGATTACATAATTTGTTTATACTCGTTATCGTAGTTTACTAAAAATATATAATCAAGCCTATGATATATTTGTTTCATATATATATATATATATATATATATATATATATATATATATATATATATATATATATATAATTTTGAACTTTTCAAGCTAAGCTCGAGCTTTGCTTAAATTTTAATCAAATCGTACTCAAGCCTTAAAGGATATAGCTCGACGAGTTATCGAGCTGAGTTCGAGCCTACCTTTAATGTTTCGAGTCGAGCTCGAGCTTTGTTAGGCTCGAGCTTGGTTCAACTCGATTACACACCGGCTGAGTCATCAGTTGTGTTGTTTATATGATAGGAAATAATGACTTTGGCACGAATTGCTCAGTTCTTTAGTAGCACGATTACTTTATATTCGTACCATGATTCCTATATGTTGGAGTATATATTAGCTAGAAAAGTTGGTGATATATTAAGCTAGTTTTATACGGCAGATCAACTTATAACAATATGCGAGCATAAAAAAGGGTTATAAAGCAGGAAAGAGAATTTACGTAGGGTAATAAAATTCTTAATTCACTTTCATCCATCGGTAAATTAATAGGAACGAGATGTTAAAAATGGAATGAATTACTAATAGTTAGAAGAAACACAAACTGAAAACGCTATATTATTATCAATATTTTTTAAAATACTATACATTGATAAATAAGATTTTCAAACACTATGAGTTGGTAAAAAACTCTATTAAAAGAAATAAAATCTAACAGACACTATATCAGTACTTGAATTAAATACAACGTCAAATTCGCCCAATTTAATCCCTAATTTCGCATGGGTGAGATTGTGAAAAAAAGGATTAGGGTAATCTATGAAGTGTGAACAATTAATAAATTACATACCTCAATCTCATTAGAATCTTATATGGAGTTTCTTGATAAAACTGAATCGCATAGTATTCGATGTTTCTAACTCGCTAATTTTAATTTAGGGCAAGGGTTTATGGGATTTATCCAAGTTATATGCGATTAGTTGGGATTTATTCAGGTTTATGGATTAGTTGGGATTTATCTAGGTTTATGGATTTATCCCTTAATAAAACCCACAAATTCGGAAGTTTTTACACATAAACTCAATCTCCAAACTT
Organism: Glebionis coronaria; assembly: GCA_025667525.1. NCBI lineage: Eukaryota > Viridiplantae > Streptophyta > Magnoliopsida > Asterales > Asteraceae > Glebionis > Glebionis coronaria. Next base: position 345,020,255 of record CM046880.1, read on the forward strand.
TATAAAATTCCTTCCGATTTTCAAAAGATTTTTTTCTTTTATTTTTGACACATAAATATTTTGGAGTGATTTCTAAAAAATGAATTTTGATAAAAGAAAATACTCGAAATTTTTACAAAATTTAGCTAAATTAGGAAATATTAGGCTTTTTTAAAATTAAAATAATAACATTAATCTGAAAGTCCCAAAACACTACTAAATAAAAAAAGTTTCAAAAAACAAATCCCAAAAAACTTTTTGCTTTATTAAAAAAAATATCATTGATTCTTATACCATGACGTAGCACTCCGATATCATTGTTTATTTCAAAAAGGCATTAATCTAAAAATGTCTTTCGGCTAGTGTTTTCGATAGTTGTCGACTGTTTGACAGACTATTTGGCTTACCATATTATCTATGGGGTCTCATGTTAACTTTATTGTATGTAAGTTTTCAAAGGTCACCTTTGATCTTCCTTGTAGCCGAGTAAAGTGGTAAGTAGAGGAATTATCATTTTGACAAAGCTTAGATATGCGCAACATCTTAAGAACATGTACATATATTTACTAGAGGTGAGTTATACATAAAATATGAATCAATAAAAGAACAAAAGAATTAATCTCAACCATTTATTTTTTCTATCAAAAAATAAAAACTCATCTTTCACCTTTTTCTTAGAAAGACTATATCTTTCAAATGATAAATCGTCATATTACGAAAAATACATCATTGCGATGAAAAAATTCTTATCTTTCAATAGATAGGCACTTTGATATATTTTTGACGATTTTTTATTATTACGATTTTCGACTATAAAAATCACATGTGATTCGGAAAAATTACTTGTGATTTTTTTAAAAAAAATTCAATTTTTTTACAGAATAAATAAATAACTTTTATAATTATTTTAAATAGTCGAATGTAAACACGTAACAAGTTACGCCACTAGTTTTTTTCATATAGTTTCGATGATTTTTTTGTTGAAATTTTCGTCAAAAAAATTACACATAATTTGTAAAATCACTAGTAATTTGTAAAATCACTTGTGATTTGTATTTCTAAAATGCATGTGTGATACCATATATCGCATGTGATTTCATAAAATTACATGTGATATTAAAATAACAAATCATGTGTGATTTCAGAAATCCATAAATTGTAAATGATTTTACAAATTCATGTGTGCTTTATAAAGTAATAAATCATATGTGATCCGTGTGTGCGGAAATTAAAAAAAATCGTCGAAAGTATATAGGAATACGTATCAATAAAAAGAAAATTTATCACAAATCAGATGTGATTTGGTAAAAATCGTGTCATTTGACACAAATCACAAGTGTTTGAAAAAATTACTTACGGTTTAGCGAAAATTATGATTTTCGGATCAATCACATGTAATTATCATTAAATCACATGTAATTTAAGCAGAATTACATGTGATTCTAATAAACTCATAACTAATTCAAAAGCAAATTTGCTTTATATACTTTGCATGAATCACATGTAAAAACACATAGCGAATCACATGTAATTCAAGTAAAATTACATGTGATCAAAACAAAATCACATGTAATTCAGAAGTCAATTTACTTTCTATATTTTATATGAATGACAGCAAAATATTTTTATATATTGACAGAATTACATGTGATTCAAACAAAATCACATGTGATTCATCTAAAGTGTGTTTGTTAGAAGAAGTTAAGGTTTAGAAATATTTGAATCACATGTAATGCAAGCAAAATCACATGTAATAATCATCGAATTACATGTGACTCAAGCAAAATTACATGTGATTCAAATAAAATCACATGTAATTCAGAAGCCAATTTATTTTATATATCTTAAATAAATGAAAAATGCTTGAATCACATTTTAACATATTAACAAAATTACATGTGATTCAAACAGAATTACATGTAATTCATCTAAAGTGAGTCTGTTAGAAAAATTAAATCTTTTAAATGCTTGAATCACAATTAATGCAAGAAAAATCATATGTAATTATCACTAAATCATATGTAATTCAAGCAAAATTACATGTGATTCAACACAAAATCACATGTAATTCAGAAGCCAATTTGTTTTATATATCTTATATAAATGACAACAGACATTTTAATATATTAACAAAATTACATGTGATTTTTTGTTTTATTTTAAATTTTTTTAATAACTTTTATTATTATTTACTTAATCATAGAAGACAAACAAGTAGTAAGGTGCGTCGCTAGCTTTTTCTAATTAAAATCTAACTTTTTCTGAAAACCACATTTGTGGTTCATAACTGTTGGACTCTATTGAGTTGCTTTATCGCTTTACGTTTGACGAATATAAATATGTCAACCATGAAATTAAAAAAATATCACGTGTGAAAATCACATGTGATTTCACATAAATCTCATGTGATTTTAAAGCAATGACGAAAATATTTTTGTCATTTAGTAGACGGGTATTTTCATATACTTTTAACGATTTTACAATGTTGAAAGTCTCGCCAAAAAAATTACACGTGATTTACGTAAATCGCATGTGAGATTACAAATTTAAATATAATTTTTTTAAAATATTAAATCAAACGTGAGTTTTCGAGAATCACATGTAATTATTTGAGAATCACATGTGATTTTTTTTGCGAAAATTTTAGAAAAAAAAATTCGCTGAAAGTATATAGAAGTGCATATCTATATAAAGATAATTTAATTCCCGTCGCGATGGTATAATTACTATTTCGTAACGATTAAATGTTTGAGAGATATTTATTTTTTAAGAAATAGGATGAAAGTGGGTTTTTTTATTAAATTTAAAAGATTAATATAAACCAATGGATATACTTTGAATGGATGGTTGAGATTAAAAGAATTCTACTTTTTTAGGGGAGTGTTCCTTATAAAACTTTTGTCATATTTACTAAATAACTTGGTCATTCTTTTCTATCTGAGTTATCTGGGATACAAAGGTAAAACAACACTAAAGTACGACATCTGGCTAGTGATCAAAACGTTTACATTATAATTTGTAGGAAGATATTTGTTGATATTTCTAGACTGAGGGTGCGTTTGGTTTAACAACGTGAATCACAATCACTATGCATTTGATTAAGGGTCGGTATGAAATGTGATATATGACTATCATTACTCTTGTTTGGTATGTCTTAGATGAATATAAGGAATCACAAGTAAGTGAGTCTTATCCAACTAAAAACCACCCACCACAAAACATGAAAAAAAATCTTTAAAAAAAAAGAAGCCTTAAAAATGAATACACCAATTACTTTTGTGATGATCAGAGGAGACAAAACAACCAACAACACAATAGAATATGATTTTTTTGAAGATATTCACATTCATACCTACATATTGTGAAAATACGTTAGCCTTATGACAACAGAAAAAAGCTTTAAACTCAAAAGACCGATTGAAAAGAAAAAAAGTCGATCATTTTTTAAAATGAAATGATTAGGAAAGAGATGTGGGAATGAATCAACCCATAGATAGGTATAATGGGTGGTATGGAGTTGAAAATATATTCATTTTTCAGTTCAATATTTGAAAGTTATGTATCTTAAACAAACATTTGCAATCACTTTCATTGTCATTCCTTCATTCCAATATTGACCTTGCTAGATGGCTATCAACCAAACTGTAATGGAACACCAGTTTTAATAATTTGTACGGGATAATAGATAATTAATCTCTTCATGATGTGCGTGCTTGGTTGATGATACTTTATCGAATTTAAGCGTTTTTAAGTTATGGTACAATGCAAAATACGTATGAGACAAGATTTTCAACCACACTGGCCTTTGAAATTTCGATTCAGGATTTACATATAGTTTTGTATGCTCCAGCTTAGGCGTGTTCCAGTTAAGCGTTGAGCTTAATACCAACTAGAGGTGACAAGACGAGTGGGGCGGGGGCAGGGGCGGAACCATTTACAAATGGTGGGGGCGGCGCCCTCCATGACTCGCCAAAAAAAATCAAATTTTAGCGTAAAACAAAAAAATTTAAGATCATTTTATTAAAGTGCACCCCATTGTGAAATTGAATTGCCCCCCACTAAAAAAAAACATTGTAAAAACCTTCAAATTACCTATCAATGCTAAAAAATAATGTAAAAACCTTATATTTTTATATTTTATTTTTGTGTGTATAACGACTTTTGTTCAAAAAAAAATTTGCCCCACTCTGTCAACTTCCTGGTTTCGCCACTGGGCACGGGTGTTGGTCAACAGTCTAAAACGGATTCCCAACCCTCGTGTGTTGATCAAATGGGCTAACGATATGTTGTAGCTTTGTGTATCAAATTGTTAGCTAATTAGTCGTGATGGAACGTGCACCTAGTTGTTCTAAAATATTTGTATCAAGACTTGAGCCAAGTCGCCAACCCGTTTAACTGTTTCTTCCGTCTCCCGTGGTTTGAATAAGTACGAGTAACATCTTTAAGAGATAGAATAAGAATGTTGCTAGATAGTTTTGAATACATACATGTGGCATGACAAATGGAGAGCTCAAGAACTATCGAGTAGTATTGTTCCTATGGAAAATGTGCTGAAAGCAAATGTTAACAGTCATATGACTCATATCCAAGTTGCTAACATGATAACTCAGGGCGTTTGGCAATGGCCCGCAACTTGGTGCAATGAAGTTCCAGAGTGTTAACTAAATTTTCTGTGAATAACGTATGTTCGACAGAATGAGATTCGAACATAATGCTTGTTGGGTCTAAAAGTTGATGTGGCAAAAACTCAAAACGAAGAAGACATAAACATATTATGTGTTGACGCTGACACGTATGTTTTAGGCGCTGACACAATATGGACGCTGATGGAAATCTATTTAGGGAATATATATGATATATTGTGGGACGATATATTCAGAATATACTTTATCTAAATAGAATATTTTATGTTTATTTGTTCTTATCTCTTGTAAACCCTATTCCTTACTCTATAAAAGGAACCAAGGGTATTAGGTTTTGATTATCAGTTTCATTCACAATGTAAACCTAATGTGTGTGTCGACTAGGTGTAGGATTAAATGTATACACACCTAGTGATTGTTTATTATTAATATAATGAACAATCCAATTGAGTAATTCATGTGTCTTGTGCCTAAACACCTTGTTTCATAGTTGTTGTTCTATTCCGTTGTGATTGTATGATCACATGAACAATGATTATGCTTAGTAGCTAAAAGATTCGAGGAAACTTAGGTTTCCACAATTGGTATCAGAGCCTCGTGGCTCGTGATGCTAGGACCAACAAGGTGTTCGTAATGGTGAGAAGAAAGAAAAATCCGTCTAAGGTTTTTCTGGGCGATTTTATGTGCGCAGCAGTATTCAGGGTGGCATGACTTGTTATTGAACCGTTGGATCGACACGAAATTTTGTGTGTGTGTTCTACACAAATATATCTAGATATCCACCAGAGGGATTGTCCTGATAAACCCTCAATCAAAAGTTATTGGCTGTTGAACTGGACAGCAGGAAAGGGTTTTTAATGCAAACCCTAATTCTGAAAAGAATGATTATGTTTTCTACTTGCTTTGGTGAATTAATCCTAGGATTAATAATGAACCCTTGTAGAGATACATTTATATACTACACATGATTATTCTGGTCACGTTTTGAAGAATGATCATGGCTGTCGTTATTTTAGGGTTTTCTAAAAACCCTAGGTTTGTGACAGAAGCAACAGGGATGGGATCAATTCAAGAGTAGCAGCAGGTACAAACTAACAAGCTTATGTGTTGTGTTTGTAATCATGGGTGTTGAATGATGATGGTTTGATCGAGTGCTTCCAATAGAGAAGCAGAAGGTTTGATAAACCCTAGAGCTTTACTTGTTTATGTTACTGTTATGATATATTGGGTTGCGATAAACAGCAGCAGATTGTTTGTCCAACAAGTAAAAAGGCTCGTCTGATCCAAGGTCTGCTCTTCATATGATGATAAGGTATGGATCATATACTATACTAATATGGCAGCGTGATTTATGGAATGTGTTTGACTTGATACGGAAGTTGTATCTCTGCTGAACGCAAGCCTACTTTGTGTAGGATCGATTTTGAAAGTGAAATCCCTGATTTTTAGGGATTGAGGACATTATTTGCTACGTAACATATGGAGGTATTTTCTTCATATATGGTTTCCTAATTTAGTGAGATATAGACGTGAGATGTTTGGTTGCTTTATTTTGGGGTCATGATTTTAATGGCTTGATAAAGAAGGCATGTGGTACTATTCCATGTGATATTTGTTTAAGCCAAGATACAGTAAATGTGAAGCATTCCAAAGATTGAAGTTCGCATGTTTATGTTCACATGAGGAAACGTGGTTATGCAGTGGGATAAGTCGTAGTCACAGATAACGTAAGTGTTTGATTGAGACGCTGACAGGAATAAAGTTGGCGCTGACAGTAAGCGCTGACACGTGTTGTCTGAGAAATGTTGTTCAAAGCGCTGATAGGTATTGTCCGATATTGGACAATACATATAGAAAAGATATTGGACAAAGGAGGGTCTTGGAGGACAAAGGAATTACTGTTGTTTGGAAAATTGGATAGGTTTTTGCACTCAAAACAAAGTATTTACACACGAAGGTACATGGAATCTCTATTTTATTCAGAATATCATTATGATATTTATGGCTCGGATATTTTTTTTAAGAAGTATATGATTAAGGGGAAGATTTCGTATAATAATTGATGTTCGAAGAAGATTTTCGCGAGTTTGTGTTCTATCATATCTTAAAACCGTGACCTCCCAGCCACTAACTTTTAAGGTAACTTGTTCGTGCTTCAAGTTGTGACAAAGGACTTGATAAAAAGGTAGCAAAGGTACGAGATCTGTGTATTGGTGCTTTATTCTCGTATTTGCTATTGTATGTGCCTCACTTTGTCAGCGTGATGATTCTTTTTGTCAAGAGGCTTCTACTCATTATTGCCGTGAGTTTTAGAGTCTACTCATTGTTGAGTGAGTTTAGGAGTTGCGTGATTAGTACAAGACATGGAACACAGGTTTGGGTTATTCAACTTCTACATCAAAATTATTGTATTTATTTTTCTTCAAGGTCATTACACAGAGCCTACATTTGGAGAATCTTCGATTGCATACATTGTTTCCTTCCTTATTGATGTGTCAAAAAAGGGGAAGATATACATGCGAATTGAGGGGAAGCAATTTGAAGATGATGTACCACTTACAAGAGACACACAAAGAGTTTTGCCGACATCAACTAGGGGAAGATTGTTGGGTCTAAAGTTGATGTGGCAGAAACTAAAAACGAAGAATACATAAACATATTATGTGTTAACGCTGACACGTATGTTTTAGGCGCTGACACAATATGGACGCTGATGGAAATCTATTTAGGGGATATATATTATATATTGTGGGACGATATATTCAGAATATAGTTTATCTAAATAGAATATTTTATGTTTATTTTTCTTATCTCTTGTAAACCCTATTCCTTACTCTATAAAAGGAACCAAGGTATTAGGTTTTGATTATCAGTTTCATTCACAATGTAAACCTAAAGTGTGTGTCGACTAGGTGTGAGATTAAATGTATACAGACCTAGTGATTGTTTATTATTAATATAATGAACAATTCAATTGAGTAATTCATGTTGGGAATAAAAATAGCTAAGTCACTGGGACGCTGACAAGAAGAACTTAGAAGCTGACAAGAGATAATAAGGCGCTGACAGCTGGACACTGACAAGAGTTATTGAAGCGCTGACAAGAAGAAAGTTCAACCACTGATAGAATACTTAGTCTACACGTTTTGTACTTCTAGTGAAGATATGATCGACAATGTATTTTCTATGTTTACCTTTACCTAAAATAGTTGATACGTAGATTCTTGTACAAGGTTCCTTAATCTATAAAAGGAGGCCTTTAGGTTTTAGTTAACACATATGTTTTACACTTTCATTGTACGCAAGTTTTGATCATTAATTAAAGTAAAAGTTTGGGTTATTCTGTTTTGTGTGTTCTTGTTCTAAGTGTTAAATTCCGCATAGCACTTAGATTTGTTTCATAACACAAAGTTTCTCTAAGTGTTAATCTTGATTCAATCTCGTTAACACAAAGCTAATCGATCTAAGTTTGGTGGATCAACAAGTGTTATCAGAGCTTGTTGAGGAACTTTGATCTAAAGAACACGAAACCCTAAAAACCCTAAATCGCCAAAAACCCTAATTTTTCAAGAAACCCTAAAAACCAGACAAGATGTCTACTCCAGACATGACCTCCTGCTCAAGTCACAATCTAAAGATCCCCATGTTAGACCATGACAACTTTGAGCTATGGAAGTTCCATTTTGAATAGTACCTTCAAATTCATGATCACACTCTCTAGGAAATTATTGAATATGGAAACACATTCGATAAGGCTGCTAAGATTGCTACTGCTATTGCTGCAAGATCAACTGAGGGCTCAACTGAAGAGGATCTAAAAGAAAGACCTTCGGATGGGAGAGCTGTCTCAACGAAGGATATTGCAAAGAGAAGGAATGACATGAAAACGTTAAGCATTCTCAAACTTTCTTTGGGACCAAGCAATCAGCACAAGTATAGAGGTTTTGAGTCTGCCAAAGAACTTTGGGAAGCTCTTCAAGTCAACTATGGTGGTAATGATGATGTTGCCTCAGAGAAGAAGAAGAAACTCTTGCATGAGTATGTTGTGTTCAAGGCTCTTCCTAATGAGAAGCTAAGTGGGGTGAGAAGCAGGCTTCTAGACATCACAAGCAAATTGTCCTTTTATGGGAATAGTGTATGATGATGCTGATATCATTACCACTTTCCTTAAAAGTCTTGGTGATACATGGAAGATTAAAGCAAGGTCTATTATTGCTACCAATGCTCACAAGAGTTCTAATTTTGATGACGTCTACAATAAGCTAAAAATTATAGAGAATGAAATCCTGGTGGATCATGGAAGCAAATATACCTCTGGGAATATGGCTTTCATCTCACATAGTAAATCTCAAGTTGATAAGAGAAAAACATATGTGCATCCTGTTACTGGATCAACCTTTGTCAACGGTGGATCAACTTTTGTCAGTGCCTCACATTCAGACGCTGACACATGAAATAATGACTCGCCAAGAATTAAACCTATTGATCTGGACACAGTTTGTGCATACATTGCTGCATTGCCTAATCGTTCAGTGATTACATATGAGGACCTTGAGCAAATCAGTGAGGAGAATTTGGAGGAGATGGATATTAAATGGAATATGGCTCTTGCAAGCATAAGGGCCAAGAGATGGAATAGGAGATTCAGAAAGAAGATGACCTTCAATGCTAAAGACACTGCTGGGTTTGATAAATCCAAGGTTAAGTGTTACAATTGTCATGGGATGGGTCACTTTATAAGGGAATGCAGATCTCCAAGAAAATCTGATGCTGGAAAGCCTTCAAGTCAAATCATCATGGTTGAAGACACAAAGGCTATGGTCGCCATGCAAGACATTGGTGGTGTTGGATGGGACTGGAGCTTTATGGCTAAGGATGTGGAAGAGAACAAGGCCTTGATTACAGAGAAGGAAGAAGAAGAGCATGTTCACTCTGCTCTCATGGCACATTCTTCTTCTTCATCAGATAATGAGGTATATGATGATGCTTTTTGTAGTAAGGGATGTCGTTTAAACACTGAAAGACTTAACAAAGAAATTTTAAAGTTAAAATCAGATGTTTTTGATGAAATATACAAGCTATCAAATTATCAAATGGCTCTTGCTCAAACTGAAAAGACTGTAGCAGAATATAAGAAAATGGAGCTTGACCTAAAGGATCAAATTAACGTTTTGTCTCATGACCTCAAAGTTAGTATTAACTTTAGGGACATACTGGAGAGATCCAAAGGAGTCATACAAGCTACGTTAAATGAGGAATTAAAGATAAAGAGAATGTAGGGCTTAAAATTCAAAAGTTTGTTAAAGCTTCTCAAACCCTAGAAAAATGTGTAAGTGAGCAAAGAGACTCTAGGGATATGTCTGGGATAGGGCTAAAGGAGTATGCTGATGTTCCACCACCTGCTGAAAACTTTCATGGTGTCCTAAGAAAGGATTTATCTTGGACTGGTATACCAGAACTCCAAGAAAAGGAATTCATTCCTCCACCAAGAGTTCTTACTCCACTAGAGGAATATAAGCAGAAAGTGACTGATCTAGAACAATGGAAGAAATCTAATCCTACATTGTTTGTTAAGGGTGGAATTCTTAGTGAGAGTCCACTTGAGTCAACACCCATAACCATAACAACCCCTCTACTGGAAAGCATGTTGACCTTGGCTCAAATGTTAATAGAAAACCTAGTGTTAAGTATGCTAAAATGTATAGGAAACCTAGGTCACCACAAAGTCAAGTTAGTGATAATGGGACAGGATTCTTTTCATCTAGACCTAGGGTTATGTCTAGAAAAGCTTGTTATAAATGTGGGAGTTTTTCTCATTTGGCGTATAAATGTGTCAGTGCTTCATAAGTCAACGCTGACAAAAAGTCAACCATGGTCAAACCCAAACCTTTTGTCCAAACAAGTCCACAGGTTACTAGACCAGCTCCATTCTTTACCAAAGGGACTAACTATCATGGAAATAGGCCTTTTTAAAAGACCAACACTTGGTCAAATAGACAATGGGTTCCTGTAGCAAACCCTAGTTTTAGCGCTGACAGAAACAAATCAAGCGCTGACAGGTACAAATGTGACGCTGACCGGACCAAAACAAACGCTGACAACTTCAAGTTTGGTATGAAAATGCCACAACTGGCTGGTGTTAGACCATATATTAGACCAAGTAATGGGAGGTATTTGAAACCCATGGGGAAAGGGTCTAAAGCTTCATCTAGTTTGACATGGAGACCCAAACAAGACCAAAACCCTAATTCTGATGGGATTTCTATGACCTGTAACAGATTTCATTATATCTCAAAGGTCATAACTAAACCAATTGAGGTTAACGGTGTTCAATCCTCAAAGGGATGAACAAGGGGTTGTTATAAGGACTAAATTTGTTCTTGTTGAACAACCAAATGAATCCAAGTCTGCTCAGGCTTGGGTTCCCAAAGAAAACTAATTTGTTTTCTTTATGTGCAGGGCATTCAAAAGCAGGTAAATGATTATGGATATTGGGACTCTGGATTCTCTAGGCACATGACGGGGAAGGAAGATTATTTGACTAACTTTACCTCCATTAAAGATGGTGACAAAGTGTACTTTGGAGGAGGATATGGTACAATTTCAGGCAAAGGCACTCTTATCACCAATAATTTGCATTTTGAAAACGTATTTGTGGTAAAAGAACTTGATTATAATTTGTTTAGTGTGTCACAAGTCTGTGACAACAAGAATAAGGTTCTTTTCACTGATACTGAATGTTTGGTGTTAAACAAAGACTTTAAGATGCTTGATGAGAAGTTTATTGATTATAGAACATCTAGGCATAAGGACATTTATAATGTAAATCTTAATGGAATTTGGATGAACAACAATTTGTCATGTCTATATGCTAAAGCTTCAGTAGATGAAAGTAACTTATGGCACGGAAGGTTAGGGCACATAAACTTTAAGAACATAAACAGACTTGTGAGACATGGTTTAGTTGATGGTTTGCCTGAAAAGGCTTTCCACAATGATCATTTGTGTGTTGCATGTCTTAAAGGCAAACAGCACAAAGTCTCATTTAAGTCTAAACTTGTGCACTCTAGTTCTAAACCGCTTCACTTGCTACATATGGACTTATTTGGTCCAACTAATATAGAAAGTTTAAATGGTAAATCTTTTTGTTTTGTCATAACTGATGATTTTTCTAGATTTACTTGGACTTTCTTTTTGGCCTTAAAAAGTGAAACTGCCACAGTTTTGATTAACTTTATTACCCAAATTGAAAAGAAAACAGGGAATGAGGTTAAAATACTTAGAAGCGATAATGGTGGTGAGTTTAGAAACAAATTGTTAGATGACTTCTGTGTCAATAAAGGGATTACTAGGCAGTTTAGCATAGCTAGAACCCCACAACAGAATGGGGTGGCTGAAAGGAATAATAGAACACTCATAGAAGCAGCTAGAACAATGTTGGCCGATGCTCATTTTCCCATTGCATTTTGGGCTGAGGCTGTGAACACAGCCTGTTATGTTCAGAATAGGGCATTGATCAAAAAAATCCACAATAAGACACCTTATGAGCTATTTTGGAATAGGAAACCTAATATTGGTTTTCTTAAACCCTTTGGATGTCATGTAGTGATACTTGATACTAGTGATGCCTTAGGAAAGTTTAGTGCCAAAGGTGATGAAGGATACTTTATGGGATATTCAATGCAGAGCAAAGGATATAGGGTTTACATTAAGAAAGAAAAGCGTATACTTGAAAAGATACATGTTAAATTTTTAGAGAGTAAACCTAGCGATCCTGAGAGTGGACCAAATTGGTTCTTTGATTTAGAACCTTTATCTAGAACCTTGAATTATATGCCTGTTACTAATCCAAACATTGTGAAAGAAGATTCAAATGTTGTGGAAGAACCTATTGTTGAAATTTCAGGTAAACAGGTCGAAAAAGTACAAGGATCACATACAGCCAAATCAGACCCCATGCTTGAGTATGTTACTTTTTCTATATGGACTGATGGATTTGCACAAGCTGTTGCTGCTGGAAATGAGAAAGATGGTCCACATGAAAAGCCAGTTGATGAAAACATGCATGAATCTTCAGACACTGATAAAGGCAAATCAGACGCTGACAGGTTAAATTCAGACGCTGACAGATCAGAGGCTGACAACCTGTTTGGGCATCCATTCTCTTCCAATACTTTTGAACAAGGTGAACCTTCCAGAGTTCATGAAGAGGTTCATTCTAGTGATGATGGAGGAGGATTTGAAGATGACATTGGCAATATAGAGACTGAGATTGAAGACAATACACTCATTGAAGGAGGAACACTTACATCAACTATCAAAAATCCTCCTCCTTATCTAATCATTGGTGATGTTTTGTCTCCTGTTCAAACAAGAAGGTCTCATTAGAATCAAGGAGGTTTTATTGCCAATATCCACAAGAAGGTTGATACCTCTCTTGTACAGGCATGTTTGTTTGCTTGTTTTCTGTCACAACAGGAACCCAAGAAGATCTTTGATGCTCTCAAATAACCAAGTTGGGTGGAAGCAATGCAAGATGAGCTTTACCAATTTGCTATTCAAGATGTTTGGGAGTTAGTGGACTGTCCAAGGTATGTGAGACCTATAGGTACAAGATGGGTTCTTAGAAACAAGAAGGATGAAAGAGGGATTGTGGTCAGAAACAATGCACGTTTAGTTGCTCAAGGCTATACATAAGAAGAAGGAATAGACTATGAAGAGGTTTGTGACAATCCGTCAATTTACGATTGATATTTTATTCTCAAATATTATTTGAAAATATTATTTTAATGTTACAATATGAACTCACATATTTTTGGGAAGAAATTTGGATTTACGTCTTGAAGTAGCATCGACTACGTCTGAACCGGAGGATTCAACGTTACGTGCTTACGTTTACATACACCGTCTATGGTGACAGTCCGACATTTCAGAAAATAAATTTGTCCATGAATATTATTTTGGAGTTTTAAATTTGAGTTGGTTCATAAACTCAAAAATTTACGAGAAGAGATTAGGACTTACGATTTTATTTTAACGTCCTTTACGACTAAACCAGAAACCTTAGGATTACGTATTTACGTTTTCGAACTCCGTTTTTGATGAAACAATTTTTATTAAATTCGTTTCGTGCCGTTGATTCATAATTTATAAAAACATTTTTCGTAAAACGACCCGAGGGCACGTAAATCGAGGAAACTAGAATCGAGGAATACCCGTAAATTAGTGGGATGAGACAAGTATACACTTGTCCCACCCCACTATATGGGAAGGCTACACAAGTGACACCACACTTGTGATGTGTCAAGCTTGTAGCAACAAGCTTACACTTGTTGCTTAAGGCTTACAAAGTAAGCTACATTTCCCACTAACCTAACAAAACCACCTCAAACTTCCCGTTAGCTTCCATTCTTACATGCAAAAACCACACAACACTCCTCCCTCTCTCTAAAATTCGTCCCATCCTCACCATCCACCCTATTTTGATCAATTTTAACCACAAACATTTGTTATAATTAACATATGTTAATCTCCATTCAAAAAGATGAAGATTGGTGCAAGTTTTAACATCCAAAAAGGAGTTTTCAAGTGAAGTAGGGGCTGATTTTCCATGAGAAGCTTATGAAGATTTGGTGATCTTAAAGTGGTGTTGGTTTATCACAAGTCTTGCCATCAAATCCAAGCCTTGTTCATCAAAACTCATCTTTTCATCACTAATGGTGGTATAGAGATTGTTCTCCTCATCCTCTTGTTATTTTTGTTATATAATCATGTATTTTATTTCCTATTGTATATGTATATGATGATTATATGATGATAAAAGTATTGTGTGGGGATTTGGTGTTGATAAACATGATTAAAAAGGTGAAAAACTATAAAGAACAAGGCTAAAATCTTGCTTAAAAATGATGGCTGTATAAAACAGTAAAGAAACATGTCATGAACTGATAAAATGATGAAATAGAATTAATATACAGTAAGCTATGGGTCTTTTACACATGTGAGAGTTGACCATGCAATGGAATCATTGTAATGAGTAAGATATGATCAAAACAAGTTTAAGATACAAATCTGAGTTCACTGTTTTGGACGATTTTTAGAAAATACTTAGAGAATGATTCAACAGTAGCTATAAAACAGTTAAATGGAGCACATATCATGTAGTTTATGTGATAAAAATTTTAGCTTCTATCTCCATACAGAACTCTAGATATGACAGTTTTGGTGAAGATGAAAATAAAAATCAGATTTTTGAAATTAAAGTATAATACTATTATATAAGCACTCAAAATTTAATAGTATAAAATATAAATTAAAACCCACTAACTTATATAATACATTTATATAAATATGTACAATGGTAAATAAGTGGACATTTTATAAAAATGGTAACTTGTTAAGTTTTATAAGTTATAAAACTATAAACATGATTTTTACGACTTTTTTGGCTATTACTGTAAAATTAACGTTTTTCGCCAATTAAAACTTAGACGATCAAACCCGTCTAATGTAAAGTTTTCAAAACTCATATACTGATATATATATAAACATATATAACAAGTAAAAACCGATAAAACCCGAACTATAAAACATACGGACATTAACGGGCTAAGTTAACGTTATTGGACTAATAATACAACAAAATGGACTAAAACACTTATAAACTTATTTATTGGGCTTAACCCATTTGGGCCCAACATACAAAGTATAAATACTGATAATACAAGTATGAAATGGATTAACACAAGTTAATAAACTTATAATAGGCTTATTGGACCTAAAACACGTAAATAGGTAAAACGAGCAAACTAGTATAAAAGTTATCGACACATAACACAAAAATGAGTAAATGAGGATATGTAAACCCACTTGATCATCATATATATATAATCATCATATGTATACATAATTGTTATTTTTATAAAGTCATTAGACATGAGTCTAAGACGAGTATTATTTGTCTAGGTTTTCGTGATTGAAGCACGCACCGTACGTCCTAATTGCCGATAACCCGCCTTCCCACATCAACGTGAGTTCATAGCCTCGCACTCTTTTAAATGTTTTTATGAAATGTTTTATAAACCCGCGAGGGAGATAACATGTTATCTTTTATAAAATAGGACACCATTTGTCCCGATTGTTTGTTTATTGATTTAGACCCGAATGATTGTATGACCGATTGTATGACCCGATAAATGATTAAAGGACCCGATAGATGAAATTAAATGGATTATTAAAGTTAGGTTATGTCACTAAAAGTCCCATTAGCATGGATTGTGAACTACCGGGATTTGGTAGACGCTTGTGCATATAATAGTACTATTTGGGGACGATCACCCTAGTTCGCGCCTTGACGGTTGATCCCCGTCGTGCCACATTGATTGGTAAGCGAATTTATGTATGAGAAGATTTCCATAGCGTGACCTTTGTGACGACACGCTACTTTAGATGGGCAAATTGAGTATCGGGTTAGCTACCCGTTGTTGGTTTAGTAAGGTAACAATGTCATGCGGCTTATAATAATCCAAAACTAACGAAATACTACTAGACGCTCTGAATTACGATGTATTGCCTGACTAGCAATACATGGTCATACTATTGATATTATGTTTGTGTTTTGGTTTGCATAACCATATTCATATAACGGTTCTTATTTTTATACAACGTCATAAGACGTATTGTATGATGTTTTTACGACATTGGCTCGTATAATGATTTTTAAGGCAAATGCCTATATTATGATTTTGATGAAGATTTGTATAAAATGACTTTGGCTATTTTATGGCCTATTAAAATGATTTGTACAAAATGATTTTCAGTAATAATTTTATACTGATATTATATTGATGGATTTTATTAAACTCTATGAATTCACTCGGCGTTATCGCTGACCTTTTCTTTTAACATGTTTTATCTCAGGTACTTGAAGGTAATTCTCGGGAAGACGGCAAGAATTCATGGACCGCACCTAAACTATATTTTCCATTCAAATATTTTGTAAAACTTTGTATGAAATAATATGACTTGGGACCGATGTAACTTTGATATTATTGAATGGAAATGCTTTATAAATAAACGACGCGATTTTTATGCGTTGTCTATGATGTGAGTAATGTGCTATCCCGTAACACCAACTAGTCTTCCGCTGTACTGAGTTGTATAAATTTGGGGGTGTTACAGTTTGGTACCAGAGCTCTCGTTATAGAGAACGAAAGATTTTTAAAACCAAGGTTTTGAATAAAACATTTCAAAATCTTTTAACTATAAACATTTTTCTAAAAATGTCTAAAAATCTTTTGACTATAACGGTGCCGAAGAATTCCCGAGTTACCGACAAGGCCAGACTGAGAAGTGTTATTTTAATATATATATATATATATATAACTTGGATTATATATATATATATATATATATATATATATATATATATATATATATATATATATATATATATATATATATATATATATATATATATATATATATATATATATATATATATATATATATATATATATATATATATATATATATATATATATATATATATATATATATATATATATATATATATATATATATATATATATATATATATATATATATATGATGTAATTTGATTACATGATTGTTTGATGATTATTTTGATATTTATACGAGGTATTTATACGACGTCGATTGTCACAAGAAACCCTAAATCCCCTAGTAAATTAATCGAAGCTATTCTCGTAGGAATTCTAGCTATCCTAGATCTAAACCAAGTTGCGGATATTTATGATCCCAATAAATGGTTGATATTCGTAGAAATGTAGGTATTAGTTGATCGTGATATTGAAAAAGAATTGGCGAGATTAAATCTGATGTCGATGACATGACGATCTTTTCTTATAGAGTGGAGTTTGACAAAACGTTACCACCTAGAAAGATGTCATCTGATTCGTTGTCATCCAATTCTTAAATTGAAATCGAAAGGGTGATTGTTGCACTTGAGGCTGTCATTGGAATCATTACCCAAAAGCCTCATGCCACTAATACCTTTCCGAGAAGTCTAATTGAATGATCAAGTCATTTTATATTAATGACTCATTTGATAATTGTTGTTGTAAGAGATATAGGATTGGAAATTAAGTGTTGTTCACATCGAGCTTTTATTGCCTATTAAGGCCTAAGAATAAGATTGAAAGTATTGGAATATAAGGTAGGATATCGAATTGAGTATAAAATTTGTTAAAACTTGAATAAAGAAAAGTTTAACACATATGGAATATGAGATTGATAAGAGGAAATTATTAAGTTCTGTGATTGAATTAATAGGTTTTAAATGATTGTTGATTCGTGTTAAGTGTTGTTCCTAGGCCATTGTCCACTATGAGGATGCCCAGTGTCCAACAAATAAATCGAAGAAATCTTCTTCTGAATTGGGACCAATGGATCTTTCGGGACATGTGGAACACCTAATGACTCTTGTAGATTAGTGTTCATTGCAGTATCTTTTAAAAATAATCCCTAACTTAACTGAGACATCAGT
Organism: Glebionis coronaria; assembly: GCA_025667525.1. NCBI lineage: Eukaryota > Viridiplantae > Streptophyta > Magnoliopsida > Asterales > Asteraceae > Glebionis > Glebionis coronaria. The sequence goes on from CM046880.1 coordinate 345,038,405, forward strand.
TGGTAGGATGAGATATTGGAATTGTATGACATAGTGACACATAATGTGTTACAGTACAATTCGACTTGTTTGTGATTAATGAAAAGACTACCTTTGATTGCTAAATTCTACATGTATCGATGTTATCTATCTTTTATTGCTTCATCCTAATGTTCGCATTAGTGATGCAACCATTGAACAAGTACTCATCTCGATTTGAGTTGCGTTGTGGATTATTCTTTATGAGTGCCATCGAGATCATGAACCTCATGATTAATTGGCTAAGCTCATTTCCTATCATATCGTAGTTAATTCTTGGTGAACAAGCTTTCATCACTCTTTTGCAGATCACTCATTGTTTTTATAAAAGTTAAAACGGTATCCTTTGAGAAAATTTATTTTTCATCACTATAAGGATTATTCATAGTGAGATTTATAAATGATTGTTATTAAAATGAAGTTGTTTATAAAACACCTTGGAAAACTTAATGGTTTTCATAACAAAGAAAATCTTTGTAAATAATTTATTCTTGATTCTTATTTAAGAATTAAGCATGAAAATGTTTTTATTATAAACATGATGATAAAAATTTTGACGAACTGAGTATTGCATCGTTAATCTTGAAATTGTATATAGTTGCGCGCCTACATACAATTTAGAATGGACTATGCAAGACTGATTAGTAGTCACCATAAAACAAAAGAATAAACACTACACTTTCTTTGAAGATTGTGAAATATTAAATTTTATGAGATCTGCAAGAAGTGAAAAATAGGGACATAGTGTTAGGGACACCTACATATGTGCCTGCAACATCTATTCTTCTGAGTTGAATTTACTCATCTATGGAAATTGTCTTATTTGACAATTGACAATTCTTTCTTGTCCAATTCTCCCGTAGTGAGATTCTTAGGAAAAGTATCTGATTACCGAGTGTTGATACCCGACTAGATGTATCGACGTTCCTATCATTTCTTTTGATTTGGTTTCATTTGAATGACCTGGGTAACAATCCGAGGAGCTTTCGAATGCGTACTCAAATTATGAAAACATGGGATATATTCATATTCGTTAAATGTTTTCGTCTGTATCTGATTTGAAATTCTCTCGCATAGATTATGCGTCAACCTTACTCTTTTAATTGTGGTTGTGACTCCATATATCCTTGAATCTGTGAAGGATTATGTGTTATTATTGGTCTTTTGAGAAGTTCACATCTTATCGACGGCAATGAAACTGAAAAGTTGGTAATGCCAGTAGAATGGATTGATTGATTGTGACATGATGACATTGTCTTAATTGATGGGAACTCGAGTAGAAAACCCCTAAAAGATAAGATGTTGATTATCAAAAGTGATCTAAATAATTCTTTATGGATGTCCATATCCTGCATTTAGACTTGAAATTATACCGTGAACGGCTGTGAATTAGTCATAGATATTATAATCTAGAAAGAACCAAATATGAATTTATTAAAAGATGTTTCTGTTATCTGAAACTTTAGGAGGTATTTATTGGTGAATTACCTAGACTTTTGACATTAAGGCAGATTGAAATTAGTATTGATCATATTCCCGGTGCTGCACCTGTGACATGTGCACTGTACATCAGCACCCTCTGAATTAAAAGAATTACCGTACAACTGAGAGAGTTGCCGGAGTAAGCTTTTATTCTACCAAGCTCGTCATTATGAAGAGCTATGGTGTTATCATTCCTTATATTTATAGATTACTGTTAACTGAGTAAATTAACAATCGAAAGCGATATCCATAACTCGAAATGGAAGATTTGTTCGATCATTTACAAGGTTCTAGTGTATGTTTTAAAGATTTGATCCATGGCATGGTTATCATCAACTTCGCATCTGCGAAAAAGATTATCTATTCCAATCACTACATCCAGAACTTGTAATGAACATTATGAGTTTTACGTGATGTCGTTTGGATTGATCAATGCACATGTAGTATTCATAAATTTGGTGAATCACGTGTGTAGGCTGTAATTTGATAAATTCATGCTTGTGATCATTAAGGACCATTTGTTTGTTTATAAGTATAAAAAGGAGTTAGTAATTATTTATAGATTGCCCTAAATTGGTCTAACAATTAAAACATGTACCTTGAATATTTAACATGAGATTTAAGACTTAATCTTTTACATTATTTGATCATGTGATTAAAAGATGATGGAATCTATATTGACTCTTCAAAAATTAAGAGCCCTTTTAAGACTTTGAGTTTTACCAAAAAGAAAATGGAAACATGTTTTGACGAATGTTTTATCGAAAAGAACTTTTGAGGGATTATTCCCTTATAACCAAAACATTTAACTAAACTCCTGTTTAGGGGTAAATGTTGGTGTATACTTCTAGACATCTTAAGAAGAATTGAGGAAACTATATAATTTATGACTTGAAATTTGAAACGACAATTTTTGCTTTTCAACTAAGAAAATTTTGACCAAGATATAAACAAAGATTTTTCAAACATTTACGAATCTTATTAATTATTTTCGATAAATCAACAAAAATCTTGTTAATTAAATTCAAATTTATTTTGAACATTTTGTATAATTGGTCGAACTAAGGAATTTAAAATTTTTACTTTTACGTTTCATAAAAATTTAATAATTATTATTTAATTAATTGTAATAATTATCGACGCTTTAAAAACGTCGGATTGAGCAAAACTAAGAAAAATGATAGTCGAGACGAAACTAAAACTTAGAAAATACGAAGAAAGAATATCTGAGGGAATTATGGACATGATAATTACATCATCATGAGAAGTGAATATAGGTACCGACGCATTATGTAGAAAAGATAAAGAATCAATTACGATGTATTTCTTAATAATGAAGGCGCAAAATAAATTGCCGAACAATATAAAAATAAACAATGCTTGTAAGAAAGGATAATATAGATAATAAAAGGGGTTCGCGTCTAATATGAACCATCAGAATTGAGAAGCCGATGGCGTTAGATGTATAAAAGTCCATTTGTGATTGTCTAAATATGGAGATTGTGAGATATAGTTATGTTGGAATTTGTAAGTATAAGTATTCTATTTATGTCATTTATGACTAAAAATATCTTTGTCAGAAGAAGTTGTACTAATGGCAAGTTATGAAGGCAGACATCGCCTCATACATTAGTAAACGTCTAGCTATTGCAAAGGTCATCATCTGAATTTGATTCGATTTGGGTCATCGTCGACAGACTGACCAAATCTACTAATATCATTCCCGTTAATGATAAATACAAAAGAGATATGTAAACATAGTGTGCCTGTATCGAACATCTTTATCAAGATCCTCGCTTCGCATCGAATTTCTAGAGATTTGCTCAGAAATCATTGAGAACGAACCTTGATGAGAGTACTATGTACCACCCCAATCGAAGGGACGAGGTAAAGTAAGGATACAAAGTAATATAAGTGTTGTTTTATGTTTGAATGATTGAACTTTGGTAATAGACCGTATAATCGTTTTCCTTTGAAAAGATTATCATTGATAACCATCGTGTTAGGATTAAGATCGAATCTTGTTAGGATCTAAATATTAGAGCATCTGTAAGCAAGAGTTGAGATGAAGACACCCGACATACACCCATTGTGAGTTGGACATGTCTTTTAGGTTTAAGGTTTCCTATGATGGCGAACCTAACCTTACAAAATACCTGACCCGCGAGATCTGAAATGATTGTTGAAATTAAGATCTGATAATCGACTGCCGATAGTGGGCAGGAGGTTATGTGAATATGAAATGTAGATCTTGAAGTGCCAGATGGGTAGCGAAGTTATGCCAAAAATTTTAAACTTGGAAAAATGAATTCATGATCTGACAAATCATGGGATATAAGCCCCCGTTGTATGGGACCATAGAGATGATGTAAAAAGATTGGTTTGAAAGGCATACAAGCTGGATCTACCCTAGGACTTCAAGAACCGCGTGAACTATGTTTCGTAAATCGAACTTGATGGAATATCTATCAAGTGAAATTCTGATTATTCTTAATAAAGCTTAGATCGACGAAAAGTTGCATTCATCAGAAACCCGTGAACATCATGGATAGAGTAAGTAAGTCAACATTTAGCCTGATCTTATTCCCGTAGTTATGTTTGATGAAACTCGCGTATTATAATGGATTATACTTGTGAGAAAAGACCGAATGTGGAGGAAATACCCACATGGCTTTAACTCTATAAGAAGCGAGTAGTAAGGTAAGATGATCTTTGAGGACAAAGATCCTGTTTAGGGGTAAATGCTGTGACAATCCGTCAATTTACGATTGATATTTTATTCTCAAATATTATTTGAAAATATTATTTTAATGTTACAATATGAACTCACATATTTTTGGGAAGAAATTTGGATTTACGTCTTGAAGTAGCATCGACTACGTCTGAACCGGAGGATTCAACGTTACGTGCTTACGTTTACATACACCGTCTTTGGTGACAGTCCGACATTTCAGAAAATAAATTTGTCCTTGAATATTATTTTGGAGTTTTAAATTTGAGTTGGTTCATAAACTCAAAAATTTACGAGAAGAGATTAGGACTTACGATTTTATTTTAACGTCCTTTACGACTAAACCGGAAACCTTAGGATTACGTATTTACGTTTTCGAACTCCGTTTTTGATGAAACAATTTTTATTAAATTCGTTTCGTGCCGTTGATTCATAATTTATAAAAACATTTTTCGTAAAACGACCCGAGGGCACGTAAATCGAGGAAACTAGAATCGAGGAATACCCGTAAATTAGTGGGATGAGACAAGTATACACTTGTCCCACCCCACTATATGGGAAGGCTACACAAGTGACACCACACTTGTGATGTGTCAAGCTTGTAGCAACAAGCTTACACTTGTTGCTTAAGGCTTACAAAGTAAGCTACATTTCCCACTAACCTAACAAAACCACCTCAAACTTCCCATTAGCTTCCATTCTTACATGCAAAAACCACACAACACTCCTCCTCTCTCTAAAATTCGTCCCATCCTCACCATCCACCCTATTTTGATCAATTTTAACCACAAACATTTGTTATAATTAACATATGTTAATCTCCATTCAAAAAGATGAAGATTGGTGCAAGTTTTAACATCCAAAAAGGAGTTTTCAAGTGAAGTAGGGGCTGAATTTCCATGAGAAGCTTATGAAGATTTGGTGATCTTAAAGTGGTGTTGGTTTATCACAAGTCTTGCCATCAAATCCAAGCCTTGTTCATCAAAACTCATATTTTCATCACTAATGGTGGTATAGAGATTGTTCTCCTCATCCTCTTGTTATTTTTGTTATATAATCATGTATTTTATTTCCTATTGTATATGTATATAATGATTATATGATGATAAAAGTATTGTGTGGGGATTTGGTGTTGATAAACATGATTAAAAAGGTGAAAAACTATAAAGAACAAGGCTAAAATCTTGCTTAAAAATGATGGCTGTATAAAACAGTAAAGAAACATGTCATGAACTGATAAAATGATGAAATAGAATTAATATACAGTAAGCTATGGGTCTTGTACACATGTGAGAGTTGGCCATGCAATGGAATCATTGTAATGAGTAAGATATGATCAAAACAAGTTTAAGATACAAATCTGAGTTCACTGTTTTGGACGATTTTTAGAAAATACTTAGAGAATGATTCAACAGTAGCTATAGAAGAGTTAAGTGGAGCACATATCATGTAGTTTATGTGATAAAAATTTGAGCTTCTATCTCCATATAGAACTCTAGATATGGCAGTTTTGGTGAAGATGAAAATAAAAATCAGATTTTGGAAATTAAAGTATAATACTATTATATAAGCACTCAAAATTTAATAGTATAAAATATAAATTAAAACCCACTAACTTATATAATAAATTTATATAAACTAGGCGAGTACCCGCGCATAGCGGCGGAATTGCCTAGCGACAGATAATTAACGAAACATTACATCGTGGTAAGATCCAAGTATAATTGCAAAATGTGGTAGCATGTGATAATTCAGTTTCAAATTAAATATCTAATACAAAACAACATATTAAAAAGAAGTTATTAAAGTTAAACGTCAAACAGCAAATGATCAAATGTAACGACCGTTAATCATCGCACGATTAAACACAACATGATTATGGTGTAAACAACTCAGAAAAAGGCTTACATGATGAAATAGTTTTACCAATACAGAAAGAGGCTTACATGATGAAATAAATAAAGAAAACGAACATTGGCAGCTTCACCCGAAATTAAAAAGTACAATGAAACCAAGAAAATCTTCATGTCCTTATTAATGGCTTGCAAACTGTCAAAGAACCAAAGTCACTTTGCGATTATTTAAAGGATGGAAAGTGGTGAATATGAATGCAACAGATAGGCAAGTAAGTCACCTATTCCACACAACACGTTTACGCAAATATTTGCACCATTTTATGTAATTATCCAGAACTTTTACGAATACTTCTATAACAGCTCTATCATCTATTGACTACAAAAATTATGAATGACCTGTCAGCGACCTTTCATTAGAGAAATTATATAAATGTTCCAAGTATAAACGACATTACTTACTGGATCAGATCCATCAGGTATGCCAAGTCGTGATTGTGCATTGGCTATAGAAAGAACAACATTCTAACGTTGATTTCTTACGTTGTCTTTCTGCAAATGTAATGTCAAAATAAGTTAATTAATCAAACAAACAAAATCACCATACGGACAATATTCACTAAAAGGTGGGACACTCGAACACATATGTTATACGAAAGAATCCAAACCTGAAAACCGAACACAAATTCCAGAAGATCAAACATGTCTAAATTGCGATGTGCAGGAACCTCAAAATCTCTTGGAAGCCTTGGGAACTGATCATGATATCTAAGTGCAGATACTGCGCCTCTAATATGTGAATCAACAAAAGAAGCAATTAAAGTGCTATTCAATAAGAAGATGCCTCAAAGAGCGTCAAAAGAAGAAAGTGCTATGCAATGAAAGATATGTAAGACAAATATATACTAAAATAGTCACTTCGCTTACTTCTGGGTAGAACCCAATAGCATTTGCCACAGATGGTGCTTCAAGAGGGACTATGTTGTATGGCGTTACATCCCCTGACAACCCTTGATCTTGTTTCTTTAGTCTTTTTAACTGGAGCGAACATATAAGCACAATGATTAAAAGATAAAAAATGACACTTGACGAATACTAAAAAGATAATTACTGACATCTTTGAGTGTCAATGAGTTCAGAATATTTAACAGCCCTAAACACAGTTACTTATTCCCAAAAAAATATTACATTTATTGAAAAGCATTAGAGACGCTTGTATAAGTTATAACATGGGGTATTTTTAATCAAATACAAAAAAAAACTGATTTTCCACCTTGAAAGCAACGATGAAGAATACATCATAGAAAAATGGTGTTGGCAAACTAACTAACAACATTAGGTCAGTGTGGACAAGTTCACTAAGAGCCGAGGGCATTGCAACTTACGAACCATCAATCCAAACATCATGTTATCAGCAACAAATATCTAGATCAGCAGCAAATATGTCGAATACTTTAATGTGTAACTTAACAAACGTTTAGGTGGTAATACCTCTTCAGCTATCTCTATTCCAACTCCATCAGGTGGTAATACCACTTTAGCGGTTCAATATTCAAATCGTGTTTCATTCAATAGTAGAGATTCTAAACAAAACTTACAAACATACTAAGAACCACATGTCTATAAATTTTATAATGCTGCTACACATCCAAGGATTTATTCCTAGCTTCCAGAAAGTATGGACTGCTTTTCAATCTCAACATTGAGATGATCATTAAATATGCAATATTTTCCGCTCAATAGCAACACTTTGTGGAGTAAAGCTATAATTTAGGGGGTGAGTTGTTGCCTTATAAATGTAAGAGAATAAACATTTTAACTTTACCAGACACGTTTCTCCTGGATATAGCTTGCTTGTCATAAAGACTGCTGACCAAACGGTGCATGCCACCTCTGGGAAGCTAGCAGCATCTTTTAAAGATATCCCGGATGGGATAGGGAGAAGTTGACCAGCAGGCACAACCACTTTTTCAGCATATCCTCCACCACTTAAAAGAGCACATACCTACAGTTCAGCATTCCGTTATTATCAGACATGAGCCATAATCGACTTGAAACAGCATCTGAAAACATGCATTCAAATATATTCTAATGACACATCCTGCATATATACCACTTACCCAACAATTATTCATATACATCAAATCACACAGATACTCTCAATTAAATTCACATGTCACACAAATCAGTATTCATTTAAAGTACAAACACAAGCTGCTATATGAGTGGGAATTGGGTCCAGCTGGCAGATCAGTGTCGTCCAACCCAAACCGCATCTGTTTAAATAACCATGTTGAAAATATCAACCCTAACCAGAAAAGTTTCACCCACTTAACCTGTTTAGTGTTTATGTAAACGGGTCAAAAAGGTTGGCGGGTCAACAAGTTATAAATGGGTTGTAAACGTCAAATGTGCAGCTTTTTTAACAGATTGATCCCTATATATATAACTGTTTTTCTTCAAACAAAATACGGCAAATGCAGCTGAGATTTACTTATGTACAAGCTGGAAGGGTGATGGTATGTCTATCATTTAGAACAAAATTGTTTAGTCGTCATAGCAGGTTAAATACAGCTGTATTCAATATCTTCAATGGTTCAAGTCATAGTCTCCTAAATCGAACAAGCTTATGCTCCTGCTTCAACTATTTAATTCTGATTTGATACATTGATAGAAAGTCACAGAAATTTTATGCCATAAACAGATAAAAGTCAACCATCTAGACGCACATAGTACACTTTCAACTGCAATTACCAAATGCACAACCCCCTATAATATCACACAAACATTTCAGCAGCACAATTTTACAAGTGGTAAGCATAAAGCTGTTAAACATAACGGTGGTTGAGATTGCTTATTTCTACTGCTTAATTGCATATCTGATTACATATAAACAAATAAGCAGTGAGAAATGTTTGGATCATCCAACTACTTCTGCTTATCTGTTTATGTTGGGGGGAAACAAGCAGTTCTCAATTAAGAGGTTCTGACATTCTTATTATAATGTGCTTATTCTAGAAAAAAAATTACTTTCTTACCACATATAGAACCTAAAAGTATCAAACCCATAATAAAGAAATTGAAACTTTCTAAAAGAAGCATTATTTTTTTTAATATATTTTTTTTGTGGTATTGGATTTTTGTTTACAGAAATGAAAATCCAAACACAATCGAAGTGCATATTTGTAAGCAGAAATAGTAAGCAATGCATTATTTTGGTGTGAATTGGTTTTTTTTTTTGTTTTGTTGATAAAAGCAATCAAAACAGTATTTCCTGATATGCTTATTTATAAGCTGAAGCATATGCAGAAAAAAGTAAGCAATCCCAAACACCCTCATGAATCATGATTCACAATATTTAGTCCAATTTTATTCAATGCTCCAAACATTAATTCTAATTGGCACGCGAACCTCCTGAAAAGGGAGGGGTTTACCTGGGTTTTGAAAGCAACTATAATTCTACATGACAGACATAAATTACACACATGAAAAACAAAGATAAATAATCCTAATATGTAAATCTAATATTTGATTAAACAGTTCTTGAATATACAAAAGTTTAAATGTAAAAAAAAAAGAAAAAAAAAGAAAAAAAATTAGTAAAAAAATAATAATAATAATCCTTAAAAAAGAAGATGAAAAGAAGAATACCTGATCGCCCACTTTCCACCTGGAGACATTGTTCCCAACCTGTTCGACAACACCAGAACATTCCAAGCCAGGGAACTCACTCTCACCCTTTGGCGGAGGATACTTTCCTTGTCTTTGAAGCGTGTCAGCTCTGTTTAACGCAGTTGCCACCACTTTAACCAAGACTTGATTCTCTTTCAAAACAGGAGGAGGGTCTTGTACTGCATATGAAGGGGCGGATCTATAAATGACCGACTTGGGGTGTCACCGCCGCCGCCAACTCTGCCGCGTCGGCCTCCCATCAAATCTATACTGCGTTTGAGGATTTGTTTTAGATGATAGATTAGGAATGGAGAAAGAAAGAGAGAGTGAGGAGAGAAATGGAATACCAGGATGTGAGGGCTTTAAACCGTATGTGAGGGCGTTTTTAATTTCTGGAACAACCATCTATCAACCATCGTTGATGGAGAAGATGGTGGCCATGTGTGGCGGCTGTGATTTTTAGAGAGAGAGAGGGGGAAGATGGATTGTGTTTTGTGTGTTTTTTTTTATGTTTAGGATGTGTGTGTAGTAGAGATAGGAACCATTTTAGTGGGACCTACAAATTTTCAACCATGCTAGTTTTTCAACATTCAACCAAGTTGATTTTCTCTTTATAAAGGAGTTAAGATATGTACAATGGTAAATAAGTGGACTTGTTGTATGTTTTTATATACAAGTCTTAGGAAAGACAAGTATAAAGCGGCTAGTATTTATAAAAATGGTAACTTGTTAAGTTTTATAAGTTATAAAACTATAAACATGATTTTTACGACTTTTTCGGCTATTACTGTAAAATTAACGTTTTTCGCCAATTAAAACTTAGACGATCAAACCCGTCTAATGTAAAGTTTTCAAAACTCATATACTGATATATATAAACATATATAACAAGTAAAAACCGATAAAACCCGAACTATAAAACATACGGACATTAACGGGCTAAGTTAACGTTATTGGACTAATAATACAACAAAATGGACTAAAACACTTATAAACTTATTTATTGGGCTTAACCCATTTGGGCCCAACATACAAAGTATAAATACTGATAATACAAGTATGAAATGGATTAACACAAGTTAATAAACTTATAATAGGCTTATTGGACCTAAAACACGTAAATAGGTAAAACGAGCAAACTAGTATAAAAGTTATCGACACATAACACAAAAATGAGTAAATGAGGATATGTAAACCCACTTGATCATCATATATATATAATCATCATATGTATACATAATTGTTATTTTTATAAAGTCATTAGACATGAGTCTAAGACGAGTATTATTTGTCTAGGTTTTCGTGATTGAAGCACGCACCGTACGTCCTAATTGCCGATAACCCGCCTTCCCACATCAACGTGAGTTCATAGCCTCGCACTCTTTTAAATGTTTTTATGAAATGTTTTATAAACCCGCGAGGGAGATAACATGTTATCTTTTATAAAATAGGACACCATTTGTCCCGATTGTTTGTTTATTGATTTGGACCCGAATGATTGTATGACCCGATTGTATGACCCGATAAATGATTAAAGGACCCGATAGATGAAATTAAATGGATTGTTAAAGTTAGGTTATGTCACTAAAAGTCCCATTAGCATGAATTGTGAACTACCGGGATTTGGTAGACGCTTGTGCATATAATAGTACTATTTGGGGACGATCACCCCAGTTCGCGCCTTGACGGTTGATCCCCGTCGTGCCACATTGATTGGTAAGCGAATTTATGTATGAGAAGATTTCCATAGCGTGACCTTTGTGACGACACGCTACTTTAGATGGGCAAATTGAGTATCGGGTTAGCTACCCGTTGTTGGTTTAGTAAGGTAACAATGTCATGCGGCTTATAATAATCCAAAACTAACGAAATACTACTAGACGCTCTGAATTACGATGTATTGCCTGACTAGCAATACATGGTCATACTATTGATATTATGTTTGTGTTTTGGTTTGCATAACCATATTCATATAACGGTTCTTATTTTTATACAACGTCATAAGACGTATTGTATGATGTTTTTACGACATTGGCTCGTATAATGATTTTTAAGGCAAATGCCTATATTATGATTTTGATGAAGATTTGTATAAAATGACTTTGGCTATTTTATGGCCTATTAAAATGATTTGTACAAAATGATTTTCAGTAATAATTTTATACTGATATTATATTGATGGATTTTATTAAACTCTATGAATTCACTCGGCGTTATCGCTGACCTTTTCTTTTAACATGTTTTATCTCAGGTACTTGAAGGTAATTCTCGGGAAGACGACAAGAATTCATGGCCCGCACCTAAACTATATTTTCCATTCAAATATTTTGTAAAACTTTGTATGAAATAATATGACTTGGGACCGATGTAACTTTGATATTATTGAATGGAAATGCTTTATAAATAAACGACGCGATTTTTATGCGTTGTCTATGATGTGAGTAATGTGCTATCCCGTAACACCAACTAGTCTTCCGCTGTACTGAGTTGTATAAATTTGGGGGTGTTACAAGGTTTTTGCACCTGTTGCAAGGATTAAAGCAATAAGGATTTTCCTAGCCTATGTTTCTTGCATGGGCTTCACAGTTTATCAAATGGATGTAAAGAGTGCTTTTCTTTATGGCACAATTGCAGAGAAGGTTTATGTAATGCAGCCTCCTGGTTTTAAAGACTCAGAACATCCAGACAAAGTGTATAGGGTGAAGAAAGCAATGCATGAACTTCATCAAGCCCCAAGAGCATGGTATGGAACATTGTCCACCTATCTGGTGGAAAATGGATTTAAGAGGGGCACCATAGACCAGACTTGGTTTACCAAGAAGACTGGTAAGGACTTTCTACTTGTTCAGGTCTATGTGGATGATATCATCTTTAGGTCATCTAATCCAAAGATGAGTGAAGACTTTTCCAAGCTCATAACAAACAAATTCAAGATGAGTGCAATGGGAGAGATGAACTTCTTTCTAGGGTTACAAGTTCAACAGAAAGAAGATGGTATCTTTATCTCTCAAGACAAGTATGTAGAAGAAATCTTGAAGAAGTTTGGTTTTTCTCCACACGAAAAACAGGCTAGCACACCCATGGATAGGGAACACCCTTGGGTAAAGAATGGAGATGGAAAAGAAGTGAATGTCAGGCATTATAGATCAATGATTGGATCATTGATGTATCTTACAACCTCTAGACCTGACATCATGTTTGCTGTGTGTGCATGTGCACGCCAAGTGAATCCTAAGGAATGTCATCTTCATGTTGTTAAAAGGATCTCTAGATACCTTAGGTACTATCCCTCTTTGGGATTATGGTATCCTAAAGATTCTCCATTGGAGCTTATTGGGTATTTAGATAGTGATTATGGAGGTGACAAATTTGATAGAAAATCCACAATTGGTGGATGCCAATTTCTTAGTAGCAAATTGATATCTTGGCAATGCAAGAAACAAACAGTGATGGCCAAATCTACAACTGAAGCAGAATATGTAGCTGCAGCTGCTTGTTGTGGACAAGTTCTATAGATTCAGAACCAACTGTTGGATTATGGGTATAATTTTATGCATACCAAGATTTTTGTAGACAATAACAGTACATTATGCATTATTAAAAATCCTGTACATAATTCTAAAACTAAACACATAGAAATTCGACATCATTTTATAAGAGATTGTTTTGAAAAAGGTTTAATACAACCAGATAGGGTTGATACTGAGGAGAATGTGGCAGATTTGTTAACAAAACCTTTTGATGCTGGGAGGTTTCAATACTTGGTAACAAGTATTAGAATGATCAATACTATAGATCGATAAAAAAAATTGTTATTAACCCACGTTGTTAATTACTTTGAATCCCAGCCGTTGATTTTGGTGCTTTGAGGAGTTACGGGTTCGAAAGATGGCCACAACCGTTGATTGGGTGTTGGGGGTTTACTTATGTGTGATTAAAGATGTGATCTTGCGGTTCATATTGGCCCAAAAATTGTTTGGTGGGAGTGGTGTTGATCTAAGACTCCACGTGGCAGCAACTGTAGCATGCATATATATCCCACGTACCTCGAGGTTTTTGATCGTCATTTGCATTATTGTTGGTGTGGGTTTCCTTCTCCGTAAAAAAATCCAGCTTCCTGTGATTCGTTTTTACTTGCGTCTTCCCAAGGCTGTTTGGTGAGCTCTTGCCCAGTCCTCCTTTTAATGTTTTAAAAAAACCCTTACTTTTTTAGCTATAACCTAAGTTTATGTTTTTCTGTTATGTTTTTCTTTTTTTGTTAATATAAAGACACCATTTTTTTTGGGTTTATAAAGTCAGTGTTTAGGACTTTGTTTTGTTGTTGGGGTTTTGGTGTGAAAATAACCTTTTTTGTTTAATGTTATGTTTGTCTATTAAAGAATGTCCAGTTTTTAAAAATTTTTGCTGAATTACGCTTTTACAGTCTGTTAAACGGATGTTAAAGGGATGGTTTTGGTTTACAAATTTGCTGGGCTGCACTTATTGTTGGTCCTGAATGGATGATTTGCTTTTCTTAATGTAAATATACATGTTTTTTTTGGCCTTTTACAGGTTTTTTTTTAGTGTTATGTTTGGCTGTTACAAAATGCGCAGGATTGGGGTTCTTTGCTAAGTGTCATTTTCCAATCTGTTAAAGGGGTGTTTTTAGTTTCTAGATTTACTAGGGTGCGCTTATTGTTGGTTTCCCATGAATGGTTTGTTATGCTAACTTAGAGGCGTTGTTCAGTTTTTTGCCACTGTTACTTATAATAGCGCCCGTTTTTTTATGTTACGTTTACTATTAGTTTCCCATGAATGGTTTGTTATGGTAGGTTAGATATGTTGATTGGTTTTTTCCCACTGTTATGCGCCCGTTTTTGTTTCGGACCCGTTTTTTTATGTTACGTTTACTATTAGTTTCCCATGAATGCTTTGTTATGCTAGGTTAGATATGTTGGTTGGTTTTTTCCCACTATATGCGCCCGTTTTTGTTTCGTACTAAGAACTGAATATGACAAGCATGATGAGAGTCATTATAAAGGGCTTCCGGGGTTATAAAATTTTTTGCGTTTTTGTGTACATTTTTTGGTTCAATTATGTGCATCAGTTTTGTATTTAGTTGCATATTAGGTCAAAAAAGTTTGAAGCTATATCAAATCCTTGCATCGTTTGAGAGGGAAGTTTGGTTCAAAAGCTAAAAAAATTTATTAGTTTCTACCAGTCTTATACTGAGTGTTTTGTTATTTGGAAAAGGAATGCGGATATGTGAAAAAAAATGCGGGTAATGTGAAATATGATATAGTTCAATCGGGTGTACTTTTAGTAAAGTAACGATGTTTATTTATGAGTTATACTCTCACACGACATTGCACCTTATTAGACAGTACATAGTGACTGTAGTATATTGTATAGAGCGGTATTATTCGAGCATATACAAGATAAATAAGATACAAAAGATAAGCTTTCTTTCATATGAAATTTGGGGTGGTGATTAAAGGAATAAACGTAGATATGTTGGTTAGTTTTGTCCCGCTGTTACTTATAATAGCGTCCGTTTTTTCATGTTTTGGGAACGTTGGTAGTGTCATGTTTGTTCCTTCTGGGTCGCTTGCGTATTCTGCTGATTCGTGCGCTCTATGTGCTCGGCCAGCAGTGGTTATGGTTTGTTCCGAGTGTTCTGCGCGTGCCAGGACTCATCCCGGTTTAAGCCCCGCTATAGTAGGTGAGTGTTTGATGGACAACCGGTTCTGCAAAACCAGTATGTTGCTCCGTATGTCTGTTTCCTTACAATAAAAGATTACTTTCAACGTGTTACAGCCGCCTCAACTAGGTGCGTTGCCGAGCGTGGTATAAGGCTCCTGCCGCAACCAGCGTTGTGGGCTGATATTATGCGTACCGGGAACCCTCTTGCCTCAGTCTCCAATTCAGAGCATCTGGAACCGTCTTCGATAGGTAATTACCTCCGATGCTCGCTATTTGGTTCCTATGCTGAGTATTTCGTTGCCAGCCTCTTTCTTCACTGCTTACGTCTGTTCTTTCCTCAGCAACGCCTCCTGCACGTGAGAATCAACGTCACGCTCGAGGCAGCCCACCTGCAACACCAGCCGACCCGACTCATGTAAACCAACAGAGTATTCGGCAACCAGCCCCGCGCCTAAGTGCGCGCTGACGCTTGCTTTTCCCTTCAAGTACAACCTCACAACAACCTACGTTGGCCGGTAAACGTTTGACCCGCTTTCTTAACTTACCCTGTTATCCCTTCCTTTGATGTGCCTTCGTGTTGTTTCTTATGGTTGTTCCTCTCTTTCTCTCAGCACCGTTGCAGGAGCTTGCTGCAAACATCAACCCACACACCCGTCGTCACCAAGTTCCTGCCCATTACCAACGCCTGCACGGTTCAGCAACTACAGACGGTGGGGCATCTACTAGCACTGCCCGCCGTCCCCGCCAAACCAACACACCAAGTGTTCGTTCAAACACACCTACTTCAGGCATCCTTAACACATGTATACAATTGATTCCCGTTCTTGGGTTCATTTATGTGTTTTGGTACGTGTAACTACGTTGCATAATAACCCGATTTCTCCCAGATCATGTTGTCTACCGTGACCTTGGCGATTGTACATACGAATGCCGGTTCTGTCGTGCTCTGTTTTGGTATGGAGAACGGTTGAAGTCAACCCGGTACAATGGGCGTCCTGAATATCATGCATGCTGTGGTGGTGGGAAAATGTATATCCTTCCAACACGACCACCTCCACAGTCTATACAACAGCTTTTCAGCCAACGCCATTTCATGGAAAACATCCGTGCCTACAATCAAATGTTTGGTATGACTTCCTTAGGCGCAACAGTAGACGAATCTGTCAACCGTTCGCCGGGCCCATATGTCTTCAAAATATCAGGACAGATATACCATCGTTTGGGGTCACTGTGTCCTGAACCTGGGAAGCAACCACAATTCTTACAGCTCTACATATACGATACCCAGAATGAAGTGGCTAACCGGATGGCTCCTTTTGGAGGCGTGTCAGACGGTTCTTTAAACGCCTCGATTGTCCAACACCTTATAGAAATTCAGAACAGCACAAACGCTTTGGTTCAATTGTTTCGAACCGCACGGGATAAATGTGTTGATGGCCACATTCCAGACTTCAAGATCCGGTTATACAATGCGGGAGGTGCTCGTGGTTATGAACTGCCAACATCACGAGACATTGGGGGCATTGTGTTTAATACTGGTCCAGATACAAGGACTGACTACGATGTGATTATTGAACCTAGGGGTGGTCCGCTGATACGTATTAATAAGCTACATAAGTCGTATATGTCTCTTCAGTACCCGTTGCTTTTCATATACGGCCAACCCGGTTACCATAAACATTTGGTTGTCATGCCGCGTGACGGCAGTGGTCAAGGGTCAACAATATCCATGAACCGCTATTACAAATACCAACTTCACCAGCGTGTTTGTGACTACGGTTTGCTCTTTAGAGGGGGGAGACTATTTCAACAATATGTTGTTGGTGTCTATTGGGCTCTAGAAATGGCCAGGCTTGATTTCATACGCACTCATCAAAACGATATTTGGTCTGACTATCTTGCCGGCTTATACGATTCTTTGAACAGAGGTGATCGTGAAGGCATCCAGTGTGGCAAACACATAATATTGCCTATGTCTTTTACAGGAGGTCCTAGATACATGTACAACCATTACCTTGACGCGTTGGCTCTATACAAGGCGTTAGGGAATCCTCAGTTTTTCATAACCTTCACGTGCAACGCAAAATGGCCTGAGATCGACCGATTCATGGCTGATTACCCTTTGTTGAGCACGTCGGATAGACCGGATGCTATATGTAGAGTTTTCCAACAGAAGGTCACAGATTTTGTCAAGTTCTTGAAAGAGGTTCAACCTTTTGGAACAATAACAGGAGGTGCGTCCAACACTGTTTATAATACGCTTTCCGTTTGACCTACCTACGTTTGTTAAAATGCCTCCTCATCTTGCAGTATTGTACACGATAGAATTCCAGAAAAGAGGCCTGCCACACTGCCACACGTTGGTTTGGCTACACGAGAAGGATAAAATCCTTGATCCAGCGCAACTAGACCAATTTATTAGTGCTGAGTTACCTGACCCTGATTCCGATCCCGAGACTTTTGCAGTTGTTTCTGAACTCATGCTCCATGGGCCGTGTGGCGCATCAAACATGAACTCACCGTGCATGAAAGACGGTTCTTGCAGTAAGCTATTTCCCAAAAAATACAACGAGCGAACCTTCTTTGATGACGCAGGTTACGTCCACTATCGAAGGCGGGACACTGGCATACATGTGACAAAAAAGGGTGTGCAACTAGACAACACATATGTCGTCCTATTTAACAGGACCCTCTCACTCGCCTTCAATGCACATATTAACGTTGAATATTGCGGTTGGAGTATGCTTATAAAATACCTTTTCAAGTACATTTCAAAAGGTCCGGATCGGATCTTCGGTAAAGTGTCTCATCCTATAGGAGAGGCGTCAACTTCCACTGCTCCTCCACCGGCAGCAAGGGACGAGATACAGGATTTTGTGGATGGGCGCTTCATATGTCCACACGAGGCGTGTTGGCGCATATTTGATTTCCTGATACACAGCAGAGAACCTGTTGTACAGATATTAGCTGTTCACCTGGAAAACATGCAACAAATCAATTTCAGAGAGAAAGACGATATCGCGGAAGTTGTAAATCGGGACGACAAAAAAAAACCACTTTGACTGAATGGTACGTGTACAACGCAACACATCATGACGGGAGACACCTCACGTACTTAAAGTTTCCTACTGAATTTGTCTGGTACTCAGATGCCAAAAGCTGGCGCCGTAGGGTTGTCCGCACCAACCATTCATTTGGAAGGCTCGCATTTGTACACCCAAGTGCCGGTGAGTTGTTCTATTTACGGATGTTGCTATCACACAGGAAAGGCTGTGTATCACCTGTCGATGTTCGCACCATTAACAACCAAATCTACCCAACATACCGTGCCACCTGTCATGCTTTGGGCTTGCTTGGTGATGATCGCGAGTGGGACATAGTTCTAGAAGAGGCTTCTGGCAACGCGTCTGCATCTGAAACCCGAGTACTATTTGCACAGATGCTTCTCTTTTGCGAGATTGCCGACCCTCAGAAACTATGGGAAAAACACTGGATCTCCATGTCCGACGATATATGTAACCGTGTGTCGGCACAAACAGGAATACCACGTTATTTTGTCAATGATAGCGAGAAAAAAGGTTACATACTATACGACATAATTTGTATTCTAGGTGACTATGGGAGGACATTGCGTGAGTTTGGTCTTCCGGACCCTCCACAATCACTGCTCGACGATCTTAAAAACAAACTCTTGATGGAAGAAAAAGGGTACAACCGCCAATTGTTGATGGAAGAAACTGCACAAGCATTGCCAAAGCTCAACAGCAGATTTTTGACTCAATTCTAACCGCTTCCGCAGAAAGCAGGCAAGAATTGATCTTTGTGTATGGCCACGGAGGAACCGACAAAACATTCCTTTGGAAAACAATCACTGGCGCCTTGCGCTCCCAAGGGAAGATTATACTGACTGTTGTCTCCTCAGGCATTGCGTCCCTATTGCTCCCAGCCGGCAGAACAACACATTCTAGGTTTAAAATCCCCCTTGATTTAACTGATGAGTCCACCTGTCACATAAAAAAACACACAGCTTGGTAGACTGTTAACTGACACATATGCCATCATTTGGGACGAGGCCCCAATGAATAATCGCTGGTGTTTTGAAGCATTGGACAGGTCTCTACGGGATTTAGTCGGTAAACCTGACCATGTTTTTGGGGGGAAGACAGTCATTTTGGGTGGAGACTTTCGCCAGACCTTACCTGTAAAAAAGGGTGCGTCGAGAATGGAGCTTATAACCTTATCCATTGCCCAGTCAGCCCTTTGGTCTCACTTCAAAGTTCACACCCTCACAGTCAATATGCGCCTAATGCGAGGAGATCTAAGTCTGCTAGAAAACGAAAAAGCAACAAAGTTTGCAACGTGGCTGCTGGCGGTTGGAAATGGTGAAGTTGGAGAACCAGATGAGGAGGAACCAGAGAACGCAAGCTGGATAACCATCCCACCACAGTATTATGTGTCTGATGCTACTGGAGTGGGTCTTGAAAATCTAATCAAGTTTATTTATGATGACGAAAGCCTAAAAAAACCAACGGCCAGCAATTTCCAGGAAAAAGCGATTGTTTGTCCCAAAAATGAAACAGCTGATGTTATAAACGAAAAAATCCTGTCGCAAATCCCTGGAGAAGTGACCACATACCTAAGTGTGGACCAAGCGTACCCAACCGGTGGCGACACATCCGAAACAGACATGTTATACCCACCAGAATTCTTAAATACGTTACAATTCCCGGGATTTCCACCTCATGAATTACAGTTAAAGGTAGGGTGTCCTATCATGTTGCTTAGGAACACAAACTTGGCAGGCGGGCTGTGCAACGGCACCCGGATGGTTGTGAGATTTCTGGGTCCCACGTTGATACAAGCTCAGATCATAACCGGGACACGGGTGGGGGAAAATGTTTATATACATCGAATTCCGTTGAACCACCAAGATCCAAACCTCTCTTTCACCTTTAAACGCAGACAGTTTCCAGTTAAGTTATGTTACGCTATGACTAGAAAACAAAAGCCAAGGTCAGTCACTATCTAAAATAGGAGTATACTTGCCGGAACCCGTATTTAGCCATGGTCAACTGTACGTTGCTCTCTCGAGAGCGACTTCACCAAACGGGTTAAAGATACTTATTCAGAATACTGACACCAAACCGAATAACTACACCAAAAATATTGTGTACAAAGATTTTCTCAGACAACTATAAACATACGCTTGACCAATACGTTTTTATACTTATTTGCATATTTTGCTTTAGATTATTATACGACATCCCATACTCTGTTACATTATTATGCTTTAACAATAGATGGACAGCCATAGAAATTCAAAATTTATAGTAATCCGCATACCATCGTACCATGTTACTTTATTAGCTGCTACTCTCAGGTCTTGCTTTTTATATAAAAACTTACCACCTATAATTTTACACGCACATACCAAACGTTAATATTTCATTACTGCTACCTAACATGTGTTTTACTTTGCGTGCAGGTACATATTCTTTATGGCCGGTGCAAGCAACACTGCTTTAGTTGTCGTCCCAACACCTATTTCAGAACTCATTGTTGGGAAAAGAGGTTGTGTACTAGAAGCAAAAATCTACCGAAAATGGATGCACAAAAGCCTCCCAACCAAAATCGACCAAATTCCAAAGGAGCTTAATTTCTGTTGTATGCTAATTGACAAACGGGTAACTATTTTTTTCTTTCACTACTTATGATCAACAGATTGTTACAAAGTTAAGCCCATGATGATCTTTTTTTCAGGGTGATGCGATAAATGCGATTATGGATGCAGGCAATGCTGTGTACTTTGATTCTTTGCTCACATACGAGAAAGTCTACCGAATCAGCGGTTTCTTTTGCGAAAGAACCAACACGTACCAGCAGACACTTACACGAGAAACCACTCTGCGGTTTGGAAAGATCACCAAATTCGAACACCTGCCAGGGGAAGAACAACTGTACCCAACACATTATTTTGAATTCATTCCGTACAAACAACTCAACACAAGGCTGCCAAGAAAAACTGAACAGAACAAGATGTTTTACCCGCCTTTGGCAGCTACATCCACCTGACTTTTTCACTTTTTTACGCTCTCTGACAGAATTTCCTTTTCCTTTTGTAAGATTACTTTGGTTGCATCCGGTCAATCGGAGACTTGCCTGCTCAAGGGAACATACGCCGTAAGATTGACGTAGAGAACACCGAGTAAGCAGCCTCTAACTATTTCTATTTACCATAGTGTTACTTCTTATGTTTCGCCCGCATCCATTCTTTGTTCTTACACTTGAAAAAACGCGCAGTGGGGTGGTTATTGAGTTGACTCTGTGGGACACGCTTGCCTTGCGATTTGACAAAGACACATACGAGAAAATCGAGCCCCCAGTTATGCTTGCAATAACATCGTGCCGGGTCGGAGAATACAAAGGTTCGGTATGCCATACATATTTATTTCAGTAACATAAAAAAAAATTTAACAAATGCTCACTTAATACAGGCGCGCTTGAGCTTTCTTCATCCCCTGCTTCATTCTATTACATCAATCCTAGAACACCCGAGGTTGATGAGGCCCGTGCCAAGTAAGCATCTAGAAAATTTCCCCGTACAACTATTCTTACACGTTGTTGCTTGCTTAGAATGACAGATATACCCATTGTTACAACAACAGGTTCATGGAGCATTTCAAGACAGCCCCCATGTTACAAGTTTCGAAATACCATTTCAAGGGATCTGAAACCAGCAGAAACCCGAACCTCCACCCGTTTTCTTCTATGTTGCTCCAAAACCTCTCTGGCTACAAGGTATGTACGCGCACGGATATGTGGTTTATATAATACACCATCATTGGAAACTTATCCTAACAACTTGCTTCTTAGGGAATTCAATTCACGGTTGACGGAACTATCACGGCAATTGTGCAAAACAGAAACTGGTACTATGTGGTTTGCAACATATGCGGAAAACGGCCAATGGATTTTGGTGACACATACGTGTGTGAAGACGATGGGGAATTAGACAGCCCCGATTTCAAGTATGAAAACACTAATTCACGCTATCCGTTAAACTACTATCATTTATCTTTAACTAACATGGAGATAACCGGGAAAACAACAATCACAGGTACAGCTTCAGAGCACGGGTGGATGATGGAACCGCAAAAGCAAACTTCACATTCTTTTCCCAGTCTGGGCTTCAAGTAACGGGCCACGAATGTTCTGACTTGGCCACCAAATACAGGGGCGTAGATCCCACCACAATTCCACCCGAGATAAGTACCATTGTTGGAAGAACCCTAAAATTCGTGATACGATTTGCTCACGGTACAAAGAAAGGCTCAGGCGAGTTTACCGTTGACAGTGTTTCTACGAAAGTACCGATGCTTGAAGCTGCCGACCAACCCGCCGTCGGCACCACATCTCCGACTGTATCTCTGTCGACTGAACAGAAACGGTTGACTGGCCCGGGAACTGACATCGAAACAACAATAGAAGCCGTCGATCCAATCTGTTCTGGTATGTTTTTTACCATCCATTTTATGCATACGTTCTTACCTCTGGTCTTCCTAAAACTGTCATAAAATGACAGCGAGCGAAGACATATCCGAAGAAACCAAGCCTTTCGCAAGAAGCAAAGCCATCTCCGAAGAGAAAAAACCTTTGCCAAGCATCGATGCCAGACCAGATGACACACCACGCACCCCCGCACAGTCTGTGAAAAAAGCGGAAACAGGTATGTCTATGGCGATTGCTGCCCTTTAACATTTCCCCCTAACATCTATCGATTATTTAAGATTACATATCCTTCCTAAAATGCCGCTAACCTTACTAAAACGTTATGTGCCATATTTTTTAAACTAAACATCATGCGAGTAAACAGATTGAAATACGTGCCCGGTCTTTCATTACAACAACCTTTTAAAAGTAAACACATTACAATCAGGAATACATTGCCCGCTGAACCACCCAAAAGCGGTGGGCATGCCACAGAAACACAAACAAGGGTAAACACACCGCCCTTGCTTATTGTACAGAAGGCGGTCAGACCCACCCTTCATATCACACGGTAGTAAAAAAACAAAAAACACACCAAAAATAAACAACAAACTTAAACGTAGGTGGAACACCACTGCAGGGAACCCACTTTATTACACTCGCACACAAAGACCCATTTGCACACGTCCAACTTCAGGCCTCAGCCAGCCCGGTTACGGGTCAACCTTGCCAGGTATTCTTCTTTTTCCCGTATGCTCTTTGCAGTCGCCTCAATCTCTGCCTCCAGTTTGTCACAGAAACGACACTCCGTGCCCATGCTTTTGGTTAAATACGCCACCATCCGGTCAACGACCCGGTCACCTCTGACTGTCATAAGCTCCTGTCGTAAATGCTCACGAGCCATAACCCCCACATTCACATCCTGATACAAGCTTTCAACCTTCGCCTTCCAAGCCGTCTCATCTGCAATGTCATTCGTGACATAGCATACAAACATATCAGTCCAGTCGGCAGACTGGGCTTCGGCCTGTAACGCAGCACACCTACGGAGATAAGACATTTTTGCTTATCTTCTTTATATCCTAATACAAAAAACGCTACAAGAATGAGAATAACAACCTGGGTTTCACCCCCTTAAATACATGAACATCCAATCGCCTTTCCAAAAGGATACAGGAAAAAATAAAGCCTGCATACCACCAAATCCGCATTTTGGGGGGAAAAGAAATTTGCTTTATATGCCCAAACAAACAAACAGCTATACACAGTTACACCACTCACCATTTACTTGGCTATCACCTGGTCTTTCCAAAAGAAGGATAAAAAGCTAAAGCCTGCAAACACCATTATCCACATTTGGTGCAAAAAAAATGTTTCTTTATATAGCCAAACACACATGTTTCAACCACTCTTAACAGTGCCTTACTGTTCCCACTTTCTTTGCTGCTTTTACCCATTACGTTTGATTGATATTCGTTTCATTTTGTTTATTTCACAACATGTATGCACAAAAACATCACAACTTAAACTGAAAACATTCATTCAATTAAAATACAACCACCTCCAACTTAAAACACTTAATATTACAAAGACATATTAGATCAGACGTCCTAAGATACCACAAACACACGCAACAACCAACAAAAGACACAAAACAGAAACAGTCGGTAGCAGTTTGGGTGAGCAACAGGACCTCATCCGCCCACCCCTCACACGACTCACAGCTACCCTTTATTCATATTTACAAAACACCCCAGCCTCCACTAACCATCCACAACACCACCTCTCACCGATCACAAGCAACGCACGGAAAACTCCAAATCCCGCACCCGCGCATCCGACAAATCCATCAATGCTTGCAGACGCAAAAGCTCTGCCTCATCACGACCTTGCATGTCCACCAACAGGCACACCATTCGGCTGACAACGCCGTTTGGGGAAGTACTGGACAACTCACTTATAAATCTGTCCCTTGCTACAATCGCACGCCTCTTCCGCCCAAACAAGCCCTCAAGTTCTCTCCTCCAAACAGTCTCCTCTTCCACACGCTCACTCAGATAGTGAAAAAAACAGCTTCGATTGTCATCCGAGCCAGTCTTCTCTTGCAAATAGGCTAAAATTTGTCTCCAGGCCATTCTGCTTGCAACTTATTTGTTCTTATGTTTTTTAGGTTGTGTTACCACTAAGTTTGCTACAACACTTATATAGAGTATGCAAGGCAACTGTTGCCATACAACATTGGATGCCAAACAATTTTTTAATATACATGCCCAACCAAAACTGCTGCATCTATGCCTACCAACAGCCTTATGTGTTATGTCACACCCAACACACACTCCAACCAACCCACTATCCATGTGCAGCCACAGTAAGCAAGTTTAATAGATGCTTGACTGGATTTTGGCCACAAAAAAACTCTGTCAACAGCAGGTAAAATGTGTGTTCAACAGCCTTTCCTGTGCATGACAATACAATCCATATACACATGCCATTTATTTAAAAAATAACTAACACATTAAGAATCAATAGTTCAAACTAACTAATTCTATGTTTGCCAACCCAGGTACCCCAGCAACCGCTGTTGTTTGCCAAGTCGCGAAAACAATTGTCGAGGCCTTCAAGACTTCTGACCAATCAGCAAAAACAGGCTCCTCCAAAAGAGTCCTGTTCACCGACTTAGAGCAGGCATCAAAGAAGGACAAGAAAAAATAGGGCAGCAACAACAACAACTCATTCCTCTTTTGCAAAAAACGCTTATTGTAAAACCTTTTGTTATGTAGCTATTGTATGCTTAACTACTTGACTTAGTCCTCACCCGTAACAAACAACTATAACTGTTTCTTTTGTTTAATATAATGGCTAAGTTAGTTTCTGTACAAACATTATATGGAAACCTTGCAGAAAACAGTCTCCTTTGCGCCGCGGCGGAGCGCGGGCAAAGGTTCTAGTTATATTAAGTTAATACAATAATTATATTTTACATTTTTTTTCTCTCTCTTCAATTAATTCAAAAATACATTAAATTCAAATTTTACTCAATCTTAAACCTTATACTTTATAAACTCATATCTAAAGTAAAAAACCCGACTTCAAACCAAACGGACCCTAATAAAACCTACTGTACATAGTTTATACCTATGCCATGTCACAGTCAAAAAACATTAGTACCAAGTAGGGGTGTCGAAAAAGTTGACCCGACCCGAACCCGACCCGAACCCGAACCCGAAATAGTCTATTCGGGTCGGGTCACTCGGGTTCAAAAACATATTCGGGTCAATTCGGGTTGACCCGAATTGACCCGAGTTCTAATTAGCCTCGGGTTCGGGTTTATATTTTTTAGCCTTGACCCGACTTGACCCGACCCGACTTGACCCGAACCCGACCAACCCGACTTGACCCGAGTTTTTTTACCACATTTTACCTTGTAAATATATTTAAATAAGTCAATTTTTAACTTTTTTACTTATACTCGGGTTGACCCGAACCCGAGTTGACCCGACCCGAATTAACCCGACCCGAATTAACCCGACCCGAATTGACCCGAACCCGACTGACCCGAGTTTTAATTAGGCTCGAGTTCGGGTTTAATTTTTTTGAGTTTTGACCCGACTTGACCCGAACCCGATTGACCCGACCCGATTCCCACCCCTAGTACCAAGTAAACGGGTAAACAGATAATGTTTTTCCTTGTTCATGTAAGGCTTTTTGATACGGCCTAACAATAATCGAATATGGTATTGGATGAGTTCTGCATAACAGCACAACCTTTATTACGAGTTAGTTGGTAGCTATAATTTTTTTTTGATAGACAGATCTTGTATGTGTTCTATTTTCATCTGTCCAGATGTCCAATATAGCATTATTAGACTGGTCGGAGTGGCACCAAACTTATTCACCGCCATTTCAGCGTCACCTCAGCTTTTTAACAAACTCACCAAACTCACCCACGAGGGTAATGACACTCACCCAAACTCACTCACACTCACTTTTCATATCTATTTTTTTATTATTTAAATACACCCCACTAAAAAAAAACATCCAAAATTAAACATAACCCAAAAATAAAAAACATTTGAGCCCACATATATAAACTTACTGGGTGAGTTTGACTATGTTTTTTTGTTGCCTGTAAACAACTCGCGCGCGAGTTTAGGAGATGTGGATAGAGACTGTGCGTGACTTTGACCAAACAACTGGTGGCTTAACTGCCACTCCCACCAGCCTTAGAATTGGAAAATTGGAACCTATCACTTCCTGATTCCCGCGCTACAAACAATATCATTCGGCTGTAAAGTTGACTAACACGACTTTAATTTCAACTACTTAATTAATATACGGGGAAAATGCCAAACTACTACCGAAAGTTTGCCAATAATTTTCGTGCCACATTATCTATAAAAAAAAACAAACACTGTCTACATATTCTTAAGTTAATTTTTTTGAACCCAAGGTCACAATTAAAAGGGAGGAATTGTATTTATGGCATCCATTGTGATAGTTTATGTTGAGGTTTATAAAATTATAAAAAAGTCTAAAAATTATGAGGGTCTGTTTGGTTTGAAATCGGGTTTTATTTTAGATGTGAGTTTATAAAATAAAGGATTTAAGATTAATATATGATGTGGGAGTGAGAAAATAATTAATGATATAAAAAATGTATATATTTTATAAATTATTTAGATTAAAATATATTATTTAAAAATAAAATTGTAAAAGAAAACAAAAAATAAAAAAATGTGTAGCCACAAAAGTTGCTTCGATAAAAAAACAATAATTAAATAATGTGATTTCTCAAAAGTCACTTGTGTCAGACTAAAAAAAGATACCAAACAACTGAGTTGGGATTTCTTTGAGCTAAAGCTGTTAAAACCTAGACACCAAACGGCTCCTGAGAATTTATTTCATGCTTATTTAGCATAAAAAATCTAAGATCTTATACCTTTTAATAATTTAATACATTTGAATATGTGAAAAAATTATAAAACTTAAAGAGGTTGTTGATATTTACACATACACTTTTACTTGGTACACATAGAATTAATGTGTCAGGACAACAATACCCTCATGTTTTAAGCCTTATATATTTTATTTTATCTTTGCATATCTTTCTCTATCGCCTTCGACAACCAGCACAAAACCCCTTTATCCTCATTTTCGTCTATGCTACACCTCGTCACTCGTCAAGAATCATTTATTGTTTGCATTGATAACACATGAAAATATTGCATATTATTATTTTTAGTATCATGTTGTGATCGATTTACATATGTCACTGTCTGGGCGCGTGTTCAATTTACGATAGATAAGAACCTTGATCACTGGACATAGCCTTATCTTTGAGGTTGAATTTTTGCTTCATAAACAATGTTGTTAAAAGATACTACGTGTATATTAAGTTTGCATCTATGAAAAGGAAAATTAAATCTACAAATGATATTAGGTTGTGGAAAGCATTTTGGGTATCCCAGTTTGGTTCATAATTTTTTTGATTGATAATTTGACTCGTTTAATCTTGTTCGGTTTATTTCACCGTGATCAACCATTATATGTTTATTTTGGGATCCAAATTGAGGTGACAATCGAATATTGTGGCCTTATCAGATCAGTTATTTCATATGCATAAAGGGTTTATGCTTAAATTGATGGTAAATTTAATTCAGATAATCTCCATGATACATATCACCGGTGGAATATGATGGTTAAATGCTCTCATGGATTTGAATTTAAGAAAGATGCTAGTATGACCTCAGGTTAAAACATGAGGGTATTGTTGTCCTTACACATTAATTCTATGTGTGCCAAATAAAAGTTTATGTGTAAATATCAACCCCCATTACACAATTATAAACTTTAAAAAAGATTTAGCATACTAGATGCACTTATATACCAACTTCGACTAAAATACATAAATGTTTGATCTTTAGATCCTTTTTAAAAGGATAAAAAACCAAACAAAACTGAAATGCTACGGATTACTACATTGGATATCATTATATCAAAATTGTTCCCCAACAACACATTGATTGGTTTGGCTTTGTGGATATGCATGTACTCATGTCAATGACTCATTAGGTATGCTTAAGTTCCACATAAACAAATAAATACAATCAACTTTGAATTCATCTCAAGCTTGCAAATACATGTGAACTACATATCCATGCATAGGAAAAGAAAAGAAAAACATCATATCTTTATATATGATATAAAAGAAAACAAGTTACGATACTGCATGAACACTTAAGCATAGATGTGTATGTCGAGTACAATAAGAAACAGAATAAGAAGCAACCCATAGAGAATTGTATGTATGAACATGGAGAATACATTAGTCTTCATGTTCATAAAACCAATTGGTGACTCTTTTCCCGGCATCTGAACCACGAGTCCTGGTGCTAGAAATGCGAACAACGCCGAAGCTATGATCGGAGCCGCCCAGTCATGCATCTTCAATCAAAGATTAATATGAACTATGATGAGAACAAGAAGATATAAAAGATGTAGAATTTTGGATGGAAATTTATTAGGGCCCAAGTGAAAATGTGTAACTTGTTGCTAGTAGGATAAGGCACAAGGTGGCGTGGGTTATGACTTATGAGCAATGCCTTGTGGGGTTATATAAATAATTAGAGAAAGCATGTCATGGGTTTTAATTTCATGGTCGATGATACTAAAGAAATCAAAAAATCTTATAAACGGAGCTAATAGAAAGACTAATGGATGTTAAGTTACTTTTAATCAATCTATTTTAATTATTGTTTATGTGCGTTATAAATTATTTTTCTACTAACTTTTATATTGAACTTCTTTAAATATTATGATTTTATGTCTTAAGCATAGTCGACAGTTTCTGTTCCGTATTTTTATCAGTTTAACAGTTTTGACCTGTTAAACTTTATTTTTTTGATTCCGTATTTTCCGATTTATAATTTTATAACAAAACCAAAATTATAAAAATTAAAAAAAATTAAAAAAAATTAAAAAAAATTAAAAAATCAAGGGAGGTATAGATGGGAGTTTTGGGGGGTCTTTATAACCTGACCCAATTAAAAATTCTGACTTTGCTTCTGCACATGATGCATTTGTTCAAATAAAATGAGCTAAAAATAGAGCAAACACTTTTATTTCTTGGTCAATGAGTCAATGGTCAAGAATTTGTGATAATGTGATGATGTAGATGTAGAAGGAACAATTTACACACATGGATGCACATGGGGTGATGGAATGCGTCTCGTAAACATGCTTATGTTATTTATCAGGGTTTAAGGCATAAAATAGCTACATATTTTTTGAAATGTATCGATATAATACGTGTATTATTTTTATTATCTTTATGGTACGTGTATTTTATCAAATGTATCGATATAGCCACTTTTTAATCCGCAACCTGTAAAACCGGTTACCAATTCACAATTAGACTATATAGGTCAATAGCGACAGTTTTTCCGTTAGAAATTCGTCAGTATTCATGCTTTTCGACGAATTTCGGACAAAACCTTTCTGGCGCATTAACATAGTTATTAGAAAAAATTACTTGGTAAATTTTTTTCTCAAGAAATATTGTAATTTTATAATAGATTCGTAGTTTAATAAAAAAATTGTAATTTAAAAAAATCGTAATCTTTAAGAAAAAACTTGTAATTTCTTTAAAAAAAAATCGTAATTTTCATAAAAAAAACGTGTAATTTATAAAAAAAATCATAAAAAAATAATTGTTTTACAAAAATCGCAATTTCATAATAAAAAGTAATTCTATAATTTCTAAAAAACGTAACTTCATAAAAAGTAAAAATTTTAATCCAACATATGATTATTTTTCGAATTCTTTTTCATAATTTTTTTTCCAAATATTTTTACCAATTTTTTTAAAGATTTTTTCAACAAAAATTCAATTTTTTTTCTCAACATAAGATTTTTTTCCGAATTAAAATAGTTGTAAAAATTCATGTAAAAAAATTCGAATTTTTATTTTATATTCTTGAGAAAAAAATTGATTTTTTGTTTTGGATAAAAACTTAAAAAAATCATAATTTTATAAAAGAACGTGTAATTTAAAAAAAAATTGTTTTAAAAAATTGTAACTTCATAAAAAATTATGTAATTTCAAAAAAAAACGTGATTTCGTAAAAAATAATTTTTTTTTCAGATTTTCCAAAAAAATTCAGTTTTGTTTTGAATTTTTTCATATTTTTTTAGATTTATTTTCTTTAACTACATAACATAAGATTATTTTACGAATCTCTCTTCATAAATTTTTTGCGATGTTTTTTCATATTTTTTCCAACAAAATATTTTCTTCCGAGTAAAAATAGTAGTTAAAAAATGTATGAATTTATTTTTCATAACTTTTTTTTCGAATTCTTTTTATTTCATAATTTCTCCGGACAAAAACTTTTACAAATTATAATTTTTCTTTGGATTTTTTTCAGATATTTATTTTTTTCAATAAAAATCTATTTTTTCCAACATAAGATTTTTTTGGATTATAATAATGGTTAAAAAAATATTTTGTTGGAAAAATTTGAATTTTTGTTTTGGAAAAAAAAATTTCAAAAATAATATATAAAAAAAACAATTTGAAAAGTTAAAAAGCCAAAAACAAACACTGGTTAGTAAAAAGGATTAACAGTGCAAATGTTTGATGCAAACGCTCGTTAATCGTTAGTCACATAAGCAAAGTAGCAGGTTATACACGTAGGAAATTGGGTATATGTACTATATTAGCCGGTTTTAAAAAGTACATGTATCATATATATAATAAAATAAGTAACGTACAATATCATTACACTTTAAAAAGTATGTATCTATTTTATACCTTAAACCCTATTCATCACTATCATTAGTACTTTGTTTTCATATATGTTGTGTTTTCTATTATATGTAATGTAAGATTTTAAAAAGGCGCAAAAGCGTAAGATTTAAGTTTTACGGCATGTAATATATCAAGAGTTGAGTTTAAAACTTAAAATAAGACGATAAGTTAAAAGGCGTGACAATTTGCGATAAAACGAGACTTGTGAAAGATTTTTAAATTCAATTTTGATAAACGCGTATTTTTTATATAAAAATTAAAAAAATTAAATTCAAAAATAATTTTTTAACTTTACTTATTATGTATTACATTTTTTGTCACCTTAATATATTTATAATATCTATACTACTTCATAAAGTATTTGAGACTTTCTTGAAATAGTAAGGCTGAAAATTCAAAATTTTTACCTACTAAATAAATCAAATTGTTGATATTTTTATCAACATTATATACTATAACCTTTTCTAACAACCTTTTGTAACAAACTTTTACAGCAACCTTTTAAAATAACATTTTGCCTTGTTAATTGAAAAATCTTTTTGTTTATTTATTATTTTTATAATCTAAATTCACGATATTTTTTAAAATTTTGTGTTTTTTAAATTCGATATCTATTTTGATATATTTTTATTAACTTTTAGTCTTTTTCAATTTTAGTGGGTTTTTTAATTCGATTTTTTATAACTTTACAATGAGTGAGAGATTAATATTTGTTATTTTCAAAATTCGTTATTCAGTAATCGCCGTCACATTGCGTGAGTACCGTTCTAGTAATATAAATATATATATTTATATGTCTTTCAATATTTTGTGACATTTTAATTCATGTTTTAAAAACGACATGACTCGTCAAAGTTCGTAAAAACGTGAAGCTTGATCATGTCACCACATTACGTTTCACGTTATCAGAAACCTTGATTACATACATGGATGTAATTGGTCCATTTTGGTGAACATTTGACAAGAGGTTGTTAAATAATGGATTGAAAATTTGAAATAATCAGGAGGGTTTTTTCTGTACTGAAGAACTTGATGAATGAATTCACATCCAAAACTTGACAATGACGCAAATATAAAAACAAAACTAATAAAAAACACAACCAGTATTTTTGGTTCAAAGCTTTGCCTAAAGATAACGTATGACAGCGATGCTCGAAATAGAATGTTGAAAATCCTCTGCCGACACGATCGACGTTTCGTCATCAACGCAACAACAACATGATATATGTTGGCATGTTACGAACTACATCAATATCTAAACTCCGACCACAAGTTATACAACAATTGTTATAATCTACTAAAGAAACACTTAGGTTGCGTTTAGTTGGAAAACATTTTCTATCATCTTCTATTTTCTGTTTTGTAAAAAAGAGAAGGGATTTCCATCTCCACAAAACACTTGAAAATTTACAAAACGCGTTTAGTTAGAGAAATATGTGTTTGTATTTTCTATTTAGCAGAACTACGAACCATGTTCAAGTGTTGTTGTTTTAGGTTTCGTCAGTAAATTTATGTTTTCATCGATAAATTCACGTTTTTGTCATAAAATTTACGTTTTGGTCAGTAATTTTACGTTTTCGTCAGTAATATTACGTTTTCGTCAGCAATTTTACGTTCTCCTCAGTAAATTTACATTTTCGTCAGTAAATTTCGGTTTTCGTCAGTATTTTTACGTTTTCGTCAGTAAATTTACGTTTTTGTCAGTAATTTTACGTTTTCGTCACTAAATTTACGTTTTCAACATTATTTTAACGTTTACGTCAGTACTTTTACGTTTTCGTCAGTAAATTTACGTTTTCATTATTTAACGTTTACCTCAGTAAATTTACGTTTTCGTCAATAAATTTACGTTTTCGTCAGTGAATTACGTTTTCTTCAGTAAATTTATGTTTTCTTCAGTAAATTTACGTTTTGTCAGTAAATTTACGTTTTCGTTTGCAATTTTACTTTTTAGTCAGTAAATTTACGTTTTCGTCAGTAAAGTTACGCTTTCGTCAGTAATTTTACCCTGTAAACGTAAAACTGCTGACGAAAACATAAAAGTACTGAAGAAAACGTAAATTTACTGACGAAAACGTAAATTTCCTGACGAAAACGTAAAAATACCGACAAAAACGTAAATTTACTGGCGAAAACGTAAATTTACTGACGTTTACGTTAAAATAATGACAAAAACGTAAATTTACTGACGAAAATGTAAATTTACTGAATAAAACGTAAGTTTACAGACGGAAATGTAAATTTACTGACGTAAACGTTAAAATAATGACAAAAACGTAAATTTACTGACGAAAACATAAACTTACTGAATAAACGTAAGTTTACTGACGAAAACGTAAATTTACTGAATAAAACGTAAGTTTACTGACAAAAACGTAAATTTACTGACGTAAACGTTAAAATAATGATGAAAAATGTAAATCTACTGACAAAAACATAAATTACTTACGAAAACGTAATTTTACTAACGAAAATGTAAAATTTCTGACAGAAACGTAAATTTACTGACGAAAATGTAAAAATACTGACGAAAATGTAAAATATTTTCGAAAACGTAAAATACTTATGAAAAAGCAAAATATTCAACGCAAACGTAAAAACAAAGAGAAAAATAGATTTTGTGTGTTAAAGGGAAAACATGGAAAACACAAAAAAGTTGTTTTCTTGTTTTGTGTATAAAAGAGGAAAATAGGAAATTTGTGTTTTGTAGAGATATTTTCTGGAAAATGATAATTTGAACGCGTTTTCTATTTTCCTTATTTTCTAGAAAACAATTTGTGGAAAACAAGGTGTTTTCCATCCAACTAAACGCAGCCTTAGAATTGACTATTGATTCGAGAGACAACTTATAAACAATGTAGCTTGTTACAATAATTTTCCGTTAAGCCTTCCGGACTTGAACAATTGCTTTTTGAATACGTGTCGAAAAGACAACACACGTTACCTCGCATCTGGTGTAATCTCAGAACCAAGCTCCACTATAAGAGTAAACATATGATCCGAAGACAAAGATATAAACGCAAGTTAGTGAGTATAACCGAAGCAGAAATGAAAATAGAGGAATTGAATTTTGCACGCTCCATCAGATGAAGACATTTTTTTTGCTCAACATAAGACTTATTTTCTACGATTTAAAGATTATCTTTGTAGTAAACATCAAAACATTCCTCCAAATATCGATTCAATTGGTGTTAATGCATTAGAGCTCCCTGAGAAATAGATAATCTATAGTTTATAGTTCGTTTTAGTTTGGGGTTTACCTCTTTGTAGTGTAGCGTGGGTGATTAGTTATACTTTTGTCTTTTGGCTCTTACTTAGAGCTTTTTTTGTGTTTGTGCTTTTGACTTGTCTTTTTATAATATCTTCGCATATTTAAAAAAAACGAAAGAATTTTAGTGAGTCAAAATCTTACTATTTTATAAAACATATTTTATATCTTCCATCATTAACTTTTTAAGTAATCTATCTTTTCATGCATAATGTACAAACATTAACGCATACAACAAATAAGAAAAATATCATAGATTTTTTAAGGGGTAAATACAAAAGTAGACATAATATATACCTTTGGTTCCTAATTAAGACAAAAAAAAATCACCTTCAAAAAGAGACATGTATTTTCCATCAACTGGTCAACCTACTTATCTTTTTACACGAGTTTAAATGATCAACCTTTTTTGTACTTTTTTTATAAAAAATGTTGATCACTTGGACACGTGTCAAAAAGATAAGTAAGTTGATTAGTTGATAGAAAAGTACATGTCTCTTTTTAGAAGTGATTTTTTTTGTCTTAGTCGACGACCAAAAGTATATATTATGTCTACTTTTGTACTTACCAACCCTGTTTAACGATCTTGTTAAAGCGAATGGTGCCATCTGTTGATCTCTTATGATCTTGTTTGCCTAGCTTGTATCCTTACAGCCTTAGTAGAAACTTTGAATGATATCAAAGAGTATGCGGAATCTACTCTTTGATATTATGAAGATTATGTTATAAGACAATATGAAATAAAACAGAGATGTAAACCAAACACTCCAATATTAATAGCAACACGAATGCTCTTAACAGAGTATTAAGGTACAACCTTGAAATGAAAACTACAATGCAGTGAGATTAAGAGATCTCTAAACCTAAGCCTAGAACCTCCTTTTATAGTACAATGAGTCCTTTATAAGACAATCTTATTAATAAATAAGTTTAAACTTTAGAAGATATACACAATATCTTCTGAACATATATAACACGTCTTAAGTCTCTATCTTTAAATCAGCACTAATATCTCTGTCAGCACTAGGATCCGACCTTGCCCAATTTGACAAATTCAGTTTTAATACAAGCAGTAATAAGAATAACACTACAAGTATTAATAAGATTAATAATGGTAATACAATATGAACCAACATTAATTTTATTCCCAGCAATCCTCCCCTAAACTTGTGATTTATGTTCATAAATTTACAAGTTTCTAGAATAATAATAAGGAATGTCAAAACCTTGACTTACTTCTTAATTTTGTTGTGAAGAAACTTAAAAAAATCAATATCAACCTGATCCTCCACATCTACCTTCAGTTGACTGTTTACCATCTTTTAAAGAGTACTCTGAGAGAAAGGATACACCCTGACTATAAGTAGATAGATAGAAGCATTTGGCATGGTTAATTGGTAAACACCAGAAGAATTATATAATGCAAGTGCTTCAAATCTGATGCATTTAGTCTTCCCCATATGTTGTTACTCTCATCAGGTTTGTTAGGTCAGTATTTACTGACCCTGAAGCAACTCTAGGATTCGAATATAAAATCCTCCTAAGTTTTTCATGTTCAGCAGCAAAGTAAGTCTGCTGAAGCATGACCAGATGAACAAAGTTCCTACTAAAAACTATGGTGCTAAAGGATGTTCAACTTTCCTCTTCCAGTAAACTTAGAAGACAAAGGAGTCTTTGCTTCATATACTAGGCGGTCTAGTTGATAAAGAACAAGTACTAAAGAAGAGCTTTAAGTTCAGTTTGGTTTAACAATACCAAACTGAATGATGTCGATCTCCTCTAGAATGCTTAAGACACTTCAATATTCTGATGGTTTACATTAGGCGGGAAAAGATAACTTTAAGTCAAAGTAGGTTGCTTGTATAGTTAGCTATAACTACAACTTTTATCTTTTCTAGAATAGTTTATTATGTACTTTGTACTGTTTATCCAGCACGGACATCAACCACCCACTAGATAAACCCATGCATAGGAACATGCAAAATACAAACCCTAGTTTTGTAGTGCCTATGAAGGTTTATGATTTTTACTAGTTATATTTTAGACTTAAATTAAATTAATAAAAACATGACATGATTAATTTAATGTACACGACTTAGGTTATAAATTTAATTATTAGTTCATGATATTTATATTTAATTAGACTTTATAATTAATTAATTATTTAAAACCATGACTATAATTAATTAATAAACATGACTTAGGTTATATTATTAATAGTTAATAACACATTTTTTAACCTAAGTATTTTACTTTTATTTAATTAAAGTCATGTTATATTTAATTAAATACTTTTAACCTATAGTTTATTTAATTTACATGTAATAATTAATAAACTATACTTTATAATCACATGACTTAGAATAATAATCAGAAAAACACTTAAGCTTATATAATTAGCTTATTTAACCAGCTTATATCTATTTATAGAAATTTTCTATTTTTAGAAACTTATTTAATTAAGGCAGCTAATCTATTTATGGAAACTTTCTATTTTTAGAAACTTATCTATTTTAAGCAGTAATTCTATTTTTGGAAAATTTCTATTTTGAAAACTTTCTATTTTTGGAAACTTTCTATTTTTGGAAACTTTCTATTTTTGGTAACTTTCTATTTTTAGAAACTTTCTATTTTAGGAAACCTGCTATTTTAGAAAGTTACTTATTATTACACAACAAGTATAATAATACATGAAATACAAGTAATACTTAATCAGAATAGACAGAATATACGATAAACACAGTATAAAGCTTAAAACAGTAAAACATGACATGAACATATAAAACAAGCCAAGACATGATATAAAACCAGTTACGTATTTAGTAATCAGATACTTATACACGTATATATTTATGTAGCATTAGTGATACCGAAGTAGGATTCTCTTCCGTTCGTCTTCTTCGTTCACTGGACATAAGGTACGGATTCCCGTCCTTTCAGTATGGACATTCTTTCCTTATTAGGATTCTCCGTATGCATCCAACTGTTTTCCCATAGTATAAGTTTATATGTTTGATTGCCTATGTTTAATTAGAATACCTAAAGCCATATACATGCATGACCAGTTTCACCTAGTTATGAAGGTACCATAACCATAACACTAGAGGCACAGGTGTTATGACTTCCCCACGACGGAGTGATTGCTCGTGGCGTCCCTTCAGCTTTTGGCCATATTATTATATTTATCATGTGGGGCGTATGGGTGCATCCTAGTTACATGTTTTCAGCAGATTACTCAGTGTGAATGTGGTGTGTGCCTTGCATCCTTTACAAGGAGCTGATCCCTCCTACCCAAAACCAGTATATTAAATTAGAAGCAGCCCCTCTAATTTGCATGACGAGGTCACCCCTCCAAGTATTCATGCACGTTGATTTTCATGACCTATATTGGCTAATGGTAAAATACGTTAAACAGTTTTTACAAGATAAACATAAGGCTTTTCAAACTATAAAACCAGTTTTACTAAGACTTAACCGGGTTATTCAGGACTTAGATTCTTCCGCTGTTTCATGCTTATATGCTTATATTATTCATGCTTTATCTATACATCCGTGCACTGAGCGTATTGCTCAGCCGTTTTCCTTTTCATGTTTCCAAAACGACAGGTACTCAGGGACGCTCGTAGACTTTAAGCATACGTGCATATGGACTGGAAGCTTTCTAGCCTTTCTTTACTTTATGCATTATCTATACTTTGATACTCTTTCCATGGACATTGTTTAGTCCTTTCATTTACAGTACTTATGTTTGTGTGTGATGAGCTTTACCTTTGGACTACCGATATTTGATTCCGGTATTTCCTTTTATGTTCATGTAATGTTTTAGACATTTATCCTTGTATGCTTTGATGACACGCCATAATCACGCGTGACATTCCATTTATCAAAATGGGGTGTTACAATCAATGTTCAGCATACCAAGATCCATTATCAATCTTTTGAAAGTTGGTTCAGCTGGTGAAGATATCAGCCAATTGATACTGAGTGGGAATGAAATGTAATTCAATGTCCCCTTTCACAATATGATCTCTGATAAAGTGATATCTGATATCAATGTGTTTTGTTCTTGAGTGAAGGACCGGATTGTTGGATATTGTAATAGTACTAGTGTTATCACAAAAGATTGGTACCTTTTTCATATTAAATGTCATAATCAGCCAGTTGGCTTTTCATCCAAAGAACATTGGCACAACATCCAGCAGCTTCCACATATTCAGCTTCTGCTAAAGACATGGCAACTGTTTGTTTCTTTTTAGCACTCCAACACACAAGTTTGCCACCCAGCAATTGGCAAGCACCATAAGTGCTTTTTTGTCCATATTCCATCCAGCATAGTCAGAATCTGAATACCCCTTTAGATCAAACCCTAAGGATTTGGGGTACCAAAGACCTAGACTTGGTTTACCTTTTAGGTATCTGAAGATTCTCTTTACATCAGTAAGGTGTGATTCCTTTGGGTCTGCTTGGTATCTTGCACAAAGGCATGTAAAGAATTGAATGTCAGGTATGCTTACAGTTAAATACATGAGTGACCCAATCATACCTCTATACCGAGTCTCATTGACTGATTGTCCATTGAGATCAAGTCCTAAGTTGTTAGGGGGTACCATTGGTGTTTTAACTGAAGCACAATTGATATCATACTTCTTCAACAGATCCTTGACATATTTTTCTTGATTGATGGAGATGCCTTGGTCAGATTGTTTAATCTGAAGACCAAGGAAGTATGTGAGTTTTCCCATCATACTCATCTCAAACTTGCTGGTAATAAGCTTGGCAAATTGTTTGCACAGTTTCAAGCTTGTTGAACCAAAGATGATGTCATCCACATAAATTTGTACCAAAATGGTGTCAGTTTTGGATTTATAGATAAACAAGGTGCTATCTATTTTACCTCTAACAAATTTATGTTCAATGAGAAATGTTGAGATAGTTTCATACCAAGCCCTTGGGGCCTGCTTCAGTCCATACAAAGCTTTGTAAAGCTTGTAGACATGATTTGGGTATTTACTACTCTCAAAGCCAGGAGGCTGTGTAACATAAACTTCTTCTTTTAGTTCACCATTTAGGAATGCACTTTTGACATCCATTTGGTAGATGGTGAAGTTCATGTAAGTGTCATAAGCAAGGAAGATTCATATGGATTCCATACGTGCAACTGGAGAAAAGGTCTGATCAAAATCAACACTAGCCTCTTGATTGAATCCTTGGGCCACCAGGCTAGCTTTATTTTTGGTCACCACATTGGTTTCATCTCTTTTGAGTTTGTAAACCCATTTGGTTCCAGTGGTTGATTTACCATATGGAAGAGAAACCAATTTTCAGACTTTATTACTTTCAAATTGATTTAGTTCCTCTTGCATGGCATCCACCCATCCAGGGTAAGTGAGTGCTTCAGAAATCTTTGTAGGTTCAATTTCTGAAAGAAAGTTTGCATAGAGGCATTCTCTAGGTGAAGCAGCACTCACTTTCTTTGCCATAGATATAGTGACTATACCTTCTCAAGGATTGCCTATTAGGTTCACCAACTGTATGTGATTATTATTAGTCCAAGATTTTTGTGGAGCTGGGGAATAAGCATTGGTATCATGATTAGAGCTAGAACTTGTAAGTCCATGACATGGACTTGGACTTGAATTATCTCTAGTGTCTACTGAAGGATATTCAATAGACAAAGGTTTAATCAGTGGAGGGCTTCCTTCTTGGTCAGAAGCAACACATCCAAGACCTAATTCCTTAGAGATAGTTGGGGAATCTTGAGCAGGAGGCTCAAATTGTTCATCAGTAGCATCATTTGATTGATCAAGTGTGTGAGCATGCTGATCATTTTGAGACTCGTCATTTTGATCATTTCATTGACAACCATCAGTATTTGATACTGAAGGATTTCCTTTTGTAGGACTTGTCATATCTTTAAATGGATCAATATGAGGAACTGAATTACTTGTTTGATATCTTTGAGAAGGCTCATAAAGTTGAAATTCATCAGATGGATAGTTGTGAGATTCATGAATATGAAGTTCATCATCTGATGGATTTGTAAATTTGAGAGCTTCAGAACTTTCATTGAAAGTAATGTGGTAAGTTTCTTCAATACATTGTCTTGTTGTTTTGAAGACTCTGTATGCTTTAGATACTAGAGAGTATCTAAGGAAGTAACCATCATCATATTTTTCATCAAACTTACCAAGGTGATCCTTGTGATTGTGAATGAATATTGGACATCCAAACACATGTAAAAATGAGATGTTTGGAATTCTCCCCCTGAATACTTCATAGAGAGTCTTCATGTATCTCTTCACAATGATGGATCTATTTTGAGTGCAGCAAGCAGTGGCTATAGCATCAGTCTAAAAGTGCTTAGAGAGAGCTGATCCGGCAAGCATTGTCCTTGCTGCTTCAATCAAAGTTTTGTTCCTTCTTTCAGCCACACCATTTTACTCAGGGGTGTAACGTGATGGGAAATTTTGTGATATTCCTTTGTCATCACAGAACTTGATTAGAGTATGATTTCTGAATTCAGTGCCATTATCAGTTCTAAGTTGTTTGACATGAGTGTCATTTTGATTTTCAACTCTTTTGATGAAAGACATATTGGCATCTGGTTTTCTTTGTTAGAAAATATACCCAGGTGTACCTAGAGTACTCATCAACAAGGACAAGTGTATATTTTTCATGACAAATGGTCCTAGGTGATACTGGGCCAAATACGTCCATGTGAAGCAAGTGAAGACTTTCTTTGATTGAGAAAGTTTTCTTTGTTTTGAAACTGGCCCTATGATGCTTCCCTTTTTCACATACTGAACATGGTTTTTCCTTGGTATAGACAAGTGAAGGAAGAAAAATAACAAGATTTTGTTTTGCCAGCAGAGTTACTGTTTTGAAATTTATATGTGAGATTATGCCAAATCCATTTAGTAATGTTGGAAACTCTAGCAAAGAAACATGTCTCCTGAGTAGAGTTCATGTTCATGACATAAACATCTTTGACTCTGGGAGAAATCATCACAATTGGAGTTGAATATTGTATTTTTTTTTCATCAAACAGGACTATATACTTTGCATCACAAAGTTGACTGATGCTGATGAGTTTGTGCTTCAATCCATTGACATATGTTATCCTAGTGAAAACTATACCATTTCATTTCACTGAACCAAATCCTTCAGTAGTAGCTGATGAGTTATCACCAAA
This sequence comes from Glebionis coronaria, assembly GCA_025667525.1. Lineage (NCBI taxonomy): Eukaryota > Viridiplantae > Streptophyta > Magnoliopsida > Asterales > Asteraceae > Glebionis > Glebionis coronaria. The sequence continues at coordinate 345,080,600 of CM046880.1, forward strand.
AACAACTTTAGGACCTTGTTCCTCCTTATACTTGTGCAAATGACTTTTGGAGCCAGTCATATGCCTTGAGCAGCCACTATCCATGTACCAAATAAGCTTCCTGAGATCACACTACACAAGTTAAGGAAATGGTCAGTTTTGTTTTGAAACCCACCTTTGATGGGTGGGTGTTTTAGATCTGGAAGGTGTTCTAGATCTGAATGATCCTTTTGATGAGGATGAATAAGATTTATCAAAAGAAGAATGAGAGGTTTGAACAGCATTTGCTTTCTTAGCCTGAAGGGCTTTACTTCTTCTGAACCACTATATATGATTGTGATCAGATGTAGTGTGTACATTACTTCTACAAGTTTCATAACATTTGTCAATAGAGTTAGGGTTCCTAGATTTGATGCCTCTTCTGAGAGAGATTACTCGATTATGTCCATGAGTGTCATGATCATAACTTCCACAAATATCACAAACAGGATAGTAGTGACAGTCATCTGAGTGATGATTGCCCATACCACAATGAATGCATGGTGGGAAAGGCATTTTTCGCCTACAATAAGATGCTTCAGTGTTGTGAGCATCAGCACTAGTTTTAGCAAGCATATATTAAGTATGTTCACAAGTGCGATGGTCAGTCCTCTCAAATTTAGTACAATAAATCACTTTTAGGCAAGTTTCAGTGAGATGGTTGTTTAAACAACATAGATCACAAGCCATTTTAAATTATGTCTTGTACATATAATGTGAAGAGTTTGAAGGTTCATCTCTGAATCAAGTTGGTGTTTGCTGTTGCCTGAGTTGCAACTTGAGATCATTGATCTCTTACATGATAAAATACATTCTCTCATCTTCCTCAGATCTAGCATTCTTCAGTTTATTTGTTGAAACTGAAGAGGTAGTTCCCATATGTGAACCTTCAGCAGGAGCTGAAGAGTTTTTTGATGTGTCAACTTTGACATGCTTGGGAGACCTACCTTTGTGTGTTATGTGAGACTTGATGATTGACTGGATTGATTTTGGTCCAGTAGAGGGCTCAGTACCAGCCAACTTCTCCAAAGGAGGAAGTAGAGTACTTACTTCATTCTATAAATCATCATCCGAGTCATCTTTAGTAACTGAGGATTCAACAGGTGCTAAAGTGTCAACATCTGCTTGCAACTCAGGAAGAAGGATACGTCCAGTATCATGATTTGGTAAATTCTCTTCACCTGACCTTACAACATCAGGGATCGAGCTACCATCCTCATTTGAGGCTTTGACAGTGAAAATATCAATTGAGTTGGTGCTAGAGGATCCTTCAGCACCAAACATTTTCCTCTTTTGAGTAGGAATTTATTCATTGATGTACTGATTTACCCTATCAGAGTTTCTAAGCCAAGATATAACAATATATTTTGCTTCTTTTAGTTCAACTCTTAAGGAGTTATCTTCATCCAGAATCTCTTTGTTTAGTTGTTGAAAAGTAAGTACATCAAGTTTAGCCTCTTTTAGCTCTATTAGCTTACTTTCAAAATCATCAAGTTTAAGAACAAGTTTATGATATTTTTTAAGCAAGTTATTTCTTTGTTCTTCAACAAATTTTAGATCAATACACAGGTAATCAAAGACAAATTTAATGTCATCCTTATCTTCTAATCCAAGAAGAGTTTGTACCTTTTGATTGTGATATTGACCTAATCACTATTTCTAGCACTTTCATTGGCAATAACATTAGAGTTAGAGCCTTCATCATCAGCATGTGCTCTTAGCACTTTCACATTAAACAATTCATCATCATCTAAAGAGAATTCCTCTTCATCCCATTCATAAGCTTCAGCAATGAGTCCTTTTTTCTTAACTTGTCTGGGAGCCTTGGAGGAAGAGCTTTCAGTGCTCATGAGAGCCAGTCTAGCCTTGATTTATCTATACTTTGCTTCAAAGTCTTTTGCTGGTCGAAGTTCAGCCCTGTTTTGCTGAAAAGAAGTAGTAGCAATTTGTTTCTGTTGAAATGATGATTGACCAGATGGTCTTCATTGAGCTGGTGAATAATAAGAAGGAATGGATGTTTTGGAAAAACAATCCCTAGCAAAGTGACCAGCCTTTCCACATTTATAGCATTCAGTGTCAGCTGATGCTTTTGTGGAGCTAGAGAACTTGCCTCATTTCTTAAAGAACCTTCTGAGACTTGGCCAGAAGAGCTCTTTCATGAAATTCCTCTTTGAGGTCATTCAGATATTCCTCACTGGTTCTTGTGTCTTCTTCATCATCAGGACTATCTTGATAGTCTTGGATGACAGCCACACTGAAGAATGTTGTAGACAAGGGTGTAGCAATGGTTAATCATTTACCTTATGCTTTGATGACACGCCATAAATACACGTAACGGTCCACTTATCCTAGTGGGGTGTTACATCTTAACATGAGGTGGCATATCATAAAGGTGAGTGGCAATGATATTTATATGAATCTTCTCTTAAAACATACAAAAGCGGGTATTGTCGATGTCTAATATTTTAAAAGTTATGTGATTTGAAAGATACATATAAAACACGAAAAATAAATGCTCGATATAAAATAAAAATGTTGACATTCAAAGAACATTAGTATTTCGATAAATAAATGAGGGTTTATTATTTAATAAACGTTAACGTGTCATATAAACGAATGACACTTATTAGGTTTATCGTAAATTTTACGAAGAACATCCGTAAAAAGAAAAATTAAAATAATGACAAGAAAAATATGTCTTTGTCATGACAAAAATGTTTACGGTCGATGACGGATATAGACTTGTTCGATAAATAATAGTTGACACATATTCGATACGTTAAAGCCTCAACCTTGCCGGTTAGTCAAGATTAAATATTATTCGTCGAACGAACATGAAAAATAAAAGTCAAGTAATAAATATCAATCCGAATACTATAAATAAGATTACGGTCTAAATATTGATTTTAAATTTCGGGTTACTACACTAAATAAATATGAAAAAATAAAAATAATTAATTTAATTTAATTTTAATTTTTTTTTTGGTAATAATTTCAAATAAAATATTATCAATGATCAGAAGAATAATTAAAACATAATTTAATTAAAATTCTCGAGATCTCAGGATTTGCGTACAGAAAGTATAAGAAAACGTAATACGTTGAAAAATTCAAGAAGCACGAATAAAAGAATAAAATAATTATGGGAAAATACGGATTCTTACAGTTTTCCCCCTAAAGGAACTCTGGTCCCTCAGAGTTTTCCTGGAAATAGTAGAAGATGCAACAAGAGGAGGTACAAAGTGTAGAACAAATTTATTGTGTCTCAGGTAATTGCTGCACCACGGCGAACTTTAACAATTAGAATTCACAATGCTTCAGTTGCTTAACTCTTTTTCGAATAAATTTTCAAACTCGGATTTGAATAATGACCTTTCAGTACAGAGAAATATCAGAAGATAGAATTAACACATGAAACGGTTAAACGAATAAAGTGCGCTAAAATGAATCAAGATTGTTAATCAACAAGGAATCACAAATCGTGAAAACTGTAAAACATGATAATCTTAAAATGTAAGAATCTAGTTACAAGCAAAATAGACGGGAAAAATGATTTACATATAGACATTTGGATTACAAGTTGTCACAATTATTTGTCTAGGATTTGGTATTACTTTCAAATTTAGCTTAAATATTTTCTTGATAAGAATTTCAAAGTAAAAGTAACTCAGTTCAAATACTCATCTCAATCAGCTTAAGAGCTTTTGGATGACAGTATGAAATTATTTAAAAAAAACTCAGATTTATCGTTACCATTAGAAGAAAAGAAAAAAAATCAAATTCTAAATTATTTAGAATCGTTGTTAGAAATTATAATTTAAATCGATAATTTCATTAGATTAAAAATAAAGTATGATACAATCAAATACTTTAAAAGCTAAAACTTGACATCCTTTTAAACACTAGTTATAAATCTACCAAAGAGGATGTGTAGATCCAACATTAAACTTGAAACTGTTATTTTGGTAAGTTAAACATTTGATAAAACGTTCTTAAGAATTCGTAACAGTTTTTTAAAAATCCAAGTAGGTGATTAAGGTATCAAACGATAAACATGTGACATGTTCGGATTTTCAAAAGGTGACAAAATAGCATTTGAGTATGAAACTAATAATAACCCATAATTAGTGTACAAGCAATAGCATGAGGGAATAAAATAAAATTTGTACAAATTTCTTAATGAGCATGATAGAATAGATGCTTCGATGGTAAGGACAATAAGAAACAAAAGATTTAGCAAATGGTTAATTCAAGAGTGTGGTTGGCGTCACCAACAACGGCTTATTAAGTTCTCGGTGTTAGATACATGATCGAAAGAGAAAAGCCAGACAATAAATTTTCGAACCACATAAAATTCTTAAGGAGTCACTTGGGAGTAATTCCAGTAGTATGAACAACATTAGCAATGAGAGGCGAAATCATTACGTGGTTCACACGAATGAACTTCTAAACAATAAGGTCTGACACACATCATGATAGATATAAGAAATTATTATCCATATCTAGTAATAAATCATTATTCGCGTCTGGAGATGTTTCGAAGGTCTACCAAAATAGTTAGAGAAGGTCGATCGATGTAGAAGCATAGCAACATTGAAACTTTCAAGCCTAGTATCAATGGTAAGAAATTAGACAAGTGGTAACGAGAATTATGTCACGAAGGAAGATGAGGTAACAAGTAAAACAAAGATCGTTGAGTAAAGAAATATGTGCTTGAGGCATGTACTTTATTCAAGAAAAGATAAGGATTTATATGTGTATGTCGCGAACTGGTGTTACTCGCATAATATGTAAAAGTTTTTAAACTTTATTTTATCTAGCTTTTTAAGAAACACAAGGAAAAAGTTGGTTCTTGGCCAAATATTTAAGGTGACTACTATTTGGCGTTGCATGGCTCCTTCTAAATTAAGCATAGGTGATCAGGCCATGCATAATTTAGGACTAGCAATGCGATGCTCAGTTTATGTATATAATTCCATTTGTAAAAACATGAATCAAAATATTTTATGAAACTTTTCGCCAATAAGTTACTGGCTAGATATTTAATTCAACAACAATTTTTTTTTTAATTTAATTTTTTTATAAGGGTTCTTTATAAGACCAATTGTTGAATAATTTAAGAAATTACATCGTAAAATTAATATAAATTAATTTTATAAGATAACATTCAATTATTTAAGAAAGCCCAAATGAAACCTTTTGTGAAATGATTCGCAAACAAGACAAGTTTGAGTTTATATGGTAACATGATAATAGTTTACAAAGTAGCGAGTGGGTTACAAGAGAGAAATAAGGAGTAGTTCAATACAATCAATGAAAGGGTTACAAAGTAATAGGGTTTCGAGAGGTTTAGCCAGAATCGTCAAGAGTCCCGTGTCAAGAAGGATAAGGAATGATGAAAATAAGAACTTCAACCTCGGTCCAAATCAGTGGTACAATAGAAGCAAAGAAAGACAACTTAGAATGACAATTAAGTCATATATAAAATAAAGATAGAGGAATCCATATGTGTGCACATCGTTATTTATTTGACATAAATATGCACTATTTTAATGTTTTCAATCGCAACCATTGTTTCATGGTTGTAAAATATCATTAGTTAAAGTTTTACGAGCTCACACGAACTCAAAAACGCCTAAAAACGCCTAAAAAGCCTAAAAACGCCTAAAAACCCTATTTCAAAATTTCTACCAGCTTTGACTTTTTAGTCAACTTTGACCTTTTGGGATTGACCAAACCAATTGATTCACTAAATGATATTCTAAGACTCGAATTCTAATGTGTTGGGAATAAATTTAGGCCAGAACACTTGAACGCTGACAAGAACAACTCAAGCGTTGACAAGAGCAAAGTAAGCGCTGACAGCATAAGCGTTGACAAGATAAAGTCAAGCGTTGACAGATTGAAGACAAGCACTGATGGAAGATGTGAGCTACACGTATATTATATTCTAGATTACTTCTAGTAAGGATAGAAACGACAATGTATTTTCTATGTTTATCTTTACCTAGAATAGTTGATTCGTAGCTTATTGTACAAGACTTCTTGTTCTATAAAAGAAGATCTTTTAGGTTAATATTTAATATATCAGTTTTCATAGTATTCGCAAGTTAAACCTTTCATTGTAATCAACACGATTATTTTAATACAAGTGAAAGTTTGTTTAACATCATTGTGTTTTAGATCAAGTGTTAATTCCGCATAACACTTTGTTACTTTATTCATAAGCAAAGGTTTCTCTACGTGTAGTACTTGATCTAATCTCGTATACACAAAGCTTAATCGATCTAAGTTTGGGATCAACAAGTGGTATCAGAGCTTGTTGAGAAACTTTTGATCTTTAAGTAACGCAGAACCCTAAAACACCAAACCCTAAAAACCCTAAAATTCTCAAAACCCTAAAAACATCATGTCTGGCACAAATCAACCTCCTGCTTTGCTTCAAAACAACTTTTCAAACCCTAGTATCAAAATTCTCATGTTTGATGCCAGGAACTTTGAACTCTGGAAGTCCAATTTTGAGCAATACATAGCTATTCATGACTACACTCTTTGGGAAATTATCGAATATGGAAACACATTCGACAAAGCAGCAAAGATTACTGCTGCAATTGCTGCAAGAACAGCTGTTCCTAATTGTCCTGAAGCTGATAAAGTGGAAAAGCCTGATGATGGGAGAGCGGTAGCTGTTGAAGATATAGCCAAGAAGAGGGTGGACATGAAAATTTTGAACATCTTGAAACATGCCCTAGGTCATGAAAATCAGCATAAGTACAAACGTTTTGAGTCTGCAAAAGAGCTTTGGGAAGCTCTTGAAGTAGCACATGGTGGCAATGCTGACACAAAAGAAGAAAAGAAGAAGCAACTCTTGCATGAGTATGCTGTCTTTAAAGCTCAACCCAATGAGAATCTCAGCAGTGTGAGAAGTAGACTTCTTGACATCACAAGTCAACTTTCCTTCATGGGAAAACAGATTGATGACCCTGAATTGAATGCTACTTTTCTCAAAAGCCTTGGTGATGTATGGAAGATTGAGACAAGATCTATTCTTGTCAATAACACCCACAAGACTTCCAGGTTTGATGACATCTTCAACAAGTTAAGGCTGTTGGAGAATGAATGGCAATTGGAGAGTGATAACAAATCTTCCAGTAGCAACATGGCTTTCTTTTCACAAAGTGAAGGCCAATTCGATTCCATGAACTTCTATGGACATTCAGCAACTGGATCTCAAGGTGTCAGCGCTGGATGTCAATCTGTCAGCGCTGGATCATACCCTGTCAACGCTTTGTACTCAAGCGCTGACACACACAATCATGGCGCTGATAGAATTAAACCTGCTGGTTTTGATCTTGATACTGTGTGTGCATTCATTGCTTCTTTGCCTAGTGATTCAAGGATTACTTATGAAGATCTTGAGCAGATAAGTGATGAACAATTGGAAGAGATGGACATCAAGTGGACTATGGCTCTTGTAAGTTTAAGAGCAAACAGGTTCAATAAAAGGTTCAAGAAGAAGATGACCTTTAATGCTAAGGATGTTGCTGGCTTTGACAAGTCCAAGGTAGAGTGCTACAACTGTCATAGGATGGGGCACTTTATGAGGGAATGTAGATCTCCAAGGAGATCTGATGCTGGGAAGCCTTCTAGCCAAATGATTAAGAACCCAGATCCCAAGGCCATGGTTGCTGTTCAACAAATTGATGGCGTTGGAGAATGGGATTGGAGCTGGATGGCTAAGAATGAGGAAGAGGACAGAGCTTTGGTTGCTGAAGTTAAAGAAGAGCATGCTGAATATGCTCTCATGGCACACTCCTCCTCTTCATCAGATAATGAGGTATATGATGATGCTTTCTGTTCTAAGGGTTGCCGTTTAAATACTAAAAAATTAAAACAAGAGATAGTTAAATTATTAGATGAGGCAAGTACTGAAAGATGCAAAGTATCTAACTATCAAATTGCTCTAACCCAAACAGAAAAGACAGTATCTGAGTATAAGAAAATGGAGTTTGATTTAAAGGATCAAATAAACATTTTAAAACATGAGTTATTTCAGAGTAAAGATGTGCAAGATATAGTAAATAGGGTTAATCTTGATTTGATAGCTCAGTTAGAGGAGGCTAACAAAAATAAAGATAATGTGAGTCTTAAAATCCAGAGATTTGATAAGGCCACACAAACCCTAGGAGAGTGTGTTAGTAAACAAAGAGACTCTAAGGATATGAGTGGGATTGGGATGAATAATTATACTGTTGTTCCACCACCAGCTGGGGATTTCTATGGTGTCCAATCAAAGGACTTATCTTGGACTGGCTTGCCAGAATGCCAAGAGGAGGAGTTCATTCCTCCACCTAGAGTGACTTCCCCAGTTGAGGAATATCAGCAAAAGCTGACTGACCTAGAAGAGTGGAAGAAAGCTAACCACACTTTGTTTGTTAAGGGAGGGTTATTGTGTGAAAGTCCAAATGAGCCCACACCAATCACAAAACCAATTGATGATCCTAAACCTATTAAGATCACACACCCTACCACTGGCAAACCTGTTGACCTTGGCCCACAAAATGTTAGAAAACCTAGTATTAAATATGCAGAAATGTATAGAAATTCTAGGTCACCAAAAAGCCAAGTTAGTAACCATGGAACAGGCTTCTTTGCTTCTAGACCTAAGACTATGTCTAGAAAAGCTTGTTACACATGTGGGAGCTTTTCACATTTGGCCTACAAATGTGTCAACGCTTCCAATGTCAACGCTGACAGGAACCATTTCAGCGCTGACAAAAGTCAACATAGGTCAAATACTGTCAGACCCAATACCTTTGTGAACAAAAGTTCACAAGTTGTTAGACCAGCCCCATTCTTTTCTAGAGGGTCTAACACACAAGGCCTAAGACCTTTTCAAAAGTCAAATACTTGGTCAAATAGGCAATGGGTTCCTGTAGCAAACCCTAGGTACAACGCTGATAGAAGCAATCGGGGCGCTGACAAGAGAAACTTCAGCGCTGACAAACCTAGGTATTTGCAACCACAGGGAAATAGGTCTAAAGCTTCTACTAGCTTAACATGGAGACCAAAACAAGACCAGAACCCTAATAATACTGGTATTTCTATGACATGCAACAGGTTTCATTATATTTCTAAGGCATTGTCAACACCAATTGGGGTTAACTGGGAATTTCATTCAAACAGGGATGAAAATGGGGTTGTTATGAGAACCAAGTCTGTTCTTGTTGAACAACCAAATGAATCCAAGTCTTCCAAGGCTTGGGTTCCCAAAGAAAACTAATGTGTTTTCTTTATGTGCAGGGCATTCAGAAGAAGATTAATGATTATGGATACTGGGATAGTGGATGCTCAAGGCACATGACTGGAAAGGAAGACTATCTGACCAATTTCTCTCCTATTCAAGATGGTGATAAGGTATACTTTGGGGGTGGCTACGGCACAATCACAGGAAAAGGAACCCTTGTCACCAACAATCTTAGGTTTGATAATGTCTTCTTGGTGAAAGACCTGGATTATAATTTGTTTAGTGTATCACAAGTGTGTGATAACAAAAATAAGGTTCTTTTCACAGATACTGAGTGCTTGGTGTTAAGCAAAGATTATAAGCTTCCAGAGGAAAAATACATAGATTTTAGAACACCAAGGCATAAAGACATATATAATGTGAATCTTAATGGAATTAAGGTAAATAATAAAATGTCATGTCTATATGCTAAAGCCTCAGTAGATGAAAGTAATCTTTGGCACAGGAGACTAGGGCACATAAACTTTAAGAATATTAATAGGCTTGTGAGGCTTGGTTTAGTTGATGGTTTGCCTGAAAAGGCTTTCCACAATGACCACTCTTGTGTTGCATGTCTTAAGGGCAAGCAGCACAAGGTCTCATTCAGGTCTAAACAGGTGCACTCTAGTTCTAAACCCCTTCACTTATTGCATATGGACCTTTTTGGTCCAACTAATATAGAAAGTTTGAAGGGTAAATCATATTGTTTTGTCATTACTGATGATTACTCCAGGTTCACATGGACTTTCTTTTTAGCCAAGAAAAGTGAAACTGCCCTAAGTCTGATTAATTTCATTACCCAGATTGAAAAGAAGAATGGTAATGAAGTCAAAATTATTAGAAGTGACAATGGGGGTGAGTTTAGAAATCAGTTGTTGGATGATTTTTGTGCCAAGAAAGGGATTACTAGGCAGTTTAGCATAGCTAGAACCCCACAACAAAATGGGGTTGCTGAGAGGAAGAATAGGACCCTTATTGAAGCAGCCAGAACCATGTTGGCTGATGCCCACTTTCCTATAGCCTTTTGGGCTGAAGCTGTTAACACAGCTTGTTATGTTCAAAATAGGGCATTGGTCAACAAGATACATAATAAGACACCTTATGAATTACTTTGGGGAAGGAAGCCCAACATTGGCTTTCTCAAGCCATTTGGTTGTCATGTAGTTGTTTTAGAAACTAGTGAGGCCCTAGGTAAATTTGATTCTAAAGGTGATGAAGGCTACTTCATGGGTTATTCAGTGCAGAGTAAAGGATATAGGGTTTACATTAAAAAGGAAAAACGTATACTTGAAAAGGTACATGTTAGGTTTTTAGAAAGTAAACCTAGTGATCCTGAGAGTGGTCCAAATTGGTTGTTTGACTTAGAACCTTTATCTAGAGCTTTAAATTATATGCCTGTTACTGATCCAGACATTGTGAAGGTAACTTCAAGTGTTTTGGAAAAGAGAATTGGTAATGTTTCAGGTATACAGGTTGCTAAGAAGGATGGACCACTAGCAGTTGAATCATCTCCCACACAAGAATATGTTACACTTCCTATATGGACAGATGAGTATTATGCTGCTGCTACTGCTGCTACTGCTGCAAGGAAAGATAATGGTGGTGTTCAAATACCACCAAATGCAAACATGCATGACTCTTCAGGCGCTGACAAAGGAAAATCAAGCGCTGACACGACCAATTCAGACGCTGATGGCTCCAACGCTGACAACACCAGTTCAGGCGTTGTTAGCCCAAACGCTGACAAACAAGGATCAGACTTTGGAGACACCTTTACACAGCTTTTCTCTTCCCATTTTGAACAGGGTGGACCTTCCAATATCCATGAAGAGATTCCTGTTGATGAAGAAGAATCTGAAGAAGATATTGGCAACATGGAGCGTGAAATTGAGGACACCAGACTTTTTGAAGGAGGAGTTCTCACTTCCACAGCAAAGGATCACCCCACATCTCAAATCATTGGTGATGTTATGGCTCCAGTTCAGACAAGAAGATCCCATCAAGGTCTTGGTGGATTTATTGCCAATATACACAAGAAGGTTGATACCCCTCTTGTACAAGCATGTTTGTTTGCCTGTTTTCTGTCACAGGAAGAACCCAAGAAGATTTTTGATGCTCTCAAAGAACCAAGTTGGGTAGAAGCAATGCAGGATGAGCTTCACCAATTTGCTATACAGGATGTTTGGGAGCTGGTTGATTGTCCTAGGTATGTGAGACCAATTGGGACAAGATGGGTTCTAAGGAACAAGAAAGATGAAAGAGGCATTGTGGTCAGAAACAAGGCACGTTTGGTAGCTCAGGGTTATACTCAAGAGGAAGGCATAGATTATGAAGAAGTTTTTGCTCCAGTTGCAAGAATTGAAGCTATCAGAATTTTCTTAGCTTATGCTTCTTGCATGAATTTCACTGTTTATCAAATGGATGTGAAGAGTGCTTTCCTCTATGGCACAATTGTTGAGGAGGTTTATGTAATGCAGCCTCCTGGTTTTGAAGATCCTGAGAATCCAGACAAGGTTTATAGAGTAAAGAAGGCAATGTATGGCCTTCATCAAGCCCCAAGAGCATGGTATGGTACATTGTCCACCTATTTGGTGGAAAATGGTTTCAAGAGGGGCACCATAGATCAGACACTGTTTACAAAGAAGAAAGGAAAACATGTGTTGCTTGTGCAGGTCTATGTTGATGACATCATTTTTGGCTCTACTGATCCAAAAATGAGTGAGGATTTTTCCAAGCTCATGACAGATAAATTCAAGATGAGTGCAATGGGTGAGATGAACTTCTTTCTAGGTTTACAAGTTCAGCAGAAAGAAGATGGTATCTTCATCTCCCAAGACAAGTATGTAGCTGAAATCTTGAAGAAATATGGTTTTTCTCCACATGAGAAGGAGTCTTCCACTCCTATGGATAGGCAATACCCTTGGGGAAAAATTGGAGCTGGAAAGGATGTGGATGTTAGGCACTATAGATCAATGATTGGATCATTGATGTATCTTACAGCCTCAAGACCTGACATCATGTTTGCTGTGTGTGCATGTGCACGCCATCAAGTGACTCCCAAAGAATGTCACCTTTTTGCTGTGAAGAGAATTTTTAGGTACTTAAGATGTTATCCAGATCTTGGATTATGGTACCCAAAAGATTCTCCTTTGGACCTTATTGCATATTCAGACAGTGATTATGGTGGTGACAAGTTTGATAGGAAATCCACAACTGGTGGATGCCAATTTCTTGGGAGCATATTAATATCTTGGCAATGCAAGAAACAAACAGTGGTGGCAAACTCTACAACTGAAGCAGAATATGTTGCTGCAGCTGCTTGTTGTGGACAAGTCTTATGGATTCAGAACCAGCTGTTGGATTATGGGTATAATTTTATGCATACCAAGATTTTTGTAGACAATAACAGTACTTTATGCATTATTAAAAATCCTGTACATCATTCTAAAACCAAACACATAGAAATTAGACATCATTTTATAAGAGATTGCTTTGAGAAAGGTTTAATACAACCAGATAGGGTAGATACTGAAGATAATGTAGCTGATTTATTAACTAAACCTTTTGATGCTGGAAGATTTCAATATTTGGTAACAACTATTGGAATGGTTAATCTCACTTAATATGTGTTTTGGAACCTTTTTGTAAAAGTATGTACAGGATAATGCATTGTTATTGGTCTTTGTGATGGTTTAGATTTTCCACATTATTTTTCTAACACTGACAAAGGTAAATGCAACGCTGTCAAGTGTTATTTTGCCATTGTTGGAGATATTATTGTCTAACGCTGACAAGAGTTCCTTCAACGCTGATAAGTGTTGTCGGGACGCTGTCAGCAACAAGTGTTAGTTTTGTGGTTTTCATCTAAATGTGCAGGTAATGGTAGCTTTATGCCATTGGATACAGAGTTGCTTATGGAACTTTGAAGAGCTATTTGGACATGTTTTGTTTATGGATGATGGTTGGAATGATTATATTCCTATCTTGACATAAATTTTTAATGTTCATATATATATTTTGAGAACTCATGTATCATAGTTTAAGGGGAGGTTTAAGGAACCTTTAGGACTTTTGGGTATTCTTAGAATACTCTCATCACAATTCTAGATTGTGTCCACTGGTGAGTATGGGTTAGTTTTACTAAACCATGAGGCACTGTAGCATGCATAGTATATCAACTTTGCATGCTGCCAAGACATTTTTGGCTTAGAATTGGTTATGGTCTGATGGGAGGCTTGGGAATCTTTTTTGATATGGGTTTTACCTGGGAGTAACAAGGATTTTATGAGGTAACTTGGTTGTTAAGAATTTTGGTTAGCAAGGGACACTAGAGGACTGTTATGTCTATCTTGCTTATGCAAGTGTGCATAACTGGACAGTGCTTGCCGCCCTATGATAATTATCAGCTTTTGGTTATCTTCTCTAGGATAAATTACTTGTTAAGGTCATTGTTCACTTTTTAAAACAATTTTATTTTTGGACGCTGACAAGATTTTTCCAAGCGTTGTTGTGACCAAAATGGACGCTGACATGGCTTTAGGCGAACGTTGACAGGATTATAGCCGTTGGGCGTTGATGGGTTATATTTGACCGTTGACAAACAATGGGACCTACCCAGTTGTAACTTTTTGACATATTTTCAAGCCGTAATTTTAGGAGTTGTTACTTTCATTAAATGCATGGGATAACTTATAAACTTTTTCAATATTTTCATGATTGATTTTAACTCAGCAGAATTGCCTATTTTTGGGCCAATCACGTGCATTCATCCACTCCTATAAATTTGGCTCCTATTTTAAACAGGGTATCTATAATTCTTGTCTAACACTTTTCTCTTATCAACCTTCATCTTTTATACATCAACTTAACAGCTTTCATCAATGGCACCAAGATTTAACTCAGCAGAATTGGATTTGGGGTTCAAGTCTCAACACAACATGATTGCATATCTTGTTGCTGATAATACTTTGTTCCCTGAATACACACAGATGGTGGAGTATTTGAATGCATCCCCATTAAGGTATGCTCTTTCTCATGCCCCACTCATTCCAGTCACACACATTAAACAGTTTTGGAACACTGTCAGTTCCTCAACAGTTAATGGAGTGACAACATTGAATTCTATTGTACATGGGAGACCTTGGGTGGTTACTGAGGCCTTGGTACGCCAGGCCTTGCATCTTAATGATGCTAATGGTATAACCATGCTTCCCATATCTGAAATAGAACAAGGGCTTAGGGCTTTGGGATACCCTATTCCTGATGAAGGTACTCTAAATAAGTACCATAAGCAGGAATTTCCCCCAGCCTGGAAGTACCTAATTCACATTCTCCTTCAATGTTTGAGTCCCAAATGTACTGTACACAATGAGATCAATAGATCCATTGCATCTGCTATTGTGTGTATTGCAACAGGGCAAAATTATAATTGGTCTAAAATGATTTTTGAAGGAATGTGTAAAAACAAGGGGACAAAAATGACTTTAGCTTATCCCCGTTTTCTGCAAATGGTTTTTGATGCTCAAAGATATTGTTCAAGGGATCACAATGACTTTTATAAGATCCCTGAACAAAAGAAGGCTATTTTTACCAAGATGAATTCACCACCTCATAGAGACCTACCATTAACCCCAGCCATGCTTGCTGTTATTGCAGCAGCACAACCCCAACCAGACCCCCAACCTCATATTGACCCTCAACCACAACTTGAACCTATCTCTGAACCTTTACCCTCACCTGACCAAATGCAAATAGACCAAAATCCCTTCGACGCTGACACATCTAATGTGGGCGTTGATATGCCTATTTCCACCGCTGACACCCAACCATCACAATCCCAAACACCCCTTAACCAACCTACATCTACACCATCTTCTACACCATCTTCCACACCACCAGAATATAGGTTGATTAAACGCCAAAGGACTGCTGGAGTGTTCTCCTCTGGTGGTCCTAGCCATGTAGCAGAGAGAACCACCACCACAAGTGTGGCTGGTGACCTGGATGAGGCTGAGACTATTGGTTCTGGCTTAGAAGCTGGCCAAGACAGTCCCACCATATTTAAGTCCTCATCCATGCCCAATGAACCTAACTTGGGAGGTCAAATTCCCATTTTGGAAGAGGGCAGACTGGAACCAATGACGCTTTTAGAATTGACGGCTGTCTGCATTAGCTTGCAAAAGCAAAATGCAGACTTGGTACAAATTGTCAGTAACCAAGGCCTTGAACTCAAAGAATTGAGGGAGAGGATTGTTGTTTTGGAGAGTGCTCATTCAAGGGGAGGTATGGAGGAGTCTTCCAAAGGGGAGGAAGCAAGAAATCTGAGTGATAAGAGCAGCCAAGATGGTCAATCATTGGATATTGCTGAAGCTCTTACTACGTTGAAGGAACAAAAAGGTTTTGATACGTCCTTAATCTCTCCAACAAATTTAAATTTATCATTTACAGATATGCTGAGAGAGGTTACACAAGGCGCTGAGGGAAAATATTTAAGCGTTGATAAGACAAGTTTGAACGCTGACAGAAGTATTTTGGGCGCTGATAGAGGAAATTTGGGCGTTGACAGATCTGCATATGGAGGTGATGTATTCCAGTCATCATCTATCATCAAAGATGTTCCTACTCAGGTATTATCATCTACCCTACCAACAATTGAACCAACAGATAAGGGTAAGGGTAAGTTGGTAGAAGAAAATGTTCCAAAGAATGCAGCTCAGGTTGAATTTGATAGAAGATTGGCTGAGCAAATGATGGAACAAGGTGAGAAGGAAAAGTCACCATTTGTTGTGACTTCTGAGGAAGAAAGTGATGGAGGCAGCTCAGATTCAAGTGTGATGATTGTTGAACCAGAAAGACTTGAGTATGGTGATGAGCTTGCTAAGGAAAGGCTGAGAGATTTGAAGTTGCAAATTGATTTTGATATGCCAGAGGTAGTTCAGATGTACAATTCTTGGGAAGAAAGCTGCATGGATAATCCAGACTTGACCATTTCAGATCAGATATGGGGTTTGGAAATTCTTCTTAGAGTTCAGCAGGATTGTAAGGTGATGTTGAAGTACAGGGCAAGCAACATTCTCTCTGAATTGAAAAGGGATAGAAGGAAGCTCTATTTTATGTTGCTCAAATGTCATGGAGTTGGATGGACATATCAGAAGCTGAAGGCTTTGACATTTGATGAGTTGGAACATAGGGCTTATCCTATTTGGGTGAAAGTGCAGGAAGAGAATACTTTCAGACTTCTTTCAGATGAAAGAAAGGAGCAACTTGCAGAAGAGATGGCAATCAAGAAAGCTATGATAGTCCCTAGACCAGTGAAGAAGGGATTTGTTCTTGAGTTTCCAAAAGATATGTCTCAACTGTATCCAAGTGAAGCAATCATTAGAAAGAGCCTTAAGCTCTCCCCATTAGAAGCTTCAGATATGGTGCATGTGTTACCATTAGATTCCAGGAATCCAATTGTAAGTTATGAGGAAGATGAATGTGGATTCTGGAAAATTGGAAGATTTGGCAAGGAGGTACACACTTTTACCACTCTCATATCTTTATTTGCAAGTTGTGACAGAGAAGACTTGGTAGACCTTTGGAGGTTGCTAGAGACCAAGTATGAGGCTGAAGCACCAACTTCAGCCAATGGAATAAAACTTTGGACCACATTCAAAAGAATGTGTGGGACAAATGAAGAAGATTCTGAATTATGGAAGGATCTTGAAGATGACCTCAGTGGTTTTCAATGGAGGTTATATTCAGCTGCAGGTGTATACCATTTGAGTTCTACAAAGTTTGCTGAGTATTTACTTGTAGATGCTCAGTATTTCATATCCAAGGCTGTTTTGGAGAAGATGAAGGACACCCAGTTGGAGATAGACTATACAAGTGACGTGGCAAAGAATTTGATCAGATTTATTTATCATCAATATGACAAGGTTTGTCAGACTCCTCCAAGTTCTTAATGTTTATTCAGAAACTTGATCATAAGAGTGGATATCAAGTTTAGGGGAGGATTGTTGGGAATAAATTTAGGCCAGAACACTTGAACGCTGACAAGAACAACTCAAGCGTTGACAAGAGCAAAGTAAGCGCTGACAGCATAAGCGTTGACAAGATAAAGTCAAGCGTTGACAGATTGAAGACAAGCACTGATGGAAGATGTGAGCTACACGTATATTATATTCTAGATTACTTCTAGTAAGGATAGAAACGACAATGTATTTTCTATGTTTATCTTTACCTAGAATAGTTGATTCGTAGCTTATTGTACAAGACTTCTTGTTCTATAAAAGAAGATCTTTTAGGTTAATATTTAATATATCAGTTTTCATAGTATTCGCAAGTTAAACCTTTCATTGTAATCAACACGATTATTTTAATACAAGTGAAAGTTTGTTTAACATCATTGTGTTTTAGATCAAGTGTTAATTCCGCATAACACTTTGTTACTTTATTCATAAGCAAAGGTTTCTCTACGTGTAGTACTTGATCTAATCTCGTATACACAAAGCTTAATCGATCTAAGTTTGGGATCAATATAATGCAGTTCGATGTAAAACGATGTTTTGAACAACTTTCTAGTTTTACTAGAGACTTGAAACGGATAATAAAAATGGACGAAGATGCCCTTGCATTTAAATCTGTCAATAAAATGATATTTTAGAACTACGCAGAAATAAGTTCTTAAATTTTACAATCCCAAATGAGCGTAACTTGCTTGTTTTTTTTTTTTAATGTTTACTGGTAAAATATTATGTCCTAAACGGACGTCTCAACAAGTAGAAATATATATTTTTATGTCTAAAGTTATAAAAATATTTTCTCGACAGTGATAAATTTCCTGTAAAGTTTCTGTACAAAGTATATTTTTCGACACAGTTTGAAATTAAATCCAAATTTCATAATAACCCAGCATTAATGTACACACAAGACTTGTGGATTCCATAAAGACGAAAAAGAATAAATTGCGTAATTAATCATGTAAAGAAAACACATTATAGAAATGGTTCAAGAATGCCAACGATAAACTAAGAATTCAAAAATGACGCATGACATTCGTGTCTTAGATTTCGAGATGCAATGCAGGAAGGTCTCTTGGCAGTGTGATTTTCTAAAAACACAAAACATATCGAGAAAGAAATGGAACATTAACAAGTCGCACTCCTGGAGCGAGGAGGTTTAATGAAATGGGAGGATACAAGTTTATAGACGTAGAATCGTATTCCAAACAATCGCTACATAATAGAGGATGAATTACAAGATGACGATGGTGTTTCCAAGGTACAAATGAATGTTGCAATTTGAAGTCGAAACGTAGAATGGTCAATGAAATAAGAAATTTAATCGATATACGAGTGCCGTGTAAAATGGTGACGTAAAGGTCAATCAAGGTTACGAAAATCCACGATATTATTCGACACAGATACAAGGAATGCTTCGAGATGTGTGACTCACACAATGTCCTTTATTCTTTTCTAGGGACACACTGAGCTACACAATGGTCTATAGACTAGACATCCAATCACGATTGGTCGAAAACAATTTGGATATCCAAATAAGGAGTTAAATAATGAAAGTAACACGTGCAATAGTAAAATGAAAATCGGAAGTTTCATGGAAAGCAACACTTCTTAATCCAAACAATGGTATCACGAGAGTATGCACAATATATAAAAGTGAGTCGAGAAAAACAGGCGATTCAAAACGAACGAGTATACGAGGTCAGTCGCATAACGCATAAACGAAATAGCAATAGTACTCATAAAAGTGAGTACACCATACACGCTAATGTCATAACAATATAAAATTATTGCAACAAGATCAATTCACAAGAACAAGAATTCAAGAAATACAGTAAGGGTAGATGTAATCACAGTAATATCCAATGATAATTCATTAAGCACAAAGGATTTGGAAAGTCATGGTAATTATCGTCATGAGGGTAATGTAATATTTCAAAATGAAATCAAGAAATGAAATACTACAATGATAATTAAAATCAAATAACATTAGAGAGTTACCCGTGCAGATATCGAACAGCAATGGTAGATTCTGTGTTTGACAATTAGAAACATGAAATATTTGAACATTTTGGTTATAGACTAAGTTTTGAAAACGACTCGGTTCCCTATAACTATCGCTCTGATACCAATCTATGAGACCCCCAAAATCAGGCAAGGAAACACGTAGGCGGCAAAGGGGTTCCACGTCATGGTACAAGAAACAATGAAATACTGTTGACATAAAGTTGACGTAAAAAAAAAACTTATACATCACATCACAAGAAGATCAGAGTTTTTAAACAAAGGTCCCAGAGTTTTATAAGCGGAAAATCTATTATTTAAACATGATTTTTGTAACATGTTGTTACCAAAAATATAGGATAAACTTCTGACAGCTTTTACCAAAACCAAACTTTAAAAAGTAACACAGAAATCTCCAAGCTTCGATAATATCCTGCGGGCTCCCATCCAAGCAAAGCTAAGTAATAATACCTGAGATTAAACATGTAAAATCGTCAACATAAAGTTGAGTAATATTCATAGGTTTAGCAGTAAAGGTGTGGAACACAAGCATTCATTTGTAAAACAAGTAATAGGGAAAATGGCTACGTATGATAACCATTATTATTGCTATTTAGTTCATGAACCGAAGCTTAACTCAATGTAAGTTCCTCTAGTGAGTATTCAGCCTAAATACTCAAGTATAAACAAATGAAATGTGTCATGGTTAAACAACCGCAACATGGGACGGGGATTGTCAATCCCGATGGATCCACCCACAACATTCGCGCTTAGAAACACAAGTAAATTAACGGTTCATGATCAGGAGAGGAAACTTAAGGGCTATAACTAAAAGCAATAATAATAATGAAAATCTGTTGAAAATCATCAAGTTCTGGAAAGCATACAAGTTCTGGATAACATACAAGTTCTGGATAGCATAAAAGTTCTGGATAGCATACAATTTTAAATGAATGTGTTCCACCATGTAAAACCTCACCCCGCGTTTAGAAACAATGTATAAGTAGTAAAAAGGGGCTATGAACTCACTTGATATAGCAATAATACGTTGATCGAGGACAAAACGCTTGATAGTTAAAACACGTCTTCACGAGATAGCGATCACACAACAATCGAGAACGAGACGCCTAATAGTCGAGACACGAATATAAGATACCTAAAATGACAAGAGGTGTCTTAGGCTCGGGACGAGAAATAAATCATATTTGTATCAAGATCAAAACAATATTAATCTAACTTTTCTTGTTAAACATACTTACAAAGGCCATAATCATAAACTAAAATAAGTATTTAAATATCTTAAATGATTAAATGGTCTTTTAAAGGCAAGTCACAACTTTAAGGGGCCATTTATGATAAAATTAAAACCATATGGGGCAAATTTTGAAACTTCATTTTAAAAATACACAATCACGTGTATATCAAATGTAGCATGTATATTTATATGAATTGTCCTTTCTTTAGGATTTGGTTATTCTTATCTTATGCATAGAAATATTTATCAATCTTCCTTTACGAAATAAAGTTGCCATGTTTTGCGTTTTCCACATTAGCCGTACCAACTAAACCGTTTTTTTAATCTTCTAACTAAATTAATGATGTCCGAGTATATATATCGATATAAACACGGGTACTAACATGGATAAACTTGCCTGAGAATCGAAGTACAAACACGCGTTCGGACCCACGGCTAACGAACCAAGAACTCGCGTGTACATAAAAACTAGAGGTGGCAATTTCAACCCATTCCACCAAAAGTAGGCCATTTGGGTTCAATTTCATAACCTTATTGGTTGAAATGGGTTGAGTAAAAAATAGAGTGATGGGTCAAATGGGTTAACCTCTTTCTTTGTGTAAAATGAAGTTTGGGTCAAATGGGTTTGAAAATGGGTCAAATGGGTTTAAAAATAGGTCACATGGTTCCTATTATTGTACCAAAAACTCAATAGTCTAAAAAGTTAGTTTTTATTATTAAGTCACTAAATTTACGTTTTCGACAGTAAATTTACGTATTCGTCAGAAAATTTACATTTTCGTCAGTAAATTTACGTTTTCGTCAGTAAATTTACATATTCGTCAGAAAATTTACGTTTTCGTCAGTAAATTTACGTTTTCGTCAGTAAATTTACGTATTCGTCAGAAAATTTATGTTTTCGTCAGTAAATTACATTTTCGTCAGTAAATTACGTTTTCGTCAGTAAATTTACGTTTTCGTCAGAAATTTTACGTATTCGTCAGAAAATTTACCTTTTTTTCAGTAAATTTACGTTTTCGTCAGTAAATTTACGTTTTCGTCAGAAAATTTACGTTTTCGTCAGTAAATTCACGTATTCGTCAGAAAATTCACGTTTTCGTCAGAAAATTTACGTTTTCGTCAGTAAATTACGTTTGTGTCAGAAACTTTATGTTTTCGTCAGTAAATTTACGTTTTCGTCAGTAAATTTACGTATTCGCCAGAAAATTTACGTTTTCGTCAGAAAATTTAAGTTTTCGTCAGAAAATTACGTTTTCGTCAGAAAATTTACGTCTTCGTCAGTAAATTTACGTTTTGGTCAGTAAATTTACGTTTTCGTCAGAAAATTTACGTTTCGTCAGAAAATTTACGTTTTCGTCAGTAAATTCACGTATTCGTCAGAAAATTCACGTATTCGTCAGAAATTTACGTTTTCGTCAGTAAATTTACATTTTCGTCAGAAACTTTACGTTTTCGTCAGTAAATTTACGTTTTCGTAAGTAAATTTACGTATTCGTCAGAAAATTTACGTTTTCATCAATAAATTTACGTTTTCGTCAGAATTACGTTTTCGTTAGTAAATTTACGTATTCGTCAGAAAATTTACGTTTTCGTTAGTAAATTTACGTTTTCGTCAATAAATTTACGTTTTCGTCAGTATATTTACGTTTTCGTCAGTAATTTAAAGTTTTTGACAGTAAATTTACGTTTTCGTCAGTAAATCTACGTTTTCGTCAGTAAATTTACATTTTCGTCAGTAAATTTACGTTTTCTTCAGTAAATTTACGTTTTCGTCCAAAATTTATGTTTTCGTCAGTAAATTTACGTTTTCGTCAGTAAATTTACGTTTTCGCCAGAAAATTTACGTTTTTGCTAGTAAATTTACATATTCGTCAGAAAATTTACGTTATCGTCAGTAAATTTACGTAAATTTACTTACGAAAACGTAAATTTACTGACGAAAACGTAAATTTACTGACGAAAACGTAAAGTTTCTGACGAAAATGTAAATTTACTGACGAAAACGTAAATTTTCTGACGAATACGTGAATTTACTGACGAAAACGTAAATTTTCTGACGAAAACGTAAATTTTCTGACGAAAACATAAATTTACTGACGAAAACGTAAATTTACTGACGAAAACGTAAATTTACTGACGAAAACGTAAATTTTCTGACGAAAAACTTAAATTTTCTGACGAAAACGTAAATTTTCTGACGAATACGTAAATTTACTGACAAAAACGTAAAGTTTCCGACGAATACGTAAATTTACTGACGAAAACGTAAGTTTTCTGACGAAAACGTGAATTTTCTGACGAATACATGAATTTACTGACGAAAACGTAAATTTTCTGACGAAAACGTAAATTTACTGACGAAAATGTAAATTTACTGACAAAAACATAAATTTACTGACGAAAACGTAAATCTACTGACGAAAATGAAAATTTACTGACGAATACGTATATTTACTGACGAAAACGTAAATTTTCTGACGAATACGTAAATTTACTGACAAAAACGTAAAGTTTCTGGCGAAAACTTAAATTTACTGACGAAAACGTAAATTTTCTGACGAATACGTAAATTTTCTGACGAAAACGTAAAGATTCTGGCGAAAACTTAAATTTACTGACGAAAACGTAAATTTACTGACGAAAACGTAAATTTTCTGACGAATACGTAAATTTTCTGACGAAAAGGTTAATTTTCTAACGAATACGTGAATTTACTGAGGAAAACATAAATTTTCTGACGAAAACGTAAATTTTCTGACGAAAACGTAAATTTACTAACGAAAACGTAAATTTACTGACGAAAACGTAATTTTTTTGACGAAAACGTAAATTTACTGACGAAAACTTAAAATTTTCTGACGAAAACGTAAATTTTCTGACGAAAACGTATATTTACAGACGAAAACGTAAATTTACTGACAAAAACGTAAATTTACTGACGAAAACGTAAAAATACTGATGAAAACGTAAAAAAATCGATGAAAAACTTAAAAAAACTGACCAAAACGTAAAAATCGAACGAATACAGATAAAAACGTTTGAACATGTTAAAAGATAGGAAAATATTGTAAGTTATTGGGTTGACCCGACCCAAACCATTTGACCCATAACCCATTTGACCCATTATTAAATGATGACCCATTTGACCTATAACCCATTTGACCCACAACCTATTTGACCCATGAACCAAAACCAACCAAACCAACCCATTTGCCACCTCTAAATTAAAAACTATGCGTGACCCAATTCTTCAGAATGACAAACTATAGCCTTTCAAGAATCATTCATGCACACACATGTATATGACAAACCCTCGTGTATTTATTTTTTGCCCGAGACATAAGAGACTACAGACTAGATGATAAGTGGTAAAGTCAACTAAAAATGTCTTACCATGAATTTAAGGAAAATAGGACGTTTAGTATAAGTTGGTTTAATGAAACCAACTTTGATGTACTCAGTTAAATTCTTAAAGGAAAGATAGGTTGAATGTCATATGCATATATGATGTCTCATTCTTTATGCCAGCTTTAAAACTTACACGTAGGTCACGTCTTAACATGAGGTGGCATATCATAAAGGTGAGTGACAACGATATTTATATGAATCTTCTCTTAAAACATACAAACGCGGGTATTGTCGATGTCTAATATTTTAAAAGTTATGTGATTTGAAAGATACATATAAAACACGAAAAATAAACGCTCGATATAAAATAAAAATGTTTCTATGTCATGACAAAAATGTTTACGGTCGATGACGGATATAGACTTGTTCGATAAATAATAGTTGACACATATTCGATACGTTAAAGCCTTAACCTTGCCGGTTAGTCAAGAATTAAATATTATTCGTCGAACGAACATGAAAAATAAAAGTCAAGTAATAAATATCAATCCGAATACTATAAATAAGATTAGACCTCGGTCTAAATATTGATTTTAAATTTCGGGTTACTACACTAAATAAATATGAAAAAATAAAAATAATTAATTTAATTTATTTTTTTTGTAATAATTTCGAATAAAATATTATCAATGATCAGAAGAATAATTAAAACATAATTTAATTAAAATTCTCGAGATCTCAGGATTTGCGTACAAAAAGTATAAAAAAACGTAATACGTTGAAAAATTCAAGAAGCACGAATAAAAGAATAAAATAATGATGGGAAAGTATGGATTCTTACAATAAGTAGATAGATAGACACATTTGTCATGGTTAATTGGTAAACATCAAAAGAATTATATAACGCAAGTGCTTCACTTCTGATGCATTTAGTCTTCCCCATATGTTGTTACTCTCATCAGGTTCATTCATCTTCTTCATGGTTTTCCATAGATAGAAATCCATCATATCATGACAAGCTGATGAATTTTCTGCTCCAAACATCTTTTTGAGAATCTCCCATAAATCACTCAGGTCTTCCCTATCCAAGACTTGAACTATGTCATCAAAGAACCTATACTCCTCTACCCCTCCCCTAGCTCTATAAACAAGAATCACAACTAGAGTATTTGCAACCACGAATTCTAAACAACCTCTAAGTGCTAGACAAGAAGGACCCTCACCTTTTACTGTGAATCTTCCAAGTATAATCATCTTCTTTTTCTTTTGTTGGTCCTTGCTCATCCAATCCACTTGCAGTCTGAGTAAATTTAGGAGTAGATGAAGTACCAACCGTAGTATCTCTCTTTCTATTAGCTATGAACTTCTCCAAAAACTTCTCTTGATCCTCATGATACCGTCTTTCCATCTCAGAACCAGAATCTAGAAAGTTATATGCAAACTTAATAACATGCATAGCTAATTCTTCTAATTCCCTCAAAACTCATGCTTTTGAACTTCCTTTGAGTATATAGCTTATGATTCGTGGGCATGGCCTTATAGAAAGCTCTTTTTCATGTTCTATAATTCAAACTCTTTTCTTGCTTTTCTTGATACTTCAAAAGCTTAGTCTTGTCATGCTGATACTTTAAGTCATTTCTGCAAGCTCATATTTGTCTTCTAATGAAAGTGTTGTCAAATAAACTTTGTAAGCATCCATAAATTTTGCAATAATTGGTATTCCCCAGTCTAGATGACCAACCATTTTTGCCACACTTTCCTCTATGAGCTTTTGTTAATAAGACTGAACATCTTATATGTCAACCTCTTCTTCATCTGAAGACCAGCTTATATTTAGTTCTGATTCCTCTTTATGTTCTCCTAGACTTCTAGCAATCTCAACATCACTTTGAACCTTTTCTTGAATACTAGTATTAACACCAACATTAACAATTTTACTGCCAGCATTAAACTTTTCACCACCAGTACTAGCCTCTCCTGAAATCAGTATTAACCCTTTCTCATTCATAGATGCTGACTTCAATCCTAATACTGTTTCAGCTACATCCATCATCTTTTTCTTCTTGTGTCTCCTTGTCAATTACCTCTAATTCATCCCCTTGATTGATGAGGAGATCATTAAAAGCAGATTGAGGAGAAAAACCATCCAAAAATATCACATGAACATGTCTACTTGACTGTTCTTCTTGAAGTTTATGTACACTGCTTCTTAAAGTAATCAATTCCTAAGCCTGAGAAGCAAGAACATTAGCCTTATCATCCCTTGCTTGCTCCAAAGAAGAAACCTTTGTACAAAGATAAAAGAAACATCAATTCAAGTTGTGACAATCTAGCCTCATCACTTCTAAGAGAAGTAACCCTTGTTGGTAAATCATTAGGTCTGGTTGAGGTCTTAGGAATGTTACTCCTCTCTTGTGCTACATTAGCCACAGTAGGAGTAGCATCGCCAGTTCTACTAGGCTCACCAACACTAGTAGTCTCATATGCAGATCTGCTACAAAACAAAAAGTAGATTCTTGAAGGTGAGAAACTTGAGGTATCTCTCTGTGTGTACCTAGATGTTGAGGATAGTGGTTGTGAAGTAGAAGGTACATCCTCAACTCTGGGTGATGTGGGTTGGGACATAGTTGGGCCTTATGTTCCATCATCAACACCAGCTTATAGTACTTGTAAAATAGATGTTGTCAATGGAACTACCATAGCAGTCCATTTTTTGTTACTTCTTTTCATTTGTCCAAAGACTCTGCTTGTTAAAACATGAACCTTGTACTCCAACTAGTGATTACCCAAATAATGTCCCAGACCATTAATAATAGTCATGAGAAGCGTTATATACATAAAAAATTTTGTGGAGACTTCCTACATTCTTCAGCATGTTCACTAGGGATGGCAAAAAAACTCGAACCCGACGGGGAAACCCGAAACCCATAATAATTGAGGCGGGTCGGGGCACGCTTATTGGGTTACAGGGCGGGTTTGGGGCTTAAACGTGGATTTTTAATCGGGTTTGGGGCGGAAGCAGGGAATAACATCCCCGACCCGCCCCACCCGATTAATATATAGACATATACAAATATATATATATGTATGAAGTATTTTGTTACTCTTTACGTAGTAAAAAAATATATCTCCAACATTGTTAGTTTTTTATGAATTTAATATTGCAAAAAACTTACTTAAATATCATTTTTTTAAGTTGTAACTTTATTTTTTGTAATTTATCATAAGTATGATACTATCGTTGAAAACATAATAAGCCTTGTTTGTAATTCATATTAATATGTTTTAAAATTGAAGTTATTGCTAATGTTCTAAAAATAATACTAATAAATGTAAAATGGTGCGACATTGGTCGAGAATTGCACCCAAAGACAATACCCGATAAGATCCCCGATTAGTACGAGTCGGGTTTGTACGAGCATCTCGCCCTGATTAAATCCCCGACGGGGATCGGGGCGGGTTTGGGGATAACTCTAGTAATCAGGTTTTGGGACGGGAATGCTCGCCCCGCCCCGAACCCGCCCCATTGCCATCCCTAATGTTCACAGAGATTAAATGGCTAAAATTGAAAGTTCTTTGAGTAGAGAGACAAACTAAAGCAGTGACAAGATGACTGCCTAATTGATCCCAAGATGCCTTCTTCTGACTCATGTAGCGTAGAAGACATTAAACCAAGAACCTTCATTGTGGTGAGAATGCCCCTTTATAAAAAGTGAATGACCTATCCCACACATAGCCAAGTGCTTCCATTCCATCCAAGATTTCAGTATTCAAAAGTGTAAAGACCTCATCTACATCATTTAACTTAGATGTTTCATGACATTAGCTTTTGTGATGAAAAGTTCCTCCTTATTGACAGTGGCCTTGATCACTTCCTCTTCATTAACTTCTTCCACAATAGTAGTTCCTTTAAATTGATAGATAATGGACTTAAGTACTTTGGGGTGAACTGTAAGAGCATGATATATGTAGCTACGTCTAAGAAAATCATGAATCTCAAAGAAAGACTCATGACCAATATCCTTTTGCAAATATGAAACTTGGTTATGCTTCTCACATAATGAAAGAGTCGTCATAATTATTTGTAAGGATGAGAAGGATGAAAATCGACAAAGTGGTTTGGGTTAAGATCATAAAAGTAGAAGCGAGATTAATGGGAAACGAAATTGGCTTATATAGTTGAGTTGAAGGAGTTTGATTGGACATAGATATCCAAGTTGCTAAATTATAGGGTAAGACTGGATAATTATGAAATTGTTGAAAGAATAAGTAAATATCTTCAAAAAGATTACCTAGGGTTGAATTAATTAGCACAGACCTCTCAACGATAACATTGTAAAATTCCCTCCAAACCAGAAATAACGGATAGCCACCATAATTAATTTACACTACCAGCATTAAAGATAATGCTACCGGTATTAACCTTGAACCAGTGTTAATCCTTGTATCCCAAATATCAAAAACAACTATTGAAAAATACTAAAATATACATCAAATAGTACGTACACAACACATTTTTTTAAACACACACACTAGTATGAACTCACACACAAAGAGAGATGGGATAACTTCAAAGACTAAACAAGTCGTCAAAGTACTCTAAGCACACTCAAATATATGAGATAGACATTGTGTCCTGTACGGTTTCTTTCTTAGAAATATTCAATATAACAAAGTCTCCCTTGTGTGCTCAACCAGAACACTACTAAACACTTGTAGGTTTCTTTAACCTCTGGTTTGTGAAAACCATTTTTAGTACAAGAATACTGCATGTGATTAGATAGACTTGGATAGTAAGTATTCTAGACACGATTTCCAGCATAAAGTTGTTCTCTATGACACATCATGAATGAGATGTCATTCATGACATGTAAATTTCTTTATGCTCCTTTACTCATCCTAAAATGTTAGTCCAAGACCAAGAAAATATATGCTCAAAACATTTTCCTTTAAGAATTTGAAAAACATGACTAACATCATTAATAATTTATATTACTAGAATTAAAAATTTTGCTTAACAGAATTAAGAAATATCCAACAGACACACGTCAGGAGTTAGTCCTCTTGAAGTACCCAGGACACATTTGGATCAGTTTTAGTTGGTCTAACAAATTTATAAGTCTTGTAATACCCCTTCTAAATCATTTAACTCATAAGTTACTGTACTTTTTGCCCAATCCTAAGTTCTGAATTTCTTTATCTCATCATAAACTATCTTCTTCATAGCTTCAATCGCCTGAAACATTCTGGTGACATTGTTGGTCCCTTGTAAATCGTTATTACTTATTAACCTTAAGTAATAACTCTTTACCAAGACTCAAGTGTGTTGTTTTAACAATAGATAAGAACTATGAACAATTAAAACAACAATACCAATAACTTTTCAACGTATAGACTTTTATTAGAATCAAATAAAGAATCTATAACCCACTTTGTTTGCGGAATAACAAAGTGGTTGAATGACAATGGGTTGTGATCTCCTCTACTTAAACGTATAACCAAAGCTAAAGTCTAAGCTCCAATCTAAACGTTCATATGCTTCTTGGCTATATGGTTTAGTTGGTATCGAGAGAGAAAGGTCTTCCAGAGTTTCTACTCTTGTATTGGTTAACCCTTATCTCTCAATGTACACTCCTTTTATAGTCAGTGTAAAACTAGGGTTTTCATTTGCAAGTTTTAATACATGGGTTTATCCAGTGGGTGGTTGATGCCCATGCTGGATAAACAGTACAAAGTACATAATAAACTATTCTAGAAAAGATAAAGGTTGTACTTATAGCTAACTATACAAGCAACCTACTTTGACTTAAAGTTATCTTTCCTGCCTAATGTAAACCATCAGAATACTGAAGAGTCTTCAGTATGCTAGAGGAGACCGACATCATTCAGTTTGGTATTGTCAAAACAAACTGAACTGAAAGCTCTTCTTCAGTAATTGTTCTTCAGCAACTAGACCGCCTAGTATTTGAAGCAAAGACTCCTTTGTCTTCTAAGTTATCTGGAAAAGAAATGTTGAACATTCTTCAGGTACAAAGTCTTCAGTAGGAACTTTGTTCCTCTGGTCATCCTTCAGTAGAATGGCCTTACTGCTGAGCATGAAACACTTAGGGGGATTTTATATTCAAATCCTAGAGTTGCTTTAGGGTCAGTAAATACTGACCCAACAATCTCCCCCTATTTGGATATACAAATAGCCTGAGTCTAATGTTAGTAGTAAGTGAGCATAACAACTTCTTCTTACTTGCACTGAACAATAAAATACTTATAAGCATCAGATAATCATTTATTCATTAAACATTACAAATTACAATAAAAAAAGTAAAAATGATTATTCAGTGTTCCTTAGGCCTAAGTTCTTCAATGACAGGAGTCTGAACTGATGGATCAGAGTTTCTGATGTCTAGTAATGATAGTAAGCACATGCTGAAGGTTTTGGCAGCTTCAGTGAGTCTTGGACTGTGACAATCCTGGTTTTGAAGTTCGTCACTTAGTTTTATTTTGTGCTAGTTACGTGTCTTTACGTGTTTATGTGCTTATTGGTGTGTATAGATTGTGGTTTGGATATCGTTTTCGGTACGGGGTACCTTGTGAGTGAAACAATGTGTGATGATTTCATGTTCATGAGTTCACATGGTAGTGACTATGAAGTGAGATGGTTTTATTTAGTGGTTTTACGTATACGTATATGTATTATAGAAAATCGTATTTTTACGATTTACGGTTTAGCATTTGGAGGTCTCGGATGAGGTAATTAGTCATATGAATATTTTTCGGGATGGTTTTAAGTCATTTAGGACTTAGTTATAAAGTTTATTTCAAAATTTGAGAGTTTTTATAAAAGTGTATATTTTACGTCTTTTACGGTAAAACGCGTAAATTTGACTAGTTTTACGGTTTTGTGGTTTTGGAAGCTTTAGGAGCTGAAATAAATTAAGGAAAATTAAAGTAATACTAATAACATAATATTAAATAATAAAAATAAAAAAAACGAATTTAGGGGTGTTTGGGTCGGTTTAGACGCACCAAAGAAGAAAAAAAGAAGGTAAAAGCCCAAAACAGGCCCAATGGACTTGTAATGGGATTAGGGGGCCTTTAGGACTTAACCAAACCCAACTCATAACCATAATAATCAGGTTTTTAACCTCCATAACATCTCCTAGCCGAAATTCATCAATGGTGGCCAATTAGGGTTCTTCAAAAATTAGGTTTTCTTCATTTTCTATTAATTCAAAGGTAAAACCTTATTAACCCTTTTCAGTTTAATTATTTTAATGATTTCTTAATCATCTTATGATGGATTTAGGTTAGGATTTAATTAAAAACAGTATGTTAATCATATTATAATGATTAAATAAATTAGGGCTTGTAATTAGAATGATTAGGGTTAATTAATGAGGTTGATTTTGTTAAACCCGTTTTTAAAAACTGGGCAGAATTTTGAGTCAATTGTTTTGATCATATCGGAAGTTCTAGGAACATTCAAGATGCGATCCAAGTATCCCTGAAAAGGTAATTAAAGTGACTTTCTAATACAAGAAACTAGAACTAAATTGGAGGTCGGGAAGTGGTTCAAAAACAGTTACAACAGTCGGAGGTCAAAACAGTTTTGAATTCAGCCTGTTTTCTTTTTAAGTTTTGGGTTGTTTGGGGTACTTAGGGTTGCATTGGGATCTTCTCACGAACGTGAGAGATGGTTTATATATTTTATTAAGTATCTGCACTTGGCTAAGGTTATGGTTTAGGGTAAGACCCCTTAATGGTAACAAACTTTTAGTACGTTTAAAATCGGGAAATCTGGAATGACAAAAGTAGATATATGTATATCGGGGCCTTAACAGTAGCTTTAAGGTTAGGGCAAGTGGGAGGTGTTAGCCAACATATGTAAGGATATGAATATTCCTTTTACAGAAACCATGGGTATGTTTAAGTGAACGTTTGACTTAATGTTTTGAGACCTAAAAACTGGGACTGTTTTGTGTAAAATATGAATGAGATAGTTATTAAACTTAACCAAGTTAAGGACTTGTTAAGGAAGGGTAATGGGGTGATTAGAGCTTATCAATGAGGTATTTATATGGGAATAGGCTAGATGTCCATCATAGGTTGATGAGCCATCTTAGTGATTGGTTCATGTATTGATTGCGTGTTTTTGGTTTGTTAGCTTGTTGCTAGTGCGAGGACTTGTGAAGAAGCTATCAGGTGAGTTTCATAGTCCCATGTTTACTATTGTTTTTTACTTCCAGATGGGATGGAAGAGACACTGTGTTGAATTATTTTCTAAATTAATGTTGTGACTGTTTTTAAGGTTTGAGATGGACTTGTGTATACATTTATGTGATTAACTGCTATGTGATTCTTGTTTGTGTGTGATCTGGATTGGAAAGGTACATAGGTGTATGGGCGCCTATGGGACCTATGGTTAATGATAAGGCGTGATGCCTTGGAAATTGTGATTGTTGGTAATGCGTGATGCCTTGAAAATTGTGATTGTTGGTAAGGCGTGATGCCTTGGAAATTGTGATTGTTGGTAAGGCGTGATGCCTTGGAAATTGTGATTGTTGGTAAGACGTGATGCCTTGGAAATTGTGATGGTTGGTAAGGCGTGATGCC
This sequence comes from Glebionis coronaria, assembly GCA_025667525.1. Lineage (NCBI taxonomy): Eukaryota > Viridiplantae > Streptophyta > Magnoliopsida > Asterales > Asteraceae > Glebionis > Glebionis coronaria. The sequence continues at coordinate 345,113,127 of CM046880.1, forward strand.
TTGGAATTGTAATGATTGATTGAACTTGAATGCTAGTTGTTAGTACATGATTGTAGCGCATTGTCCATATGTTTATTGGTTTATGGTATTCACAGCTTATGACTTGTCTTGTGTTAGAGTCTAAACCTATGACTCTCACCAACTTTATGTTGACGTGTTTTAGTGTCTCTTTCAGGTGATACTATGGTTAAGCATGAGAACTTAAGTGGCTAGGACTTGGAGAGAGTAGGAATGCATATAGAAGGATATCCCCGTTTCCTTCTTAGTTTACCTTTATGTTTCTTTGAATAAGTGATACTGTTGGCACCTATATGTTTGTTTTGTTTGTGTTATTTGTTTGTCTTGGGTAAGAGGTAGGACTGTTACCTACTTACCTAGACTCCTGCATGTTGAGATATTGTCATGACATTTGTGTCGCCATTTATGACATTTCTTATATCATTTAGTTATCTCTATAGACACGTTATTGTTGTGATGATATCCATACGTCGTGCCCCATATTCCGCCATGGTGGAGTGTGACAGAATGGTATCAGAGACAATGGTTATAGAGAATTAGGTTGCCTAGTCGCGTAGCCTAGTCTATAGCTTAAGGGTCCTAGCATATAGGCGTCATAGGAGTATGTTTTCATTTTATAATAATTAATGTGTTTGGATGTTATTTATTGCGATGTTTTGACTAGTATGAATTGAACCGTAGTATGTTCATACTTAGTCACATGTTATTTTCTTTTCGGGTTTGTGACTAGTGCGGGTTGAACCATAATCGTCCACGCTAGTCACGGTTGTATTTTGCTTAGATTATACGTTATAGTACATAATTTTGTACAAGGTAGTTTCTATCTTATATCGAGTTATCTTACATACCTGAGGTATGTTATTTTTCTTTTGATGTTTAAGTCATGTTCCCTAAGAATCGTGTGGTGGTTCGAGTTACTAGGAGTAGGTGGATAGGAAGGGTTTTAAGCTGTTTCCACTCTTACGGGCAACATGACTTATAACTGATTATGTTTTCGTTTTGGATTTAGTCTAGACTGTTTTAGCTAGACAATGGATTTCTGTATTCCAAGAGTTTATTATGTTATTTTTATAGATGGAGTTTTGGACCTTATTGGTTATGTGGTTATGAGCTTGTGTGAGTAGATATATTTATGTGTTATATGTTGTATTGAGTCTTATAAGTGTCATCATAGGAGGGAGTGCATTGGGGAAAGGGTAATTGTATAAGTATGTTGGCCAACATAGTTATACAAGTACCACAACTTCAATGGGTTCTCAAGTATGATTGCATGAAAGAGGGTTAATACATGCTTGTATATGATGAGATGTAGAATTTGGGTATACGTATATATATAGGTTTATGTAACGGCTGCCTACGATATGGCTATATTATTAGTGTGTTATATGTTTTGAGTTATAGTCGTGTTGTGTGATGATGAGGTCACACGATATGGGTTGGTTTTGGTATTGGGTTTTGTGCCTTGTTGTGGCATGGTGAGATGGTGAGAAGGTGATTACTCGTATGGAAAAAAACGAGCGTATAAAGTGATCGATTGACTTGACATGTATGATAACGAGTATGTTTGGGAGATTCGATAGGTATACATACGCGGATGTATATATACTAATAGATGTTATGTTATGATTTACGGTCGTTCAGTAGTTATTATAACTTGAACGTACCTAGTACTCTCTTGTGTTTAAACAATTTATTAGTGCTCGAGTTTGGTGGAGTCTCAACGACGTTTTGATTTATTTTTTTAAGTGTGTCTTGTAGCGTATTCTTTGAGTTTCGTATTTCACGTGTACGTTTTAAAATGGTGTTCTTGGTTTTAAGTCTATTGAAATAACTTGGGATTTCTTTTGAGATAATGAAATCTTTTGTGTTGGGTCTTGCATTTCTTTTAGGTCGGTATATATTGAGAAAAAGGGGGACTTGGAAATCTATTATAGGGTTAGATAGTTGGTTGTATTCGGTAAAATAAGGGTAAAGTGTTGGAGTCGTGTTTGAAACAATATGTAACGTAAGATTTCTTTTAATCAACACTTATTAATTTCAAATTTTAAAAGACTTTCTTTGAAATAAAGCGAAGTAAAAATTTCTTTCTACCTACATACTTTATATAATTGAGTTTGACCGATTTATGTCATTTTTAATTATTTATACGAGGTTAAATTAAGTTTATGAAGATTTCACATACAATCATATCTGTCATTTAAAAGGATTACATTAATCACTAAGTTTATTCTTTAGTTTTTAAAAACAACTAGTATAAAATTGTTTTGGTCATAACTTGTTCGTTTTTAGAGCTTTTTGAGTGATTCAAAAGCCAAAAATTATGTACTCGGAACGTACTTTTCAAATATTCAGAATGTATAGTCATGGGAGGTCAGTATCTTGGCCGGAATTATTGTACAGGTGTCGGGTTAAAAAGGTTGAGTTTGAATAGTAGTTTATTTTTATGATTTGGGTTGCATGGGATACCTAGTTTTTGAGTTGAGTTTTGAGTTCGTCAAGAGGGTTGTTTGTAGATTGTTTGAGTCACATAGATGTAGGAGGTAATAATAAATAGATAAAAAAAATGATATATATTCTTTTGGAAAGGACGGTCTTTTGCACGGTTTAAATAATATGTCGTGGGGCGTAATATGTTTTGGTTGCTATTGGGTGTTTCTTGGATTATTTTTCGTTGTCATGGGTCATTTTGAATTGATACACGTTTTGGGTTTGAGTTTTCTTTTGAGTCTCGTGGTTTTTGACTTGTTTTAACTGGTGCACGTGAAATGTTGTTAGTTATACGTGGGTTGATCCGTTGATCATATCTGATGGATTCAGGATGTAGTTTTGGTTTTGTATTGTTCGGGAGCGTTGAGGTAGTCATATGAAAGACTTGGTCGCGCCTACACGCTTAAGTAGGTGACCATGAGAGAACGGTCAGAATACCCTTAGTGGGGAGGAAAGAGGTTCGTAGATGAACTAATGTGGTCATGAGGTCTAATAGGAGTGCCAAGGAAGATGAATAGAGATTTGTGAAATGTATATATATTAGCACAAGTAACGCGCCATAGAGAGTGTTGGAAGGGGATATTGTTCGTAAGGCATGTATGTTCTCTAAAAAAAACTTCCTGAAAGTTAGTAGGTTTGCCTATTATTTTGAGGTAGAACCGTAAATAGAGCAAGTAGGAGAAGTGAGAGGAGTTGTAGTTAGTGCCTTTCCAAGGCAAATTGTTGATGGAATGATTTAAAAACAAGAGTTGTTAGAAAATGCAACGGATGCAAGGTAAAAGTTGAGTTGTCTAAAGCAGTGAACGCGTCAACATGTATGTTGCGTGGCTTGGACAATCATGTGGAGAAAAGGGACGTAGACTATACTTCCTACATAGATAGGAGTAGCTTAGAAAGGGGGATGTAAGGACGAAATTGGGGAAGGTGACGAGAGTTGGGTGATAGTCGATAGACTGACTAATTCATCTCATATTTCAAGAGGAATGAGAAGTCACGTAGTTGAGAAGTTGGAAGGATTGCGTACGAATGTGATGGAATAGAGGGTGTTGCGTAAAAGTTAGCCTAATATGTATGGAATGCCTTATGAAGGGTTATGGCAAGGGAAGCATCATCGTGATGTATGGTATGAGTTGAGGAAAAGAAGGAAGTGTGTATAGGAGCGGAGCAAGAATAAAATAGGTCGAGATTGGAAAAGGAAATGGCACTGATCTATACTGATTGTTTGGGAGGATTAGTATCGATAATCGAATGGATGAGGAGTTATAGGTGTGATATGCCATAGGGACGAAGGGATTGGTCTAACTGAGATAACCACCCTTTTGAGGATGTGTATAGATCGTAGGTTGATTTGGACTGGAAGAACTAACGGGTATGTGAAAGACCGTCATAGGTCCCTTTGCAAGGAAATTGGAAATTTTAAGTAGTTTGGGGTACGGACTAAAGGGAGTTTCACCCATAGTAACAGGTGGTATGTTTTGGTAAAATGGAAGAGCTGATGTAGAGTTTTGTAGGTCCATTTATGATCTTTGGAAAGATCAGACCAGTAGCTTATGAGCGTAGAATTACCTAGGGGAAACGAGTGGTATACATGTTATATTTCGTGTATTAAGATTGGTAAAGGTTGTTTGAGAATGCATTTTGCATGTACGGTTATTCGGGACTTGTGTTAATAAGAGTCTTTGTTTTATCAAAGATCATTTGTGAGATTTATTGACTGTGAGGTCAAGAGTTTGGCAATGATTTTAATTATTTTTGGTTTGTATATGTGGTATTTTTAAACTTGAACTAAAGTTCACGTGGAAATGAGGGGAGTTCGTTTAGAACAAGTATCCTCATGTGATTTGTTGTTTGTGTGTTTGATCCTAAAGAGTAAATCTCGTGACGAGATTTCTATTAGGAGGGAGTGATGTGACAATCCTGGTTTTGAGGTTCGTCACTTAGTTTTATTTTGTGCTAGTTACGTGTCTTTACGTGTTTATGTGCTTATTGGTGTGTATAGATTGTGGTATTGGATATCGTTTTCGGTATGGGGTACCTTGTGAGTGAAACAATGTGTGATGATTTCATGTTCATGAGTTCACATGGTAGTGACTATGAAGTGAGATGGTTTTATTTAGTGGTTTTACGTATACGTATATGTATTATAGAAAATCGTATTTTTACGATTTACGGTTTAGCATTTGGAGGTCTCGGATGAGGTAATTAGTCATATGGATATTTTCGGGATGGTTTTAAGTCATTTAGGACTTAGTTATAAAGTTTATTTCAAAATTTGAGAGTTTTTATAAAAGTGTATATTTTACGTCTTTTACGGTAAAACGCGTAAATTTGACTAGTTTTACGGTTTTGTGGTTTTGGAAGCTTTAGGAGTTGAAATAAATTAAGGAAAATTAAAGTAATACTAATAACATAATATTAAATAATAAAAATAAAAAAAACGAATTTAGGGGTGTTTGGGTCGGTTTAGACGCACTAAAGAAGAAAAAAAGAAGGGAAAAGCCCAAAACAGGCCCAATGGACTTGTAATGGTATTAGGGGGCCTTTAGGACTTAACCAAACCCAAATCATAACCATAATAATCAGGTTTTTAACCTCCATAACATCTCCTAGCCGAAATTCATCAATGGTGGCCAATTAGGGTTCTTCAAAAATTAGGTTTTCTTCATTTTCTATTAATTCAAAGGTAAAACCTTCTTAACCCTTTTCAGTTTAATTATTTTAATGATTTCTTAATCATCTTATGATGGATTTAGGTTAGGGTTTAATTAAAAACAGTATGTTAATCATATTATAATGATTAAATAAATTAGGGCTTGTAATTAGAGGGATTAGGGTTAATTAATGAAGTTGATTTTGTTAAACCCGTTTTTAAAAACTGGGCAGAATTTTAAGTCAATTGTTTTGATCATATCGGGAGTTCTAGGAACATTCAAGATGCGATCCAAGTATCCTTGAAAAGGTAATTAAAGTGGCTTTATAATTCAAGAAACTAGAACTAAATTGGAGGTCGGGAAGTGGGTCAAAAACAGTTACAACAATCGGAGGTCAAAACAGTTTTGAATTCAGCCTGTTTTCTTTTTAAATTTTAGGTTGTTTGGGGTACTTAGGGTTGCATTGGGATCTTCTCACGAACGTGAGAGATGGTTTATATATTGTATTAAGTATCTGCACTTGGCTAAGGTTATGGTTTAGGGTAAGACCCCTTAATGGTAACAAACTTTTAGTACGTTTAAAATCAGGAAATCTGGAATGACAAAAGTAGATATATGTATATCGGGGCCTTAACAGTAGCTTTAAGGTTAGGGCAAGTGGGAGGTGTTAGCCAACATATGTAAGGGTATGAATATTCCTTTTACAGAAACCATGGGTATGTTTAAGTGGACGTTTGACTTAATGTTTTGAGACCTAAAAACTGGGACTATTTTGTGTAAAATATGAACGAGATAGTTATTAAACTTAACCAAGTTAAGGACTTGTTAAGGAAGGGTAATGGGGTGATTAGAGCTTATCAATGAGGTATTTATATGGTAATAGGCTAGATGTCCATCATAGGTTGATGAGCCATCTTAGTGATTGGTTCATGTATTGATTGCGTGTTTTTGGTTTGTTAGCTTGTTGCTAGTGCGAGGACTTGTGAAGAAGCTATCAGGTGAGTTTCATAGTCCCATGTTTACTATTGTTTTTGACTTCCAGATGGGATGGAAGAGACACTGTGTTGAATTATTTTCTAAATTAATGCTGTGACTGTTTTTAAGGTTTGAGATGGACTTGTGTATACATTTATGTGATTAACTGCTATGTGATTCTTGTTTGTGTGAGATCTGGATTGGAAAGGTACATAGGTGTATGGGCGCCTATGGGACCTATGGTTAATGATAAGGCGTGATGCCTTGGAAATTGTGATTGTTGGTAAGGCGTGATGCCTTGGAAATTGTGATTGTTGTTAAGGCGTGATGCCTTGGAAGTTGTGATTGTTGGTAAGGCGTGATGACTTGGAAATTGTGATTGTTGGTAAGGCGTGATGCCTTGGAAATTGTGATGGTTGGTAAGGCGTGATGCCTTGGAATTGTAATGATTGATTGAACTTGAATGATAGTTGTTAGTACATGATTGTAGCGCATTGTCCATATGTTTATTGGTTTATGGTATTCACAGCTTATGACTTGTCTTGTGTTAGAGTCTAAACCTATGACTCTCACCAACTTTATGTTGACGTGTTTTAGTGTCTCTTTCAGGTGATACTATGGTTAAGCATGAGAACTTAAGTGGCTAGGACTTGGAGAGAGTAGGAATGCATATAGAAGGATATCCCCGTTTCCTTCTTAGTTTACCTTTATGTTTCTTTGAATAAGTGATACTGTTGGCACCTATATGTTTGTTTTATTTGTGTTATTTGTTTGTCTTGGGTAAGAGGTAGGACTGTTACCTACTTACCTAGACTCCTGCATGTTGAGATATTGTCATGACATTTGTGTCGCCATTTATGACATTTCTTATATCATTTAGTTATCTCTATAGACACGCTATTGTTGTGATGATATCCATACGTCGTGCCCCATATTCCGCCATGGTGGGGTGTGACATAGACCACCATGGTGAGCAAAGAAGATTTTCTGAATGTTTCCAAGAAGTTCATTGTTTAGATCATCAAGATCACTAATGTCCACAAAGTCTTGACGTTCACTATGATTGAACATAATCATTCCCAATTCTGGTTCTTCTATCACATGCCCAGGGAGATGATTTTCAAACTGAACAAGGTCTTTGTATTTCTTTGTGGTGACAAAGATGTCAGCCACACTAGGTTGGACCAGATTGGCTCTTTTGTTCAGCTCCAGAATTGGATCTTGATCCTATAGTGAGACCTGATTACTGATGTTGAGATGCTGACCAAGCTTTTCATGATTTCTCACAAAGTGTTCAATTTTGGTGCGAACCTCATCCCATATCTTGGATTTTCTTTTTTCAATATTTCTACTCATCTCTAACCATTTATTATAGGAGAGCTCCTTCCCTTGGAAGTCATCTCTGATCTCATCAGACCCATCAGCCCTATAGAACTTCAGATTAATATCTCCCTTGTAAGTCATCATGTCAACGTTTGTGATTTCTGAGAGACATCTTCTGTTCAGCCTTGTTATACAAAACTTTTCGTATAACATCTTTTTCTTGAAGAGGCCTTCAACCTCGGGTTTTCCAATTTTATCATATACGCTCATCTTTAGATCTCTGAGCTTTTCTTCAGCCTGAAGCTTGTGTAATTTATGAAGTTCTTCTTGAGTGGCCAACCTAGATTTGATAATTCTTTCATCCAGTGTGAATTTACCTTTGCTCTTAGGTTTGATAGGAGGTGACCCATTATCAGATGAGTCATTGCTGGTGGTAAGGCCGTCAATATGACTGTCCTTAGCTGAAGACTCCCCCTTAGTCTTAGTTGGACTCTCTTCACTCAAAGGTGATACATACACAATAGGTTGTTTTTTGGCCTTCTTTTGTGCTTGTTTTTGAAAGAGCTGCTAAATAATGACTTTCTCCCCCTCAGCAGAAGATTTCCCACCAACTTCTGATGAACCCCCAGCAGGCATACAAGCACATAAAGAGTCTAAGGTGGAGGATACCTTGGCCAGAATTATGGAACATTTGCAAGGGCGTTCAGTTTCTGTTGAACCTCATCAGATAGGTTCAGTTTTTGTTGTTCCAGCAGACCCACCCTATCCTTGATCTTTGATACAGAATCACATAACTCATTCAACTGATTTTGAACTGACTTGAAATCAGTTGGGAACTCAAATGATGCAGTATTGATGGAGTCCATGAGTGTTGTGATCTCCTTCTTGACAGAGGTGGTGGTGGCCACATCTTCTACTAAGGGCTTCAGAGCAGCGAGAATGGCATTCTTGATTTGCTCAGCAGTGGGAGGAACTGGCCTTGCTTCGAGAGTAACTAGTTCAGAATCAGTGATATGAGTGATTTTACTCATATCAATAGTATCTTAAAACGATAAATTAATGCATTAAATGTTCAAATATGCCTTGTATATGTGTTGTTTTGTTGTTTCATGTGTGTAGGTACCAAGATCGCAAAAACCGGCAAGAACGACACGAGTTTGAAGAAAAAAATCAACAATGCCAAAAATCGAGCTCGTTTTAGCGGATTTCATCATTTATGGAGTTATTGGGCTTGTGGGTCCCACATTTGGGAAAATGGGCTCAAAAGCCCATTTGAAGTTCAATATGTTGATATCATTTGCTAAAAGCCCAAGATTTGGCCCAAAAACAATAAAAACATTCGGATGAGAAAACCAAAAGGCTCAATCCATTTTAAATGAGACGGATTGGAGTGATAGCCCATATCATGAGATAACTTTCAAATAAAAGTGAATTTTTGGGCCCTTGAACCCATTAGGATTTGATTTATTTATAAACGATTTGTGAGTTTATTAACTCATTCTCAGTCAAACTTACACATGTTTTCACATACTCACCACACAAATAAAAAATACCTTTCGATACCACCTATGCAACTCACTTTCTTCTTCGCCCCATAACCTGTAACATATACTATTCATCAAAACCTAATTTAATAAATAGTTCAAATAAATTGGTCCTTTTTGGCACACGAGTGATTCACACATGGGGGAATTAAATCCCCCATGTTTTCGGAAGAGAAGAGTGGTAGAAGATGTGGTATGTGGCAAAGATCTACTGGCCAAGACACCTCACCATTCCTCACTCATCCAATCAAAAGGGGACACCTCATCTTCAAAGTAGCACAACTAGCACACCCGGATGCCACGTTGGTGATCCGTATGCTAGTTGTGTATTTACAACCGTTAGATCAAGATTGGAAGAGAGAGAAGAATGAAGATACCCTTTGGACGGCTGAGATGATGTTATCTGCTCAACAAACTCTCCACAATAGGCCTTGGGTTTGCCTATAAAAACCCACATAATTATTGTAATCAGCATCCCTCTTTTTACTTTATTGTTATTATGCAAAATTAGTTTTAGATAAAATGTATTTTTATTTCGTTTTTCAAGTATTGTAATCAGATTTGTTAATTAATAAAGTTCTGTTTTTCATTTAATCTTGTCTACGGTTACTTTACAATTCTGCAATTCATCTTGAATTTGATTTTGGTTATAATAATATTAAAGTTAATTGATAAAGCTTCTTTATAGCTGTTATTAATTAATTAAAGTAAATTGGGGAACAAACTTTCCCTACTGGAAAGTCAAAATAAACTAGTCCGAATGTTATTGGTTGATGATTAATGACGTTTGGTGGTTCGAATGATGGTTAATGGTGGTATCGTTTAGGTCTAAAGTCAGCTCAGCGCTGCACTTCTACCCAAAGGCTATCTCCAAAAGGTTCACTTCTATTTTTACTGTTCAAGTTTATTTTAGATTAAATTTGATTAAATGATTATGAGATTTAGTTTAATGTTTAAGGTATAATAATCTAGACTGATTAGTCTAACTGATTTGGTTTGTGAACTGTTATAATTTTAGGTATTAAATCTTTTTACTATAAGTTAGGTTAACTGCTAAAATGAATGTATGGATTTAATGGGATAATTAAAGAAGTCTGCTATATGTTCTTGATTGCTCAGATAATACTGAAATTTGGTTGGTTATGAATCTTATAAGTTTGCCTCGTTTTAATAGAAGTCTGTTAAAAGTTGTATCTGCTGAGGGAATTGACATGAATTGATATTGCTGAAGCCTTTCACTGCTTAAATTAGATTTGAGGTTTATTAATCTGAAAACTTGTTTAAACTACATCTTGCTAGTAGTTTGATGAATTTGTTTTGCTTCGTGTGTAGGTGTTTAAGCTGAGTAGGGTTTAGACTGCTTTAGATTCGTTCTAGTTTGCTAAAGTGTAATTTCATGTATACGTGTTCACATAGATTTGTACTCATTTTATGTGTTCTTTAAAAGCTTTCTGATAATTAAGTCTTGAGTTGTGCGGATCTTGATAATTTTTAGCTGCTTAATTTGGTATGCGTTTGTGTTTCTGCATTAGTGTGTTCTAAGATGTGCTGAATCTTTATTCTTGCTGAATTTAAGCTTATTTGGCTGCTTAGAGTGTTTTTGCTGCTTAATTGTTTTAAATATAAAGTTATCAGGTTCCATTAATCTGATATGCTCAACTACTGATATCCTTATCAGCATTCCACAAGATTTGTGTATAAGTAGTTACCACCTGTGACTGTTTATTTTTCATTATCCAAATATTTATCACAAAAATGTCCCATAGTGGGATTCGAACCTGAGACCTCTCGGTTCAGCACCAAATGCTTTATCCAACTGAGCTACATGCTCTTTTGTTATTAATTTCATCTTTCGTCATTAATATAGCTATTAAATTAGGCTGTCAGTTTTTTTAGTTTAATAACCTTAATTTTATTTTCGTTATAAAGTTAAAGAGTATTATTACTTTTATATAATTCCAGTTTTAATAATAAATAAATAAATAAAAATAAAATAAAAATGTTTTATTAATTTTAAAAGTTTAAGTAGTTTTTAAATAATAAGATTTTTATTAGTTTATATTTAAAAATAAAGTTTTAAAAAATAGATTTGGTTTAAGTAAATTTTAATAAATTTAATTAGTTGTAAAAAGTTTAATTAGATTTCTAAAAATAGTTTAAAAGTTATTTTAATAGATTAATTTTTATAGATTTTTAAATAGATTAATTTTTAAATAGTTTTAAATTTTAAGTAATTGTGTTTAGATTAAATAAATTTGGGAATTACGATTCATGCACTTTAGGATAAAATTAAATAGGTTTTAAATTTGTAGAATTTAATTTTTATTTTAAAAACCGAAACCAATTCGAATCAATTGTCCAAATCGATACAAAACGTCTCAAATTCATAAGATCTTCGTGTACAACGAACTTGGTTCACCCACATGTTTAATTGAATCCGTCTTTGGTAATTTTAGACTATTACTTTTTCCTAAAGGTAATTTTCTAATTTACCCTATAACGTATCTAATTATGACTATACTATCACGATCGCATCAAAAATTTTGGCGCCGCTGCCGGGGATCTTGTGTACGATTCGTTTCGTGGAGATTTGTTGATCGTTGATTTGAAGACCCTTTCCGTCCTCGGAAAGTTTTGTTATTTTTCTATTATATAGTATGTATCGTTTTTCTCGTTTTTTGTGATTAATATATTGTATTATGTAGAACAATAATTTTACATACTTTTCAAATAAGCCCTTAGTTGAGATTTCATCACCTAGCTATTGTAGTCGAATCCAAAACAAAAATAAAAGGAAAAATAGATAAATACTAATAAGAAGTTTGAACTCGATTTATACAAACTATAAGGTGGGTATAAGGCGACGAGCTATAAAAGGCCGTCTAAGGAAAAAGGTTTTTAAGTGCTTTGTGCCACCTCGTTTCCCCGCTTGCTTGTGCGTATATTGAGAGGGAGAACCTATTATTGGTTTGTCGACTCAAGTAGTAATAAATCTTATTTTTGTAGTTTACTTATTGAATCTCGAGACGCTTAGGTTTTCACCTATCGTTTCAAAGTCGACCGAGGGTAATTTACTTCCATCGTAGTTATCCTTATTCTTGTTTTTTATCGATCATTTTTGATTGAGCAATACCAAATAAAATACCAATGAATCTTCTTCTTGTCTAATTTTTTTTCTTCAATCCTCTAAATTCTCGTCTTTGTAGTGTATGCAATTACGTTCTTCTAGACTTGTGATTGAATAGGCTTGAATATATTCCTCGTAGAAACAGAAATCGTCAACAACGAATAGTGGAACCCGAGCTTCCACCTATTGTTGTAGAGATGGCCGATAACCGAACAATGGAGGAATTGCTCCGTGCACCCACCGAAGGGTACGGGGAAGCAATCGTTGTGCCGGCTATTTTGGCGGATCATTATGAGATTAAGACGGGTCTTTTATCGCTCATTTGTGCCGACCAATTTTGTGACAATGAGACCGATAACCCGCACTCTCACATTCGGAATTTTCTTCGAATTACCTCGACTCTCAAGTTTAGAGATGTGCCGAATGACGCGATTAAGCTCATGCTTTTTCCGTACTCGCTCGAGGGTAATGCTAAGATTTGGTATGAGAAAGAACCACCGGGTTCGATCTTAACTTGGAATGATTTAGTGTCTAAGTTCATGAATTATTTCTTTCCACCATCTAAGACAACACACATTAAGAACGAGATCACTAGATTTGAACAAAAAGTGCATGAATCGTTTGGGGTTGCTTGGGAAAGATTTAAAGATTTGTTGAGACAATGTCCACACCACGGTTTCTCGGAATTGCATCAAATTAATACTTTCTATAATGGGCTAAATATGATTAAACAAGATTCTTTAAATGCCGCCGCGGGTGGTAATCTTTTAAGAAAAACTCCGAGAGATGCGTGGGGTATAATTGAGAATAAATCTAGAGCACAATATTCACGAAACACACCGGGTGTTTCCAATGTGAATTCATTTAATCCCGAGATTGCTAGATTGGACTCTAAGATTGACACGATTTGGAATGAGCTTAGGAAGAATCCTCATGGATCGATTAATATGATTGAGAATGTTTGTGTATCATGTGGTGGAGCTAGGGATGAGCATTTTGACCCGAATCCCGAATCCGATCCTGAACCGTTCCCGGAAACGTACCGATTCCTGATACCCGAATCCCGTTCGGTACGGGACCGGGACTACGAAATAAGGTGAAAAAAAATTCGGGACCACTAATTCGGGACGGGACCGGTACCAAATCGGGAAATTCCCGAAAAAAACCGGGAAAATCCCGATTTCCCGGTACCGGTACCGATACTGGTACCGGTACCGATTCCCGAATCTCGTTTGGTACGGGATCGGTACATAACTTTTTAGATCGGGAAAAAATCGGGAGCACTAAATCGGGACGGATTCGGGACGGGATTGGTCCCGAGCTCATCCCTAGGTGGAGCACATCCTAATCATGCTTGTTTAACCACGGGGTTTAATCAAGCTAGTGCTTTTGCCGCGACGGGTTCCTCGTCAAAATCATGTTGCTCCACCGGGTTTTCCACCGGTTCAAAATAGGTACAACAATGGAAATAATGGGAATAATTTTAACCGTGGTAACCAAGGGAATTATAATCAAGGAAATGGGTTTAATGCTAATCAAAACAATCAAGGTTTTCACAATAATCAAAATGAGTTGTCAAGCTATATCAAGTCAAATGAGGCAAATATGAAAGCTTTTCAAAACAACATTCAAGGGCAAATTAATACTTTGAAACTCGATTTTCAGAATACGATTAAAGGGCAAAACAATAAGATTGAGCTTAATCAACAAAGGCTAGAGCAAAACCAAAATCGTATGCAACAAAGTATGGAACAAAGTCAAAACAAATTGCTTTCGATGTTTGAATCTTTTATGACCAAACCTTCCTCGTCTTCGGGTGGCTTACCTAGCAACACCATTCCACACCCGAAGGGTGAGATGAAAGCTATAACCACACGTAGTGGGAAAGCTTTAGACGGACCTTTGCTTCCACATGTGAGTACCTCTCCGGTGAGGGAAGTGGAGCAAGAACCCGAGGTGGTTAAAGAAAAGGAAATTCCTATTCCACCAAAGGTTGACCAATTGCCTATTCCAGAACCCGAGCTTCCGAAGACTAAACCCACACTACCCTACCCTTAGAGACTTAACCAAGAGAAGCTCCGCGAAAAGTCCAATGCTCAAATGACTAATTTTTTAGAGATGTTTAAGAATCTTTATATTAATGTTAGTTTCGCGGATGCATTGCTTTACATGCCTAAGTTTGCTTCGACTATTAAGAGATTGATGAATGATAAAGGGAAATTGGTTAAAGTGTCTACATCTTTAGATGCTAATTGTTCCACGGTTCTTACACAAAAGCTTCCCAAAAAGCTTGGAGACCCGGGCAAGTTTGTGATACCATGTGATTTCCCTAATATGGAAGAATGCTTAACTTTAGCCGATCTTGGTGCTAGCATTAATTTGATGCCTCTTTCCGTGTGGAAAAGGTTATCACTTCCCGAGCTTACACCTACTAAGATGATTCTCGAGCTAGCGGATCGATCAATCGCCTTACCAAAAGGTATAGCTGAGGACGTGTTTGTCAAAGTAGGGAAACTCGTCTTTCCAACGGACTTTGTAGTTTGCAATTATCCAGAAGATTCTCGTGTACCACTAATTTTGGGAAGACCGTTTTTTATGACGGCTAGTACTTTAGTTGACATGAGAGCGGGGAAATTGACTTTAAGAGTTGATGATGAAAATATCACATTTGATATTGGTCATATCTCTAAATATTCTTCCAAGTATTATGAGGAATCAATTAATCAAATCGATGTGATTGATGTTACTTGTGAAGAATATTCTCAAGAAGTGCTTGGATTCTCGGCTTCTTCTAAAAGTGGCAATCCCACTTCGTCGAATCCTATTATCTCTTCGGCTAAACCTCCACTCACTCCATATGAGGGAGGTGACTTCGTTCTTGAAGAGCTTGAGAATAATGGTTATTCAAAAATCGATAAGGAAATTGATGATTACCTTAGCACACCATTTGATCCTAGTGAGTTTGATTGTGAGAATTTTGATCCCGAGGGAGATATTGCGTTGATTGAAAAATTGTTGAATATGGATCCTTTTGAATCACCACCTATGGAATTAAAAGTTGTGAGTGAAAATGAGACTAAAGTGAAAACATCTCTTGAGGAAGCACCCGAATTAGAACTTAAGGAACTTCTTACTCATTTGGAGTATGCTTTTCTTGAAGGAACGGATAAATTACCGGTGATTATTGCTAAGGGATTAAAGGAAAATGAAAAGGATGAACTTATCAAAGTGCTTAAGAAACATAAACGGGCCATTGCATGTAAAATCTCCGACATTAAGGGTATAGATCCAAAATTTTGTACTCATAAAATTCTAATGGAGGATGATTATAAACCCGCTATCCAAAATCAAAGAAGGGTCAATACAAAGATTCATGAGGTGATCAAAGAGGAAGTCACTAAACTTCTAGACGTCGGAATGATCTACCCTATCTCGGATAGTCCATGGGTTAGCCCCGTGCATTGTGTTCCAAAGAAAGGAGGAATGACGGTTGTTACTAATGAGGATAATGAATTGATTCCTACTAGACTTGTGACTGGTTGGCGTGTTTGTATTGACTATAGGAAAATTAATGATGCCACTAGGAAGGATCATTTTCCATTACCTTTTATGGATCAAATGTTAGAAAGACTAGCGGGGAACGAATTCTATTGCTTTTTGGATGGATTTTCCGGCTATTTCCAAATCCCCATTGACCCTCGTGATCAAGAAAAGACCACATTTACTTGTCCTTATGGAACATTTGCTTATCGTCGAATGCCTTTTGGACTATGCAATGCTCCGGGGACGTTTCAAAGGTGTATGATGGCCATTTTCCATGATATGATCGAGAAAACCATGGAAGTCTTCATGGATGACTTTTCGGTTTTTGGGGAATCTTTCACTTCATGTCTCTCTAACCTTGAAAGAATGTTGCAACGTTGTGAGGAAACAAATCTTGTGCTTAATTATGAAAAATGTCACTTCATGTGCAAAGAGGGAATTGTGTTAGGACATAAGATCTCTAAGGCCGGTATTGAGGTTGATAGGGCTAAAATCGTCGTGATTGCCAAATTACCTCCACCCACCACCGTTAAGGGAGTTAGGAGTTTTCTCGGCCATGCCAGCTTCTATCGACGTTTTATACAAGACTTCTCTAAGATAGCTCGGCCTATGACCCATCTTTTGGAAAAAGAGACTCCTTTCGTCTTTTCGGATGAGTGTATTCAAGCCTTTGAGATGCTTAAAAGGAAGTTAACCGAATCTCCAATCTTGGTTGCCCCGGATTGGGACCTACCTTTTGAAATTATGTGTGATGCTAGTGATTATGCGGTAGGTTCGGTTTTGGGGCAACGTAAGTTAAAACATTTCTTGCCTATACACTATGCAAGTAAGACTATGACGGATGCTCAAACAAAGTACACTACAACGGAAAAGGAGTTACTTGCCATTGTGTATGCTTTTGAAAAGTTTAGACCATATCTCGTCTTGTCTCAAACCATAGTGTATACGGACCACTCGGCTATCAAATATCTTCTTAATAAACAAGATGCTAAGCCGAGGTTGCTCCGGTGGATTCTTCTCCTTCAAGACTTTAATGTCAAAATTCTAGACAAAAAAGGAGCCGAGAATCTCGTGGCCGATCATTTATCTCGACTTGAGAATCCTCACCAAAGCGATCGAGAGAACAAGGAAATCAATGAAACATTTCCTCTCGAGACGCTTGGTATGATTTCTTTTCGTGGTGATGATAGTACCCCATGGTTTGCGGACATAGCAAATTACCATGCGGGGAAGTTTGTGATCAAGGGTATGTCGTCCCAATAAAAACGAAAGTTTTTCAAGGATATCTCCTATTACTTTTGGGACGACCCTTATTTATTTCGTGTGTGCGCGGATCAAGTGATTCGTAGGTGCGTGTTTGGCAAAGAAGCTCAAGATATCCTTAAATCTTATCATGAAGGACCCACCGGGGGACATCATGGTGCCAACGCCACCGCGAAGAAAGTCTTTGATGCCGGTTTATTTTGGCCTTCCATATATCGTGATGCCCAAGACTTGATCAAGACTTGTGATGCTTGTCAACGTCAAGGAAAGAACTCACAAAGGGATGAAATGCCTCAAAACATTATTCAAGTTTGTGAAATCTTTTACATGTGGGGGATCGATTTTATGGGGCCATTTCCATCTTCGAAAGGAAATAAATACATTCTCGTAGCCGTGGACTATTTGTCTAAATGGGTTGAAGCTAAAGCTTTGCCCACGAATGATTCTCGAGTTGTGGTGAACTTTTTGAAACAACTCTTTGCTAGGTTTAGAACTCCGTGGGCTATTATAAGTGATCGTGGGACCCATTTTTGTAATGAACAATTTGAAAAAGTTCTAAAGAAATATGGTGTCACTCATCGACTTTCTACGGCTTATCACCCTCAAACGCGTGGTCAAGTGGAGGTTTCAAACCGAGCTCTTAAAAGGATTTTGGAGCGTTCTATTAGAGAGAATCGCACTTCATGGTCGGATAAATTGGACGATGCATTGTGGGCTTTCCGTACGGCTTACAAGACGCCAATTGGTTGTACACCATTTAGGTTGGTCTACGGAATAGCATGCCACTTGCCAATTGAACTCGAACATAAGGCGTATTGGGCTCTTAAGCATTGTAACTTTGATTTGAGGACCGCGGGTGATCATCGCAAGGTTCAATTGAATGAACTAAGTGAATTAAGGGATCAAGCTTATGAAAATTATTTGATCTATAAAGAGAAGACTAAGAGGATTCATGACTCTAAGATCAAAAACCGCATTTTCGATGTTGGTGATCAAGTCCTCTTATTCAACTCTAGACTTAAGATTTTCTCGGGCAAGCTTAAATCCCGTTGGCCCGGACCATTCACCATTGCACAAGTTTTCCCTTATGGCACCGTTGAGCTAGCTCAAAAAGACGGGCCTAACTTTAAGGTGAATGGTCATCGTGTGAAACACTACTTTGGAGGGGACATACCTACGGAGGTTGTCCCGGATCTTCAAACTTTCCCTAAGGACCAATGAATGCGGGGATCGAGTCGAGCTCATGACTCGGTTAACAAAAACGAGGTGCCTTGTGGGGGAGTCCCATACATTCTATCTTCTTTCTATTTTCTAACAACTAATAAGGCTTGATCTTTCAAGCTCGTGCTCGTGTTTTGTTGTGTTGTGAATCTTAGGTATGACCCTAATCATTGAAGACTCTCGTGTTCGGTTTTTGCCGGTCCACTTGATCTTCCATTCTTTGAATGCCAAAAAGGGGTACACTCTCTATCCCTTGATTTTTATCGACTAACGTTTTATCTTGAGGCATAATTAATAAACGGCTTATAGATTTGCGTTCTCTTTTCATGCTAGGATTTTGCATTAGACTCTTCGTGTTTTAGCAAGGGGGTGTTACTCTTGAGCTAAGAAACATTAAGGACAATGTTTGGTTTTAGCATGGGGGAGTCAATCGATATAATCGCTTGCAATTGCTTTTGTCGTGTCTAAACATAATAGTTTTTCTCATTTTTCAATAAAATTTTAAATTTTTCGTGTTATTTTTAAGTTTTAATAAATAAAATAAGTGCTTTTGACACAAATGTAGGCTTTCCGTTAGTGAAAATAAAAATATTTTTTGACTCGACTCGGTTTTTAACCTTAGCTTTTCCTTAACGTATTTGAATTAAGTTTTGCTAGGCTTTTATATAGGGAGCTTTAAAACGCGAAAGTCTTAACTCATACGAGTTAAGAACAAGAACTTTTCGCAAGTTCCTATAATTGATCCTAGAAAGTCGTTTATCAAGGGAACTTTAACGCAAATTCTAAAACTTGAAAAAGTATAAGAAGATGCAAGATCCTATAGATGACTTGAAAACCCAAAACTTTGATTTAATAGGCTAAGTATCCATTGATTTCACATTTTTGAGATTTTACAATATGGAGAACAAGAAATGATAGAGTTCAATCATAAGTTTCTAAAATTAACTCTTCTTTGTGCAAGTATTTTTGTGTTTGATTTAATCTCCTCATATTTACTTTCCACACTTGAATAATAATTGCTTAATAAATGAAGTTTTTAGCGGTTTAGGCTTGATATCTTAACTCGTAACTCCTTTTTCTTCCCTTGTAATTAAAGTGAGAACACATTAAGGGTGTCAGCGTCATGGACTTTTGATCATGAGATTGCGGAAATTTGGCTTACTATAAATATCATATTAATAAAGAAGAATAAATAAAAACATGTTCTCTAGGAGCCTTCCGGTGGGAGTCATGTAGCACTAACCTTGTCATTAGAGCCTTAGGGTGTATGTCAAGGGAACGTGTTGAATAAAAATTGCTTCATCATCATGAGCCATAAGGTGGGATGGTGATGTCAATTCCCTTATTTTTGTCCAATGAGCCTTTGGGTGTGGATTTTAAATAAGGAGCACAATTGCATCTTAAAGAGCCACAAGGTGTTATGATGTGATTGTTGCTAACTCCATTAATAAGGTCATAATTGACTTTGGAGGTTTTTATTTTTGCTTTTAAGTAGCCATATTAGCCAAATTTCGGGTCTGGGATTTATCCCTCAAATCGTGTTAAGTTATCCTTGATGTGGACTTTCTTTAGTGACAACGGTTTTTGAAGTCGAGGTTAGGTTTTGAGTGTTGAGTTTACACCGTTCTTGCCTTCATTTTTGGACTAATAAACATCAAAATAAAGTCAAATGAGCCTTTGGGTGAATGACAAATAAAATTTAGAGATACAATTAGGAATAATAGGAGATTGAGTTTAACACAATTACTTGTATGAGTTGTTTTAATTTTGGGCTTTATGATTGACAATGATCTTTTTTTTGCACTTGGCATGGAAAAGTGAAAAGTCGGGGACGATGAATCTATTTGAGTTTTATGATCCTAAAAGTTATTTTTCAAATAATGAAAGTTATACATTATGTCTTTACAAAATAAAGTTACAAAAGTTGAATAAAAGTGTAGTTAGTATTTGATTTTATCATTGCGTGAGGACACGGCAATTGCTTAGCAAGGGGGAGTTTGATATGAGTGATTTTACTCATATCAATAGTATCTTAGAATGATAAATTAATGCATTTAATTTTCTAATATGCCTTGTATATGTGTTGTTTTGTTGTTTCATGTGTGTAGGTACCAAGATCGCAAAAACCGGCAAAAACGACACGAGTTTGAAGAAAAAAATCAACAATGCCAAAAATCGAGCTCGTTTTAGCGGATTTCATCATTTATGGAGTTATTGGGCTTGTGGGTCCCACATTTGGGAAAATGGGCTCAAAAGCCCATTTGAAGTTCAATATGTTGATATCATTTGCTAAAAGCCCAAGATTTGGCCCAAAAACAATAAAAACATCCTGATGAGAAAACCAAAAGGCCCAATCCATTTTAAATGAGACGGATTGGAGTGATAGCCCATATCATGAGATAACTTGCAAATAAAAGTGAATTTTTGGGCCCTTGAACCGATTAGGGTTTGATTTATTTATAAACGATTTGTGAGTTTATTAACTCATTCTCAGTCAAACTTACACACGTTTTCACATACTCACCACACAAATAAAAAATACCTTTCGATACTACCTATGCAACTCACTTTCTTCTTCGCCCCATAACCTGTAACATCTACTATTCATCAAAACCTAATTCAATAAATAGTTCAAATAAATTGGGCCTTTTTGGCACACGAGTGATTCACACATGGGGGAATTAAATCCCCCATGTTTTCGGAAGAGAAGAGTGGTAGAAGATGTGGTACGTGGCAAAGATCTACTGGCCAAGACACCTCACCATTCCTCACTCATCCAATCAAAAGGGGACACCTCATCTTCAAAGTAGCACAACTAGCACACTCGGATGCCACGTTGGCGATCCGTGTGCTAGTTGTGTATTTACAACCGTTAGATCAAGATTGGAAGAGAGAGAAGAACGAAGATACCCTTTGGACGGCTGAGATGATGTTATCTTCTCAACAAACTCTCCACAACAGGCCTTGGGTTTGCCTATAAAACCCACATAATTATTGTAATTAGCATCCCTCTTTTTACTTTATTGTTATTATGCAAAATTAGTTTTAGATAAAATGTATTTTTATTTCCTTTTTCAAGTATTGTAATTAGATTTGTTAATTAATAAAGTTCTGTTTTTCATTTAACTCATGTCTACGGTTACTTTACAATTCTGCAATTGATCTTGAATTTGATTTTGGTTATAATAATATTAAAGTTAATTGATAAAGCTTCTTTATAGATGTTATTAATTAATTAAAGTAAATTGGGGAACAAACTTTCCCTACTGGAAAGTCAAAATAAACTAGTCCGAATGTTATTGGTTGATGATTAATGACGTTTGGTGGTTCGAATGATGGTTAATGGTGGTATCGTTTAGGTCTAAAGTCAGCTCAGCGCTGCACTTCTACCCAAAGGCTATCTCCAAAAAGGTTCACTTCTATTTTTACTGTTCAAGTTTATTTTAGATTAAATTTGATTAAATGATTATGAGATTTAGTTTAATGTTTAAGGTATAATAATCTAGACTGATTAGTCTAACTGATTTGGTTTGTGAACTGTTATAATTTTAGGTATTAAATCTTTTTACTATAAGTTAGGTTAACTGCTAAAATGAATGTATGGATTTAATGGGATAAATAAAGAAGTCTGCTATATGTTCTTTATTGCTCAGATAATACTGAAATTTGGTTGGTAATGAAGCTTATAAGTTTGGCTCGTTTTAATATAAGTCTGTTAAAAGTTGTATCTACTGAGGGACTGCCATGGATTGATATTGCTGAAGCCTTTCACTGCTTAAATTAGATTTAAGGTTTATTAATCTGAAAACTTGTTTAAACTACATCTTGCTAGTAGTTTGATGAATTTGTTTTGCTTCGTTTGTAGGTGTTTAAGCTGAGTAGGGTTTAGACTGCTTTAGATTGTTGTTTAGAGTTCTAGTTTGCTAAAGTGTAATTTCATGTATACGTGTTCACATAGATTTGTACTCATTTTATGTGTTCTTTAAAAGCTTTCTGATAATTAAGTCTTGAGTTGTGCGGATCTTGATAATTTTTAGCTGCTTAATTTGGTATGCGTTTGTGTTTCTGCATTAGTGTGTTCTAAGATGTGCTAAATCTTTATTCTTGCTGAATTTAAGCTTATTTAGCTGCTTAGAGTGTTTTTGCTGCTTAATTGTTTCAAATATAAAGTTATCAGGTTCCATTAATCTGATATGCTCAAGTACTGATATCCTTATCAGCATTCCACAAGATTTGTGTATAAGTAGTCACCACCTGTGACTGTTTATTTTTCATTATCCAAATATTTATCACAAAAATGTCCCATAGTGGGATTCGAACCCGAGACCTCTCGGTTCAGCACCAAATGCTTTATCCAACTGAGCTACATGCTCTTTTGTGATTAATTTCATCTTTCGTCATTAGTATAGCTATTAAATTAGGCTGTCAGTTTTTTTTATTTTAATAACCTTAATTTTAATTTCGTTATAAAGTTAAAGAGTATTATTACTTTTATATAATTCCAGTTTTAATAATAAATAAATAAATAAAAATAAAAATAAAAATGTTTTATTAATTTTAAAAGTTTAAGTAGTTTATAAATAATAAGATTTTTATTAGTTTAGATTTAAAAATAAAGTTTTAAAAAATAGATTTGGTTTAAGTAAATTTTAATAAATTTAATTAGTTTTAAAAAGTTTAATTAGATTTCTAAAAATAGTTTAAAAGTTATTTTAATAGATTAATTTTTATAGATTTTTAAATAGATTAATTTTTAAATAGTTTTAAATTTTAAGTAATTGTGTTTAGATTAAATAAATTTGGGGATTACGATTCATGCATTTTAGGATAAAATTAAATAGGTTTTAAATTTGTAGAATTTAATTTTTAGTTTAAAAACCGAAACCAATTCGAATCAATTGTCCAAATCGATACAAAACGTCTCAAATTCATAAGATCTTCGTATACAACGAACTTGGTTCACCCACGTGTTTAATTGAATCCGTCTTTGGTAATTTTAGACTATTACTTTTTCCTAAAGGTAATTTTCTAATTTACCCTATAACCTATCTAATTATCACTATACTATCACGATCACATCAATCAGCAATAGCCTTTTCCTCCTTGAGTTTGGCCACCTGTGACTGAATAACCAACACTTGATTTGTCAGTTCTTTTACCTGAGTGGTTCTGGGGGATGGTGGCTTGGGAGTTTGATCAGCAATATCATCTTCAAGCTCACTATCATCCAGATTCACTAGAGTCCTTTCATTGAATCCCAATTCCTTCTCTAAGTCATCAGAAGACATGCTGAATACAAATGTAGGCAAGTGTCCCCCTTTGGCGCCAGTGGAGAGAAGCACTTCCTTGGTTGTCTACTGATCGTCACCTCTAGTATGATGGTCAGTTTCAAGTCCTTCACCACCAGGGTTGATTTTACCTGATAGATCCTGAGAAAGAGTCTCTGATAAGTTAAGATCAATGATAATGTTTTTGGTTTCTTTAGTAGGACCCTGTTGTGGGGGAACTACATCATTAGAAACAGATAGGCCAGGATCAGCGTCAGCTGTTGTATTTGCTGACCTCATGCCCTGATGTAGACTCAGAGTGACAAATGATAGAACTTGGTAATGAAATTTGAGATGTTCAGATTTAAATTACTTACCAATGCTGACTCCATACTAGTGAGCTGAGGGTGCGATCTATCTTCACCCTTCTCCTAAAGAGGTTGAGAGAGGGGTTGCCTTCATGGCCTCTTTATGCATGCCACCTCTAGCAGAGACTGAAGGTGGAGACTGGCTTGGGTTCTTGTCCTTGGCCGAGGACTTATGTTTCTTCAAGGCTTGGCCTTTGGGATCATCAGTACTCTTCTTTGATGAAGATCATGTGGGGTGCCTCTTTTCTTGGACGCACGTCTACACTTAAGAGTATTCACTGACGTGTGCTTCTAACATAGTCCGGATGAAGAAGCTCCAGTCTTTGTGCCTGTCAGATCCCATTCTCCAGTTGGAGGAGTGTCTTGTGAAGCTTTGTACACTACTGGATCATTTGCTGAGCAAATGTCCAGCATGGACTGTGTGAAAGGAGGGTCAGCTGTGCTAACTGGAATGTTCCAGCGTTTGATATCAAAGGGTTGAAAAACTAATTTAACTCCTTGGTTGTTTGAAAAATCATAACCAAGGTGGTCAGCAAAAATGAGGGACAAAAACCTGGTGTAGACCACATCCTTTTCCCTAGTTTTCTTCTCCAGTTTTCCATGGAGATCTTCAAAGATTAACCTTCGAAAATCAACTTTTATACCTTTGCTAGACAATATAAAATCAAGGCATCCTTTTGATTGATTTGATCAAGTCCTCTAGTTTTCCCACCCAGACACTCAATTAAGATTGACATCAAAAGTTTCCACTTAGGTGGTAAACAACTTCTCTTCAACCCACCCTTATCACAAATCTCTTCAGTGTACCTAATTTCTTTGAAAAATGTTTTAACAACAGAAAAATCATTGGGTACAGCCTCATACTCATTAGGGTCATCCAAATAGTTTAACCCTAAAACCCTTCTAAACAACTTTAAACCTATTTTCCCATGAATACCAGCAGTTGTAGAATCAAACTCAATTGATTTCTTGTTCTTTGACCCTTGTGTCGTGAACCAAAATTCTTTTAACACGTTTAGAAACATCACCCATGGGTCTTTGAACAAGGCATCACGGATCACACTTTTAGATAAAAAATTCATGACTTGGTTTCCAGGATCAGATTTTAGGGTTTCTGGTTTGATCAATGTGAGGTTGTTGGGTTTAAAGAAGATGTCCTCAATGGGATAGTTAACATGGATGGAAGGATTGAGGGTGATCTCAACCTCTTGTGATTGTGAAGATGTTCGGCAGCCATTGATGTTTTTTTTGTGTTATCTTTGAAAGAGAGAGAGAGCTTGTGTGTGTTTTTTAATGAAAGCTTTATAAATTATATGAATCTTCAAAAGATATATGTAAACACTTTAGACTGATTTGTAATTTTTTAAAAAAAAACATTTGAAAATATTTTATAAAACTTTAAGGGTTTCTTTTGAACAAATGGCACAAACTCTCTCATTAATGTTCTGAAAAGTGGTATGATTTTCTGTTGCTTTGAACAGTGAAACGCCTCATTGTGTCAGGAAGTTGTTGATTGTGGATGGGGACGTTTGAAATTTCCTTAATTAACAAATGACACCTTTTGAAAGAATGTTTGTTTTATTCATAAGAAAATTCAATGTCATTTAATACTTTTCATCACATGATTGATTTGTTTTAAATGTTGTTGCTTAGGTATGCTGAAGCTGATGGCAATACTTGTGAGCTTTAGTGTGTCAGATGAGGCGACAAAACCCCATATACATGTTCACATAAGTGAACAAGACATATGACGTTGCACGCTTCTCCACTCATGCCTAGCTACTCAGTTGTATTAAACATTTTGTTCAGAACTTGCTGAAGGAAACTTTTGATGACTGGTGATCATTTGTTCAGCTTTAGTGAATCGATAAGGCGATAAAACATCATATACACAATCACATAAAGTGAGATAGACACATGACATTGCACACTCCTTTACTCAGACACTTCTACTTAGCATTAATCAAAACTTTTAAGAAAATGTTGAGCCTTTAAGCTTCTTCAGTGAATGTTGAAGGTTTAGATTTTATATCATCAATGTTCAGCATACCAAGCTCCATTATCAATCTTTTGAAAGTTGGTTCATCCAGTGGTTTGGTGAAGATATCAGCCAATTGATACTGAGTGGGGATGAAATGTAATTCAATGCCCCCTTTCACAATATGATCTATGATAAAGTGATATCTGATATCAATGTGTTTTCTTCTTGAGTGAAGGACTAGATTGTCAGATATTGCAATAAAACTAGTGTTATCACAAAAGATTGGTACCTTTTCATATTCTATGTCATAATCAGCTAGTTGGCTTTTCATCCAAAGAACATTGACACAACATCCAGCAACTGACACATATTCAGCTTCTGCTGAAGACATGGCAGCTGTTTGTTGCTATTTAGCACTCCAGCACACAAGTTTGCCACCTAGCAATTGGCAAGCACCAGATGTGCTTTTTTTCTGTCCATATTGCATCTAGCATAGTCAAAATCTGAATACCCCTTTAGATCAAAACCTGAGGATTTGGGGTACCAAAGACCTAGACTTGGTGTAACTTTTAGGTATCTAAAGATTCTCTTTTTAGCAGTAAGGTGTGATTCCTTTGGATTTGCTTGGTATCTTGCACAAAGGCATGTAGAGAATTGAATGTCAGACCTACTTGCAGTTAAGTACATGAGTGAACCAATCATACCTTTATAATGAGTCTCATTGAGTGATTGTCCATTGAGATTAGGTCCTAAGTTGTTAGGGGGTACCATTGGAGTCTTTACTGAAGCAAATTGATATCATACTTCTTCAGCAGATCCTTGACATATTTTTCTTAATTGATGAAGATGCCTTGGTCAGATTGTTTAATCTGGAGACCAAAGAAGTATGTGAGTTCTCCCATCATACTCATCTCAAACTTGCTGGTCATAAGCTTGGCAAATTGTTTGCAAAGTTTCAAGCTTGTTGAACCAAAGATGATATCATCCACATAAATTTGTACCAGAATGGTGTTAGTATTAGATTTATAGATAAACAAGGTGCTATCTATTTTTCCTCTAACAAACTTATGTTGAATGAGAAATGTTTAAATATTTTTATACCAAGCTCTTGGAGCTTGCTTCAGCCCATACAAAGCTTTGTAAAGCTTGTAGACATGGTTTGGGTATTTACTACTCTCAAAGCTAGGAGGCTGTGTAACATAAACTTCTTCTTTTAGGTCACCATTTAGGAATGCACTTTTGACATCAATTTGGTAGTTGATGAAGTTCATGTAAGTGGCATAAGCAAGAAAGATTCGTATTGCTTCCATACGTGAAACTGGGGCAAAGGTCTAATCAAAATCAACACCAAGCTCTTGATTGAATCCTTGGGCCACCAACCTAGCTTTGTTTTTGGTCACCACATTAGTTTCATCTCTTTTGAGCTTGTAAACCCATTTGGTGCCAGTGGTTGATTTACCATATGGAAGAGGAACCTATTTCCAAACTTTGTTTCTTTCAAATTGAGTCAGTTCCTCTTGCATGGCATCCACTCATCCAAGGTGTGTGAGTGCTTTAGAAATCTTTGTAGGTTCAATTTCTGAGAGAAAGTTTGCATAGAGGCATTCTCCTGATGAAGCAGCACTCAATTTCTTTGCCATAGATCTAGTGACTCTACCTTCACCAGGATTGCCTATTATGTTCACCACCTGTATGTGACTAATATTAGTCCAAGATATTTGTGGAGCTGGGGAATAGGCACTGGTATCATGAGTAGAGTTAGAACTTGGAAGTCCATAACTTGGACTTGGGATATCTCTAGTGCCTACTGAAGGATATTCAATAAACAAAGGTTCAATCAATGGATGGCTTCCTTCTTGGTCAGAAGCAACACATCCAAGACCTAATTCCCTAGAGATAGTTGGAGAGCTTTGAGCAGAGGGCTCAGATTGTTCATAAGCAGCTCCATTTGATTGATCATTTTGATCATGTGTGTCAGCATGTTGATTGTTTTGAAACTGACCATTTTGGTCATTTGTGTTGCATTGTTGATCATTTTGAGACTGATCATTTTGATTAATTGATTAACAGCCATCAATATTTGATATTGAAGGATTTCCTTTTGTAGGACTTGTCATATCTTCAAATGGATCAATCTGAGGAACTGAATTGCTTGTTTGATATCTTTGAGAAGGCTCATAATGTTGAAATTCATTAGATGTATAGTTGTGAGATTCATGAATATGAAGTTCATCATCTGATGGATTTGTAAATTTGAGAGCTTTAGAACTTTCATTAAGAGTGATGTGATAAGTTTCTTCAATACATTGTCTTCTTGTGTTGAAGACTCTATATGCTATAGATACTAGAGAGTATCCAAGGAAGTAACCATCATCAGATTTTTCATCAAACTTACCAAGGTGATCCTTGTGATTGTGAATGTATAATGCACACCCAAACACATGTAAGAATGAAAATTTTTGGAATTCTCCCCCTGAAGACTTCATAGGGAGTCTTCATGTGTCTCTTCACAATGATGGATCTATTTTGAGTGTAGCAAGCAGTGGCTACGGCATCAGTCCAAAAATGCTTAGAGAGAGCAGATCCAACAAGCATTGGCCTTACTGCTTCAATCAAAGTTCTGTTCCTTCTTTCAGCCACATCATTTTGTTCAGGTGTGTAAGGAGATGAGAAATTTTGGGAAATTCCTTTGTCATCACAGAATTTGATTAGTGATTGATTTCTGAATTCAGTGTAATTGTCAGTTCTGAGTTGTTTGACATGAGTGTCATTTTGATTTTCAACTCTTTTGATGAAAGACATAATAGGATCTGGTGCATGGCTTTTCTTTGTCAGAAAATATACCCAGGTGTACCTAGAGTACTCATCAACAATGACAAGTGTATATTTTTCATGACAAATGGCCCTAGGCGATACTGGGCCAAACAAGTCCATGTGAAGCAAGTGAAGACTTTCCTTGATTGAGAAAGTTTGCTTTGTTTTGAAACTGGCCCTATGGTGCTTCCCTTTTTTACATGTTGAGCGTGGTTTGTCCTTGGAATAGACAAGTGAAGGAAGACCAATAACAAGATTTTGTTTTGCCAGCAGAGTTATTGTTTTGAAATTTAGATGTGAGAGCCTCTTATGCCAAAGCCAGTTAGTAATGTTTGAAGCATTAGCAAAGAAACATGTCTCCTGAGTAGAGTTCATGTTCATGACATAAACATCTTTTACTCTGGGAGCAATCATCAAAATTTCATGATTGGAGTTGAAGATTGTACCTTTTTTTGTCATCAAACAGCACTAGATAATTTGCATCACAAAGTTGACTGATGTTGATGAGGTTGTGATTCAATCCATTGACATATGCTACCCTTGTGAAAATTATACCATTGCATTTCACTGAACCAAATCCTTCAGTAGTAGCTGATGAGTTATCACCAAAAACAACTTTAGGACCTTGTTCCTCCTTATACTTGTGCAGATAACTTTTGGTGCCAGTCATATGCCTTGAGCAGCCACTATCTAGGTACCAAATAGGCTTCCTGAGATCACACTGCACAAGTTAAGGAAATGGTCAGTTTTGTTTTGAAACCCACCTTTGATGGGTGGGGGTTTTAGATTTAGAAGGTGTTCTAGATCTGGAGGGTCCTCTTGATAAGGATGTGTGTGATTGCTCAGAAGAAGAAGAGGTCTGAACAGCTTTTGCTTTCTTAGCATGGAGGGTTTCACCTCTTTTGAACCACTCTATATGATTGTGATCAGATGTAGTGTGGACATTGCTCCCACAAGTTTCACAACATTTGGTAATAGAGTTTGGGTTCTTGGTTTAATACCTCTTATGAGTGAGATAATTTGATTATGTCCATGAGTGTCATGGTCATAACTTCCACAAATATTACAAATAGGGTAATAGTGGCAGTCATCTGAGTGATGATTACCCATACCACAATGAATGCATGGTAGGAAAGGCATATTGCGCCTAGAATGAGGTGCTTCAGTATTGTGAGCATCAGCACTAGTTTTAGCAAGCATAAACTGAGTATGTTCACAAGTGCGATGGTCAGTCCTCTCACATTTAGTACAATAAATCACTTTTAGGCAAGTTTTAGTGAGATGGTTGTTTAGACCACATAGATCACAAGCCCTTTTAAACTGTGTCTTGTACTTGTAATGGGGAGAGTTTGAAGGTTCATCTCTGAATCGAGTTGGTGTTTGCTGTTGCCTGAGTTGCAATTTGAGATCATTGACTCTTGCATGACAAGAGACATTCTCTTATCTTCCTCAGATCTAGCATTCTTCAGTTTATTTGTTGAAACTGAAGAGGTAGTTCCCATATGTGAACCTTCAGCAGGAGCTGAAGAGTTCTTTGAAGTGTCAATTTTGACATGTTTGGAAGAACTACTTTTGTGTGTGGTGTGAGACTTGATGATTGACTGGATTGATTTAGGTCCAGTAGAGGGTTCAACACCAGCCAACTTCTCCAAAGGAGGAAGTGGGGTACTTACTTCATTCTCTAAATCATCATCTGAGTCATCCTCAGTGACTGAGGACTCAACGGGTGCTAAAGAATCAACATTTGCCTGAAACTCAGGGAGAAGGATACGTCCAATGTCATGATTGGATAAATCCTATTCACCTGACCTTACAACATTAGGGATCGAGCTACCATCCTGATTTGAGGCTTTGACAAAGACAATAGAGTTGGTGCTGGAGGATCCTTCAGCACCAAGCATTTTCCTTTTTTGAGCAGGAATTTGTTCATGATGCATTGATGTACCCTATCAGAGTTTCTAAGCCAAGATTTAACAATATCTTTTGCTTCTTTTAGTTCAACTCTTAGGGAGTTATTTTCATCAAGAATCTCTTTGTTCAATTGTTGAAAAGTAAGTACATCAAGTTTAGCTTCTTTTAGCTCTATTAGTTTACTTTCAAAATCATCAAGTTTTAGAACAAGTTTATGATATTTTTCAAGCAAATTGTTTCTTTGTTATTCAACAAATTTCAGATCAATACACAACTAATCAAAGACAAATTTAATGTCATCTTTATCTTCTAATTCAAGAAGAGTTTGTACCTTTTTTATTGTGATATTGACCCATTCACCTTTTTTGGCACTTTCTCTAGCCACAACATTGGAGTTTGACCCTTCATCATCAGCAAGTGCCATTAGCACTTTCACATTAACTAATTCATCATCATCTGAAGAAACATCTTCTTCATCCCATTCATAAGCTTCAGCAACGAGTCCTTTGTTCTTATCTTGCTTGGGAGCCTTGGAGGAAGAACTTTTGGTGCTCATGAGGGCTAGTCTAGTCTTGATTTCTCTGTATTTAGCCTCAAAGTCTTTTATTGGTCGAAGTTCAACCCTGTTTTGCTGAAAAGAAGTTGAAGCAATTTGTTTTGGTTGAAATTATGATTGACCAGATGGTCTTGATTGAGCTGGTGAGGAATAAGAAGGGATGGATGTTTTGGAGTAACAATCCCTAGCATAGTGACCAGTCTTTCCACATTCGTAGCATTCAGTGTCAACTGAAGATTTTGTGGTGCTGGAGAACTTGCCTCCTTTCTTAAAGAACCTTCTAAACTTGGTTAGAAGTGCTCTTTCATGAAGTTCCTCTTTGAGGTCATTCAGATATTCATTACTGGTTCTTGTGTCTTCTTCATCATTAGGAATATATTGGTAGTCTTGGATGACAGCCTCACTAAAGAAGGCTGTAGACAAGGGTGTAGCAATGGTTAATGCTTTACTCTTGCATGAGCCTTCATAAATCCTATCAACTAGGTTTTCTTCATATTTGAGTTTCCCAAAAAGAAAGGCCAAATCACAATCTTTAATGTGATTAGCTTTTCTCAAGCTTTGGCAGAAACTGAGCCACTTTTTTTTGCAATGCATTAACAAAAGCTGTGTTGATTTCAAGTTTGGAAAGCTCAACACCATCATTCACAAGTTCATTCATCAGTGCTTTATATCTGGTGAACGTCTGTGTGAGGGTTTCCCCTTCTTTGTGCTTGAAGGTGTTGTATTGAAGCTTTAAATCCATGATTTTAGTTTCTTTCACATCAGAGGGTCCCTCATGATAGAGAATAAGGTCCTCCTATGTAGATTTTGCTGTTTTGCAATTCACAACAGAATTCATTTGGTCATCTGGAAGCACAGACATGATGAGACTTTTGAGACGCTGGTCTAGGTTAGCAGCTTTTCTCTCATCAGCAGTCCATTGTACTTCAGGTTTTCTATTGTCCCCAACCATGGGAACAAAAGGACCATTTTCAATGATTCCAAGGAATTGAGGTTCAATCCCAACCATGTGGACAAGAAACCTCTTTTTCCAATTTATGAAATTAGTTACCTCTAGTACAGGAGTAACATTGAGTTGGCCACCCCTATATTCTAGGGTTTGTGGTATAACTTGAGCCATTCTTGGATCTTGATTTGAAAACTTTTAAATTAGCAGTTTAATAAAATAAGAGTTTAGCTAATCAAATTGCTCTGATACCACTTGTTGGTCCCTTGTAAATCGTTATTACTTATTAACCTTAAGTAATAACTCTTTACCAAGACTCAAGTGTGTTGTTTTAACAATAGATAAGAACTATGAACAATTAAAACGACAATACCAATAACTTTTCAACGTATAGACTTTTATTAGAATCAAATAAAGAATCTATAACCCACTTTGTTTGTGGAATAACAAAGTGGTTGAATGACAATGGGTTGTGATCTCCTCTACTTAAATGTATAACCAAAGTAAAAGTCTAAGATCCAATCTAAACGTTCATATGCTTCTTGGCTATATGGTTTAGTTGGTATCGAGAGAGAAAGCTTTTCTAAAGTTTCTACTCTTGTGTTAGTTAACCCTTTCTCTCTTAATGTACACTTCTTTTATAGGCAATGTAAAACTAGGGTTTGTATTTGCATGTTTCAATGCATGGGTTTATCCAGTGGGTGGTTGATGCCCATGCTGGATAAACAGTACAAAGTACATAATAAACTATTCTAGAAAAGATAAAGGTTGTACTTATAGCTAACTATACAAGCAACCTACTTTGACTTAAAGTTATCTTTCCCGCCTAATGCAAACCATCAGAATACTAAAGAGTCTTCAGTATCCTAGAGGAGATCGACATCATTCAGTTTGGTATTGTCAAACCGAACTGAACTGAAAGCTCTTCTTCAGTACTTGTTCTTTAGCAACTAGACCGCCTAGTATTTGAAGCAAAGACTCATTTGTCTTCTAAGTTAACTAGAAGAGGAATGTCGATCATTCTCCAGCTACAAAGTCTTCAGTAGGAACTTTGTTCCTCTGGTCATCCTTCAGTAGACTGGCCTTACTGCTGAGCATGAAACACTTAGGGAGATTTTATATTCAAATCCTAGAGTTGCTTCAGGGTCAGTAAATACTGACCCAACAGACATACTCATTCTCTTCTTCACCATTACTATAAATACCTGCTTTGTACTAACCTTCCACCACAGAGTTGGTAGTGCTATCTTTTGACTGTATTTTCTTTGGTCTCCAAACCATGTTTGGAGGAACATCACCACTGTGAAACTTGCTAGCAGCTTGTTTCACCTCTGGACTTGGATTCATACTTAGTGTTCCCAGTATTGACAAATTTATTCTTTTGATAAGAGTTTTGATGACCTAAAGTTGTTTTCTTTTGAGGGGGTACTCTGGTCATGCCATAAAAGGTTTTGGTCTATAGTTACCAAAGTGTGGTCTTGAGGTGACGGAATTAACAAACCTTGGGCTGTTACTGCTAGAGTAAGACTTTGGGTGACCAAAATTAAAAGACTTACTAGAATTAAATGATCTGCCAAAATTAAAATGACTAGAATTATTAATTGGTTTTAGACAGTCTCTAAATAATATCGACCTAGGGATCATTTCGGTATTAGGCTTGTAGTTCTTTTAAGAAGCCTTTGATTCATACCTCACTCTTCTTTTGTGATTTCTCTTGCAATGTGCCTGTAAATGATCAATACTTCCACATATATAGCAAGACTTATTCCCCCAACCCTTTTTATGAGACTGTTGATTGTTCATGTTTCTTTGGTTTCCCCATGGTTTGTTAGCTCTGTACATTTTAGCATATTTAATAGATTTCTTAATAGGTTGATAACTAGGTGCATTAGGATTCAATTTATCAGCCTTTTTTAAAACTGCTTTTTCTTCTAGTTTAGCAGTAGTCTGAGAGCTTGTGCTATATGAAGTATTTTATTCATAATCCAAATCCTTAGTTTGGCTACCAACACTAGTACTAGTAGTTGGTGTAACCTGTGGAATGTCAACACAAGTTTTACTAGAAGAGGTAGGACTATCACTTTCTTTCTCAAACTTGATTGGAACAAATTATGGTTCCTCCTTCTTTTTAAAATTCTGATAAACTAGTGTATGACATATCTGGCATAGAAAGAAAATACACAAGCGAGGGCTCAACAATATCGCAGTCACCATTGTATCCTAGTCCCCACTTGTACTTGTCAAGAACCTGACTGTCAATCATTTTCTCCATGTTATTAGTGGCATTATTAAGACTTTTAAATTTCAATTCATTTTCAAGCTTAATAATTTCACAAGTTTCTAGTTTTGAGCCAAGATGATTGATTTCAAGGGTTTGAGCAGTTATTTTCCTTTTTAGAAGAATGATTATCTTTAAAAGCCATTTCTTGTTCCTTATAGCAAACTATATGTTCTTCTAAAATTCTCAGACCTCTTTTATAATTATACAAATCACAAGTAGATCTATCATAGTTCCTTTTAATGCCATCACAATATATTTTAAGTTCCTCATAATTTATAGACATTCAGTAGTACAAGGTTTATTAAGAATTACCTCATAGTCTGAAAGTGCTATAAGCGCCATATTTGTGATAGGTTTCTCGTCCTCCATGAATTTCCAGTCCGTGCCAATTCCATCAACAACTATCAATGCCTTGGTAGAAGGCTCTTCAACAGTTACCGTTCTCTCTTAACTTCTCGGACTTCTTTATTCCCTAGCAAAATGTCCCTTCTTGTGACAATTATAGCATTCCACCTTAGACTTATCAAAACTTGCCTTGTCACCAGCATTAAGAAGGATCTGCTTTCCAGTTCTTCTAAGAAACCTTCTTGCTCTCATGTTGAGAAAAGAAAGCTGATTTTTTTTAATTCCAGCTCTTCTAAATCATCATCACTTAATTATTGCAAATCATCAACAAAAATTCCTACTACATTATCATACTTGGATAAGAATGCATGAATAGTTCCATCACTTAAACCAATAACACTAGTAGTTGCTTCATCAAAATTAGAATATGTACTACTAGTATTAAGAGATGCATTACCAGCATTATGAACACTTTTTGAGTTTTCTTTACTGGTGTGACTAGAACTTGATATAAATGCTAAGTTGGTATCATTGGAGACTTATCCAACCTATTTCTTGAGTTTCTATTCAACCACATTGAAGTGATTGTACAGATCATCTATATTGACTTAATCAATATACTCATTGTTTTCCCAAATAGATACCTTTGTATCCATTTCAACAGGCATGCTCCTTAGAAACTTTGTATTTATGTCCTCCTGCTCAGCCTTTCCGCCTTGAGTGATAAGTTCTCTCACAATCTATTGAAGTCTATTATAAATAGTTTCAAGAGATTCCAAGCCCACAACATTGAAGTTCTCAAACATTGATTTCAGTAATGCTTTCTTGGCATCCTTGGTGGAGTCATTGCCACCAAACCTTAGAACAAAAGCGTCAAACATATATTTATCATCTTCATACTTCTGAAAAGCAAGTATATGCTTATTTGGTATTACTAGCATAACAAACTTTTGGCTTTCACTTGGTTCTCTTCTTCTTCTTCTTCTCTTCAGTCAATACTTCTGGTGCTTTGCCATCAGTTACTACAGGTTTGGTGTGAGTGTTTCCATGGGCAATGACTTCCCACAAATCCCAATTTTACATCTGCACTAAATGAGTGAATCTGAATTTCCATTCTTCAAACTCTCCTTTTTGAAGGCTGGAACCTTGTTCATTGTGTTAGGTAAAGCCTCTGAATCCATCTCTTTAATTAAAAGAGTTATTGAATAACATTCAAGATCAAAGCTTCTCAACAAGCTCTGATACCACTTGTTGATCCCTTATGATCTTGTTAGCATAACTTGTAGACTTAGAATACACAAGATAAATCCTATACAACCATAGTATAAACTTTGAATGATATCAAAGAGTATGCGGAATCTACTCTATGATATTATGAAGATTATGTGTATATATAAGACAATGTGAAACAAAATAGAGATGTAAACCAAACACTCCAATATTATTAGCAATACGAATACTCTAAACATAGAGTATTAAGGTACAACCTTGAAGTAAAAATTACAATGCAGTGAGATTAAGAGATCTATAAACCTAATCCTAGGACCTCCTTTTATAGTACAAGGAGTCCTTTACGAGACAAATATATGAATAAATAAGTTTAAACTTTTAGAAGATATAAACCAAATCTTCTAAACATATATAACCCGTCTTCAGTCTTTATCTTCAAATCAACACTAATATCTCTGTCAGCACTAGGATTCGACCTTGTCCAATTTGACCAATTTAGTTTTAACACAACCAATACTAAGAATAACACTACCAGCATTAATAAGATTAATACTGATAATACAATATGAACCAGCACTAAATTTATTCCCAACACCATCACATATTTCGAATATCATCCAACGTCTCAAGCCTTTCGGCGCTACGACACCCACATCCCCTATCCCCGACGTTGTTTCCTAGGGTGAATTAACTGATGTCGATCTAAGAGTTGTTTGTTGAGTGACATTTCCCAAGTTTTTTTAAATTTTTTATTTTTTGATTTTGTGTTTCAATTAGGTACGATGGTTTTAAAAGTTGTTTTGACTTGAGTGATGAGTAAGGGGATATCTTGATTTGTTAATATAAAAAGAAGAATGCTAATGTGGCGCGCTGAGTGGCAAAATGACTTGAGCTATGACGCTTAACGTTCTTAGATTTTAAGGATCTTACTTGCTGGATCACGCTATCCTGAACAAGCCGCTGGACGACCCCACAACAACACGAGGGCTCGCATTTTTGGGGTTTGCGTTGCTAGGGCCAATTGAGATAGTCCGGTACATTTTATTTTAATAAAATTCTTTTTTACTCTTTTTTTACCATGATGACACCATTTTTTGCACAACTACACCATGAGGGATCTTGTTTTTGATGTTATGAGTTGCCCACTATGATAACAAAGGTCAACTTCTTTTTCACATTTTTTCTCTACAACGACATACAAACTACCTTTTATTACTAAAAAATATAAAGCGACATGTATTACAAAGAAAAAACATACTCCACATACATTTCAATATAACTAGAATACACACAAGCACGTGCCCCGACCTTGATCATGCCTACGACCATTTAGCATGTTTGTCGACCGAGTTTCATGATCGCCACTATGATTCGACCCACACCCGACCATGGTCGATCATGGTGAGAAAACCATAGTGGGCAGCCTAATACTCTTAGGTTGGGGGGAATGGTACCAAAAAACCCACCGCCACCTCAGCGCTACATCAGATTTTTCACAACTCATAAAAACTCACCTTACCATGGGAATAAGGAACAAAAAACTCACATCCACCTAACCCAACTTTATATAAAATATACCCCACTAAATACCCTAATACACTACCAGTTTCTTAAAAAATTATAAAAAAGGAAAAGCTGGCACACATGTTGAGTGGTAAGAAAGTGACAAGGAGTGAGTTTTTAAAATAAAACTCACACGTGGGTTATGATGAGGTTTATGAAGTAGCTTTGGCCACATAGACTTCACTCGTGAGACTTAAGGCTAGGGGAAGTGGCACCATAAAAACCCACCCCCACCTCAGCACCACCTCAGTTTTCTCACTCATCTCACTAACTCACCAAAAACCCACCTTTCAAAGGTACTAAGGAAAAAAAACTCACCTCCACCCCACTTTTCCACTATCACTTTATTTAATTTATTCATAAAATAAATTTATTATTTCTAAATTAAAATACAGTACACGGGTAAACTAAAACTTAAAATGACAAAATTAAAAATGATACAAGGTAAAAAAACTACCAATCCAAATTATAGCGCTCCTTGATTTTCGCTCGGCGTGACAAACGGTATGACAGTTGTGCCCCCTCCAAGTGATCATAGGGAGCCATATATAATTCCATTTCTCATGTCTTGCTAGGACTTTTCCATTCTTTGGTGCTCGACATCAAGTTCCAATTGTTTGGCTTGATTTTCCAACTCGAGACACCGACACTCCAACTCTTTATCCTTCATCTCCAATAAAATACGGCGATCTTTTCTTTGCCCGCATTGACCATCTCGGTCACCGTCAACCTAGCAAACTCTTCTTCTTGGGACACAATTGACAAACGCGACAACTGACCTTTTTTCTTCCTCGCAGCAACAGCTTTGGCTTTATCCCTGCCTATTGGTCGTTGAACACCACTGCTTTCACTATCGTCAACACTCTGAAAAGAAACAGCATCCACTGACTCCGATGTCTTAGACCTCTTGTTGCCTTGGCTTTCTTCCTCCTGACTTACTGTCCACATGTTCATCTCACCCCATAAATTTCTGACTACTTTTCAAAACTTCCCAACAATGACGATACCTGAACTTCGACCCGTACTCAGCTTGATAGCCATCACATGCTCTGTTAACGTACGACTCATCGTCGCTTCCACTCACTACTCCCATCGAATCATGTTGTTATGCACTCCAACAAACTTATACACTTGAGGCCGGATCAACTTCCATTTCTCGTTCACGCTATCATATGTTCTTTTATTAGTATCCCCTGTTCTCTCCATGTACCGCAAAACCTCGGTCCAAAAACCTTTGGTATTCATACCGTTACCATTTCGTGCTATTTTTAGAAACGGATACCCATCCTTTACACAACTCAACTTCTTCAAAGTATATGTCCATGCAATATGACGAGCTGCGTTCGGAGCACGTGGAGCTTGCCGTCCTCTAGACGCCCTCGAAGTTGGTGGGGCTGGGGCCAAAAATTCAACCGTGTAGTCCGTATCATCTTGAATCCCCTGAAATGACCCCGAAAAAGAAGGCATGTATGCATCGTTAGTTGGGAAGGAGGGTATGAGAGAGGTGAGTACGTTAGCATGGTGTTGCGATGACGAACCACCAACATAGTTATTAAAATGGTACGGGTTTTTTTGAATAGAAGTCTTGAAAGCCGAGTGTTTGCGAGTATTGGGTAAAGTTATAAGGGTTTGGATAAGGTTGGTTCGGGTATGAGTCCGGAATCGGTGCTTGCATTGGTGCCGGCATCGGGTTACGGTAAAGTTGGTTTGGATATGGTTGATTATGATATAGGTTTGATTGTCGATATGGTGACGGATTGTTAAGATTAAAGGTTCCGGTAGGTGTTGGTGGAGAGGCGGTGGTATTTCTTTGTTGGCGGCGTTTGCCGGATTGTGGGTTTGTTGACTGGATATTGTTGGTATGTGATGGAAAAAGATGATTTTTGAGGTTTGAGGAATAAGATTAATTGTGAGATGTGAAAAAATAAGAAGTAAAATAGAGATTTTATAAATAAAAGAAAAGGATAAAAATTAAAATTTAGGATTAATTAAACAGGTGAGACTCACATTATCGAGAGAAACAAATAATGAGTTTCTCAACGCTAGTGTTTTTTTTGTCTAAAAAACTTAACCCACGTATGAATTTTAGATGAGTTTTTAGTGGGGTTACTAGCCCCACGAGTAAATTTTTGCCACATATACCTCATTCGTAGGTTTTTTCAACTATTCCCCAGCCTAACTCCCATTCCCCAGCCTTAAAAACGATTATGGTCCTTGAAAGTCAAAAGTTGTGATAAAAAGTTTTACGGATAGAAGGAACAAAACCTTTATCTATTACACACATCTTTCCCCACACTGACTAAAAAGTAAAAACCACCTCATCACACCGCACAACACACAAACACCCTCTCTCTTTAGTCATTTCAAACCCACTTGCTTACCCACACACACTTAAACACCAATCACAAAACCACTCTGAGTTAACAAAAAAAATGGCAGATTGGGGACCAGTGCTAATCGGTGTAGTCCTGTTCGTGCTGTTGCAGCCAGGTCTGTTATTTCAACTGCCTGGTAATGGCAAACAAGTTGAGTTCGGTAGCATGAAGACCAACGGCAAAGCTATCGCTGTTCACACTCTCATCTTTTTCACCATTTATTCCATCCTTATTTTAGCTCTTCATGTTCATATCTACACTGGCTAAACTATAAACATGTTGTTTTAGTTCATGGTTTAAGAATATCTAGAGATCTTCTTTACTTTTGTTATTGTTGTATTGTGTTACTTGTTTTATTATTAATAATAATGAATTAATGGTATGTTTATTTGTCTAGTTCATGTGATTTGTATTGTTAAGGTTATTGTTTTTGTTAATGGTTAGATCTGGTTTTGTGTTTGTTTATTGATTAATCCTATGTGATGCATGTGGTACAAGTGGCTATTGCTATTATTATGGTATCGAGAATATTGTGGAAAGTGTTATTTTTGGTATCTGGAATGGCTTTACACGGTGGGAGTATCGAATAGTTATCGGGAAATGGTCGGTGGTGGTTGAGTTTTACATGAAATAAATTTTACCGTTTGCATCTTTTAACCAAGAGCCACATGAAAAAATCGAGTTTTCCTAGCTAAACTTCTTTTATCAAGCCAAACTTTTATCAACGAGTTTGACTCGATCAAACTCAAGCCCAAGCCTAAGCTCAAGCTCAAAAGTATAGCTCGAAACTATATCAAACTCAAGCTTGACTCGACTTGAGTCCTTATCAAACTTTTTCAAACTCTATAAAAAATATGTTTTTATGATAAATTTATATAAGCATCTAATTGTTAATTTTAGTATTAACCTACTTTTAAAGGCTAATTTTATAAATAAATAATATATTTTAGAAGCATTTTTAACTGTGATTATATTTATATTTTTGTTCTTTGTATTTTAAATAATTCTTTATTTTTGTAAATTTAATTATTGTATTTACTCGGTACTTTGTGTAATACAATATGTGTATAAATATTTTTTTACGCTTCTTTATACTAAACGTAACGTGTCTAAATTGTGCTCGCATTCACATCATGCAATGGTCTTTGGGACCTTAATCCTATTGGAGTGTCAAACACATTTTGAAACCAAAACTGTACGATAATTTTGTTATTGGTTTTATTAATGTTAAATAAATCAAATTTGTTTTAAGTAATGATTTTTGCTTTTTTTAATTTTTATACATATGTTTATTAATAAATTTTATTATAAAAAGATTAAATTTATACACATTTAAGCTTTTCAAGTTAAACTCAAGCTTTTATCAAGCCAAGCTTGAATTTAAATTAGTAAAACTTGACAAACTATCAAATTAAGCTTACTAAGCTCAAGACAAGCTCAAAGCTTACTAAACTTGAGCTCGACTCGGCTCGATTACATCATTACACCCCTAATAATACTGTAATGTAAAAAGTTGAGTCAGCTACAATTTTTTGTCCTCATAATTCGCCGAGTCATCTTACTTTATAAATTTTGAATAGTTCCGGACGATCCAGTCTTCAGTTGAGAGACTCGTAATGGGTTGGTTCATTTTTATTAACGCCGTGAGTTTGACTTTTGGTTAACTGTTAAGCATTTTGTAAAATTTAAAACAAATACTAACACAAAGGCATTAGGGATGGAAAAAACCCCGAACCCGACGGGGAAACCCGAAACCCGAAATAGTTGGGGCGGAGCGGGTTAACTTTATTGGGTTATGGTGCGGGTTTGGGGCTTAAACGGAGATTTTTAATCGGGTTTGGGGCAAACGCGGGGAATAAAGTCTCCGACCCGCCCCGCCCGATTAATATACACATATACAAATATAAATATTTATATATAGTATTTTCTTACTATTTACGTCATAATAAATATTTCTTTAGTATTTTATCGATTAATATACACATATACAAATATAAGTATTTTTATATAGTAGTTTCTTACTATTTACGTCATAATAAATATTTCTTTAATATTTTATCTTTTCTCCATTTCAAATTGTTATTACAGAAACTTGTTTAATGTATTGTAAGTTCTTTGTGGTGTAACATATCATTATATAATAGTATTGTTTTAAACCTTATAATTCTTGTTTGTAATTTATTATTATATAATTAATAAGTTTTTAATAATTCAAGCTTATTTCTAACAGTAAAAAAATAATAATAAATGTAAAATGATACGGTTTTGATAGAAAATTTCACCCAAAGAGGGTACCCGATAAGATCCCCGATTAGTACGGAGCGGGTTTTAGGGAGCATTGCGCCCCAACGGGGCACCCCGATTAAATCCCCGACGGGGATTGGGACGGGTTTAGGAAGAACTTTACTAATCGGGTTTGAAGATGGGGACGGTCGCCCCGCTCCAAACCCGCCCCGTTGCCATCCTAAATGGCATAGACAAAAAAAGATATTCGCTAGAAACGCACAAACTTTACGAATAAACTTTCACATGATTATGTGTTAAAGACGCTTGGCCAAGTTATTTACGTTTTTCACATGATTATGTGTTCAAGACACTTATGTTCAAAATAAAAAGAGTTTTTTACTAAATCATAGTCTTTAAAAAACTTATTTACCAATCCATAGTATGTTAAAAAATATTAACTATAATATAGTATTTTTAGTTTGCATTTCTTTTCCCTATTCGTACTCCATTTCTTTTAAATCATCCCCATCCTGTATATATAACGATGGATGAAACTCATGAAAGTGAATTAAGATTTTCTTATTCTACATGCATGTATTCTTGGTCTATAAACTCTATACAGATATGTGTTAAAAAAAACTGAGCAACTCGGGCCGAAATCATTGTATTTTATCATATCTATAACACCACTCATATGACTCGTAAAGTCAATTTTTTAAATTTAACACGAATCGTAAATTGAAGAATAAACATAGACATCATTAGTAAAAAACATCGATAATGCTAGTTCGGATAATTAGTTTCCCGACCTTAACTAACAAACAAAAACAACTTAGATAAAAAAAAGGTTACGCTAATTAACTATACAAATCAATTTCATATGTAACAAAGATGGCTACCACACGCACAATTTATTGCAAAATGCATCAACCAAACACAAATTTTAAAAAGTTGACAAATCACGAATTTTACATTTCTACTTATCGTATAATCCATATAAATAAAATAAGTATGAAATTTTAATTGAAGGATGTAAAGATGAGCCATTAACGGAAGAACAGGATTCAAAAACCATAGTTTGGAAGAGAAACTATACTATAGTAATTATTTTTTAATATACCATATAATGGTAAATAAGTTTTTTAAAGACTATGTGTTGATAAAAAAACTCAAATAAAAATGTGTTCAAGACACTTGGCCAACTTATTTACGTTTTTCATTTACAACTTGTGTTTTTTTATAGTAAATCATTGCTCGAAAGTTTTTATTTTTAGAATTTATGTAATCCTAACATATGAAAGTGATTTTCACTTTTTTTTAAAGAACAAACTACATTTTTAGTTCTTGTGGTTTATCGAATCTTTTATTTTTTGTCCATTTTTCAAGAAAGTTACAAACCTGTCCAAAGTTTGATGACTCATTTCAATTTTATGTCCATTTTTCTGTTAATTGTCAATTTAACCAGTTAAACATATAAAATGACTGAAATATTCTTATCTTATTACTAAAAATGACTGATGACTTTTCATTTATTATTATTATTATTATTATTATAATAATCATTATTATTAATACTACTCCGTAATATAGATAGATAAATCCACCTCTTATCTTTTTATCATCTCCTAACACAACAACCATCCATAAAATAAAATCCACAATCCCATTTGTTATCTACTAAAATTAAAATGCATACATAAAAATAAAAGCCCAATCTTCTTTATCATCAACATAACCATTTGCTAAAACCTATCTTTCAACCACGAGACTTAATTCTTCGAATATATGAACTCATCAATCAAACACATTCTCATCTTTGTTCGGGTTATGTGGTGTTGGTGGGGGGTTTATATAAATGAGATTTACAAGGCCGATTAATCGATGTAATGTCATCAATCTTGCCGATTAATGTAAAAGTGATTAACGGCGGTCAGACTGCGATCAACGACGGTCAAGAGAGGTAAAACTCGCTAGAAACCTGCAAATCTTTATGAAAATATTGAAAACTCGTTGTAAACTTGTGTTTATCACTTATAACAACTATTTATATGTATGGTAAGATAGATTTTAAGAATAATATTGTCAAAAATACCTAAAACTCATTAAGATTAGAAAAAAATTCAAGAATAGTCCATATCGTTTACACAGAAAATCAAGTCTGGTCCCTCTTTCAAATTAAGTCCGCAGATCATCCCTATCGTTTACATTTTGGATCAAAAATAGTCCCTATCTTGGATGAGCGTTAGTTTTGGCCGTTAAGTGGTATGAGGGGATGGGTAATTTGGTCCTTTACTTGTTTTTTCTGCATATATGCACCCACTTTCTTTTTTCTTTTAATTTTTTTCATTATCTCTCTCTCTCTCACACACACACATACACATATTACACCCATCTTCACCATCTTAATAAAAAAAAGTGTGCCTTACCGCCGCCTGCAACTA
This sequence comes from Glebionis coronaria, assembly GCA_025667525.1. Classification (NCBI taxonomy): domain Eukaryota; kingdom Viridiplantae; phylum Streptophyta; class Magnoliopsida; order Asterales; family Asteraceae; genus Glebionis; species Glebionis coronaria. The sequence continues at coordinate 345,157,583 of CM046880.1, forward strand.
CCATCAGCCGCCACCAACAATACTTACAGACGACCCACCAGGCACCAACACCACAAACCTCACTCCGACCACCAAACTAACACACTCGTATTTTCATATTAAACCACCACACGTCCTCGCCTCTGCCACCGCCATAGGCCTACGACCACTAGTATCCTCCCGCCACCATTATCCTCCCGCCACCATCAACTGGCCACAACTAATCTTACAAACACATCAAACCCAAAAATCTAAAACAAACATATCACTCTCTCTCTCTCATATGCACACGAAACCCAAATCACGTTTTCTAACCTCTTCATAATTCTTCACACTTTGATACACCCTCGCATTCCCATTTTCTTCCAAACCAATCTTCGTTAAATATTTATTAAAAAAATGTTAAGTCATTTTTCACCCCCGTGAAGTTGTACAATAAAGTATACTACAAAACAAAACATGTTCTTCTATGCTTTTTACTTTATCCTCTTCCTCATCTTCCTAAAAAAAACCTGCACCATTGTTCTTCCATGGCTTCTTTACTGCTTGAACACATAAAAACAACTCCTCATTCTAAAAATTTGCCTATAATCCAATTTTGAGCTTCAACTCGATACGGAACACAATTTTTTTGGGGGGTCAAATTTCAAAAATTTCTCAAACAATCAAAATACTTACACTACAATTTTTTTGGGTGGGGGACTTGACCACTGTGACCCCCCTTAGCTCCGCCCCTGCTTACAACACGATCACAATTCTTCACGCCTTCATCACTCTCGCTTCCATAAACAATGCTGATGATGATTTGATGTTTAATCCCAATGAGTTACTTGATCCAAAACAATAAAACCCCACATCTAAAATTCTATCACGATCATCATCCGATCTATATAGCGTAAAATGATAAAACCCCACATCTAAAATTCAATCACGATTTCATGAAACCCAGATTCCATCATCATTGAAACAATAACACCAACCCACAAGATGTATTAATTTCTTGTGGCCACAGGAAAGAATCCGAGGTTAATTGATTTTGTCTTTTTAATTTAAGTGTGTTAAACTGATACGAATTATCAGTGAAAAAATGGATTTGTTTTTTTGAACAGATCTGGGTTTGATGGCTTTGAGAGATAGAGAGAGAGAGAGAGATAGATAGATATATGTTAGGTTGGGTGGTTACACAGACGTGAGAGATAAGAGAGATAAAAGAGAAGAGAAAAAATTAAAAGAAAAAAAAAGTGGAAGGTGTTTGTATTTAATACAAAAAAATAGTAAAGGACGAAAATACCCTCATACGCCCAAAAGTTAACAGAAACTAACGCCCATCCAAGATAGGGACTATTCTTGATCCAAAATGTAAACGATAGGGATGATCTACGGACTTAATTTGAAATAGGGACCAAACTTGATTTTCAGTGTAAACGATAGGGACTATTCTTGAAATTTTTTCTTAAGATTATCCAAAACTTGCCGAAAATACTCAAAATTTGCTAAACATGCGGATCCGAATAATCAACGATTAATCCCGCCTATAATGATTACAAGTTACAAGGTGGTCGACCGACCGACTAGCGATTCACGATTTTAGCAACATTGGTTTAGATGATGGGTCGAGAACTCCAAATTATATTGAATTAAAATAAATATGTAACTGTTTTTATTATTGGTGTTTTGGTTTTTTGAGATTATTGTAGACGAAGATTGATAAATATGGATTGAAGATGAAAGTCCATTTGTGTTTTCTTAGGCAACTTGCAACAGCGACTAGGTCGCGACCTTGATTTTTCAGTTTTCTCTCTCATGCGACCTAGTGCGACCTATTTGCCTCAACAAGGCGACATAATGCAACCTAATTAATTTTTTTAAACACATTGAATTTCATAAAAAACCATTACATTTATTTAAAAAAACATTACATAATAATTCAAATAAAATAAAATATTACAATAAAATTAAAATGTTTTGATGAAAAAAAGTTTGAATTTTTTATTTTCATTTTGTTATAAGTAACATGCAAGTGTTAGGATTGATATTGGGTAATTATAGGATATTAGTTATGGTATAAAATAGGTAAAATGAGTTGAAAAGATGATTTGGCATGAGTTTTAGAGAAGTGATTTAGGGCAGTAGGTTTGAGGCTAATTTTGGGTATCTTAAGCTTGAATTATTGTTATACTAATGAGATGATTTTCATTAGCTTCGTTTTTATAAAAATTAGAGCTTCTAACTCAAAACGAGGAGGAAGTTATGATAGTTTGATTATTCGTGTACCGGGAGACGAGTATCGGCACAATCCAAATTTGTCGTCGATATTTGGATCGAATCTCAGGGACTATAAAATGAGTTTTAAAAATAGTCAAGGGCTGTTTTTGGGCTCTAAAACTAGGGTCGTGAGTCTATTTTCAAATTCAAGTTTCGGTTTTGTAAACGGAATTGGTTAGAAAGGTCAAAATGGTTTTGCGAGTTGAAGGCGTAAATCTGTCCGGTTTTTGTAATTCAAAGATGTGAAGGGTAGGAGGTCTTAGAAGTAAAAACTTTTGACTAACTTTTTAGAGGACTTTCTATAGATAGTAAGTGAGTTCCTTAAGTCGTTTCATAAACTTTTGACGTGTCTAAGTATGGGAAATGAGCTTGTACAATTGGTATATACTGGTTGAGTGCTTTTGAGAGCATTGTCTAGTAAAAGTAAACTTTTAGAGGTGTCTAGAAGTATCACTTGCATAGATTTTTCTTGCGTGTCATAACATGGTTATGTAATAAATTTTAACTCGGGTGTTTTCTAAACATTATTTTCGTATCTTCTAAACTTTTGCGTCCCGTTATAGTAGGTCTTGGATGACTTAAAGTTGCTTGATTTTCTGTTGTTACTACTCAGCCCTCAAGTTCCGTGTTGATTCACCTTATAGCTAAGTTGAGTTCATATCCCCTTTTACTACTTGTACATTGTTTCAAAACGCGGGGGTGAGCTTATCATGTTGGAACACAAGCTTTTAAATTGTATGCCATCCAGAAATATATGTTGCCAGATGAATTCATTGATATTATTGCTTTTAGTATATAGCCTTAAGTTTCCTCTCTTGATCAGAACCGTTAATTTTCCCATATACTTTGTGCTAAGAACGAATGTTGTGGGTGGATCTATCGGGATTGACAATCCCCGTCTTGTATTACTTTGATGCATTTCATTTGTTTGTACTTGAGTATTGAGGCTAAATACTTACTAGAGGAACTTACAATGATTGTTAAGCTTCGGTTTCATGAACTAAATAGCAATAATATATACAATGACTATGGATAATGTACATAGTCATCCCCCATTACTTGTTTTACAAACTTTATTGTGTTCCATTACTTAGTTTACTAAACCTATGAATATCACTCAAATTTTGTTAACGAATTTACATGTTTTAATCTCGGGTAATAATGCTGATAGGTGTGTAAACACCCATCCTTTTACCACTTAATTCTGGCTAAAACAAGACCAAAACACGTATTTAATATCATTTGTTTGGAATTATGCGTGGTTTTTGTGTTTATTGTGTTTTCAGAGCCAACCGGATGAATATTGAAGAAAACATGGGATTGCACGGGTTTTACTGAAGAAAAAGACTTGAGATAAAGTCTATTGTCCAAGAGATGCAAAAGATTTGAAGTCACTGGGCCTATTCGAAGATTTATCGAAGAAAAGGACCAAAGATGGAAGATTTATATAAGTCGAAGAAACTCAAGTCTATTTTAACGAAGAAATTAAAAGACGAGTTGAATTTAATCGACGACAAATCCCGAATCAGAATCGAAAACGGAAACTTTTCTGAAAAGACGAAAAGACAAGAAGAACGGGAGAAAGCCCACTCACCAACCAAAAGACAAGGCTATAAATAGCCCTCCCCTCACACATTTAGACGAGTTTTTTTTAGGGAGTCTGGAGTTTTCCTCTCCTCCCCTTTTTTCTCCTTTCTTGTTCGTTTCATCACCATCACCACTAGGGTGATTGGTGATCTTAATCTTTGTTTTTCCAATCTTGTTATTTTAATTCTTGTTTGATCTTGTTAAAACATTAATCATTCAATATAAAGTCTTGTTTAATCTTTCCATTTAATCTTGTTCATCTTCATCTTTATCCTCAAGTTCTTAAGTTTTTATTTCCTTGATTTGATCTTCAAAAGTTGTTGGGATTTGTGTTTTTGTTGATGGGATTTGTAGTTTATGGTTAGTAGATGCTTTGTGTTTAGTTTTATTTAAGATTTGGTGAAAAACTTGGTGATTTTTGGATCAAAAGCGTTTTTCCTTGTTCTTCGGGCATTACTTCTGTTCTGGGTTTCCCAGACTTCCGAACCAAGCAGAACTTCCGAACGAAGCTAAAGTTCCGAGCCAAGCCAAAAAGTTCCGAACGAAGGTGAAACTTCCGAACGAAGGTAAAACTTCCGAACCAAGCAGAACTTCCGAACGAAGCTAAAGTTCCGAGCCAAGCCAAAAAGTTCCGAACGAGTGAACAGTAACTTCCGAATGAGTTTGTCTATTAAAAGTTCCGAACCAATTTTTGAAAATCTTCCGAACCAATTACTTCCGAACCAATTTCTTCCGAATCAAGTTTAGACTTCCGAACCGATTTTCTTAAAGTTCTGAACGAAGCCAAAAGTTCCGAACGAAGCACAAAGTTCCGGATGAACCAAGATGTTCTGAATCAGTCCAAAGTTCCGGATGAGTAATTAAGTTCCGAATGAAGCTAAACTTCCGAACCAAGGTTGAACTTCCGAATCAGTCTTCTTTTAAGTTACTTACTGTTTCTGTTTCTTTATGTCTGTCTTACCCTTTCTCATTATTTCTTAATGTAAGTTTGATTTTAATTCAAAGTTTTGTCAATTATTAATCATTCAATTACTTTTAAATTACTTTTAAATTTAAGTTTAAATTTTCGATCATTTAACATTTAGTAGGTTAGAAAACCAAACCCTTTTATTTAGTAACCAAGAACAATCATTCCGCTAAAGACCGAGATCAATTCGAGAAGATTCCGAGATTAATCTGAACCCATACAAAATCAATGTATCAAATGCTTAATATGCTTGGATGAGGTCCCGCTGGATGTTGGCAGCTTAGCAGTTCTATGTTGTGGTTATGCTTTTGATATAACTAAAGTTGTCAAAATCCTCCGCTTATCTTTTGGTATCTATAAACTTTAAAACCATGATGTAATGGTACTTTATTATGTTTTAAAACTTATGGGACCTATGCTTTAAAACTCTGATATAAGTCTTTTATTACGTCATTTTCGAGTCATTTATAATTCACTGTCACTTGTACCATGACGTGGTACCCCCATGTTGCCTAGTTGTTCCATGCCTGATTTCGAAGGTCTCACACGGTCTCCACCCTTCTGTCTGAAAGATACAACTGGATGGACAAGATATAAAATAAATGTACTGATTTGAATAAGATGGTAACGCTTGATGACTGAAATTTATACCTCTTCTCTGGACGAGCTGGCTTCTCATAGTCGTCTCTCTTATGGAGAATCTCTAAGCTACGTGCCGCGTCTGCCACTTGTGACACATTGGTGAAAGTGGCACTAAGTAGCCGATCAGCAGTCGAGGAGTGAAGAGCCCAGCGAAAGTGCTTCGCTTGCTCCTCAGCTGTACCTTTAGTAGCGCCCAGAAATCCAGCTAACTTGAGGAACCTCTGCATAAACTCTGTGTTGTTCTCACTAATTCTCTGACAAATAGCATGGTAGTCCCTCTTTAACCGTTCATGTTCAGCCCTTGGGAAGAACTGATTATAGAACAGTTCCTTGAATTACACCCAAGTCAAAGCAGCCAACCATAGATCACATCCATTTGCCAGCTTGTATGCTATCCACCAATCTAGTGCATCGCCTTCGAACTTATAGCAAGCCAACCGTGCCTTGTAAATTCCATCACAACCCATGGCATCGAAGATCTTCTCCATGTGTGAGACCTAGTTCTCAGCATCAGATGGGACCTCAACTTTCTCAATGTCCTAGGCTTCTATTTGTTAAATCTCTTAAACCATGTGTGTAGAGTAACAGGTGGATGAGGAGGAGGATTGTTCTGATGACTAGGTCCAGCTTGGAATTCAGCCCGAACTTCTGCTTGGATATTATGGAGCATGGTCAACAGAGCTGCTCGGACAGTTGCATCCAATTCTTGATCATTTCATGTGTTGACCATCTGACAGTTTCAAAGAGGAAATTGATTAATATGATTAGAAACATAGGATAAACATAAAAGATGCATGAAGAGTTTATGAAGGCATAGCCAACGAAAACAGCCATTGGCAATGGTGGACGCCTATGGGCCGGTCCACAAGACTAAATTGACATTAGCAAGGGTGAATGTCTATGAGTCGGTTCACAAAACAAAATTTGCAGAAAAGCACATGAGACTAAATATGGCCAGTCCTATACCAACCATTACTTAGTCAAAAACTTAAGAAAACAATGATGCATGAAATGAAATTTACTGCTAGTTTAGGAAGACTCTGGTGACTACCCACTAGTCACAAGTCAACTTTAAGAGCCTACAGGTCGAAACCTTGGCTCTGATACCATAATTGTAACACCCCACTTGGATAAGTGGACCGTTACGTAGTAACTATGGCTTGTCATCAAAGCATGCAATGTAAATGTCTAAAACATTAAATGACCATAAAGGAAAGCGGAAACAAACATCGATTCCAAACATAAGCTCCACACACAATGCATAAGTAAAGAATGTATGAAAGGACTAAAAAATATCCAGCAAAGCAAAAGTATGTAAATGCATTAAAAAAAGTGAAGACAAGGGAGCCTCCATCCAAATGCACGTACTCTTGAGATCCTAGCTTTGCCCTTTAGTACCTATCGTATTGGGACATACAAAGAAATACGACTGAGCAATACTCTCAATGTGCGGATATATGACAATGAAATGTAAAGCATAAACATAAGCATGAAATGAAATGAAGTACATCAGAATAAGTGTCAGTCCTGGAAAACCTGGTGTAAGTTTATAAACTAGTTTATATTCTAGAAAGAATTATGTTTATTTTATACTGAAAACTGTATTTTAAATATGCCAGGAGCCCATATAGGTCATGAAGTATCAACGTGCATGGATATTTAGAGGGATGACCCCATCCTGAAATTAGAGGGGTTTCCTCTAATTACAATAGTATGGGTTGGAGGGATCAGCTCCATGTAACAGATGCAAGGCACACACCGCAGTTACCATGTAATCTTGTTAAACTTGTCCTAGGATGCACTCATTCGCCCCACATGATAATAATATAATAGGCCAAATAACTGAAAGGGACGCCGCGAGCAATCACTCTCACCGCGGAAGAGTCATAACACCAGTGCCTCTAGTGTTATGGTTATGGTACCTCCATAACTAGGTGGAACTAGCATGCATGTATGTAGCTCAGGCAAAATCTAAAATGTTAATCACAAGTTACTGTTTAGTTTAAGTAAACTACCTGGGAAAACAAATGGCTGCAAATGGGGAAATGCTAAGTATAGGAAGAGAGTGTCCTTACTGAAGGACGGAATATCCATACCTTATGTCTAGTAATGAAGATGAAAACGAAAGTGGAAGATCACTCCGACTTCACGATAGCTACATTATGAAAGGGACATGAATAAGTGGTCTGTTTAACTTATGTTTACTGATTATTAGCTTACTTGGCGTGTTCATTACTTATTATACTTGTTCTGTTTTATCATGTGATTCTTAGTGTTTCATGTATTTTAGATTAGTGTATTTCATGTTTTATGTGTTATAGTACTTGTTATAACATAATAAGTAACTTTCTAAAAATAGCAGGTTTCTATATATAATAACTTTCCAAAAATATCAGGTTTCCATATATATTAACTTTCCAAAAATAGCAAGTTTCTTTAAATAGTAAATTTCCAAAAATATAAAGTTTCCATAATTTGTAAGTTTCTAAAAATAGAAAGTTTCCATATTTAGTATGTTTCCATAAATAGCATATTTCCATATTTAGTATGTTTCCATAAATAACATGTTTTCATATTTAATATATTTCCGTAAATAGCATATTTCCATATTTAGTGTATTTCCATAATTAATAATAAGCTTATTAAATAAGTAAAACGATATAACCTATAGTTTTAATAAGAATATTATATGCCATGATTATTATATAGTAAAGTTTAATTATATATAATAATTAGTCTTAACATATGATTATTAATTAATAATAACAATACATGATATCATAAGTAATTATTAATTAATAATATTACATAATTTTAATAATTAAACTTGACCTTAAATGACTTATTATATAATTAAATTAAACCATGTTATTAGTTTAATTAAACCTTTGTTAAAATGAATTTAAATTAATTAAGCTAATGTTTTCTTAATTAATTAAATGTACATAAATAATTATGCTAGTAATTATTTTATTCTAAAGTTTATTTAAATAAAATATACATAAATTATATCATAGTTTTTATTTAAATAAATTATAACATAAGTCTTGGTTATTAATTAATTTAATTTAACCATGTATTAATTTAAACTAATAAATAAAAATAAAATAACATGTTTTTTTAAAACTTAACCAAACACACCCCTTGGTGTGTTTGATGCTAACCAAGCCCCATCAAGGCCCCACCGAGACCATGGAAGGTCTCGATTTCGCCTCGAACACAAAAGGTCACCACAGCCAGAGCTGTGGCTTGCTGCCGACCACCACCACCAGCCATTGGCAACACAACCGGTGCCCCTGTTGGCCCCATGTTTACCTCGGCCTCCGCCGGGTCCCCCTGCTGTGCACATAGTTCCCATCGAGACCTTTGAAGGTCTCGGTTTCCACTGGTTGCCCAACAGTCCCCACCGTGGGGCTGTTTGGGTTGCGGCTGCCAAGAACAAACACACGGGCCGACCCCTTGTGGGGTGCGACTGTGTGATCCGAACCACCACCGAGACCAATCTTTGGTCTCGGTTTGCGTGAACCCGAAACAAACCAAACTTTTACCCGATCCCATGTTTAGTCTTGTTTTAATTACATGTTTCTTACTTGTTTTTAATGATCGAAAAACATAGAACGTAATTAAATAAAAAGTTTAAAGGATTGATGATACCGTATGCGTGATGGATTAAGGATTTGGAACACAAACACAATACCGTTATTAATCAAAGATCAAAAAGCCAAAAAAATCGTCCTTGTGTGTTTGTTGATGCCGCGACCAAAAGGAGAAGAACAAAAGGTTTTAGGGTTTTGTTATTTTCTTGTAAAAGTGAATATATGAAATCCCCTGATGTTTTAATTTGTTAAGGACTATCATTGTTTAATGGGTTGGGCCAAAGCTCTTCCATTTTCTTTCTTTTGGACGCCACATACAACACACACATATACATTTCGTTTTGATTTCCGTGCTTAATTATTTATCGTGTGTGTTCGTATTTTAGGGTTGTATTTTATTTCTTGTATATTTTAAGTATTATACGTAAATACTTATCATGTATTAATAATAATATTAATATACGTAATACTTGTAAAAATTAATTAATATACGTAATATTCGTATTAAATGTTCATGATTCGTGTCGTATATTAATTAACTAAAAATTTTTGATTTAACCGTATTTTCATGCATTTAATGGTCTAAGGTATTTTAAAGTGGGTTTTACAAATTAAATGAATAAGAAACAATATCACTGAAATTGCCCAAAAGCGGGGGAGGGTTGTCATCGAAAATATACAGTTCCTTAACCTCCAAATGACCCACCAAGTTGTGCAAAAAACGATTTCCAATAAGTTCTTAGACTTTGAAGAAAGGCGAATGGACGAGAACCACAGGTTCCAGTTCGAAAAAGAGTTCCATTGTTGCCAGTCTAAGTCCCATCACCGACATACACGACGCATAGTAGCTCTAGCCAATTCACATTGGAACAAAATATGATGAATATCCTCTTCGCACGATTGACACAACGGACGATATGATGAATCTAAAATTACCCCTCTACGGCTAAGATTGTCTCTAGTAGGCAGACAATTACGACGAGCCCGCCAAGAAAAGATATTAATTTTAATAAGGATAGACTTTACCCATCTAGTAGGCTCTAGATATGACGGAGATATATATCGTCAATATAGTTTCGAGACACTTTGACACTAAAATCGCCATCATCAGATAAATCAAACACCCAACGATCATCGGACGAAGACAAGGACGCTGAATTCATGGCCGAACGAAGATCTGAGAGTTAACGTTGTTCGATGCCCCCCAACAGATATTTGAAAATAGGAATCGACTAGAACCACCAATTTATCTGCCACCATAATACTTTTGTCCAACTCAAGCGCAAACAAACGAGAAAAAATATCTTTAAGAGGAGTGTCACCCTTCCAAACATCAAACCAGAACCGAGTACTTGAGCCATCACCTATACGAATAAAACAATGAGAAAGGAAGTCGAAACCTTTGTCCTTAAGCAAGTGTACTTCCCTCAGAATAGAACACCAAGTAGAAGACATACGGACCGAATGTGAGTCAATAGAAGGACCATACAACAATGCTTGGATAACACGGGACCACAGTGAACCATTTTTAGACACAAACCGCCATATCCATTTTAAAAGGAGAGCCCAGTTAAGAGCATGAAAACTCGAGATGCCCTCCATTATCCTTCGAAGCAAGAACCTTGTCCCAAGCCACCTAAGTGATATTATTTTTTGTCGGATTAAAAAACTTGTTGCGAATACCTTCCATCACTAATCGAGATGTAACTGAATGAATAGAGATGCAAAAATAATTTTATTTCTCATTCTTTTCACTTTAAGTTTCTTATTAGTCCTACCCTTTGATAATCAACATATATATTTTATATGAGCGCGAGCCTTTTAAATAAGGGCTTGTTTATGAGTTGCTTCTTTTATATGGCTGGTGCTTAAACTTAATAACACAAATGTCTGGTTACGCTGGTCCAGTCTGATGTGTAATAGCTCGTTCTTAGTTGTCTAGATCTTCTAACATGTTACATCGAGTCATTTTGAAGATAAATCATACACACGCAATAGTACCATTAACAAAACACCTCATAGGGTACAAGCTAAAACCAACAAGCATGAAGAAACACAATTATTGGGCTACTCACATAAATCATTATTTCAGTTTTTGAAGACGATTTATGTTCAGTTGATATAATCCCAGTTATAGGTAGGGTTGTAAAGAAGTAGAGCCGTAGAGGAACACGGATGGAGTTTTTTTTTTCAAAATCGTTCTTTTAATTTTAGTTGGACAATAAACATTCACGACCACTTGAAAGAACGATATTTTTTGTTTATATTAGTTATTAAGAAATAAATAAGATTGTTCGTGTTTATTCATTAAAGACACTAAATAAATGGACATGAACACTCGAACTTATATAAACATAAAAAATTACAATAATTAGACAATATTGTGTTTTATAAGCGTTATTTTGTTTAAGTAAAGCGGTGCAAACTACTATATAATAAAAAAGAGACGATAAGTGAACATAAACGGATACTCTATGCTGTTATAAATGAATGAATAACGGACGTCCACGAACAATACTTTTGTTAAATGTTCATTAGTTTACTAGAGACAAATATAAAATGTTCATGTTCGTTTAGTTAATAAATAAACACACATAAACAAGCATTTCATTGGACGAGTGTTTTAAAACCCGAGTTGACCCGTCTGGTTAAATTGGTTGAACTGTGATCCGTTCGAATGACCGGACTCCAGTTTTAAGCGAAAAATCTGGTTAAATTGTGACTCGGTAGCTTGACCAAGCCAATTAAAAACCAATTTTTTTAAACATTGGCAAAAACACCTCTTTGCTCAATTTTGTAGCGAAATACGGCTGCATAAGGTGTTCTATTTGTTTATATGTGACTTTGGTTCGATCCTATATAATAAATTCGAACCTATAGTGGTTACGGTAGCGGTACCAAATTATTTACTTTATGACATACTGACTACTCTGATTAGCTTCTTGATCATAAAGAGAAAAGGCTCTTATCTTCAGTATCCCACCATCCAGCATTCCAGCCTTATGTCACAACATCAACTTCTAGTGCCACCACCATTTTAATATAATCGGATACCAAACTGAAATTATAATGTGCTATAGTACCGATAGACATTCCAAATTCGAAGGGTTTATGGTCACCGAAATCGTCAAAACAAGTTTGGAGTAAACAGTTTGATATTCATTATAGGTCAGATGTTAGATAGCTGAATAAAATTGAAGGACTTTTGACACAATTTGTTCTGGTTTATCATATCCTTTCAGCCAGTTATCTCTATATGTGACTGATTGGTCCTGGTCAAATCTTGCAACAGGAATTCTGAAATGAAGAGACAAATTATATGTTGAAACCAATACCGGAAGGCTCAAACCTAATACTTTGATTAAAATTTGTTATCAATGGATATATCGGTCGATTTCAAGTCATGGTCTATTTTTGGAAAGCCAAATTTCAATTCAGGACCTTACTTAGGAGAACTATTTCTTCAATCTTGACATGGTTTTATAATCTGCAATTTGTAAATTGCAAACTTTTCAGCACCAATTAAACAAAATCGAGATATTGTTAGAAAATCACTCTCTTTAAGAAAATTATGTTACATCATATATACGGAGTATACAGAGTACTGATACTGAAAACCAATTGTCAAAACAGAGTGAGCAAATTAATTAACTACTGCGACAAACTAGACGAAAGCCAGTAGTCAATCTGATGTTAGTCATGAGCATGTAGTTAGCATAATAAACGGACGCTGAATTCTACTTAAATCCTACATATTTATACTTAATATACATGATGAACCAAAATGAATGAACACACTTTTTTTTCTGAAAATATGCAGAACAAATGGAAATTTCATGCATAATTATTGTTTATTTGTTTTTGCATTCGGACTAGAAGCACAGTATAGATGTTTCATTTGAAGTTTATTTCTATTTGTACAGAATAATAACGTACCATTATGCTCATACAGTATATAGAGAAAGATTTATACATTTCCGAAAGAAAAGAGAGCTTATACATGCATAGAGAAAAGAAGGCTGGAATGATCAAGTATGTATATGAATACCGATAGTCACAACCAAAATAGTATATATACAAAAATACAAGATAGCATGGATTAGAACCGCAATGGCGCTGGTGTACATGTTCCCAAACTCTATCACCCTTGTGCGTGCTGGCATCTGGAATAGCAACCCTGGCGACAATAAGATAAACATAGCCACTGCTACAACGGACGGCCCCAAGTCTATATGCATCGAATTGAGCATGTCTAACTTACTAATCAAACCACCTGCAGACTATAAGTAGAAGTTAGTGATATATGTAGTTTAATTACTTAGTGAGGAAGGGAAAAAAGGGGCGTGTTTTATGGAGGGTGGTGGGGGACATTAGCTAACCTTTATAATCTAAATTGCAACCTTCTTTTTCATCATCAAATTGCAATAAGAGAAGAAACTTTATTTGATCATTTCCATTGCTTTTGAAGCACCCAAAATGTGGTAGAGATTGGGTTTTAATATTTAAAGTAATAAAAAGCATTTCTGCCTACTGATCTTTAGTCACCAACTATATATGTTGTGGTTCCATCTATTCGAGAGATGTGTGTCTGTATTTTTTTCGAACAGTTGAATATATTGAAAAAAAAGCCTATGTTTAATTTCTGGATTCGGCATTTGTCATGTTTTTGGATTTCGGCCTTATAAGTCTATATCATACTTGATGAGGTATCTCTCAGTTAAAAAGATGGGAGATTGGACACCCGTTATTATAGGGGTGTTACTATTCGTGCTATTAACGCCTGGATTACTATTTCAACTACCTGCTAAGGGTCGAGCAGTGGAGTTCAACAACATGCAAACGAGTGGAGTCTCCATCTGCGTTCACATGATGATCTACTTTGGAGTCATTACCATCCTGCTCGTCGCAATTGGTATTAGTATCAACATAGGCTAGTAAAGCTAGTTATTTGGTGTTGTCACAAATCATTTTGGGAAAACTCATGGTAGATATTGTTTTGTTAGTTATGATATAATTAATTATAATCGCATATTATAGTTGAATTTGCCATAATAGATGCATTTCGTTTGAAATGTGGAGGTAAATTTCTTCTCATCCTTTCCATTTCTATTCTTCTTCAATTCCCACTGTATCACATCTAATCTATACTAGGTTTTTATTTTATACTTATGTTTTCTGGTTCATGTTAAACACATGGAATACAATATATTTAATTGTATTACATGTGACCATATCTATCAATTTACAAGATGATAAAAAAATGTATATTCTCTTGTTAATAAAAAGAAGTAAAATTTGGGACACGAGAGCTACCAAAATCACGAACCTATAGTTAAACACTAGTTTATTTTTATGCATAGCATGAAACTTAATTTGTTTATTTAAAAGAAATGGTTCATCAAATTTTTTATGTATTACAAAATCAACGATATCTAATCTCGTCTTTTATGATGTATGAAAAATTTGCTGCATAATGATACCATGTGTTACACTTGCTGCATAATGATACCATGTGTTACACTTGCTGCCTAACACCTAACAGTAAAAGGTGTCACGACTAACTTTCTCCTCTTCATTTATGTCATCTCAGCGCTACATCATCTCAACTAACAAAAAAAAAACACCAACTAAACACTTCCACTCACAACTAGTCTCTTCCCACCACTCACTCACAAAAAACCAACTAAAAACATGTCGGCCCCGATTTTCTTCCTTCTTCCTCTCGTTGAAATCTGGCGAATGGCTTACGGCGAGGAGAGGGTCGGTGTCACGGCGAGCACCGACGAAGGTGCCACCTCGGACCGGCGAGGATCCCTCGCCGTGACACTGTTTGCTCTAATTGGCTACTTGGTATTACACAGTCACACGTAAAACATCATTATCACATAGCATACTTATTGAATATAAAAATGCGTATCATGTTGGACACACAACCTCAAAAGAAACTCTTTAAGAATGACATGTACTAAGCCATATATATCTTTATGCATTATACACCCTTTTTTAATTTTTTATATAGTTATGCCACTCTTAGTTAACATCCTTTTTATTTATTTATCTAGCATTATCTTTCATTCGTTCTTAAAGTCATAATCATAAGTTGATCATAACTATGATAAATACATACAATGATTACTACAGTTTCTATGCTTTTCCAACTTATATGAATTTTATATCATAGCCTTTTAATTATAAGAAAAACTATGATAATAAAGTATTGGTTATTTCGATTTGTTAGAGCATATGCAATGGTAGCTTTTCAAAAGACTTTTTACTATTACATCAAGTCATTTGAAAGGCTTTTACCATTGTAGCAATAGCTTGATGAATGACTTTTCAAACAATAGCTTGGTGCATACCAAGTGTTTGACACAATTTTGAACAAGTGATTGTCAATTAATGTTGAGCTAGAAAAGCTTTTGGAAAGCTTTTATGCATTGAAGCTTGTTTTTATAAATGACTTTATAGAAAATGAAATTTATGATAAAATTAATGCTAGTTAAAAGAAAAAGTCATTATAGGTTGGAAGCATTGCATATGCTCTTAGGTAAACTTTTTAATCAAATTGCTCGAGCTAAATGTCGTTGTTACGTATCTATCAAAATGTATAGTAACTCGTGTTTTTTTTCTCTATTTATCGGCCATATATATATTCATAAACGATTTACTTACCTTGGCATTAAAGTTGGTTGTTCTATGTCTAAAGCTGATACATGAGAGAAGGTGATTCAAAAGGTATGTTCTCGTCTTTCTAAATGGAAAATGAAGTGCCTATCGATAGGTGGTCGTCTAACTCTTCTTAAATCGGTGTTGAGTTCTATTCCGGTTTTCCATTTATCTATTTATAAAGCTCCTCAAACTGTTCTAAGTAAGCTTGAATCGATTCGTAGAAAATTTTTCCACGGGCATACTCTTAACAGTAACCAAGCTTGTTGGATTAAATGGTCCAAAATTTTAGCTTCGAAAGATAAAGGTGGTCTCGGTGTTTCTAGCTTATTTGCATTAAACAGAGCTTTAATGTTAAAATGGGTTTGGCGGTTTTATGACCAGAGTCCATCTTTGTGGGCTCGTATTATTAAGGCGATTCATGGCGAAGATGGGAAAATCAGAAAAAACATTAAGGTGTGTAAGAATTCTAGCTGGCTGCATATTGTGAAAGAAATGGATGCTCTAAAAGTGATAGGTATAAACGTTATGGACATTGCGTCTCAAGCTTGGCGATGGTTCCACAATTATTTTTTGGCGTGATCATTGGATAGGTAACGATTCCTTTAATAACCTTTTCCCCCATTTGTTTGCTCTTGAGAATGTTAAGGATGTTACTGTTATATCGAAGATAGCAGGTAATGGGTTAGACAACTAGTTCCGTCGGACTCCTAGAGGTAAGCTTGAACAGGCTCATCTTTCTGAATTAAGGGATCTGACTGTAAATGTTAATTTGCAGCCAATTGCAGATAGGTGGACATGGACTCTCAATGATACAGGAGATTTTTCTGTTGCTTCTTTAAGAAGGGCGATAGATATTAACTACTTACCTGCGGTTTCTTCAAAGACCCAATGGATCAAAACCGTCCCCATCAAAACTAATATTATCGTCTAGAAATTGAAACTTGATGCTTTTCCCTCTCGATTCA
Organism: Glebionis coronaria; assembly: GCA_025667525.1. NCBI lineage: Eukaryota > Viridiplantae > Streptophyta > Magnoliopsida > Asterales > Asteraceae > Glebionis > Glebionis coronaria. The sequence goes on from CM046880.1 coordinate 345,174,253, forward strand.
ATATGTCTCGTCGAGGTATCTCTTTGAATTCCATTGATTGTCCTGTTTGTGACACAAGTGTCGAAACATCCGATCATTTGTTTTTTGCTTGCAACCTGGCCTCTCACCTTTATACAAAGATTTGTCACTGGTGGAATCTTCCTGTTTTCGTGGGTAATTCGCATGAAGAATGAAAGACTTGGTTATTATCTCTGCGTCTACAGTTAAAGACTAAAAACATAATCGAAGGCATTTTCTATGTTACTTGGTGGCACATTTGGACGTTCAGGAACAAGACTCTTTTTTAAGACAAGAAGCCCTCAAAGGCGATTATATTTGATGATATTATTTCTAGATCTTTTTATTGGTGTAAGTTCCGGTGTAAAAGGTACGTTTAGTTGGAACGATTGGCTTAAAGCTCCTTACCTTGTAATGTTTTAATGCTAGCTCCTTGCTAGTATTCTTTAATAAAATTTGTCGTTCAAAAAAATATTCATAAACGATTACGTATGAAATAGTATAGTTTAGTGAGATATTTAACTTGTACAATATTAATAAGTTTTGGGGCATTTTTATCTATAACTTGCGTGAAAGGAAAGTGATAAAAGTCTAGCATTGCATGTTTCTCAAAAGGATAATAAAATAACTTTTGAGACATTTTTCCGGTAATATGATTTTTTTTAACAACAAATTTTATTAAAAACTAGCAAAGAGCTAGAAAATTATAAAAAAAACTCTAAGAAGGTTTTGTAACCAATTGTTTCATAAAACATTACAAGATTTGTTCATCGAAGAGAACCATCTAAAAATTGAATCAACAATATAATCAAATAAAACACAATGTTTGGGCATTGAGGATCAAAGATCTGTCTGTTACGAAATCTCCACAAGAACCAAAAGGCAACACCACATATAACCTCCAGGAGAAAAGGTCATATTATCAATCCAAGAGTAAACGTCCCGAATGTGACTAGGTGCAGGGGCACAATGTCCAGCCATCCAAAAACCTTATGCCATACGTCAGTAGCGAGAGAACAAAACCAAAGGGAGTGATTGGTTGTTTCGATGCTAGAGTCATAAATAGGGCAGGTGAGCGAGTCTAAAGTAATCCCTTTACGGCTGAGATTCCATCTGGTAGGGAGGTTGGCCCGCAAAGATATCTATACAAAGATGTTAATCTTTTTCGGAAGATATCAACTTCATCTAGTGGCTAAACGCCTATCCGAGAAGATGTAGTTTTCGATGTAAACACGAGTATGCTTGACTGTGAAAGGCGTACCTAGAGACCAAACCCAAGAGTCTTCTTCGCCACATAGCGAGCACGACTCTAACATGTGGAGGAGGTTAGAAAGTTGTTGCGCATTAGAGCCACCAGTAATCAACCGAGACCAGGACAAATCCCACCCATTATTCCAATAGTCTCTAATCGTACAATCTTTGTTCAAGCAATACGGAAAAGGCGGTGATACAAATATTTAAAAGACAAATCACGCAACCAAATATCGTGCCAGAATTTAGTAGAACCACAATTACAAACCTTCTTTATAAGAAAATGGTGAGGGATGGCCCCTTTTACTTCCAGGGAGTTTATAGAATGCACAATGCGACCCCAAACACCTTGATCGCGAACATAGCTATAAAAAGAGTTATCCTCACCGTTTTCACCATGGATGGATTTAATTACACGAATCCATAAGGCTTGAGGACTATTGAAAAACGTCATCTTCAAAAAAATTCACGCGCTCTTGTGCATAAAATTCATACCGGATAGTCTTTTATACGCGAGAAACCCGAGTCATTAAATCCTTATCATTCTACCCACTCAAAACATTCATTTATTCCAAAAGTGAATTATTATTTATATTTCTCGATTCATCGGGGTCCACTTTCCCGTCAACATGTTCTAGGTGCGAGTCAGATATTTTTTGGTTTTGGCAACGGCTTTGTATGAGTTGGTAACCTTGTACCAAAAGGTGTCATTTTTTTACCCCACCAAATTTAGGATCCTCAGATATTTGAATAGAATATTCGACCAAAGAAACTCTTCGTCGTCTGTAACACCCCTAATTTCGGGTCATAGCAGCGGAAGGATCATTGGGTGTTACTAACATGATTCAAGCTCATTATCATAGAAAATGGCTCAAAACGAGTCATTTTGTTAAAACATCCATTCATTCATTATTTAAAAATAAAACAGTTCACACACGGTCCCAAATGGTTTTAAAGTTTACACAACATAACAAACGATAAAGTTTCTTTGAATGGACATAGTTTAGAAAAGCGGCCAAAACATTTCAAAAATGCAAGCTACACGAAACCGCCTTCCTTGAGTGCCTTCTTCATGGACCTGAGATAAAACATGTTATAAAGTCAACAAAATTTGCTGAGTGAATCTATAGAGTTTAAAGTTAAATAAACGAACACAAGTATTCTGAATAAACCTTCCATAGTTGACAATCATGTGGATCGGACATAATCATCGTTGTTATTACATAAGCCTCATGACATTGAACGTTAACATATATTATTTCAGCCCAACACACATAGCCAAGTGCGTATATTTCTCTTATACAAATGCATCCGATGTTTCATTACTAGTGTTTCATTACAGCACGCGATAGCTAGTCGCGACCGGACTGGGCGTCACCCTGATAGATCTATCCATAGTATTAGCGTTCATTAGATTAACAAATCATGATTCCATGGGTCTTTGAGGTTATAAGCTAACTTATATAAATAAATTTCATCTAAGCATACAATCGGGTCCCTTGTGTTCTATTTTAAAACAAGCATGTTATCCCCCTCGCGGGTTTTAAAATTCTTTACAAGATAGTATAAAAGCGAGGCTATGGACTCACCTTAGTACACGAGTAGTAATGAGACGATCGCCGACGATAAGTGATGCCCGTCAAATACAAAAAGCGCAACCTATCAAATAAGGCGCGCTCGTTAATAAATGACTCAAGTATAAACCATACTTAAATAATACAAAACTTAAAAGTACAAAACCATGATAATCCCAAAAGAGTAACAATACAAGTATACTTCTATACCCTTTTATATGTTTATTCTATTAGACTATACCCTCGATAAAAATATGCCGGCACATACCAAATGTACAAGCTCATTTACCCTACTTAAACAAATCCTTTTTCGACGAAACTTGGTGACAAACTCACACATAACCTAAACGAGAGTCACTTCAAATTTCATTCAAAAATATTTCTTCTAAGACCTTCTGCCCGACACATCTTTGTGTTATAAAAACCGGACAGTTTTACGCCTTCGACTCACAAAACCATTTTGATTACTCTAAACAATTCCGTTTACAAAGCCAACACTCGGGTTTGAAAATAGACTCACAATCTGAGGTTTAGAGACTTACAACAGCCTTTGACTATTTTTAAAACTCATTCTATAGTCTCTGAGATTCGATCTAAATATCGGCAACAACTTCGAATTGTGTCGATACTCGTCTCCCGGTACACGAATAATCAAACTATTGTAACTTCGCGCTCGTTTGGAGTTGGAAGCTCTACTTTATATCAAATCGAAGCTAAAGAAATTCTCTACAACACTATCCAATTAGTTTAACAATAACTAAATATTAAGATCCCCAAAAACAGCCTACAAGTCACTGCCCTAATTTACCTCATCAAAAATCATACAAAAACAATTTAACAAATAATTCCAACCACTTTTCTACTCATCTTAATCCTCTAATATCAACATATATGTATCCTAACACTTGTATGCATTAAATAGATTAAAACTCAAAAATCAAAAATAAATTTTCTTCAACAAAACTAAAAGATCTACACATGATTATCTCAAGATAACACATGCATGATCATCTAAACATCATATCAACATAAGATCATAACAAAATCAAAAACTTGTTGCATGTGGAAATTTTTTACATACATATGATCATCTTTGAATTATAAGAGGTGGTCTTGTTTTATTTTTGAATGATTCAAAGTAAAAATCAAAATATTTTGATGTATATTGGGCTAGGGGTGGATGGAAATTGAAGAACAAGAGAGAGGGTGGAGAATTTTTTTTATTAACTTGTTTACTATGTGAAAAAAAATAGGTGGAAGTTTATATATGGTGGGTGGAGGGCTAGTTTTGCCAAACTTGCATTCTTGTGGACCAAAAAGCAATTAAATAATTTAAAGGGTTGAAAATGACTATTAGTCAAATTTGAAAATATTTACGTGACTTGGGTTTCGTAAAAATACTTCTCAAAAGTTAAAACGCTTCTTAAATATAATAATATAGCTTCGACACGAATTAAAACGTAATTAAATCGAAAACGTCGAAAATATCAAATATCGAGACAATCGATAATAAAACATAAATTTTTGGACATCCGTCGGTATCGCGATTACTAATAGTTCTTGTCACTCGTTAAAACGTAAAGCACGAGAAATAAAGATAAATACAATAAAATCATTCTTATAATAATTTTGAGAATATAGTATCGATACCAAACGTATTCCTTGCCGATTTTCATCTAATCGACATTCTTATGCTAAGTTTCAAGTCATAACCTTCTTGGTTAGCCGATAATTTAAAATTCTAATTAAAGTAAACACGTAATACGTAATAGTCGAGATTAGAATAACGGTCTGAAATTGACGGATTGTCACATTATCCCCACCAAATTAGGATCTTCGCCCTCGAAAATCAACTTGCGTTATTGCCTGATCGCTTGTTGAAATCAAAGAGGTGTGGGTATTTCTTCCACATTTGGTCTTCTCTTTCCCAAGTATACTCCGGTCCTCTCCAAGAGTTCCATCGAACTTGACAATAGGAATTCGGATTTGCTTCAGTTGCTTGACCTCGCGATCCATGATCTCAATTGGTTCTTCAATAAAGTGTAACTTTTCATCAACCTTAACTTCGTCCCACGGTATAACGAGTTCTTCATCAGATAAACACTTCTTCAAATTTGATACATGAAAAGTGTCATGAATCCCATACAGTTCTTGTGGTAGTTCAAGCTGGTATGCCACAGGACCTACTCTTGATATGATCTTGAATGGTCTGATATAATGAGGACTCAACTTCCCACGTTTTGTTGGGAATTGGATTTGATGAGACAAAACATAAAATAATGAAACAAGAGGACTTATATGCAAATATCAAAGACTACAAGAATATGGATAACTTCTACACAAGGAAAAAGACTAAATTACAAAAGATGGAAGGACTTCATTGTAATTAGATTTCTTGTAAGAGAAGTCTTGTATTCTAGTATATAAAGAATACAGGACCGTAGGTTTCATTCATTTTCTTGTTCTTACAATGTAAACCTAAAGTGTGAGTCGTGTGTTGTAGGCGTGAAGTGTTTGTAACACGCCTAGGTTGTTAGTGTTAACGTTTAATGAGAGGTAAATGTTGGAAAAGAAACATCTTGTTTATGTGTCATGTTCTTATTCCGCTATGTTTATCATATGAACATGATGCATATCCTAGTAGCTCAAAGATCCGTGAATCTATAGGATTCCACAATTGGTATCAGAGAACACACAAACAAATAGAGCTTGTTACCAACAAAGTCTGGGATCAACAAGTGGTATCAGAGCTTGTTGAGAAACTTTAATCTAAAAGAATACAACAACCCTAAATCACCAAAACCCTAATTTTCACAAAACCCTAAAAACATCATGTCTACTCCAGAAGTAACCTCCTCCTCCTCAAACCACAACATCAAGATTCCCACGCTAGATCCATACAATTTTGAGCTGTGGAAGTTCAACTTTGAGCAATATCTGTAAATCCATGACTACACTCTCTGGGAGATTATTGAATACGGAAACACATTCAATAAAGCTCAAAAGATTGCAGATGCCATTGCTACAAGATCAGCTGTTCAAGGATGCTCTAAAGCAGATAAGAAAGAAAAACCTGAAGATGGTAGAGCTGTGTCTGTTGAGGACATATCAATGAGAAGGGTTGATATGAAAACCCTAAGCATTCTGAAACTCTCGTTGGGACAAGAAAATCAGCACAAATACAGATGTTATGAGTCTGCAAAAGACCTTTGGGCAGCCCTTGAAGTCGCCTATGGTGGTAATGCTGATACTGTGGAAGAGAAAAGGAAGCAACTCTTACATGAGTATGTTGTTTTTAAGGCTCAATCTAATGAGAAGTTAAGTAGTGTGAGAAGCAGACTTCTTGACATTACAAGCAAGATGTCCTTCATGGGGACAGTAATTGGTGATGTTGACATTATTGCTACTTTTCTTAAAAGCCTTGGTGATGCATGGAAGATTGAGTCAAGATCTATAATTGCCAACAACACTCACAAAAGTTCTACTTCTGATGATGTCTACAACAAACTGAGGCTGTTGGAGAATGAAACTCTTTTAGAGCATGGAAGTAAGACTACCAATGGAAACATGGCCTTCTTCTCACATAGTGAAGGTCAATTTGATCAGAAGGATTCATACATGCATTCAGTTACTGGATCAACCTGTGTCAACGCTGGATCATATCCTGTTAACGACTCACATTCAGACGCTGACACATACAAAATTGACTCACCAAGAGTTAAACCTGCTGGTATGGATATGGATACTGTGTGTGCATACATTACTTCATTACCCAATGGTTCAGTGATTACTTATGAGGACCTTGAGCAAATAAGTGATGAGCACTTAGAGGAGATGGATATTAAGTGGAACATGGCTGTTGCAAGTATAAGAGCAAACAGATGGAATAGAAGATTCAAGAAGAAGATGAGTTTTAATGCTAAGGACATTGTTGGATTTGATAAATCCAAGGTTGAGTGTTACAATTGTCATCGTATGGGGCAATTTATGAGAGAATGCAGATCTCTAAGAAGATCTGATGCTGGAAAACCCTTAAGCCAAATTGTTAAGGCTCAGGATCCCAAGGCCATGGTGGCAATGCAAGAAATTGATGGTGTTGGATGGGACTGGAGCTATTTGGCTAAGGATGAGGAAGAGGATAAAGCTTTGGTTGCTGAGATAGAAGAAGAAGAGCATGTTCAATATGCTCTCATGGCACACTCCTCATCTTCATCAGACAATGAGGTATATGATGATGCTTTTTGTAGTAAGGGTTGTCGTTTAAATACTTAAAGACTTAACAAAGAGGTTTTAAGATTGTTAGGATATGTGAGTACTGAGAGATGCAAGTTGTCTAACTATCAACTTTCTCTTACTCAAACTGAAAAGACTGTAGTTGAGTATAAGAAAATGGAGTTTGACCTAAAAGATAAAATAAATATCTTAAAACATGATTTAAATGCTAGTACTGATATTAGAAACATCATGGAAAGGGTCAATGCTGAATTACAGGCTAAGTTAGATGAGGCTATTAAGAATAAGGATAATGTAGACCTTAAAATTCAGAGATTTGATAAGGCCTCACAAACCCTAGGAGAATGTGTTAGTAAACAAAGGGATTCTAGGGACATGACTGGGATTGGGACGAAAGAGTATTCTGGTGTTCCACCACCAGCTGGGGACTTCTATGGTGTCCAAAGAAAGGACTTATCTTGGACTGGTTTACCAGAACTCCAAGAAGAGGAATTTATTCCTCCACCAAGAGTCCTCACCCCAGTAGAGGAATATATGCAAAAGTTGACTGATTTCAATGAATGGAAGAAAGCCAACCCTACCTTGTTTGTCAAGGGTGGCATGCTTTGTGATAGCCCAAATGAGTCTACGCCTATCAAAGTAACAAACTCAATCACTGGCAAGACTGTTGACCTTGGCTCAAACGTTGTTAAAAAACATAGCATTAAATATGCAGAAATGTATAGAAATACTAGGTCACCAAAAAGGCAAGTTAGTGATACCAATTGTGGAAACCTTGATAATGGAACATGTTTCTTTTCTTCTAGACCTAGAGTTGTGTCTAGAAAACCCTGTTATACTTGTGGTAGCTTTTCACATTTAGCCTATAAGTGTGTCAACGCTTCCAAGGTCAACGCTGACAAAAGGTCAAACACTGTCAGACCTAAAACTTTTGTGGAGCAAAGTCCACAAGTTGTTAGACCAGCCCCATTCTTTACTAAAGGGTCTAACACCCATGGACAAAGACCTTTTCAGAAGACCAATACATGGTCTAATAGGCAATGGGTTTCTGTAGCAAACCCTAGGTTCAACGCTGACAAGGGTAATTTCAGTGTTGACAAGACCAAATCAAACGCTGACAGAAACGTTGCCAGACCAAATAATGGTAAATATTTGCAACCACAGGGAAAGGGGTCTAAAGCTTCTTCTAGCTTGACATGGAGACCTAAGGAAGTTCAAAACCCTAATTCTAATGGGATTTCTATGACCTGTAACAGATTTAATTATATTTTAAAGGTCATCACAAAACCAATTGGGGTTAACTGGGTATTTCATCCAAACAGGGATGAACAAGGGGTTGTTATGAGAACTAAGTCTGTTCTTGTTGAACAACCAGATGTATCCAAGTCTGCTCAGGCTTGGGTTCCCAAAGAAAACTAATTTGTTTTCTTTATCTGCAAGGCATTCAAAAACAGGTGAATGATTATGGCTATTGGGATAGTGGATGCTCTAGGCACATGACTGGGAAGGAAGATTATCTCACAAACTTCACTCCCATTAAGGATGGTGATAAAGTTTACTTTGGAGGCGGATATGGAACTATCACAGGCAAAGGAACTCTACTCACCAACAACTTGCGTTTTGAAAACGTGTCACTGGTAAAAGAACTTGATTATAATCTTTTTAGCGTATCACAAGTTTGTGATAACAAAAATAAGGTTCTTTTCACTGATACTGAATGCTTGGTGTTGAGCAAGGATTTTAAAATGCCAGATGAGAAATTTATTGACTATAGAACACCTAGGCATAAGGATATTTATAATGTGAATCTTAATGGTATTAGGATGAATAATAACATGTCATGTTTTTATGCTAAAGCTTCAGTTGATGAGAGTAATCTATGGCACAGGAGACTAGGGCACATTAACTTTAAAAATATAAACAGACTTGTAAGACTTGGTTTGGTTGATGGTTTGCCTGAAAAGGCTTTCCATAATGACCAATCTTGTGTTGCATGCCTTAAAGGCAAACAACATAAGGTCTCATTTAAGTCTAAACAAGTGCACTCTAGTTCTAAACCACTTCACTTGCTGCATATGGACCTGTTTGGTCCAACTAATATAGAGAGTTTGAATAGTAAATCATACTACTTTGTCATCACAGATGACTTTTCTAGGTTTACTTGGACTTTCTTTTTAGCTATGAAAAGTGACACTGCTGATACTTTAATTAACTTTATTAACCAAATTGAAAAGAAAATTGGTAATGAAGTTAAGATGCTTAGAAGTGATAATGGTGGTGAGTTTAGAAATAAACTGTTGGATGATTTTTGTGCCAAGAATGGGATTACTAGACAGTTTAGTATTGCCAGAACCCCACAGCAAAATGGGGTTGCTGCGAGAAAGAATAGAACCCTAATTGAAACAGCCAGGACTATGTTGGCTGATGCTCACTTTCCCATTGCTTTTTGGGCTGAGGCTGTGAATACAACTTGTTATGTTCAGAATAGAGCATTAGTCAACAAGATACATAACAAAACACCGTATGAGTTACTTTGGGGAAGGAAACCTAATATTGGTTTTCTTAAACCTTTTGTTTGTCATGTAGTTGTATTAGATACTAGTGATGCCTTAGGTAAATTCAGTGCTAAAGGTGATGAAGGCTACTTCATGGGTTATTCAGTGCAGAGCAAGGGATATAGGGTTTACCTTAAGAAGGAAAAACGTATACTTGAAAAAGTACATGTTAGGTTTTTAGAGAGTAAACCTAGTGATCCTGAATGTGGTCCAAATTGGTTGTTTGACTTGGAACCTCTATCTAGGACTTTGAATTATATGCCTGTTACTAATCCAGACATTGTGAAGGTAACTTCAAATGTTGTGGACGAACCAGTTGTTGATGTTTCAGGTACACAGGTTATTGAAGAGGTTGGATCACAAGCAGACAAGTCATCTCCCATACTTGAGTATGTTTCTATTCCCATATGGACATATGCTTTTGCTGCTGCTACTGCTGCTGGAAAGGAAAATGGTGGTCCCCAAGTATCACCAGTTAACAACATGCATGGTCTTTCAGGCGCTGACAAAGGAAAATCTGGTGCTGACAAGACAAATTCAGGCGTTGATGGCTCAAACGTTGACAACACTATTTCAGGCGTTGATGGCTCAAACGCTGACAACCTTGGTTCAGGCGTTGACAACTCTTTTGAGCATATTTTCTCTTCTAATTTTGAACAAGGTGAATCTTCAAGCAGAAATGGAGAGGTTCATACAGATATTGATGGAAGAGAGTCTGATGAAGATATTGGTAACTTGGATGATGAGATTGAAGACAACAGACTTTTTGAAGGAGGAGTTCTTACGTCTACAATGAAGAACCACCCCTCTTTTCAGATTATTGGAGATGTGATGTCTCCTGTCCAGACTAGAAGATCTCATTCGAATCTTGAAGGTTTTATTGCCAATATACACAAGAAGGTTGATACCCCTCTTGTTCAAGCATGTTTGTTTGCCTGTTTTCTGTCACAACAGGAACCCAAGAAGATTTTTGATGCTCTCAAAGAACCAAATTGGGTGGAAGCAATGCAGGATGAGCTTCACCAATTTGGTATTCAGGATGTTTGGGAGCTGGTTGATTGTCCCAGATATGTTAGACCTATTGGGACAAGATGGGTTCTTAGAAACAAGAAAGATGAAAGAGGCATTGTGGTCAGAAACAAGGCACGTTTAGTTGCTCAAGGATATACACAAGAGGAAGGGATAGACTATGAGGAGGTCTTTGCACCAGTTGCAAGGATTGAGGCTATAAGGATATTTCTAGCCTATTCTTCCTGCATGGGCTTTACTGTCTATCAAATGGATGTGAAGAGTGCTTTTCTTTATGGCATAATTGTTGAGGAGGTATATGTTATGCAGCCTCCTGGTTTTGAAGATCCAGAGCATCCAGACAAGGTGTATATAGTCAAGAAAGCTATGTATGGACTTCATCAAGCCCCAAGAGCATGGTATGGCACATTGTCCACCTATCTAGTGGAAAATGGATTGAAAAGGGGCACCATAGACCAGACCTTATTTACAATGAAGATTGGTAAGGATGTCTTACTTGTTCAGGTTTATGTGGATGATATCATCTTTGGCTCTACAAATCCAAAGATAAGTGAAGACTTTTCCAAGCTTATGACAGACAAATTCAAGATGAGTGCAATGGGGGAGATGGACTTCTTTCTAGGGTTACAAGTTCAGCAGAAAGAAGATGGTATCTTCATCTCTCAGGATAAATATGTAGCAGAAATCTTGAAGAAGTTTGGCTTTTCTCCACATGAAAAGCAGGCTAGTACTCCTATGGATAGAGAACATCCTTGGGGAAAAGTTGGAGATGGAAAAGATGTGGATGTCAGGCACTATAGATCAATGATTGGTTCATTGATGTATCTCACAGCCTCAAGACCTGACATTATGTTTGCTGTGTGTGCATGTGCACGCCATCAAGTGACTCCCAAAGAGTGTCACCTTCATGCTGTCAAGAGAATCTTTAGGTACCTTAGATGTTATCCAGACCTTGGATTGTGGTATCCAAAAGATTCACCATTAGAGTTTATTGCATATTCAGACAGTGACTATGGTGGTGATAAATTTGATAGAAAGTCCACAACTGGTGGATGTCAGTTTCTTGGGAGTAGGTTGTCTTGGCAATGCAAGAAACAAACAGTGGTGGCCAACTCTACAACTGAAGCAGAGTATGTTGCAGCAGCTGCTTGTTGTGGGCAAGTCCTATGGATTCAGAACCAGCTATTGGATTATGGGTATAATTTCATGCATACCAAGATTTGTGTAGACAATAACAGTACTTTATGCATTATTAAAAATCCTGTACATCATTCTAAAACAAAACACATAGAAATTAGACATCATTTTATAAGAGATTGTTTTGAAAAAGGTTTAATACAACCAGATACGGTTGACACAGAAGAAAATGTGTCTGATTTATTAACTAAACCTTTTGATACTGGAAGGTTTCAATACTTGGTAACAAGTATTGGAATGACCAATCTCACATAATATGTGTTTTGGGGTGTTATTGTAAAAGTATGTACAGGATATGCATTGTTATTGGTCTTTTGAAAAGTTAGATTTTCCCCTGTATTTGTCTAACGCTGACAAAGGTTATTTTAACGCTGATAAGTGTTATCGTGACGTTGTCAGCAACATGTTAGTTTTGTGGTTTTTGATCTAATTGTGCAGGCATTGTTAGCATTATACCATTCGATACAGAGTTGCTTATGGATCCCTTGGAGAATCATTTGAGCATGTTTTCATTTATGGATGATGGTTGGAATATTTATATTCCTATCTTGACATAAATTTTTATTTACATGCATACTATTCAACAACTTGTGTATCACAGTTTCAGGGGAGGTTTTAGGAACCTTTAGGACTTTTGGGTATTCTTATAATACTCTTATCACAATTCTAGATTGTGTCCACAGGTGAGTATGAGTTAGTTTACTAAGTCATGAGGCACTGTAGCATGCAAAGTTGATATACTATGCATGCTGCCAAGACATTTTTGGCCTAGAATTAGATGAGGTATGTTGGGAGACTTGGGAATGATTTATAATGGGTTTTACCTGGGAGTTACAAGGGATTTTATGAGATAACTTAATTGTTAAGAATTTTGGTTAGCAAGGGACACTAGAGGATTGTTATGTCTATCTTGCATAAGCAAGTGTGCATAACTGGACAGTGTTTGCCGCCTTATAATAATAATCAATTTATAGGTTATCTTCACTAGGATAAATTACTTTGTTAAGGTCCTTTTTCATTTTTATTACTTTTATTTTTGGACGCTAACAAATATTTTTCCAAGCGTTGTTATGACCAATTTAGACGCTGACATGGCTTTGGCAAACGTTGACAAGAATATAGCCGTTGGGCGTTGATGGGTTATTTTTGACCGTTGACACTCATTGGGACCTTACCAGTTGTTATTTTTGACGAATTTTGGGGCCGTAATTTTGGGAGTAGAGAACTTTTAATTAATGCACAAGATAACTTATTTTCTTTTCAATATTTTCATCATTATATTTTGAAAATAGTTGCCTAATTTTTGACCAATCACATGTGCCTATCTCTCATATATATTTGGCTCCTATTTTAAACTGGGTACTTCATATTCTTGTCTAACAATTTTTCTCCTATAATTCATCTTTCTCAATAATTCACAAACAGCTTTCTTCAAACAATGGCACCAAAGTTTAAACCAAGTGACTTGGTATTGGAATTCAGGAGTCAGCACAACATGATTTCTTATTTGGAGGCTGATGATTCTTTGTTTCCACAATACACCCAGATGGTGGCGTATTTGAATGCATCTCCAATTAGGTATGCACTTTCTCATGCTCCTCTCTTCCCTGTCACTCATATTAAGCAGTTTTGGAACACTATCAGTTCCTCAACAATTAATAATGCCCCATGACTCTACTTTGGGAGGTCAAATACCCATTCTAGAGGAGGGAAGATTGGAACCATACACATTGATGGAATTGACGGCTATCTGCATTAGCTTGCAAAAGTAAAATACAGACTTGGTACAAACAGTCAGTACACATGGCCTTGAACTCAAGCAATTGAGGGAGAGGATTGTCATTTTGGAGAATGCTAGCACTAGGCGTAGAATGGAGGAATCTTACAAAGGGGAGGATGAGCATATTAATGTGAGTGACAAAGGCTCACATGATGGAGAATCCTTGGGTATTGCTGAGGCCCTGACTGAATTGAAGAAGCAACCAGGTTTTGATAGATCTCTAGTTACTCCTACAAATTTGAACTTGTCTTTTATAGCTATGTTGGAGCAGTTTACAAGAGGCGCTGAGACAAGTAATTTGGGTGTTGACAAGCAAAAATTGAACGCTGACATGAGTAAATTGGGCGCTGACACAAGGAATTTGAGCGTTGACAGACCTGCGGAGATGGTTGATGTATTCCAGTCATCAGCTATCATCAAAGAAGTGTCTTCACAGGTATTACCATCATCCTTACCCATCATTGATACGTTAGATAAGGGTAAAGGATTTATGGTAGAATTAGAAGTTCCAAAGAATGCAGCACAAGTAGATTTTGATTCAAGGTTGGCTGCACAACTTGTGGAATAAGAAATAAAGAAGGTTGGTGAATCACCATTTGTTGTCACTTCTGAGGAACAAGAAGGAAGTGATGACGAAAGTTCATATTCAAGTGTGATGATAATTGAACAACCAGAAAGACTTGAATATGGTGATGACTTGGCAAGAGAGAAGCTTAGGGAGTTAAAATTGCAAGTAGACTTTGATATGCCAGAAGTAGTTCAGATGTACCATGCTTGGGAGAATAGGATAATGGAGAATCCAGATTTGACTATATCAGACCAAATTTGGGGATTGTAGATTCTTCTAAGAGTTCAAAGAGACTACAAGGTAATTCTGAAACACAAGGCTAGCAATGTTTTATCACTACTGAAGAGGGATAGAAGGGAGCTTTACTACATGTTACTCAGATGTCTTGGAACTGGATGGACTTTCAAGAAATTGCAGGGATTGTCCTTTCAAGAATTGGAGTACAAGGCTTATCCCATTTGGGCAAAAGTACAGGAAATGAACACTCTTAGACTTCTTTCAGATGAGAGGAAAAAAGAACTTGCAGAAGAGATGGAGATTCAGAAGGCAATGATTGTTCCAAGGCCTTTGAAGAAGGGAGTTCCACTTGAGTTTCCTAAAGATCTAAATAAAGTGGTTCCCAGTGAAGCTGTTCTTAGAAGGAGCATTAAGCTCTCACCCATGGAAGCTTCAGATATGGTACAAGTGTTACCTCTTGATGCCAGAAACCCTATCATTAGCTATGAAGAGGATGCAAGTGGGTTTTGGAAGATTGGCAGATATGGGAAAGAGGTACACACATTTACTACTCTTATGTCTCTCTTTGCAAGTATGGATAGAGAAGACTTGGCAGACCTTTGGAGGTTGTTGATGGCCAAGTATGAGACTGAAGCACCTACTTCAGTCAATGGAATAAAGCTTTGGTCAACATTCAAGAGAATGTGTGCACCAAAAGAAGAAGATCTTGTTTGGAAGGATCTTGAGGATGATATCAGTGATCTTCAATGGCGTTTGTATTCAGCTGCTGGTGTGTATTATTTGAGCTCTACAAATTTTGTTGAGTATCTTCTTCTAGATGCTCAGTATCCCATGTCCAAAGATGTTTTGGACAAGATGAAGACAACACAGCTGGAGATTGACTATTCAAGTGACGTGGCCAAAGATTTGATTAGGCATGTTTATTACCAATATGATAAGATTTGTAAGATTCCTCCTAGTTCTTAATTTTTATTCAAAAACTTGATTACTAGAGTAGATATCAAGTTTAGGGGAGGAATGTTGGGAATAAAATGTAGCTAGTCCACTTGAACGTTGACAAGAAGAAAACAAGCGTTGATAAGAAGAGAACAAGCGCTGACAGATCAAGCGTTGACAGGAAGAAGTCAAGCGTTGATAGGTTGAAGACAAACACTGATAGAAAGATATAGTCTATGCGTATTTTGTTTCTAGTTTATTTCTAGTAAAGATAGGATCAACAATGTATTTTCTATAATTATCTTTACCTAGAATAGCTGATACGTAGACTCTTGTACAAGGCTTCTTATGTCTATAAAAGAAGACCTTTAGGTTATGTTTTCATATAAGTTTTCATACGTTTAACACTTTCATTGTAAGCAAGTTCGTTATTATCAATCAAGTGAAAGTTTGTTTTACAACTGTTTGTGTGTTCTTGTTTGAGTGTTAATTCTGCATAACACTTAAATTGTTTCATACATAAACAAAGTTTCTCTACGTGTATAACTTGATCTAATCTCGTTTACATAAGCTAAATCGATCTAAGTTTGGGATCAACACGTTTTCCAAATCGTAAAACACCTTTCCATGGTGATAACTTAAGCATAACCTTATCTCCAACATCAAACTCCAATGGTTTTCTTCTCACATACGCGTAACTCTTCTGTCGGCTTCGCGCAGACAACAATCTATTCTTGATTTGCACAATCATATCTGTCGTCTCTCTAATCATCTTTGGTCCAGTGAGTTGAGCATCGCCAACCTCACTCCAGCTCATGGGTGATCTACATTTTTTCCAATAAAGTGCTTCAAAATGTGCGGCTTTAATACTCGCGTGATAACTGTTATTGTACGAGAATTTGGCCAAAGGTAAGTGCTTATCCCATCTGCTTCCAAAGTCTATCACACAAGCACGCAACATATCCTCCAAAGTTTGAATAGTTCTTTTGCTTTGCCCATCAGTTTGTGGATGACAGGTTGTGCTCATATCCAAATTGGTTCCTAACGATTTTTGAAGTGATATCCAAAATCAAGAAGCAAAACGACCATCTCTGTCGGAAATGATTGAAATAGGAACACCATGTTTACACACGATCTCCTTCAGATAAAGGTCGGAAAGTTTATCCATACCGAACCTCTTGTTGATTGGAATAAAATGAGCGGATTTAGTTAAACGATCGATAATAACCCAGATTGCATCGAACCCAAACTGTGTTCTTTGGAGTTTTGTGATGAAGTCCATCGTAATTC
Source organism: Glebionis coronaria (assembly GCA_025667525.1). NCBI lineage: Eukaryota > Viridiplantae > Streptophyta > Magnoliopsida > Asterales > Asteraceae > Glebionis > Glebionis coronaria. The sequence continues at coordinate 345,190,900 of CM046880.1, forward strand.
GCTCCCATTTCCATATTAGAACTTCAGGTTGGACAAGTAATCCCGACGGCTTCTGATATTCAGCTTTCACCTTTGCACACGTTAAGCATTTCGCGACGTCTGTTGCAATATCAGCTTTCATATTCGGCCATCAGTATATAAATTTTTCAAGTCTTGGTATATTTTGTCCGATCCAGGATGAATAGAATACTTGGACTTGTGAGATTCTAACATAATCAAGTCTCTCAGTCCACCATAGAATGGTAACCAGATTCGACCTCTCAAACATTTGACACCATCGGCTCGCGTCTCAAACGTTTCACCTTCTCCTCTAAATCTTTCGGTTGCAATATTTTCCTTCTTACACACTTCGATTTGTGCGTTTCGAATCTGCTCAGGTAAGTTATTATGAACTGTCACCACCAAAGCACGCACTCAAATCGGTTTTTCCCTTTCCTTTCGACTTAACGCGTCAGCTACCACATTCGCCTTTCCTGGATGATGACGAATTTCGCAATCGTAATCACTCAAGAGTTCAACCCATCGACGTTGCCTCATATTCAATTCCTTTTGATCCAGTATGTATTGTAGGCTTTTATGATCAGTGAATACTATACACTTCGTGCCATACAAATAATGTCTCCAAAGTCGCAGATCAAAAACCACAGCGCCCAATTCCAAGTCGTGGGTAGTGTAGTTCTCCTCATTCTTCCTTAACTGTCTAGAGGCATATGCGATCACCTTTTCACGTTGCATGAGAACAACACCGTATCCTTGAAGAGATGCATCACAATAAGCAATAAAGTCTTCACTTCCTTCAGGTAACGATAAGATCGACGCACTGCTGAGTTTCATCTTTAGGGTTTGGAAAGCTTCTTCTTCGTCATCGCCCCACACATACGGTTTATTCTTCTGAGTCAGCTTAGTCAATGGTTTTGATATCAAAGAGAATCCTTCAATAAACCTTCAGTAGTAACCAGCCAAACCTAGAAATTGTCGTACTTCAGTTGGAGTAGTGGGAGCACTCCAATTCTTGATGGCTTCGATCTTCGCAAGATCAACATGTACCCCACTTTTATCAATCACATGTCCGAGAAATTGTATGGAACTAAGCCAAAAATCACACTTTGAGAATTTAGCGTACAACTTTTCGTTCTTTAACAAGTTCAAGATAATCCTTAATGGTTCAGCATGCTCTTCATTGCTCTTAGAGTAGATTAGAATATCATCGATGAACACGATCACGAATTTATCAAGATACGACTTAAAAATGCGATTCATTAAGTCCATGAATATAGCAGGTGCATTAGTCAAACCAAAAGGCATAACCCGGAACTCATAATGACCATAACGAGTTCTAATCGCCGTAATAGGAATATCTTCCTCACGTACACGAAGTTGATGGTAACCAGAACGAAGATCAATCTTGGAGAAAACCTGAGAACCTTGAAGTTGATCAAATAGATCATCAATTCTTGGAAGCAGGTAACGATTCTTGATCATTAGCTTATTCAGCTCTCGGTAATAAATACACATACGGAACGAACCATCTTTCTTCTTAACGAATAAAACAGGAGCTCCCCAAGGTGACGAACTCGGACGTATAAAACCTTTATTAGATCATTCTTGCAATAGCACGGATAAATCCTTCAGCTCGGATGGTGCTAAACGTTATGGCGCACGTGCCACGGGTGCAGCACCAGGAATTAGATCAATTTGGAATTCGACTTGCCTTGGAGGCAGAAGCCTTGGCAAATCTTCCGGAAACACTTCAGGAAAGTCACGAATGACTAGCACATTTTTGACACGTTTCTCCTTCGATTCCTTCTCCGATACATGAGCTAGAAATAACTCACAACCTTTTTTGATGTACTTACGAGCTTTAATGCACGAAATGATTTTTAGTTGGGAATTACTCTTATCACCTTCGATAACTAAGGTCTTGTTATCCAAAGGAATCCTAACTTTCTTTTCTCCACATAGAATAGACGCATTATACTTGGACAACCAATCCATTCCGATAATAATATCAAAACTTCCTAATTCGACGATAATCAAGTCTGTTTCGAAAATACGATTCAGAAGATTAAGAGAACAACATAAGAGCGCACTATTGGTACTTACTAATTTACCATAAGCTAGTTCTACTTCATAACTCGCGTCTAATTCGACCGGTTTGATATCAATTAAGGTACTAAAACTTGTAGATATGAGAACCCGTACTTTTCCATCATTATTTTATTCTTTTATTCGTGATTCTTGAATTTTTCAATGTATTACGTCTTTTTGAATTGTTATATGTAAATACTGAGATTCTTAAATTTTAATAAATTATACTTTTCAAGTATCTTCTGATCATTGATAAATAGTTTATCTGGAATTATAAAATTCTTATTTTATTTTTCCATATCTATCTAAATCAAAGTTTTTGATTTAAAATCACTCGCGTGCGTTTTACAACGAGTTTATTCAGAATCAATGTACAACGAGAATTCCTAGTTATCGCGATACCGACGGATGCCCAAAATTTTACATTTTATTATCGATTGTTTCGATAATTAATATTTTCGACGATTTCATTTTAATTACGTGTTAAGTCGTGTCGGAAAATCATATAATCATTTTTATGATGCATTGTAACTTTTGAAAAATATTTTTACGAAACTCGAGCCCCGTAAATATTTTCAAGATTTACTAATAGTCACTTTATACCCTTTAAACTATTAAATTGCTTTTAGGTCCAAAACTATCCAATATTTGCAAAATCTACCCTAGCACCACTATATATTCATTTTTTAACCATTCCACTCATTTCCTTCCTAAAAAAACACACACACACGAAACATCTTTCTCTCCCTTTCTTCTCCTTTAAGTGCCGCCACCCTAAGAACATAAAATCAGCCATGATTATCAATTTTTACAATGATCTAATCAAAAATAAATTAAGACCACGTCCTAAAATCTTATGATGATTCTTTTGGTACCCAAATCTCCTACATGCATCAAGTTTTCATGATTTTATGATTTGGTGATTTGAAAGTGTTTTGATCATCTTGCATGTGTGGTTTATGCTAAGATCATCATATTTTCATGTTAAAAGGTTATTTTTGATCTTTGTTTTTTGTTAAAAAATTATCATACAAGTGTTTTTAGGGGTGTTTGGTTGATGGGTATGATAGTAGAGTGATTCTATAGGTATGAGAATGAGTAGTTTTGGTTGGAAAATTGATTTGACATGATTTCTAAAAGGGTATTTTGGGACAGCAGGTCTAGAACAGATGTTTTGTGGGTTTAAGGTTTGAGATAGGCTGAGATTATTTGAAATTATTGTAGAGTTTTCCGAGACGCTCGTTTTGATATAAGATAGAGCTTCTAACTCTCTACGAGTCAAAAGTTATGCTAATTTTATTATTCGTGTACCGAGAGACGCAAGTCAGCACAATCCGAAATTGTGGCTGATTTTGGGTCGACTCTCGGGGACTTTAGGATTGGTTAGATAATGGATATTACTGATTTTCCAAGTTTATAAACTTAATTTGATGATTCTATTAGTGATTTTAAAAGGCGGATTGTCAAAATAGTACTTTTAAAGTGGTCTAAACGGTTTTATACAACAAGTATACAATTCTGTCCCAAATTTGAGGGACGAGTATAGTGTCGAGCTGATGAATTTTAAAGTGTGAACTTTGGCTGAAACTTTGTTAAGGTCTTATACAGGTTATAAGTGACCTTGAGACCAAGTTTCATCTAAAATGGACAAGTTTAGATAAGGTAGATCGGTGTGTACATTCGAGGTGTACTTGCTTATTTTTATTTTGGACACATAGTTCAATGCTTATGTTGCGTGAGTTTGAGTATTCACCATCGGACATGGTAACTTATTCAAGTGCTTAGTCATTATATAAATGACTTAGCTACTGGTCCAAGTAAGGTTAAAGGATAGTTTTGTTAATGCAATAATGCCTAAAAACGTTACTTGCATTTTTCGGTCTCGCTTAGTTTTGATTACGACAATTGTAAAAACAAGCATTTACAAAAACAACGAAAAACGAATTCTTGAGTTCAAGTATTTTTCATTTTACCTATTTTCACTTAAGATATGAATAAACAAGTACTAACTTTAATCAAGTGATCAAGTGATTTAATCTTTTCTTAAAACTCACTTTTTATTAAGTGTGACAAGTTTCTAATTAAACTTTCTTTTTAAGAAAATGTTTTATTAAATTAAATAGTTAAAAATTTGAAAATGGCATATTCCCTTTTGATTTGGAATATCCTTTCTGGATATTTTTATAACCAGATATGACCTCCACCACTAAAGGACAAAAAGGGAGCGGAGTCTAGCCCGACGGTTCCTTAGCGCCTAGGCGGTTCCTTATCGATAAGGTACCGCCGGCTGAGATAAGGAACCGCGGGCAGATATAGCCGTTGGCCCTTTGTCCTATAAATAGTGGACCTTTCTCAAATTTTCAATTCACCTATTTTGCACACAAATTTCTAGATTCAAACATACTTCTTAAATCACTCAAATCCTTGATTATTTGATTGATTACTACTTGTTTAGAAGTGAATCTATCTCATTCATCCCTTCGTCTTCAAGTGCAAAGAGAAGAACACTATCATTGTGAAGTGTTGAGTCCACCACCAAAGATCCTTTGAAGATCAAATCTTATTCATTTGTTGTTGGGTAATAGTTGTGAAGATCCAAGTAGTTGTGTCTATTTGAAAGTTGTGTATGTACTAAGTATAGTTGTGTAGATTGGTCCTAGCTACGATTAGGGCTCGACTTTTAGCTTAGATTCGGAAATTGGTTAAGCGACGTGTACAGTTTTCTCCACCATAGGGAGCTTGTTGTGTAGTGAACTCTCGAGTAAGGAGTACTTGAGGAGTGGAGTAGGAACGAGGAGTGACCTTCGTTGCCGAACCACTATAAATCCTTGGTGTTCGGTTTGATCTTTCTTTACCCTTAACTCTTTGCATTCTTTATTCTTTGTTCATATATATATTAGTTAGTATTAGTTTAAATTACACTATCATTGTTCATATTGTGCATAAGAAGATTTCACTTATTTCCTTAAGTCTAAGTTTTAGAGAAAAATGATTTTTTTTAAACCCATTATTTAACAAGTAAACATAAGAAACTATTCAACCCTCCCCCCTCCCCCTTCTAGATTCTACAATTGGTATCAGAGTGGGTTGCTCAAGTATTTTTAAAGTATATTGTATTTTAAAACTTGAATCGATCTATGGATTCCAACAAGTACCTAGAAGGGCAATCTATGCAAAGACCACCACTTTTTGAAACCGATAGTTTTATTTATTGGAAAAATAGATTTGAGACTTATGTGAAATCAAAAGATTTAGATATTTGGCATGTTATTACCAATGGTGATTTTTTACCTTATCAATTTAATGAAGTTTCTAAAACAAAGGAATTGGTCACTTTTGACAAAGCTAATGATGATACTAAAAAGAAACTTTCGAAAAATAATGAGGCTAAAATGGTGATTTATAATGCTTTACCTAAGAAAGAGTATGAAAGGATTTTATGCGTGAAACCGCCAAAGATATTTGGAACACTCTTTTAGTAACCCACCAAGGTAATAGCCAAGTCAAAGAAAGCAAAATCGATCTTCTTGTCCAACAATATGAACAATTTGTCATCTTAGAAGATGAAGCTATTGATAGTGCTTTTGCTAGATTTAACACTATTATTACTAGTCTAAAAGCACTTGATGAAGGTTTTTCTAGCAAGACCAATGTTAGGAAGTTTCTTAGGGCCTTACATCCGAAGTGGAGAGCAAAGGTCACGGCGATCGAATAATCGAAAGATCTCTCAACTTTATCACTCGATGAACTCATAGGCAACTTGAAGGTTCATGAGATGATAATTTTGAAGGACTCGGAATTGGTAAAGACCAAGAGTGAAAGGAATTCTCTTGCACTCAAAGCCAAGAAGGCACAAAGCGATCATGATAGTTCCTCAGATAGTGATGACGAGGAGTATGCATTGGCGTTAAGAGATTTCAAGAGGTTCTTCAAAAGACGAGGTGAACACGTGAGGCAACCTAACAATGACAAGAAACCATTCTTAAAGAATCGGTCTGCCAAGAAAGAAAAAGGTGATAGGAATTGCTTTAGATGTGGTGATCCAAATCATTTCATTAATGAGTGTCCAAAGCCTTCACGCGATAAGAATAACACGGCATTCGTTAGTGGTTCTTGGAGCGATAGCGGTGAAGATGTTGATGACAACCCCAAAGAGGAGAAATGTCTCATGGCTCACACTTCTAAAGAGGTAAATTCAGAAACCGAATATTATAGCAATGATAGCTCCACCTTAGATGATATTGAATTAGAAGGCCAATATGACAATTTACATAAACTTAGCCTTAAATTCATATAAAAGAACAAAACACTAAAATCAACTAAAACTAAGCTTGAAAATGAGATTAATGAACTTAGGGAAAAATTAGGCAAGCTTAAGAAAAATAAAGAAGTTGATATAGGTTGCTTAGGTTGTGAGAAACTTAGGTTAGAGAATGAAGATCTCAAGAGAACCTCCATTAAACTGGAAAAGTTCATGAAAAGTACTAGTGCTCTTGATGATATGTTAAACAAACAAATTTATTCTAAGGAAAAACTTGGTGTAGGTTTTAACTCAGATGAAGCATCAACTAGTGAACCTAAACAAGTCCGATTTTCAGAAAAACCATCTGCTGTACGCGGTCCCAAACTGTATGGGGCGGTTCCTTATCGATATGGAACCGCCGCCATAGATAAGGTACCGCGGCCAGAAAACGTTTTTGATGAAAATCCTGAACTTTCTGAAAAATCAAATTTAGGTGAACATCCTAAGCATCATATTGTTAACAAAGTGAAATTACCCATACTTGACGACAATGCTGTTGATAAGTTCTATAAGTGATAGGTGTGTAAACACCCATCTTTTCTACCACTTAATTACAATAATAACCGGACCAAAACGTGTATTTTATGTCTTTTATGTCGGAATTATGCGTGGTTTGTGTTTTTGTTGTGATTTAGGACGAAATTGTGAAAAGTGGAGAAAACACGAGAATTCACGGGCATTCACGGCTTTTATTGAAGAAAAAGATGAAAGACGGAGTCGAGAAGCCAAAAAGTGGAAAAAGAACGGAAGTCCAAGACCAATTCTGAAGATTTATCGAAGAAAATGTCAAAATACGGAAGTTTATCAAAAGCCGAGAAACTCAAGTCTATTTTATTGAAGAAATTAAAGACGAGTTCAAAAGATATCCCGAGCCACAAGTCCTCAAAGTCCAAATTTAAAAGAAAGATTAGAAGAAAAGGACTAATGACGCAATTAATGAAGATTAAATGAAGGAGGGACTTAATCCCGCAATTAACAAGAAATGAAGGAGGGGAGGAAGCTTCCTAATCCTCCCCTATATATAAATTAGGATTGCTAATTTTCCATGTTGTTGGCTAACTTGACAAATTAGCTCTTCCACATTTATCTTATGCACATTTAAATACTTGTCATTTAATTACCTTGTCTTGCACCTTAATTACCATTTAATTCAAGTAAGTTTTTCTTTTTAATTCTTGTCAAGCTTTATCTTTATCTTGTTAATCTCATTCTTCCTTTCTTTAATCCTTGTGTTGATTTGTTTATGTTCAAGTTCTTTATTTTTGTTGATTTGATTAAAGTGGGTTTTGATTATCTTGATCTTTATTGTTTGATTTGTTGCTTTGGATTGATTGTTTATGCTTATTAGATGTTTTGTTATTAGTTTGGTTTAAACTTTTTGTTGATTTGGTTATGTTTTTATTTAATTTGTGCTATCTCCTTTTCCTTGTTCTTCGTTCTATACTTACTGTTCTTTCCCAGATCGAGCCCAAAAATATTTCGAATAGGTGTGGGTCATTGTGTTCTATACGGAATATCTCATATTCCGAATAAAGGTTTTATTCCGCGTAACAGATTTGTAGAAATTGCTTATTCGGAATATTTAATTATTCCGCATAGGAGTTTTGAAGAAATTGCTATTCGGAAGTATTCCGCATAGGAGGATTTTTCCGCATAGACCTTTGTTCCGAATAGGATTTTCCGCATAGAGATATTTTTCCGTATAGGCTGGATTTTCCGAATAGGATCAATATTCCGAGTAGGACTTTATTCCGAATAGGGACAGCTATTCCGAATAGGGGATTATTCCGCATAGGGTCTAATATTCCGAGTAGACGAATATTCCGAATAGGGCTATCTTTCCGAATAGGTGACAGTTATTCCGAATAGCATTTATTCCGAATAGGAGTTATTTCGGATAGGGAAATCTTAGTTTTTAGTTTTCTGCCTTTTCAGTTTAAGCTTTATTTTTCCCGCCTTTTTCCTTACTCGCACTTTAAGTTTATTTGTATTAGTTTAAGTTTTAGTTTTAGTTGCGTTTTAAGTTTGCCTTAGTTAGATTTAAGATTGCGTTATTTACTTTATTGCCCTTTAGTTTTAGTCGCACTTTAATTACTTGCATCATTTATTTTAATTAGACTTAGATTTATTTTAATTGCACCTTTACTTTAATTGTTTTGCACATTTTATTTACTACAACGACACACATCTTTGTTCCACCAAAAACAATAGAGTCACATAGAGAACTAAGATCAATTCGATTAGACCAGAACAACGAACTTTAATTTTTATACGGGCCAAAAGCCTTGTATCAAATGGCGCCGCTGCCGGCTCTTTTCGTAAAGATCAACAGTTGTTTGTGAGAGACACGTTGCTTTTTGGGATCCGCTCACTTGTGAACGTTATTTTTCTTGCATAAAAAAATTCAAAAAAAAATCATAAAAAATTAAAAATTGATAAAAAACCATAAAAATTAAAATTTTCAAAAATCCAAAAAGATTTTATCTTTCTTGTGTATATATATTGTCTTTGTGTTTGGTTTTGTTTTCTTTTGCATTTTCAGGTATATGCGTACTAGATCTTCTAATTATCAAGAGCCCGAGCCTCAAGAAGATTTAGATATGGCAGGTGTCAACAACAACAACATGCCACCGCACCTCAATAATAATAATAACAACAACAATGCTCTTCCACAGCCCGATCTTCGGACCATGGAGGAACTTTGTCAACCAACAATGTTTGGACGAGGAGGACCGATTGCGCCGATGCAAATCAACGCTCCTGAGTTTTCGTTGAAGCACCACATGATTCAGCAAGTACAAACAAACCCATTTAGAGGATTGCCTGATGATGATGCCAACAAACACCTCGACAAGTTCATTACAATCACCCAGAGCATGAAGTTGCCTGGGGCCACAATGGATGTTCTTCGCCTACAACTCTTCCCTCATACTTTATCGCATCATGCCGAGAAATGATTTGATCGTCTCCCGAAGAACTCTATTCACACTTGGGATGACATGACTCAACGCTTTTTGTCGCGCTACTTTCCACCATCCATGGTCACAAGCCTTCGCAATCAGATCAGCGGTTTCATGCAAGATCCCGATGAATCTCTTTTTGATGCATGGGAGAGATATAATGTCTTGATCGACCGTTGTCCAAACCACAACATGCTTCCGGTCACCTTGATCGATACTTTCTACAACGGATTGACTTTTCGAGATCGTGATACGATCAATGCAGCCGCTGGTGGCACATTCATGAAAAGGAGACCCGGGGAGTGTAGAGAGTTAATTGAAAACATGACTACTCATCATAAGAACTGGGATTCCTCTGCTTCTTCTAGAAACAACACGAGAGTCAATGTTTCTTCTACCTCAGCAAACCCTGAGATGACCGAACTCACCCGCATGATGGCTGAAATGAGCAAAAGTATTACGCTTCTCGCTTCAAACCAACAACAACAACAAGTTAAAGCGGTTTCTAATCCTTGTGAAACATGTGGCGGTCCTCACTCATACACCGATTGTCCTTTGACACAAGGAAATCCGGAAAATGTGTATGCAGCTTACGGTAATTATTCACCGGAAAATTACCAAGCTAGACAACAAGGGGATAGAAATCTGCTGAGCTACCGTTCCAACAACTACCTTTCACCCGGTTTTTCTCCTCAAAACCAAAATCCCGCCAACAACTACAATAGAAGCCACCAAATCCCACCTCGTGCTTCTAACCCTTATCAACCACCCACCCAACAACACCCACCCATTAATCCCGATGTTGACCCAATCATGAGAACTCAAGGTGAGCAAATCAAGAATCTACAGAGCCAAATAATCAATTTGAAAGGAGATATCTTGAAGCAAGGTAACGACATCAGAACCGAGGTTCGTGATAATCTTCAATCCTCTTTCATCACTCAAACAACTGAATTAAAGAATCTGTTGGCTAGTTTCTTGCCTGAAGCTCAACCTTCTTCTTCTTCGGGTTCTCTACCTTCAAACACCGTCACCAATCCGCGAGCCAATGTGAGTGCTATAACTACGCGTAGTGGAATTACCATTGTCAATCCACCTGACTCACCACCATCATCTACACCTCCTCCACCACCATGTATCCCTACTCCTCTTACACTTAGTGATAGTACACCATTGTCGTCTCCGCCTCGTCATGACGATGTATCTCGGAAGGACCCTTCAACATCACAACCTTCACCACCTACACCTTCACCTAACCCTTATCAACCTAGAATCCCATACCCTTCTCGCATAGGCAAGACCAATGATCTAACCAAGAATGACTGCCAAGTATCGAAATATGTGGATATGCTATCTAAAATGACCATCAACATTAGCCTTGTTGAAGCACTTTGCCACATGCCGAAATTTGTCAAAGCATTCAAGGAATTGCTTAGCAAGAAGGAGAAGCTGATTGAACTCTCCAACATACGCTTAAATGAAAACTGCTCTGCAGTCCTTCTTCGAGAACTTCCGGAAAAGCTTGGAGATCCCGGTCGTTTTGTGTTGCCGTGCGTGTTCAACAAAACTGAAGAATTTACTGCCCTTGCTGATCTCGGGGCTAGTATTAATTTGATGCCACTCAGTGTTTGGAAAACAATATCATTGCCCGACCTCATTCCAACAAAGATGACTCTCGAACTTGCAAACCGCACTCTAGCTTACCCCGTTGGTATAGCCGAAGATGTGTTTCTTAAAGTTGGCACATTTACTTTCCCGGTTGATTTTGTTGTCGTTGATTATGAAATGGACCCTCGTATTCCTTTAATACTTGGTCGGCCATTCTTGAGAACCGGACGTGCTTTAATAGATGTGGCCGAAGGTGAGTTAATCTTACGAGTCGGGGATGATTCTAAAGTTTTTAAAATGGGGAAGCTTACAGGCAAATCCTTTGGAGGCCGAGAATCAGTGAATATGATAAATATGCTCGATGACTTTACCGTCTACGATAATCCTTTATTCGAGTCTTCCACTGATAATCCACTCTTTGAAGATGATGTGGATGATTCTCTCCCTACTTTGGACGCTTCTCCCATTTATGATTCACCACCGGTCTTTGATGCTTATGATGATGATGATTCTAGCTCAGATTCGGATGATTTTGATTGTACTTCTGAGTATCCCGAGCTGCCCACATTCGATGATTTTGATGAGGCTGATACTCTCTCGAGCGATTCTTCCCATGATGAAGATCCTCCGCCATCACTCGATCCTACTTTGGACGATTACTCATTCGAGGAAGATTTCTCTGAATTTCTCAACACATACTTCCCTCATGAGAGTGATGCACCTCCTTTGGACTTTGAAGATTATCGTCTTGATCCTACTTTGGATTTGAAGAGCATTTTGTCCAAGGAGACGAAACCGGTTGACACCGAAATCCGTTGCACTTATGATTTGACACCTCTTTGTCCCACTTCTGAGGACGAGGTTGTGCTTCTTTGCGGATCTTCTTCTTCACACTCGGCTGAGCCGGAGTGCTATTTTCCCCTGAAGGAAAAGGTGTTCGACCCCGGTATTGAAGTCTTTAAGCCATCTCAGTATCCACCTGATGAAATAAAAGGAAAAATCTTTGGAACCATTGAAGACATGCTTGCACCGCTTCATACTTGCTTCTACTGTGCTCCATCACTGCTTAAGGGAACCTTGCCACTTCTCTTTTGGCTTGCCTTGTTCGCCTTAAGCTCTTGCTTATTGATGGATGAAAACTATGTCTTTGATCCTGGTGGAGTTGTTTCATGCTACTTCCGTTGATGATCAAGGTCGAGTTAGGCTCACGACTCGGTTAACAAAAACCAAGCACTTCTTGGGAGGCAACCCATGCATCTATCTTTTCGCTTTCTTTACCATAAGTGTAGGGGGGACCCCTTTGGATTGCTATTTCCTCTCCTCACTTCTTAATCAGGGATTCGAGCTTCAAAGATCCACTCTTGATGATTCTTGACGACCCGTGATTCCGTGTTCTACTTCTTCCCGGTTCTATCCTAAACTCTTTTAGATTCACTATTTTATATTTTCTCAATATTAAAATAGGAATCTCTTTAGTTGTCTTTTCCTTAGCGAAATTTAAACAAACGTGCACAATGTCCTAAGTGTAGGGGAGTTTACTCCCACATGCTTAAACATTGAGGACAATGTTTATCTTAAGTGTAGGGGGACTTCTATCGAAGTTAAGTGGTCTTTTCCTTGTATTTGTCCTCATTTTAACCGGAAAATCAAATTTTCGACATTTTTCAAAATTTTTGATCTATTTTGGCTTATTAGTTTTTCCATTTGTATAGTTATTTTCTTTCTTTGCTAGAATAAATGTTTAATAAGTGGTTTTAATTTTCAAACGTTGTGAATCTTTTGACTCAATCCGAGTTTATTCTAGCTAGTATCCTTAACGTGTTTAAGTCAAGTTTTTCTAGGCTTTTATATAGGGAGCTATAAAACGCGAAAGTCTTAACTCTCACGGGTTAAGAACAAGAACTTTTCGCAAGTTCCTATAATTGATCCTAGAGAGTCGTTTATCAAGGGAACTTTAAGATGCGATTTCTAAACATGAAAAAGTCTAAGAATTCGCAAGATCCTATAGGCGACTCGAAAACCCAAAACTTTGATTTAATAGGCTAAGTATCCACGAGTCTCATTACTTGAGATTTTAAACTGTGGAGAACGAGAGATGATAGAGCCAATTATAAGTTCGGTATTCTTTCGTAAATTTATGTGAGTTAATTATAAGCCTATTCTCCCATCACTTGATAATAAATTTATCTGCTAATAAATAAGGTTGTACGATTTGAAAAGTTACTTAGCTTCTAGCCCCAGATCGTTTAAAAGTTGCTCGGTAATGACGAGAGTTCATAGCCAAGGCATAACTTATGAAGCGGGGCGCGAAGATTGGAGAGTCCGAAAAGGCCCTAACAAGGCATGAGGGCTATGTTTTGTTGCTAAAGATCCAAAAGTGATGTGAAGAATCATTTATCGAAAATCAATATGAAGGATCGAGACACACGACGAAAAGCAAAAACTCCCAAAAAGTCATGGAGAAGTGTATCCGAAAAGACCCTAACAAGGTATGAGGATAAATAGATCCAAGTCAATAAAGGAGGCGGATCGTTGTATATCAAAATCCAAAATAAAGATTGGAGAAAAATGAAGAAGTCGTGGTCCATATATGAAGAATCTCTCAAAAAATTCCAAGTGATGAAATTCCAAATATGAAGAAAAGACCATTATTTCATGAACGTCTCTCAAGATTTGAAGTATGAAGTTGCTGCCAAATATCGGCCCGAGAAAGGTCTCAAATCGCGAACCAAGTTATGCCAAGATATGAACTTTTTGATATCCCGAGAAGCAGTTTTAAAAGATTTGGTCCTTTGGCTAACTATTGATTAAATCGTGCACCTTATTTTCAGACTAAATAATTATCGAAATAAGTCAAACAATGCATCTTCGTGATCATTCAAGACAAATAATAAAATATAAGAGATACCCATAGGAATAAGGGAGTCTAAGTGAATAATTGGCCCACATGAGTTCGTGTTAGTTTACTAACTTATAATAACAATGATCTCGTTTTTAAGCTTGGTTTGGAGAAAGTGAAAAGTTGAGGATGATGATTATTCATGACATTTACAAAACCCAAGGTATGCTTTTAATTTCTTTGCATTGCTTATAATTTTCTATCTCTTTAATAAAGGCCAATGTGGATTGATTAAGATGAAAAGTGTAAACATGCTTTGTAACTAATGCATTGCATGAGGACATTGCAATGGTCAAGTATAGGGGATTTGATAGGTGTGTAAACACCCATCTTTTCTACCACTTAATTACAATAATAACCGGACCAAAACGTGTATTTTATGTCTTTTATGTCGGAATTATGCGTGGTTTGTGTTTTTGTTGTGATTTAGGACGAAATTGTGAAAAGTGGAGAAAACACGAGAATTCACGGGCATTCACGGCTTTTATTGAAGAAAAAGATGAAAGACGGAGTCGAGAAGCCAAAAAGTGGAAAAAGAACGGAAGTCCAAGACCAATTCTGAAGATTTATCGAAGAAAAAGTCAAAAGACGGAAGTTTATCAAAAGCCGAGAAACTCAAGTCTATTTTATTGAAGAAATTAAAGACGAGTTCAAAAGATATCCCGAGCCACAAGTCCTCAAAGTCCAAATTTAAAAGAAAGATTAGAAGAAAAGGACTAATGACGCAATTAATGAAGATTAAATGAAGGAGGGACTTAATCCCGCAATTAACAAGAAATGAAGGAGGGGAGGAAGCTTCCTAATCCTCCCCTATATATAGATTAGGATTGCTAATTTTCCATGTTGTTGGCTAACTTGGCAAATTAGCTCTTCCACATTTATCTTATGCACATTTAAATACTTGTCATTTAATTACCTTGTCTTGCACCTTAATTACCATTTAATTCAAGTAAGTTTTTCTTTTTAATTCTTGTCAAGCTTTATCTTTATCTTGTTAATCTCATTCTTCCTTTCTTTAATCCTTGTGTTGATTTGTTTATGTTCAAGTTCTTTATTTTTGTTGATTTGATTAAAGTGGGTTTTGATTATCTTGATCTTTATTGTTTGATTTGTTGCTTTGGATTGATTGTTTATGCTTATTAGATGTTTTGTTATTAGTTTGGTTTAAACTTTTTGTTGATTTGGTTATGTTTTTATTTAATTCGTGCTATCTCCTTTTCCTTGTTCTTCGTTCTATACTTACTGTTCTTTCCCAGATCGAGCCCAGAAATATTCCGAATAGGTGTGGGTCATTGTGTTCTATACGGAATATCTCATATTCCGAATAGAGGTTTTATTCCGCGTAACAGATTTGTAGAAATTGCTTATTCGGAATATTTAATTATTCCGCATAGGAGTTTTGAAGAAATTGCTATTCGGAATATCCTGTATTCCGCATAGGAGGATTTTTCCGCATAGACCTTTGTTCCGAATAGGATTTTCCGCATAGAGATATTTTTCCGTATAGGCTGGATTTTCCGAATAGGATCAATATTCCGAGTAGGACTTTATTCCGAATAGGGACAGCTATTCCGAATAGGGGATTATTCCGCATAGGGTCTAATATTCCGATTAGACGAATATTCCGAATAGGGCTATCTTTCCGAATAGGTGACAGTTATTCCGAATAGCATTTATTCCGAATAGGAGTTATTTCGGATAGGGAAATCTTAGTTTTTAGTTTTCTCCCTTTTCAGTTTAAGCTTTATTTTTCCCGCCTTTTTCCTTACTCGCACTTTAAGTTTATTTGTCTTAGTTTAAGTTTTAGTTTTAGTTGCGTTTTAAGTTTGCCTTAGTTAGATTTAAGATTGCGTTATTTACTTTATTGCCCTTTAGTTTTAGTCGCACTTTAATTACTTGCATCATTTATTTTAATTAGACTTAGATTTATTTTAATTGCACCTTTACTTTAATTGTTTTGCACATTTTATTTACTACAACGACACACATCTTTGTTCCACCAAAAACAATAGAGTCACATAGAGAACTAAGATCAATTCGATTAGACCAGAACAACGAACTTTAATTTTTATACGGGCCAAAAGCCTTGTATCAATAAGCCTTTGAGTAAACCTCTAATGGGAAATAGAAGTTTATCAAGACCATCTTCTACTCCACCAAAAGTACGGAATGAGTCTAGGCCTAGAAGTAGAACGACAACACCTAGAAGAGATAGTCAAAACAATTCACGACCTAGAAGTAAAAATCCAACACCTAGAAGGATGACCATAACTCTAAACCAAGATCAAATACACCTATGAGAAATAATGAACAACAAAATGGTTATATGAATTTTTATCCTCCTCCCTTTTGTTCCCCATGGGGAAACCCTCCTCATTTCATGCATCCCAACCAAATGCAAGGGATGTTTGGAACTAACAATTTTGGACCCATGAGATATTGGGGACCAAATGTTTGATCGTGTTTGTTGTTACCTAGATATGCTTGGGAATTGATTTGGAACCCGACGAGTGGATTAAGGATAGTGGTTGCTCTAAACACATGACGGGTAATCGAAGTTTGTTCTCACGGTACAAAGCATATGATGGAGGTATGATAGGTGTGAAAACACCCATCCTTTTACCACTTAATTATAATAATAACCACGCCAAAACGTGTATTTTATGTCATAAATGTCGGAATTATGCGTGGTTTGTGTTTTTATTGTGTTTTAGGACCAAAATATGAAAAAGGAATAAAACACGGGCTTTCACGGGCTTTTATCAAAAAAACGAGAAAAGACGAAGTCAAAAGATCAAGAGTGCAAAAAGAACGGAAGTCCAAGGCCTATTCTGAAGATTTATCGAAGAAAAAGTCTAAAGACGGAAGTTTAATGAAGTCGAAGAACTCAAGTCTAATTATTGAAGAAATTATAAGACAAGTTCAATTTATATCGACAAATCCCGAGACGACGTCGAGAAATACAAAGATTTAAAAGACGAGAACGAGAAAGAGAAAGAAAGAAGGAAGCAACACATGCACTCCCCACTTCCTATATATACCCTCCTAATGACACATTTGGAGGGAGTTAGTCATTTAGGAGTAGTTAGTTTAGAATAGGAGTAGGAGTAGATTACTTTCTCTCTCTAGTTTTTCACTTTCTCTCTCTAGTTTTTCTTTAAAGTTTTAAGCTTTTTACTCTAATCTTGTATTTGAATCTTTAATCTATTAATTTCAAGTTTTTTAATAATCTCATTCTACTTTTCTTATTAGTTTTATCTTAATCATAATCTTTTTCATCACATTTTTACATAAAGTTTAAATCTTTTTAAATTTTGTGGCTTGTTTTTGATGTTTTTATAAGTTTAATCTTTAATCTAGGCTTTTTAGTTAGCTTATTGGTGTTTTGTTTAGCTTATTGTTCTTTAAAAGTTGAGTTTTTAGAGCGTATTTTCGTCCCTTTTCTTGTTCCTAGTTTTTAGGAATTTCTGATTCGATTTCGCAACTTTTTCTTAATTGCGAAATCTTGCTTTTTAAATATTGCGAAATCTGATTCGATTTTGCAATTATTGCGACATTGTGTACTATTGCGACGTTGTGCACTATTGCGACATTGTGCACTATTGCGACATTGTGCAATTATTGCGACATTGTGCATTTATTGCGACATTGTGCATTATTGCGACATTGTGCAATTTTTGCGAAATCTTTCATTTTCTAGCAATTGCGAAATTGTGTCTTTTGCTAATTGCGAAATTATGTCAATTTTGACATAATTGCGAAAACTTGGGTTTTAATTGCAAAATTATTTCATATTTTTCTAGAATTGCGAAATTAATTAGTTTTTATTCAAATTTAATTTTTAAATTTATTTTTCCCGCCATTTTTACTTAGCTTTATTTTAATTGTTTTCTTATTTTTCTTAAGCTTTATTTTAATTTGTCGTTTCTTAGTTTAATTCCTAAAGTATTTTATTTTCAAGTTTTTAAATTTACGTTTTGTCAAGTTTTAATTTTACGTCATTTAATTAATTTTCTTTTAAAGTTTTAATTTTTTCGCCATTTACGTTTTAATTACTTTTAGCTTTATTTTCCGTGTCATTTACTTTGATGTTTTGCAATTTAACTTTACTACAACCCCCATTTATTTTATTCACCAAAGACGACTGAGTCGCACTTTCAACCGGAGATCAATTCGATTAGACCGTGAACAACGAACTTTTAACCTAGTAAAATCTCACTATCAAGGTAACATCATATTTGCTAGTAGTCTACGTGGTAATATCATTGGCAAAGGTACGGTTTCTCTTGACTCCATGACTATTGAAAATGTTGAGCACGTAGATAATTTAGGGTTTAACCTTTTAAGCATAGGTCAAATTTGTGACAATAAGTGTAAGGTCATCTTTTCGGAAAATGATAGTGAAATCGTAAAAGATGGAAAGGTCTTTGGAAAAGGTGTTAGAAAGCATGGGCTTTATGTCATGAAGGTCAATAAGAAGTCAAAAGACATCATATGTCTTGCGACTATAGATGATAGCTCTACTCTTTGGCATAGGAGATTAGGTCACGCTAATATGCGTCTAATTCAATCTTTAGTCTCTAAGGAGTTGGTAAGACACCTCCCCAAGATGAGATTTGATAGTCACTTTTGTGATGCTTGCAAAGTTGGAAAGCAAGTTCACTCAAGTCACATAGCCAAGAATTTGGTTTCAACCTCTCGGTGCTTAGAACTCCTACATATAGATCTCTTTGTTATACCTTAGTTATAGTTGATGACTACTCTAGATTCACTTGGACTAGATTTTTGGCATCTAAGAATGAAGCTTTCGATCATTTCGAAATCTTTAGTCGAAGAATTCAAAATCAACTAGGATGTCCAATTGTCTCTATTAGGACGGATCATGGTAGGGAATTTGATAATGAAGTGCAATTTGGTGCCTTTTGTGAAGCTCATGGTATTACCCATAACTTCTCGGCTCCTCGCACTCCACAATCAAATGGGGTAGTTGAAAGGAAGAACAGGACCATCCAAGAGATGAGTAGGACGATGTTAAACGAGCAATCTTTGCCTCAAAAGTTTTGGTGCAATGCCGTGGACACATCGACTTATATTCTCAACCGAATTCTTATTCGACCCTTCCTAGGAAAGACCCCCTATGAGATTCTTAAAGGTAAGAAACCCTCATTAGGATACTTTAGGGTGTTTGGAAGCAAGTGCTTTATCCTCAACACCAAAGACTACCTTACCAAGTTTGACCCAAAGTCTTACGAAGGTATCTTTTTAGGTTATTCCCAAACTAGCAAAGCCTACATAGTCCTTAATAGAACCTCGGGCGTAATTGAAGAATCACTTAACGTGACTTTTGATGAAACCCCTCCTTTAACCAAGACACCACCATTGGTTGATGATGACTTGGATGAAGTAGAAGTAGTTAGAGCCAAAGAGGTTAGAAAAATAGGAGTTGAAGACCTTAGTGTTGAAAAGGAAGTAAACATTAAGGAGTCTAAGGATCATTCTCTCAATAATATCATTGGTGACTTAAATCAAAGGACCCTAAGATCTCAAGTCCAAAACCAAAGTAACTTATTTTGTTTCGTCTCCTTGATCGAACCAAAGAATGTTAAAGAAGCTTTGACGGATGAGAGTTGGGTCATTGCGATGCAAGAAGAATTGAATCAATTCGTTGCTAATGATGTTTGGGAACTTGTTCCTCCACCTAGAAGTTCTACCATTATAGGAACCAAATGGGTATATAGGAATAAGATAGATGAGAATGGTGTTGTGTCTCGTAACAAAGCTAGACTTGTAGCACATGGCTATAATCAACAAGAAAGGATTGATTATGATGAGACATATGCACCGGTAGCTAGATTAGAATCCATTAGAATCCTTTTAGCCTACGCTTGTGCCTTAGATATTAAGCTTTAACAAATGGATGTAAAGAGTGCGTTTCTTAACGGTTTGATCAATGAGGAGGTATATGTGGCTCAACCTCCCGGCTTCATTGATTTTGAGAAACCGAATCATGTTTACAAGCTTAAGAAGGCACTTTATGGTCTTAAACAAGCACCCAAAGCTTGGTATGATAGACTTAAAGCGTTTCTTGTTAAACATGAGTATACCATGAGAATGGTAGACAACACTCTCTTTACAAAGAAGAAAGGTTCTCACCTCATAATCGTGCAAATATATGTTGATGACATTATATTTGGCTCAACTTGTCAAGAATTGTGTGATTACTTTGCCAAAATCATGCATGATGAGTTCGAAATGAGTATGATGGGAGAACTTAACTTCTTTTTAGGACTCCAAATTAAACAAATGGACGATGGTATTTTCTTTAGTCAATCTAAGTACGCTAAAGAAATGCTAAAGAAATTTGGATTAGAAGAATCTATACCAATGAAGACCCCTATGGCCTCGGATACTAAACTCATCATAGATGATGATTGTGAGTCGGTAGACAACACCAAATATAGAGGTATGATTGGTAGTTTGTTATACCTAACGAAAAGTCGACCGGATATCATGTTTAGTGTTTGCCTTTGTGCTCGCTTCCAAGAGGCTCCCAAAACCTCTCACCTTGAAGCGGTTAAGCGTATCTTCCGATACATTAAGGGCACTATACATTTAGGATTATGGTATCCTAAAGGGACCGGTGTAGAAACCATTGTCTACGCGGACTCGGATCATGCGGGAGACTATGTGGACCGGAAAAGCACTAGTGGTGTTTGTACCTTCATGGGTTGTTGTTTAACTTCTTGGTTCTCCAAGAAACAAACCGCTCGTGCGATATCCACCACGGAAGCCGAGTATGTGAGTGCCGGAAAATCATGCCAACAAGCTCTATGGATGAAGCAAGCGCTTGTTGATTACGGGATTTGTCTTGATGATGTTCCCATCATGTGTGACAATAAGGGTGCTATAGACCTTAGCAAGAATCCCGTGCAACATTCGCGAACCAAGCACATAGAAATTCGTCACCATTTTCTTAGGGATAATATTCAAAAGGGGAACATTTCAATTGAGAAGGTACCCTCCGAGGATAACTTAGCCGACATCTTCACTAAGCCACTTAAGAGGGAACCTTTTAATTACTTGCGTCTAGGTCTAGGATTAATGGAACATATTCCTTAATTGCTTTCCTTTATTGAGTCTCTTTCTCTCCTTTGAGTCTTGTATCACTTTGAGTACTTGAGTCTCCTAAACTCTTCTTGAAAATCTTCTCTTCTCCTTTTCAAAATCCTCAAAGTCTCTTTCAAAAATGGTTGAGAAATGTTTTGACATTGTTAAGTCAATCTAAAAATATTTTTCATAGATTCTTGCTATTAATCTCGAGCTTACATAATTCATATGTATGATTCTCTCAAATATAGCAAGAACAAGATAGAATCATGGAGGATCATTGTGTCATGACATAAGGTCTTGTCTTACACACCTCCTACATCAATTTTTAAAATTCATGTATTTTGGTCAATCTCTATTTGGTGAGTTAGTATGTGTTCTCTTTGTCTATCTTTGCTTTCAATCATATCCCTATGATAAGTTAGACTAGAAAAATAAGATTTGCTGAAAAATCTTCCTTCACCACCAAAACTCAACCACTGTAGGCGGTTCCATATATGAACCGCGGTTCCTTATCAATAAGGAACCGCCGGAAGCAATAAGGAACCGCGTACAGTGCTTCCTTAGTTTTCGGGTATTTCTGAAATTCCAAATTTGTTCCAACATTTTTGAGAATCTTTGCTTCAACCCTTTGACCACCCCAAAAATACCTTGAGCCTTCCCTATTAAACCATAAGCATTTTGCCTTACTTCACATCCCAAAATGTCTTACTCTCCTAATGAAAGCCTTGATTCTCCTCCATTTTCCCCAATTGCTTTCAATCCCAACTCACCCAAGAACACTTTCAATCCAAATTCACCCAAGAACACTCGTAATCACATCTCTCCTACCAGGAATGTTGATTGTGGAACATCTTTTCTTCCACCACCACCCTTTAGTGTTCTTCCTCCTTCTCATGATAATGTCATGCACCATGGGACATATTGTCATTGTTGTTAATATCAACATCTTGCTATGGCACACATCTATGAGGAATTGAGCTACATCAAGAGTCTCCACCAAGCCACCACCACCACATTCCGCCACTACCTTGTCTTTCATATAAGCATTGGTTGCTTATCCACAAGACACCTTTTTCTTTTTAGCAAATCTTAGAGTTCTAGATTAACTAGGATTAGATTTATGCTTTTGGCTTGTTTTCTATTTCATACATCTTTGTATGAGTCTTTTATTATTCTTATATGACTTCACTTGGATCTTAGTCTTTATGTTTTCTTCTCTTTTATTCTTTTAGTGTGACCTTTAGCTATGTCTTGTTGGTTGTTTCTTTTGTTCAACTAACCCTTCTATGTAGCTTGTCACCATATCTTGATTCCTCGGTGCCCCAAGCTAGGAGGAGTAAGCACCAAGGGGGAGTCTTTGCAAAGTCCGTCTCTTCAACACCGACTTATGCAACCTTTTTGCTTCGACAAAGGGGGAGAAATGAATAAACTCGTCTTTGAAAATCTTGTGTTTTGTGTGATTTAGTTTATATATTGTCAGAATCAAAAAGGGGGAGATTGTTAATGCAATAATTCCTAAAAACTTTACTTGCATTTTTCGGTCTCGCTTAGTTTTGATTACGAAAATATGTAAAAACAAGCATTTACAAAAACAACGAAAAACGAATTCTTGAGTTCAAGTATTTTTCGTTTTACCCATTTTCACTTAAGGTATGAATAAACAAGTACTAACCTTAATCAAGTGATCAAGTGATTTAATCTTTTCTTAAAACTCACTTTTTATTAAGTGTGACAAGTTTTTAATTAAACTTTATTTTTAAGAAAATCTTTTATTAAATTAAATATTTGAAAATTTGACAATGGCATATTCCCTTTTGATTTGGAATATCCTTCCTGGATATTTTTATAACCAGATATGACCTCCACCACTAAAGGACAAAAAGGGAGCGGAGTCTAGCCCGGCGGTTCCTTATCGATAAGGTACCGCCGGCTGAGATAAGGAACCGCGGGCAGATATAGCCGTTGGCCCTTTGTCCTATAAATAGTGGACCTTTCTCATATTTTCAATTCACCTCTTTTGCACACAAATTTCCAGATTCAAACATACTTCTTAAATCACTCAAATCCTTGATTATTTGATTGATTACTACTTGTTTAGAAGTGAATCTATCTCATTCATCCCTTCCTCTTCAAGTGCAAAGAGAAGAACACTATCATTGTGAAGTGTTGAGTCCACCACCAAAGATCCTTTGAAGATCAAATCTTATACATTTGTTGTTATGTAATAGTTGTGAAGATCCAAGTAGTTGTGTCTATTTGGAAGTTGTGTATGTACTAAGTATAGTTGTGTAGATTGGTCCTAGCTATGATTAGGGCTCGACTTTTAGCTTAGAGTCGGAAATTGGTTAAGCGACGTGTACGGTTTTCTCCACCATAAGGAGCTTGTTGTGTAGTGAACTCTCGAGTAAGGAGTACTCGAGGAGTGGAGTAGGAACGAGGAGTGAGCTTCGTTGCCGAACCACTATAAATCCTTGGTGTTCGGTTTGATCTTTCTTTACCCTTTACTCTTTACATTGTTTAATCTTTGTGCATATATATATTAGTTAGTATTAGTTTAAATTACACTATCATTGTTCATATTGTGCATAAGAAGATTTCACTTATTTCCTTAAGTCTAAGTTTTTGAGAAAAATGATTTTTTTGAAAACCATTATTTAACAAGTAAACATAAGAAACTATTCAACCCCCCGCCCCTTCTAGTTTCTACAAGTTTGACTTGGCGTCGTATGACGGGTAAATTTCAAGTGTACAAGTGTTTAAGCGAGTAATGTTGGATAAATGGATTCATGTGGTTCATGTCAATGGTTTTGAAACATGAATACTTTGAAAACACTTGAGTCATATTATATTTGGTATATATATCGATATTGAGTTCGAGTCTTAACGCGCGCCTTATTTTGATAGGTTGCGGTTTTCGTGTTTCCCGGGCATCCATATCGTCGGTGATTGTCTCACTACCATTGTTTCTACTCAGTTTTTGAGTACTGTGATTGGCTTACCTCATGGCTAAGGTGAGTTCATAGCCACTTTTTACTTGTACATGGTTTCTAAACATGGGGTGAGATTTTACATGGTGGAACACAACCATTTAAAAACTGTATGTTATCCAGAATTTGTATGTTATCCATAACGTGTATGCTTTCCAGACTTTCATTATTATTATTGCTTTTTAGTCTCTAGCCTTAAGTTTCCTCTCCTGATCATGAACCGTTAATTTCGAGTACTAAGCGCGAATGTTGTGGGTCGATCCATCGGGATTGACAATCCCCATCTCAAGTACCTTGGCGCACTGATATTTGTTTATACTTGAGTATTTAGGCTGAATACTCCCTAGAGGAACTTACATTGAGTTAAGCTTCGGTTCATGAACTGAACAGCAATAATAATATTTTCGGACTATGGTTGACGTATATAACCATTCTCCATATTACTTGTTTTACAAATGAATGCTTGTGTTCCACACCTTTACTGCTAAACCTATGAATATCACTAAACTTTATGTTGATGATTTTACATGTTTAATCTAAGGTATTATTACTTAGCTTTGCTTGGATGGGAGCCCGCAGGATATTAACGCAGCTTGTAGATTTCTGTGATGCTTTTAAAAGATTGGTTTTAGTATAAACTGTCAGAAATTTATTCTATCTTTTTGGCAACTTTATGTTATAAATCGTGATGAAATAATATATTTTTCCGCTTATAAAACTCTGGGACCTATGTTTAAAAACTATGATCTTTTATGATATAATGTATATGTTTTTATTACGTCAGCTTTGTGCCAACTGTAATTCATTGTTTCTTGTACCAGGACGTGTTACCCCCTCGTTGCCTAGTTGTTCCATGTCAGATTCTGGGGGTCTCACAGTAGACACAAAGCTTTTGTCGGCACCGGAATAAAATAAAGTTGTAGCGTAACGGTTATTCATTATAAATGTACTAGTGACAACTTTCAGGTTTTGCTTAGCATTGGCTTCACCTAGTTGATAGGCTTTTCCTTGATTATCCTCACCACGTGCATTCTTCTACGGCTCAGGGTATTGATTCCTCATGTGTCCTTTACCTTGGCAGTTAAAACATGTCACTGCTTTCTTTCCTGGTCCCCAACAGTCTTCAGTCTTGTGACCCAACTTGTTACACTTCCCACACTTAGTACATTCACAAGCATGAGACCTTTTGCAGCATTGACAACGGGTTCCCTTATCAGCAGGTGCAGTTTCAGTCATTGCATTTTCATTACCCCTCCTTTGGTTCTAATTCCTATTGTGAGATTGACGGTTATAACCTCGATCATCACTTTCCACTCCAGCCTTTCTTTTATTACCTTCAGAAACACCATCAGCCTTATCTTGGATAATCTGTCCCATCAGTTGGTAGGCCATATGAACAGCTTCATCAATATTGGCAGGTTTAGATGAGGTCACATCACCACGGATGTTGGCAGGTAAGCCT
Source organism: Glebionis coronaria (assembly GCA_025667525.1). Lineage (NCBI taxonomy): Eukaryota > Viridiplantae > Streptophyta > Magnoliopsida > Asterales > Asteraceae > Glebionis > Glebionis coronaria. The sequence continues at coordinate 345,216,317 of CM046880.1, forward strand.
CGAATATACTGCTCCACCTTCAAATATTTTGGGTTCACTTTGTTTGGACAAAGTAGCGCAAGTTCATGGAATATGTTAGTGTATCCATCGATATCAGTACCCTTCAGTATCAGTTGATACAGTTCCTGTTCTAACCTTTGAATAACACTCCTTGGACATAATTCCTCGGTCATCCACCTTCTTACTTCAACCCAAGGTGTAGCATAAGCAGCATCCATCCCTATTGATGAGGCAAACATCACCTTGTCTCCTTCCTCACTTCCACTAAATCGAAACACAGATTCTAATCTTTCAAACCATTGCATTAACCCAATAGCACCTTCAGTACCTTTAAAAGTCGGAGGTTTGCATTTCATGAATGAGGTACAAGTACATTTCTTGTTTTCAAGAATCACTGGTCTATCAGCATCACCAGTTCCAGCACTAGCATTGTTAGCTCCAGTATTGCCAGCTCCAATATTGCCAGCTCTAGTATTGCCAGCTCTAGTATTGCCAGCTCCACCGGATCCACCAGCTCTACCGAATCCACCAGCTCCACCGGATCCACCAGTTCCGCCAGATCCACCAGCTCCATTATTCATATTTGCCAAAAATTGCATTCATAGAGACCTCAAATTGATCAGCTACTATAGCGCGTAACTGCGCCTCAGTCATTTGTTTTGGCGGCATGATCCTGTTACACAATTTACATTAAAATGAGTATTCATTCAACGTTTATGATAACAAAACATGAATAACACGGAAAAAGAATTAGATAGATAGATAGAAACAAGAATGGATAATAGAACAAAGAATAGAATTTAGACAAGGAACAAAGATTCACGAGGAATGACTCAAAAGACAGGAATTTCTATTGTGACAATCTGCGTCGTTTGTAAATTACGTATTAGTATTATAATTATCAAATAATTAACATTTATAAATAAATAAATGTTATCTATTATGCTTTAATCATAAATAATATTTAAATATTTATAACATATATATACATAGTTTTCTAATCCTCGTCCGTTGGCAACTCGGAGATTTCGCTTGCAGATGTTATAGTCAAAAGATTTTAAAATTTTATTTTTGGAAAATCTTTTCGTTCTCTATAACCTGAGATCTGATACCAATCTGTAACAATCTTAATTTCGGGTCATATCAGCGGAAGGGTCATTGGGTGTTACTAACATGATTCAAGCTCGTAATCATAGAAAACGGCTCAAAACGAGTCGTTTTGTTAAAATACCCATTCATTCATTATTTAAAAATAAAACAGTTCACACACGGTCCCAAATAATTTTAAAGTTTACACAACATAACAAACGATAAAAGTTTCTTTGAATGGACATAGTTTAGAAAAGTGAGCCAAAACATTTCAAAGATACAAGCTACACGAAACCGCCTTCCTTGAGTGCCTTCTTCATGGACCTGAGATAAAACATGCTATAAAGTCAACAAAACTTGTTGAGTGAATCTATAGAGTTTAAAGTTAAATAAACGAACACAAGTATTCTGAATAAACCTTCCATGGTTGACAATCATGTGGATCAGACATAATCATCGTTGTTATTACATAAGCCTCATGACACTGAACGTTAACATATATTATTTCAGCCTAACACACCTAGCCAAGTGCGTATATTTCTCTTATACAAAGGCATCCGATGTTTCATCACTAGTGTTTCATTACACCACGCGATAGCTAGTCGCGACAGGACTGGGCGTCACCCCGATAGATCTATCCATAGTATTAGCGTTCATTCGATTAACAATTCATGATTCCATGGGTCTTTGAGGCTATAATCTAACTTATGTAAATAACTTTCATCTAAGCATACAATCGGGTCCTTTGTGTTCTATTTTAAAACAAGCATGTTATCCCCTTCGCGGGTTTTAAAATTCTTTACAAGATAGTATAAAATCGAGGCTATGGACTCACCTTAGTACACGAGTAGTAATGAGACGATCGCCGACGATAAGTGATGCCCGTCAAATACAAAAACCGCAACCTATCAAATAAGGCGCGCTCGTTAATAAATGACTCAAGTATAAACCATACTTAAATAATACAAAACTCAAAAGTACAAAACCATGATAATCCCAAAAGAGTAACAATACAAGTATACTTCTATACCCTTTTATATGTTTATTCTATTAGACTATACCCTCGATAAAAATATGCCGGCACATACCAAATGTACAAGCTCATTTACCCTACTTAAACAAATCCTTTTTCGACGAAACTTGGTGACAAACTCACACATAACCTAAACGAGAGTCACTTCAAATTTCATTCAAAAATATTTCTTCTAAGACCTTCTGCCCGACACATCTTTGTGTTATAAAAACCGGACAGTTTTACGCCTTCGACTCACAAAACCATTTTGATTACTCTAAACAATTCCGTTTACAAAGCCAACACTCGGGTTTGAAAATAGACTCACAATCTGAGGTTTAGAGACTTACAACAGCCTTTGACTATTTTTAAAACTCATTTTATAGTCTCTGAGATTCGATCTAAATATCGGCAACAACTTCGAATTGTGTCGATACTCGTCTCCCGGTACACGAATAATCAAACTATTGTAACTTCGCGCTCGTTTGGAGTTGGAAGCTCTACTTTATATCAAATCGAAGCTAAAGAAATTCTCTACAACACTATCATATTAGTTTAACAATAACTCAACATTAAGATCCCCAAAAATAGCCTACAAGTCACTGCCCTAATTTACCTCATCAAAAATCATACAAAAACAATTTTTCAAACAATTCCAACCATTTTTCTACTCATATTAATCCCCTAAAATCAACATATGTTTATCCTAACACTAGTATGAATCAAATAGATAAAAACCCAAAAATAAAAAATAAATCTTATTCAACAAAACTAAAAGATCTACACATGATTATCTCAAGATAACACATGCATGATCATCTAAACATCATATCAACACAAGATCATAACAAAATCAAAAGCTTGTTGCATGTAGAAAATTTTTACATACATATGATCACCTTTGAATTATAAGAGGTGGTCTTGTTTTATTTTTGAATGATTCAAAGTAAAAATCAAAATATTTTGATGTATATATGGCTAGGGGTGGACGGTATTTGAAGAACAAAAGAGAGTGGGTGGAGAAATTTTTTTATTAACTTGTTTACTGTGTGAAAAAAAATTAGGTGGAAGTTTATATATGGTGGGTGGAGGGCTAGTTTTGCCAAACTTGCATTCTTGTGGACCAAAAAGCAATTAAATAATTTAAATGGTAGAAAATGACTATTAGTTAAATTTGAAAATATTTACGGGACTTAAGTTTCGTAAAAATACTTCTCAAAAGTTAAAACGCTTCTTAAGTATAATAATATAGCTTCGACACGAATTAAAACGTAATTAAATCGAAAACGTCAAAAATATCGAATATCGAGACAATCGATAATAAAACATAAATTTTTGGGCATCCGTCGGTATCGCGATCACTAATAATTCTCGTCACTCGTTAAAACGTAAAGCACGAGAAATAAAGATAAATACAATAAAATCATTCTTATAATAATTTTGAGAATATAGTATCGATACCTAACGTATTCCTTGCCGGTTTTCATCTAATCGATATTCTTACGCTAAGTTTCAAGTCATAACCTTCTTGGTTAGCCGATAATTTAAAATTCTCATTAGAGTAAACACGTAATACGCAATAGTCGAGATTAGAATAACGATCTGAAATTGACGGATTGTCACATCATCCCCACCAAATTAGGATCTTCGCCCTCGAAGATCAACTTGCGTTCTTGCCCGGTCGCTTGTTGAAATCAAAGAGGTGCGGGAAGCTTTCATATTTTCTCTTCTCTTTCCCAAGTATACTTCGGTCCTCTCCGAGAGTTCCATCAAACTTGACAATAGGAATTCGGCTTTGCTTCAGTTGTTTCACCTCGCGATCCATGATCTCAATTGGTTCTTCAATAATGTGTAACTTTTCATCAACCTTAACTTCGTCCCACGGTATAACGAGTTCTTCATCAGATAAACACTTCTTCATATTTGATACATGAAAAGTGTCATGAATCCCATACAGTTCTTGTGGAAGTTCAATCTGGTATGCCACGGGACCTACTCTTGATATGATCTTGAATGGTCCGATATAATGAGGACTCAACTTCCCATATTTTCCAAATCGTACAACACCTTTCCATGGTGATAACTTAAGCATAACCTTATCTCCCACATCAAACTCCAATGGTTTTCTTCTCATAACCGCATAACTCTTCTATCGGCTTCGCGGAGATAACAATCTATTCTTGATTTGCACAATCATATTCGTCGTCTCTCTAATCATCTTTGGTCCAGTGAGTTGAGCATCTCCAACCTCACTCCAGCTCACGGGTGATCTACATTTTCTCCAATAAAGTGCTTCAAAAGGTGCGGCTTTAATACTCGCGTGATAACTGTTATTGTACGAGAATTCGGCCAAAGGTAAGTGCATATCCCAGCTGCTTCCAAAGTCTATCACACAAGCACGCAACATATCCTCCAAAGTTTGAATAGTTCTTTCGCTTTTCCCATCAGTTTGTGGATGATAGGTTGTGCTCATATCCAAATTGGTTCCTAAAGATTTTTGAAGTGATCTCCAAAATCCAGAAGCAAAACGACTATCTCTGTCAGAAATGATTGAAATAGGAACACCATGTTTACACACGATCTCCTTCAGATAAAGGTCGCAAGTTTCTCCATACCGAACCTCTCGTTGATTGGAATAAAATGAGCGGATTTAGTTAAACGATCGACAATAACCCAGATTGCATCGAACCCAGACGGTGTCCTTGGGAGTTTAGTGATGAAGTCCATCGTAATTCGCTCCCATTTCCATATTGAAACTTCAGGTTGGACAACTAATCCTGACGGCTTTTGATATTCAACTTTCACCTTTGCACACGTTAAGCATTTCACGACGTATGTTGCAATATCAGCTTTCATATTCGGCCACCAGTATAACTTTTTCAAGTCTTGGTACATTTTGTCCGATCAAGGATGAATAGAATACTTGGACTTATGAGATTCTAACATAATCAAGTCTCTCAATCCACCATAGGATGGTAACCAGATTCGACCTCTCAAACATTTGACACCATCGGCTCGCGTCTCCAAAGTTTCACTTTCTCCTCTAAATCTTTCGGTTGCAATATTTTCCATCTTACACGCTTCGATTTGTGCGTTTCGAATCTGCTCAGGTAAGTTATTATGAACTGTCACCACCAAAGCACGCACTCGAATCGGTTTTTCCCTTTCCTTTCGACTTAACGCGCCAACTACCACATTCACCTTTCCTGGATGATAACAAATTTCGCAGTCGTAATCACTCAAGAGTTCAACCCATAAACGTTGTCTCATATTCAGCTCCTTTTGATCAAGTATGTATTGTAGGCTTTTATGATCAGTGAATACTATACACTTCGTACCATAGAGATAATGTCTCCAAAGTCGTAGAGCAAAAACCACATCGCCCAATTCCAAGTCATAGGTAGTGTAGTTCTTCTCATTCTTCCTTAACTGTCTAGAGGCATATGCGACACCTTTTCACGTTGCATGAGAACAGCACCGTATCCTTGAAGAGATGCATCACAATAAACAACAAAGTCTTCACTTCCTTCAGGTAACGATAAGATCGGCGCACTACAGAGTTTCATCTTTAGGGTTTGGAAGCTTATTCTTCGTCGTCGCCCCACACATATGGTTTATTCTTCTGAGTCAGCTTAGTCAATGGTTTCGGTATCAAAGAGAATCCTTCAATAAACCTTCGGTAGTAACCAGCCAAACCTAGAAATTGTCGTACTTCAGTTGGAGTAGTGGGAGCACTCCAATTCTTGATGGCTTCGATCTTCGCATGATCAACATGTACCCCACTTTTATCAATCACATGTCCGAGAACTTGTACAGAACTAAGCCAAAAATCACAATTTGAGAATTTAGCATGCAACTTTTCGTTCTTTAACAAGTTCAAGATAATCCTTAAGTGTCCGGCATGCTCTTCATTGCTCTTAGAGTAGATTAGAATATCATCGAAGAACACGATCACGAATTTATCAAGATACGGCTTACAAATGCGATTCATTAAGTCCATGAATATAGCAGGTGCATTAGTCAAACCAAAAGGCATAACCCGGAACTCATAATGACCATAACGAGTTCTAAACGAAGTTGATGGTAACCAGAACGAAGATCAATCTTGGAGAAAACACGAGAACCTTGAAGTTGATCAAATAGATCATCAATTATTGGAAGCAGGTAACGATTCTTTATCGTTAGCTTATTCAGCTCTCAGTAATCGATACACATACAGAACGAACCATCTTTATTCTTAACCAATAAAACGGGAGCTCCCCAAGGTGACGAACTCGGTCGTATAAAACCTTTATTAGATCATTCTTGCAATTACACAGATAACTCCTTCAGCTCGGATGGTGCTAAACGATATGGCGCACGTGCCACGGGTTCAGCACCAGGAATTAGATCAATTTGGAATTCGACTTGCCTTGGAGGCGGAATCCTTGACAAATCTTCCGGAAACACTTCAGGAAAGTCATGAATGACTGGAACATTTTCGACACGTTTCTCATTCGATTCCTTCTCCGATACATGAGCTAGGAATAACTCACAACCTCTTTCGATATACTTACGAGCTTTAATGCACGAAATGATTTTCAGTTGGGAATTACTTTTATCACCTTCGATAACTAAGGTCTTGTTATCGAAAGGAATCCTAACTTTCTTTTCTCCACACAGAATAGACGCATTATACTTGGACAACCAATCCGTTCCGATAATAATATCAAAACTTCCCAATTCGATGATCATCAAGTCTATTTCGAAAATTCGGTTCAGAAGATTAAGAGAACAACCTAAGAGCGCACTATTGGTACTCACTAATTTACCATCAGCTAGTTTTACTTCATAACTCGCGTCTAATTCGACCGGTTTGATATCAATTAAGGTACTAAAACTTGTAGACGGGTTCCCTTATCAGTAGGTGCAGTTTCAGTCATTGCATTTGCATTACCCCTCCTTCGGTTGTGATTCCTATTGTGAGATTGACGGTTATCACCTCGATCATCACTTTCCACTTCAGCCTTTCTTTTATTACCTTCAGAAACACCATCAGCCTTATCTTGGATAATATGTCCCATCAGTTGGTAGGCCATATGAACAGCTTCATCAATATTGGCAGGTTTAGATGTGGTCACATCACCACGGATGTTGGCAGGTAAGCCTCGAATATACTGCTCCACCTTTAAATATTATGGGTTCACTTTGTTTGGACAAAGTATCGCAAGTTCATGGAATCTGTTAGTGCATCCATCGATATTAGTACCCTTCAGTCTCAGCTGATACAGTTCCTGTTTTAACCTTTGAATAACACCCCGTGGACAGAATTCCTCGGTCATCCACCTTCTTACTTCAACCCAAGGTGTAGCATAAGCAGCATCCATCCCTACTGACGCCATACTTCCATTCCACCAAGTTAATGCTCGCCCTTGAAGAGTAGCTGAGGCAAACATCACCTTGTCTCCTTCCTCACTTCCATTGAATCGAAACACGGATTCTAATCTTTTAAACCATTGCATTAACACAACAGCACCTTTAGTACCTTTATAAGTCAGAGGTTTGCATTTCATGAATGAGGTACAAGTACATTTCTTGTTTTCAGGAATCACTAGTTTATCAGCATCACCAGTCCCAGCACCAGCATTGTTAGCTCCAGTATTGCCAGCTCCAGTATTGCCAGCTCCACCAGATCCACCGGATCCACCAGCTCCACCGGATCCACCAGCTCCACCGGATCCACCGGCTCGGCACCCGCCGTACAGAGCGGCAACAAAAGGAGCGATACGCTATCGTTAGAAATTACCTAGGCAGCCGTAAATGCAAAACCGTCAGCTTGCAATATTATGCAAGTTCACAACAAATGTGGTTCAGATTTCATGCTACAACCAAGATCAGCTGGTCAATAATTGCAAAATGTAGGATCACTATGAGCTAAGCGTAATCATCACGCAACAGTCACTATCGCCGCACGCCATAGATAGGGGCAACTAGGAGTGTTATCGGGTCGGGTTATCGGGTCTTGTCGGGTCGGGTTGAGTCGGGTTTTAGTTGAAAAAAACTAACCCGCAACCCGACCCGATAAGAAGTCGGGTTATCGGGCTCGGGTTACTATCGGGTCGGGTGTTATCGGGTCGGGTGATTCGGTTGGCTTATATAATTTAACAAAATCATATTCATGCTTAAACATTTGTCATTAACATTTAAGTTTCAATAGCTAGCAATGATAACAATCAGTACGAGGAAAAATGCATTATTCCTCGTAATACAGTAGGGAGAGGGAGAGATCTTTGTAAAAGTCATAGACGTGAGCGAGAACTATGAAAGAGCATGTACGAAAAATTTGTTGTAAATTATTTGTAACTACAACTTAGTAAGTAAAACGAACAACTAACTGATACGTTGTAGTATAAGGATTAAAGCATTTATAATATTAAAACCAAAGCTACAAAAACTGTATTATATTGATATTTTAGTTTTAGTTTTATCACAGAATCTTAACTAAACAACAGACTAAAACAAATATCTTTTACAAAAATTGATTTTCGGGTCTTATCGGGTTGACCTGATAACCCGATAAAATTAATTTTTAAACCCGAAACCCGACCCGATAACACTATCGGGTTATCGGGTCGGGTCAAAACAACCCGACATTATTTTTTAACCCGATTTAACCCGGCCCGATAGGGTTTGGGTCAACCCGACCCTACTGACACCCCTAGGGGCAACGAAAGCAACAGTGGCATCGAAAGGCATAAAGCTTAATTTTAAGCAAAGACATTATTATCCGTCAACATAATTGGGCTCCCCTAGGTACAGTACCAAACTACCAATACTCACAAAAAGAATAAAACAATATTTCTTTCGCCCCTCACATTATATCGTCTCTGTCACAAATCTCTCACATTCCCACCATATGATGGTTTGATTCCAAAAGAATCTGCCTAGCCATGCCTGCAAATCTAGCAAGCAATATGCCACGACAAACTGAACATTGAAACCAAACCACAAACAACATGGTGATTTGCCAAGCCATGTCTGCAAATGTAATATGGCACGACAAATCGAACAAAAAAACTAAAATAACCTAGTGTGAGTTCCCCTATTTTTTGCGTATAAAAAAATCCAACATAAAAAAAACATAACTAATATAAACATTACACATCACAAAAAACATTACTTAGTGTCAATCAATCAATCAATCAATCTATGTTTAACCCCCCAAAAAAATATGAAACTCATACTAAGATAAACATTGATTAGTACTTGTACCATATCGCCGGATCATTCGAAAAGGTGATTAATCTAACAAAAGATTATCCCCAATGTAAGCTGGTAATAACCATCACCTCAACAAAAGGTGTTCAGAATGGAAAACCACCACCCACATGAGGCATCCAACCTCGCCACACACCGACCCACATCACCGCACACCACCAAAGGCTGCAATGAAGTGATCGGCGACAACAAAAGGGTCCTATTTTAAGCCATTATAATCCAATCACACATCACAACCGCTGCAACCAAACAAAACCAGCAAAAGCACCACATTTATCTTCTGTTTCAAGATCTAGGGTTCTTAATTTTAGTGAGAGAAAGAGAGAGATGGGCGGAATGGTAGGTGTTTGTGTGTGTGAGAAGATTAGCTATATAAACCCCCAAATCCTGTAGCCATTAGCAATTACTGTAGATCAATTAATGGCCAAAATCAAAGACCAACTTAATCACCAAAGGGAAACTATTGGGCATTAGTTAAAGGCCAAGCCAAAGGGCAACCGTTTGCAACGGGACGGGGTAACGGTGTGTGAGAACTGTGTCAGAAGTGTGTGCAAAGATTGTGATGGAGATGCATTTGTGTGAGAGGGAAACGAAAATACAGTTTATTCAGTATGTGAGGGGAATCATTGTTCGATTAGGAACCGTGATTCCCCTCTCTAATATAGAGACTAATATAATTCAAGTTACATGATGTTTTGGACTATTTAAAGGCATCTTAATTGAAGAATGTGAGTGCAGTAGCATTTGGGCATGTGCCTAAAAGTTGGAAATAAACACGCATGTATATAATCAAAAAGTTTACCATTGTGTAATTTAAACTACAACTAAAACAAAGTGCAACAAATACTTTAGTAATAACATGGCAACAATGATTCGATTCGATAAACTAAACTCGTCGCAGCGAAGCGCGGGTCTCGAATACTTGTTTGTTTTAATTACCATAGTGTAGAAACACTGAAAAAAAGGTACCCACCTAGGCTCCATACTCATTCATTAAATGCTAGTTTTATTCATTAAAACAATGTTTTTTTATCGAGATTAAAAGAATCAAGTGTCAAATAATTGAAAAAAAGGAAAAATTTGTATGTAAAAAAATTTCAGTTAGAAGCATAACTTAGCACCTCTTTATCATGTACTATTTGATCTCACTAAGAGAGAATGGTGTAATAGAGTAAGGGTGCTCGCCGGGGTGAGGTGGTTGCCTCGCCAAAATTCGTCGTGGCTCACCGCCACACCGCCTTTGACTCGTCGTACACTCGTCGCCCAAAAGACGAAGCAACGACGAAGAGAGGTTTTTTTTTCTTTTTTCTTCATTTCTTTTATGGTATTTGAGATAAATGGTTTATTAAAAATATTTATATTTATAATTTTTACTTTTATGGTTTGGTTATTCCTCAATAGTGGGTTTAAATTTTCCAATTTTCGTTGTTTTTTTCGTATTGTATTTTAAATTTCGTATTTTTATTTAAATATTTGTAGTTTTTATTTAAATGAAATGAATTTAAATTTGTGTGAAAATAAAAAAAGATAAAATAAATATAGTGGTGGAGCCAAAGTGAAGAGGGAGGTGTGTGCAAGTAAGGGGGTGTTTTGCTTAATTGTTTTGTGATAATATAGCGTTGATATGTCACTAGTGAGGACAACGTGAAAAGAGGTTGCCTCTTAATACCCTTCTCTCTCTAAGATACTAAAATCATCATTATTATGGTTCCAAACTTAATTTTACAATTTTGCGATGTCGAAACGCAAAAATTATTTTAATTTTACGTAAAAACTCTACAAACGTAAGATCTTACGAGATCGCGGTTTTAACGATATCTAACAATTCAATATCTAATAATTCAAAATGTTAACATTGTAACCACTTATATTACTCAATCTGACGACCGTTAGAATTAAACTACTTTGATAAAACAAAGTTCGATTAACTTTCAAAACCAAACGAGTTTAGTTAATTCTGTTATTGATATAGTAGCGTGTTATGATACACATATGTATGGATGGTGTTTTTACAAAAACTAGCTTTCCGATTCATAAAAATCTAGTATTTTAAAAAAATCACATCACCGCTCATACCTCTTATATTTTACATTACCAAAAGAGTGGTGATTTGCACACTCCATTTTTTTTATTTGCACACTTATATTGTGTGTGTCTTGACATTTATACCTATATATTAGGGGTGTTGTCGGGTCGGGTTATCGGGTAATCGGGTCATGTCGGGTCGGGTTGAGTCGGGTTTTGATTTTTAAAAACTCACCCGCAACCCGACCCGATAAGGATTCGGGTTATTGGGTTCGGGTGGTTATCGGGTCATCTCGCACTAACTATCATTCAGCGATCACAAACCGAATACATTGACTAAATACTGGTAATATTTTTTGCTAAAGATAAGGGATGCATACTGATGTACACTTGAGCTATGTTGTAGTTACTACAATATAGTATTACATATCTTAACATTCTGATTACAAACATTAGTCTAAACTCTAAACAATAGATTTCTTTCTTGACAAACATGAAGTTATGAACATACAAGTAGATAAGTTCATCTATGCAAAATTATGCAAAGAATCACTACAGGTTATTTAAATGATTTGACTTTTTTTCTTCACTAACATAAGTAATACATGAGCACAAAATGTTTAGTTTCACTAACATAAGTACAAATGAACAAGTTTTTGTGTTCGATATGACTCAAAACATACTTGTAAGATATAATTTTGAAGAATAGCGGGTCAACCAAATACAAAGCTGTAAAAAACAAGCTTGCAAATGTGTCAAAAACAAGCTTGCAAAAGCTGTAAAAAAAACAGCTACAAAAACTGTGAAAAACAGCTTCAATAGCTGTGAAAAACAGCGTGCAAAGATGTTAAAAACAAGCTTGAAAATCTGTAAAAAAACAAGCTTGCAAAGCTTTCAGAAGCTGTCAAAAAAACAGTTACAGAAGCTGTGAAAAAACAACTTAAATTACTGATGAAAAACATGTTTATAGCAGAACTAGTGTTAATCTTCTGGTCAAAAAACACAAACTGAGCACAAACGTTTCAGCATGCATATTAAAGATTGGTAGGTAAATCGCATTGGGCTCTTAAAATCATATTAATTAAACTATACATGTTGATAATCGGGTCTTATCGGGTTGACCCGCGAACCTGACCAAAATAATTTGTAACCCTTATCCGACCCGATAACAATATCGGGTTATCGGGTCGGGTCAAAGCAACCCGATTAATTTTTTTACCCGATTTAACCCGGCCCTATTAATCTAATTCGGGTGCGGGTCGGGTCAACCCGATCCTACTGACACCCCTAGTCATGATACACATATTTTAGGATCTTTGCATACTTAAGATCTTACAAGGTCTCGATCTTGATCATAGGATCTTAGGATCTACTACGATCCGATCAGAGACGAAGCTTCATAGGGGAAAGAAGGGGTAGTGCCCCCCCCCCCCAAAAAAAAAAAAATGACCACCATATGTATTTTATGCTATGTTTGTGTAAAATTACAATGGTACAATTGTATTTTTAGAGTTTGACCCTTTTAAAATAATAAAAAAAATATTTTGGCCCCTCCTAAAATCTTGGTCAAGCTTCGTCCTTGGATCCGATCTTACTTTTTCTCGAACAAAAAACAAAAAACCACAAATTTATAATTCTATTTTGTATAATCTAAAAAACAACATGTAAATCTTCTTATACATTTCAAAATCATACTTTAGGACCACATTTTTATGAAATATTCGTATAATTTTGCATTTACGAAGTATATCAATTTGTAAATTTGTAAAATATTGCAAAAAATACTAAAAAATTACATTATACTAGGATCTTACGATCCCGGACCTATTTTACGATCTCGATCTTACAAAAACGAAAACGATGCTAGGTAAGATCCCGATCTTGAAAACCTTGGTACAAATCATTACCATCATTACCCTTATCAAAAGGGTAAATAAATGTAAATTTCATATTAGTACTAGTTTGTCTTACTTAGGATAGTGTAGAAATAACAATAATTAAATAAATAAGAAGTAAAAGAAAAGTAAGTTAAAAAGTTTGAATGCTTCCTAGATGGGTATCGAACATACGACCAACCAGGTAGTACACGCTCATATAACCATCAAGCTAGCTTTCAACTCATTTATTAGATGCCAGATTAATTTATTTGAAGATGTTTGATCAAATGTCAAACAGAAGAGTGTCTTATGTTTAGTGGCGTCAATAAATCCGACTTGATTTGAGTAAATTTGGTTTGAGTTAGTCATGTTCAATTTTGAATTCGGGTTAATCGAGTTAACCCGATTAACGGGTCGGAAATCGAATAAAAATATTATACCTAATTCGGCAAACTATAAATATGAAAGTAGGCAATCGTGTATCAATAATACTATTGTAATATTTTTGAAAACCTCCAATACATACTTAAATACATATGGTATTTTTTAACAACGATTTTATATAAAGCTAGCAATAACTAAAAATCATGGTTTTAAATAGCCCGTTATGACTCGCTTTAAAACACGTTAAAGCTTGAGGCGCAGCTTCGCGCTACGCAGTAGGTCAATGCGTGTTACGATATGAGGTGGGGTGATTTAAATTTCAAAAATGAATATTATCACTTGTAAAAAAGGTATTCTAACTTTAACTATTATGTACAACACTTATTGTGAAATAAATATAAATATAATTTTGAAATATGATAAAACAAATAAATATTTTTTGTGTCGCCATAAGTCACGTTTTAAAAACACTAAAATTTCGTTTTAATCATTAAAACATATAGTTGGACATGTCGTCATGTCACACCGCACGCTATTTATAACATGATTAAAACACAAGACGATTATAGTCCCTTACATTCACTCAGTTTGACTATACCTTTAAAACATCATTATAAACTACTTTGCAAAATCAAAATTCAATTACACTTTTAAACCCAACGAGTATAAATAAACTTTTTTTTGAACAAAATTTATCATTTGATAACTAAGTCTTTGTTTGAACCTCAAAACTGCACGAACATCAAAACTATTATTCACAATTGACTCATAACGGTATGTTACTTAAGTGAAAGGAAAAGGCTGAAAGAAAGAAAGGTCTAGCATGTTTTCTCAAAAGGATAGAGAAAAGTGGCACTTTTTCGTCATATGATATTAGTCACGGGACACGTGGCATGACAAGAAGTCACTGCCACCGCTCCAAGTACTGAAATACCAAACCAACTTCAATCTCAAAAGCTTATTTTGCTTAGGTTTATCACTTCATCTTTATTGGGGCTACAACCTTCTACAACTTGGTGTGCTTTTTGTTAGATTGCCACTCAAAGATTTAAGCTAAGTAGCTTATATATCATTGTTACTGTTATCTTCTTTTTCTATGTAAATGTTTGGTTAGGGTACGTTTATTTACTGGCCTTGTATTACGGGCATAATTTATTAGGTCTCTTCACAAATCATACATGAAAACGGCCACATAAATTTGAACTTGTCAACTTTGTTTTTTGTTATGCTGTCAAGTAGTGCAATTGCTACCCGAAACCCTACAATTTTCATTGTAGGAGCAATGTACATATAAGTACATCTTGTTTATGTATGTGTTTCTTTGACAGGATATGGCCAGATATATACGTTTAAATGTAGATCTACCCCATCCTTGTGCGCGTTTTGGAGTAATCGAAACTTGCGTACGAGTTGCAACAAGATCTAGCAGAACCTGGTTCTGAAATACGGAGTATATTAGTAAGATTTGATACTTGCTTTATATTATCTCGTTTTTGATTCAACAGGCTAAGTGATGGTTTGAGTCGAGGTTCATGTGCTAGGAAATTCAACCAAGTGATGCACACACAACATGTAATGAACAGCTTTTAGGACAATGTGAATAGGAACATGAGGCATCAATCATTATTCATTAATGTATATAGAGACCGCAAGGCATTGGTTAGAACTGACGTACATAGTTGGTACATTGTCGAAATACTCCGTACCCTAGGTCATGTTTGCACCAATTAATCACTACATTAAGAAAAAAAAGTCTCTAATCCAAATTAGTGGTAGAGAAGTAACACTAAGTCGGGACGGATCCAAATTAGTTGTAGATGAACTAACACCAAGTTGTACGGATCACCTTTATTATTCGTATTTGGTAATTATACAAGTGTAGTTGGTAATTATACAAGTGTATTGTTGGGCTCCCCTGGTTGTATTTTCTATGTAGATCACGATCAATTAATGAGGCTGTAAAGACTAAAAGTAAAGATTGGTAACACAAAATGATAGATTATATAGCCCCTTAAGCTCATTTTATTATCTATGGTCATTAGTAAAATGCTACAAATTTTGAGTACTACGTAGTACAGTAGTATGTTAAACGTTTCATAGACATGATAACGCTTGGATAAGTGACATGCGAATGTGTAGCCTTAAAATAGATAAATCCCCTGCCAATAAAGATGAAAAGATCTAATTTCAAATGAGTTTGGGAACTTCCCTAGTTGTAAATGATATGCAAGAAGATTAAGGCTTGACATACATTGTTCCAAATAGTGGTACTCAGAATGCCCTATTTTGACATAGGAAACCGAATCATTGACCATACTTTAGTCTCCTATGTTTCTAGTGGTTGGTACTTGGTGATATAAATGGTTCAGCTGGATCAAGTTTACCACTAACAAAGTGGAATTTTTTTGCGCGGTCTAGAGACTTACCCTGGACCTGGAGAAGGCCCGGCATTTATATTATGATGTGGTTACTGATAGTACCTAAAGATGTGAGGTTTTGATGGGCCAAAATACAATGGCTGAGAAGTGTAGGAGCAGAAAGGGAGAAATCCGTTACTAAAGGCATGTTACATGACATTGCAGCATTGTTAGAGATGGATTACATTATTATACATAGAACAACACAGTCATTGGAGAACCACTTTCTTAGTGATCTATAGCTGTATGCAAGAAACATAGGACAAACTCTCGCTCACCAGGAACAAGATAGGGGGCACAATGAACAAACTATCATACAATAGATCTAAAGATCACTTTGGTAGGGTATGTTGATGCCTCAACAGTCGACATCGCTCTCGTTCAGCCTTGCTGCCAGTATCTGTGTGGCCATATCACAGAGGAAATGCATCAATCGCCAATACACTCTCAGAACGACTATTTTGATTTAGGTTCGAATCAGTAACTAATCTATTATTACCTCTCGTTCCAGGACCAGCTTCTCTTTGCTCAGCTGGTTTTTCTATTTTGCAAGGCACAAAGTGGTTAGTCGGAGAATAAGGAGTAGGCCTTATACTTTCAAGAGCGAGAAGCTCAAGAAAGCGTTGAAAAATGACATTATGCGAATCTACTATCATTTAATAACAAGAAACGATGGACTCTAGGGGTTTAGGAGACATTACTGGCAATATGCTACGATAGCTATGAGGTTGCTTGGGATTTCGCTTATCATAACATGCTTATTGGTGGTTTAAAAGATGACGTGTCAAGCAACTTATGCATGGCCGCTTTTTCACTTATTAATAATCAGATAGGCAGTTTGGAGGACAGTCACAAACCATCAAAGCTACTTATGTGCTGCACCAAAATCGCGGAGTAGGCAAGCAGTTCAAAATAAGCAATCCCAAACACCCTAAATGCCTCTGATCATAAATTCTGTTCCCATCAAGCGTCATTCAGAATTTCAAGAACATGAATTCATTAAGTTGACTCCAGTTTTTAAAGTGTTGTCGTTTAGTTAGCTGTTCAGGCATAGGTTTTCTTTTGAGCCAGGTCAGTTGAACCCACAAATATGTAATTATATATCATAATCCCTGTTCTAGCTGGCTTTGCTTTATTTTAGGTAATAAACAGTTTCAGGGTTTGGTGGGATAATTTCCTGGCCGTAGCCATGGTTTGGAGACTTATGCAGTCAAAGTTGCAGAAACTGTGCAGCAAAGTCAAAATGACTGTCATGGATGACGGATGAACTAAGAAATAGGGACTTATGAGAAGTAGCTTATAACAGCACTCCCAAACAAGCGGCCAACTAAAACCTAACAGTAAGCAGCATATTTGGTTGTTGTGGCGTACCTTTTCCTGCAGTGCCTTCGCAGTTCCCATCATCAACTGTGTCTGCACATAGAAATATAGAAGTCATTACACAGATACCAATTCGAAACTCAGGCTTGCAGTGTGTGGGATGGTGTTTCCGTGTGGTCTTAAGCAAGGTGGAATGAGCATAAATTTGATAGATTTTCAAAAAAATAGGTTGCAACTGCAATGTGCAAAAGCCACTATAGGGAGATCTTAAGAGAAGGGACAGTTTCCGTTTAAAACTTTGCGCTTCAGAAATATTACCATCACTTGATATGTACTTGGTTGTAGAATAAAAATTAACTAATAAACGTTCCAAATAGAACTTTGCGCTTCAGAAATATTACTATCACTTGATATGTACTTGGTTGTAGAAAACAAATTAACTAATAAACATTGTGAGCAAACCAAATTTTGCAGCAGCATCTCAAATCAGATTGAGTTATGTTCTCAAACTCTTCTGATTAGGCCTGCAGCAAACTTTCCTTTAGGTTGTATTTTTAGAAAGCATAATTCTTGCATGTTATCAACAATATGCAAGTATCATGTCTCGTTATAAAATTTGTTAGTACTCATTGTCATTACATGTTCCAGATCTGTTATTTACTTGGTATGGCTGCCAATTAATTTCTTTCTATATCACTGTTCATATTACAAACACTTATTGCATCAGGATGTAGTTAGATGTTCTTCATTGATCAATTTTGTGAGAACTGGTAAGCTGACCTTTCTGGTTCTGACTAGTTGAAGAACAGGCTGGATCTGTTTCTCCAGCTGCCAGAGCTCTGTGGCATCCGACTGTTGGACCTTGTGGTCCTCGAGCTGCCTGCAGAGTTTACAAGATAAAAAGATTCATTTAGCTGCAATGTGTGCATTGCAAGGAAACTGACTAGGATATGGTTATCAAGTGTAAGAACGCATTTAGTAAGCTGACCTTTGGACCATCTCTGTTAACTCATCAGCAGTGCAAACATTCCTGTGCTCTAACGCAAGCTTCTGCCAGTGGTTTATACTTGTTAGGATCTAGTCGAGTATACCACAAAGGCCTAGAGAAGTTACTATATGGGAAATGTATTCTTAACAATGAAAGGTCACCAAGTAGTGTAACAGATGCAAATAAGGTTTAATGACAAAGGTTGACAAAAAACGAGCAGGTCATCAAGTTGTGTAAGGATCAGACTCGTTAGGACTCAGGCAACATCTTTTTGCCCAAATTTACTTTCTTTCGTAAATAACTGGTGCGCCTAATCCGATTTACTAAAATTATGCTGTATCAAGTTAACAACCAAGTTTCCGAGTAAAATGGTTTGCATTTGAAAATACACTTTGGAAGACTTCTAACTTGTTTGACTCACGGGCCAATGTTTTTCACAGTTCCTTTATTCAACAGTTTAATATGTTAAATATAGAACATAACCTGATTAGACCCATGCTTATGTTACCATGCCAATTTTGGAGTTGCCTGTTGCATACTTTTATGCATCTAGAATCTAGATTAGCTGGTAAGCTACAAAATCTATCCTATGATCGTAAGTAATGGTGGAAGTCACTGAAGAGCATCACAGGCACATTTGCAAAGTATCCAAAGTCTGAAGGAACTGACAGATATGGTCTGCCTAGTTACCCCAGGCCCGGTCTTGCCAGTATGTCATGTAAGATGCAGAATTTCAGTGTAGAATATCAGGTACAGGTAGTTTGATAACTATTGTTTATCTCGTCAATCACGATTGTGGGTAGAGACTTAGAAAAAAGTGTAGCTACCTAGTGCTCAAGTATCATACCTCACGCACAGTTCTGCGCACTATTTCATCAGCATTCTTGTAGTCCTGATAGCGAGTGAGGATCTTGATCATGCTGCTTCACAAGTCCGGAAAGTGAGTGTTAGTAGCAAAATTTTACAGTTTTACCACTGACAAGAATTTACTTGAAATTAGTGAAAATTTAAGCATCAGAATATCAATCTGGTCAAGATAGGTATTCCTATGATCCAGTGAGAATGGTAGTGCTGTTTTCATGTTTTGAATGTGTTTACAGTGTAGGATGCGTGCCTCACTGGAATCTTGTCGCTATCTAACCAACATTAGTAGGTATGTAATATGATCATTTTCTAGCATGTTTCTTAAGTTACAGATATTGGTTTCGAAACCTTACTATTCTAATATACAGCATGGAAATACCTATCTGATACTTTACTCCACATTCAAGTATAAGGGGAGCAATTCCCTAGTGGAACGTGACTGCCTTACTGGGTGTCATGTAAGAGAATATATGGCTACAACTATCAAGTACGTAAAAATCCAAGTATTTACAATGTCACTAATTAGCAGCATCTTGCTATTGATATGATGCTTAGCCTTTTCAATATAAATTATCATATAGCTTCTACAAGGACAAGAACGCAAGGGAGACCAAGACATGTATGTGAAAATTGAGATGATTTGACCTCGTTTCAGTCTTACGACTCCAATTTCCCTTGCCCTAAAAGATTGGTGGTAGGGTCTCCTAGTCAAGAGGTCACCGTGGTGTACCATGTTCATTATGTAACGTGGTTTGTGTTGTTATGCCTTTTGGTTGCACGAGCGGCCGGAACAAGCAAGAGAGTACTTGAGATAAAAGGCGACTATAGGGTATTCAAAATAAGGCTAATTTAAAGAACGTAGAACCGATGCGGATGCAACATGTTGACGGAGAAATATAGCGGAGTTCCAAAAAAACAACATAACCAGTCCTGCCGTAGCTAGGTGTGAGGGAGGCGAAATGTAGACAGATCCCAGCCCTACTTTTAGAATAAACCCGAAGGTGAAGATTGCTTTAACGAGACCCGTGGCATAAAGGGATAAACGCATAAAGGGACAAGAGCAAACACATGTACATAAGATTAAACAAACAAAAATGCGAACAAACAATCACAAGAAACACAACAAAACAAGCATACACACGAAGGAGCATGAACTACAAGAGGAAGCGCAAAAAAGGAACCACACTGGAAACAAAAACAAAAGCTAATGACAAGGGCACAAAAGCAAAAGGGACAATGCAAGAGGTACAAAGGAGCCTAAAGACAAAGAAACTAAAGCTAAAGAGAAACCTAAGGGAATAAACGTCTAATGGAAAACTAGCCTAATAGAAAGCTAGGATCAATGCAAATGAAGTCTTGGATGGATGCATTTGGTTATAGTCTCCATGTGTGGGACGACTCCTGTTATTCCCCATGTGGGGGATTTTTCCAGAATTGACAGCCGGGTTCGAATCCCATCGCAATGTCTTGAAGCCCATTAATGGGAAATTGGATGGCTATGGGGTTGATATTCTCTTCGTGAGATGATTCAAACTCGGGTCGAGAGACTTGGTGCCTCGGTGGCACGCAAGATACTCCGCTGCACCAAAGTCCAAACTGCCGTTCAAAAAAAAGAAAGCTAGGAGCAATAATATAGCGAGCTCCCATATAGATAAATATACCAAGACAAGCAACGCATATACGATATAAAAGACTATCCGTATGGCCTACAACAACGTGTCATACTAGATAATGCCTACTCCTCGTCAAACCCTGCTTGGTGAGGTTAGTCTGGTCATTTTCTTTTGCTTGTAACACACGTGATTTTAACTTGATCTCTCTATTTGGAGGTCGTAGCCACGAAAGTCACCTACATGTAAGTTGTGGTTTCTCTTTACTTCATGTTACTCAATTCGTGTTTTTGCACTTTTTAATAAGGTAGTTCATGCTTTGTAAAGCTTATGTATAACTTCGTTTGTACCACACGTGACTTGAACTTGGATCTTTATAATTTAACCCGAATAGCCATAACCTACGTGTAAGTTTCCTACCTAGGTTTTATCTCTACTTCCGTGTTGCTCACTTCCTGCTTTAGGACTCACTAACCTATGTAAAAGAATAAAGCTTGGTTTATAGTGGGATAGGTTCGTAGGTACGTAGATTCGTATCAATTGGTATCACAGCTACTCTCGTATTGCTTGCTTAGTGTTTTGGCATTCTTTAAAAACTCGCTTATGCTTTGTAAACCTATGTAAGAGAACAAAGCTGATTCCACATTGGTCAGGTATGGGATTGGATGAGGTTTATAAACCGATTCGAGCCTAGTTTCCGATAGGTCCGTAGGTTGTATCAATTGGTATAAGAGCTAGACGTACTCTTAGAAGTTCTAACACTCGGAGTGGTGAAGTATGGGATTGGATGATGGTTTATAAACCGATCCGAGCCTAGTTTGGAATAGGTCGGTAGGTTCGTAGGTTCGTATCAATTGGTATCAGAGCTAGACGTAATCTTAGACGAAAGTGGTGGCTTGGACTTAAAGAGGCGGTGCCAACCGTGACGAACGAGGACGTTGGTTCTTAAAAAACATGGGGTATTTTACGATCCCGCATCGGCCCAAAGTATGGGATTAGTCGAGGGTTGTTTATGGTGACCCTCTTTTACAAGCAAGTTTTTTGAGTGAGTTCTACACTACATTTGTAAAATGATCCGAGTCTAGTATGGGATAGGTTATTATCAAAAGCGTGCATAGATTGTGAAGTAGTGGATGGCTTAAAACTTGTTCTTTTTTAAGAAAATAACATTAATCCTCTCTCGAGCTTTACGAAAAGATAGGACATACAAGCCTACTTAGGGTGTGTATACACCATGTATTAGTTACATTGTAAGGGACAAAAGAGACAAACACCTTGATGGTTCAACATATAGCTCCATTAATATACGGATATTCACAAGATGGGCTCTCACTTTGTGTAAAACTCGCATGAAATCCCATATACAAGCATAACGAAGATGATTAGGCTTTTAGTCCATTCCTTCCACAATTTCGATCTTTAACATCTCTCATTGTCCTCTCTAAAATGCGTTGTCCACATATATGTCTTGTATGTCTTGAAACTAGCTAACAACTCGTTCTCGGCCCTAGATCAAAACGGCCAAACTATGTCATTCATGTTCTCTACTATCTCCTATCTCCACCATTCTATATTTTACTTTAATTTTTGTATGTGGAGTGGAACAAGTAATTTGTCATAGTAATATTGTTTATTATTGTTGTTTTTCAAAATGTCGTGCATTCTTGTACACATGGTGTAGCATGTCTTGTAACTAGCCTACAACGAGAACTTCTTAGCCCTAGGATTTAGCATGATCAAACATGTCTCCAATGCTGCATGTCTTGTAACTCGCTAACGAGAACAATTAGCCTTAGGATTTAGTATGATTAGACTATGTCTTTCATGGTACTCTTTACTCGACCTTAATCAAGTACTCTTTACATGTTTCTATCTACTTTCTCAAAACTAAGGTGGGCCATGAGCTTGTGACAATCGGATCAAGTTGGGCTTGTCACAATCGAGAATTCGACATCTTACTACTTATACCTAAGAGGGGAATCGAGAAGGAAATAAAAAGGAAAAACTCATTTTTGCACATAGTTTATCCGTACTTCCCTTTTTGGGGAGCCTAGATAAAGTAAACATGGCTAGCTAGTTCTCACTTCTTCCTCTCTAGTTATATGGGTACTTGGGAATTGTTGTATCTTTTTCAAATGAGTTTATCTTACTTAAGTAAGGAGAGGTGTGTTGTTGCTTATTTTATAGTGTTTATTTAATATTAAATAAATTTAGTTTTTACCATGATAATGGACCTAAAAGCTTTTATTAATGTCGGATGTAAATATCGGTAATGGCAAGCGATATATTATCGCACCTGTGGTATGCAGCGTGAACTTTTTTAATCAAACAGCGGTTGGGCGGTTAGGCTAGGCAAAATGGGCCGATATATGGTGTTATGATCTTGATTGTGATTTAACTTGAGAAAGGGGTTATTTTCTTGTATGAAACGGTGTGAAATGTTGGTGAAGAAGGTGGAGTGAGGATGAAAAGGATGATAATTATGAATGTGCGTTGATGTATTAACCTAATAACACTTCAACAAAAACGATACCCAATTTCGCAAAGACAAGGGAGGTAAAGTGTAGACAGGTCGTACCATACCTTAGGGGAAACCCGTGTTGGGAGACTACTTCCGAGTAAGCCTTTGGCTAAGAGAGGGTAGAGAAAAGGGATACAACTCAAAAGAAAGAAAAAATTGTTTTTTATTATATTTTCTTTACATATATATAAATTTTCCTCAAAAGCATTAGTATAAAGTAAAGTGACACGAGGCGATAAATTTTTTTTAAGTAAATACAATAAAAATAAATAAAATAAATAAATAAATAAAATCAAAAGGAAGACGAACACAAACATACAATAAGGTAATAGAGAACACGGAGCACAACTAGTCACAAAGCAAAGCAAAGACATAAATGTCAACAAAAAATAAGGATACCTAAGGCATAAAAGCTTACCACACAAGCCACATAAAAAGACCAATACATGCGAGGAACATGAAAGCGGGTACGTAAGCATTCCACTACCACAAGGTAGGGGAAAGGCAAGCACAAGACAAACCAAAGCAAGCAAAGAACGGATGATAATGATGAAAAGAAAAGACCCATGGGAGCAACCAATACCTAAGGAGCAACAAGTAGCAAAAAGACGAGCGGACGAAGGCAATAAGAAGAGAAAGTAAGAATGTCAAAAGAGATTAAAAAAACATCAAATAAAACACACGGAAACCAACATGAAGATCTAACCTAACCACCTAATCTAATTCTAACTCTCCAATCGATCATATCAAAGGTCTACCCCTTCTCCTCAGTAAACAACCAACGCTTCCATGTGGTCTCGCCTGACATGTCCGAACCACCTCAACCGTCCTTCTCTCATCTTGTTGATGACCGTCTCGACTTCAAGTTGCGCTTTATGAACTCGCTTTATGAACTCCACTATCACAACCTTAGAATAACATACCTCTGACGACGGACACTTCCTACCACTTCCTACCTTTGGGATAACATATATGACAAACTTGGTTATGTGGTACTTGTGAACTCGTGGTAATTGGAAGTGTGTGAAAGCACTATTCGTCTTCGCTTATGTGAGGCATGTACTTTCTCTTTCATTTTGTATCTCTACTTTTTGACCTTTTAGCGTAATGTGGCTCCCCGCGCTTCCATAACACTTCACTTAAATTCCAAGACCCCTTCACCCAACTCGCAAACCACTCCATAACACTAACTTAAATTGTGAAACCGTGGCATACACCAACAAGGTCAATGACTACAGCATTTTACAAGGTCAAGGACCACAACATTCCATTATGAGTTATAAATACCACCTACATGGCGACAAGTCTAAAATTAGGTTAGTTTCCTAGCGTTAATTCTTACATAATTTTATAATAGTCTAGTGGTTGGATTTCGGATTCTTCGATGAAGAATTTTTTTATTTTTTTTTGGTATACTTAGGTTTCCGACTCAACATTGCGAGCCGACTAATCTCAGGGCGACTACCCTCTGTCTTGGATAGCTCGGAGTCGTCGCAGGTGAACCTCCGTGGCCACCCCCAAATGTACAAACCTAATGAGGACACACCTAGTGAGGTTTGAACCTTTGACCTCTCCTTTGAGAGTCAACGACCTTACCACTAGGCCACTAGGCCACTTGATGGTGGTTATGATGAAGACTTATTTTGATCTTTATTTATCACAACTTGAAGGCATCATCAAGTGTGTAGCTAAGTTCTAACTACGACTTCGCATGAGAGTAGTCACATTCTCCGATGTACTTAAATGTACGTGACGCGTATTAACAATGTTTGCTCACACACATAAAAAAAGGTCGATAATCGACATATAGGAATGTACGAGATAGTGAACTCTTGCATACTTTCATAGTAGAATAGTGTGGTTGGGGTTTGAGATTCTTCGATGCATACTTGCTTTTTTATCTTTATTTATCACAACTTTAAGGCATCCTTAAGTGTGTAGCTAAGTTCTAACGAATGAGAGTAGTCACATTCTCCAATGTTGGTAGACAAATGAAGTTGGTAGACAAACACTATTTTGAGGCATATGAGATTATGTGGCGCGTACCTTCGAGTATTAATGATGTTTCCTCACACGCATAAAAAGAAGTCTTAAACCTACATATGTAGGCGAAGCCATGTACATCCTAGTGAAGGTTTCACCCTAACCCATAGTGTTCGTTTAACATAGTAAATGACGATAAAATCTTATCAAATTAAAAATGATCAAGGAGGAGAGCAGGGGCGGAGCCAGAAAATTTTGCTCGAAGGGTCAAACTTTAATACTTTTTATAAATTACACTATAAAATGGTTCTTAGGGGGTCAAATTACCGAAAAAACTCGAAAATTTTCAAAAATTTACACTACAATTTTTTCGCAAGGGGGTCGGCCGACCCCCTTGACCCATGCCTATCTCCGCCTCTGGAGGAGGGTGAATATTGTAGTCCCCGAACGGAACCGAACCAAAAACCTAACCAAACTGGAGTAACCGTACCAAACCGGACGTTTTTGTCCTCCGGTTTTTAGCACAACGGGCTACTATGCTTTGGTCGATTGAACCAGATTTCCGAAACCGGTCTTGGGTCCGAAGCATCCTGGGTGGGTGGGTCCGTGGGTACGGTTTGGTTTTTAAAAACTGTTTGTTCCAAATATTTTCACCATTTCTTGGATTATGAGTTAAACAACGAAATATTTTTATCTCTTTTTATGATGTGACGCTTTACATATTTTTTGAAATGTATTATGGTTGGGCAACAATTACACCATGTAAAATATTCTAAGCCATAAATTGGAAAGTTACCTTTATGTTCGTATTTATCAACATATGAGTAGTTTGCCTATTAGTTAGAAAAATTAGGATGTGGTTATTGAATTTATGTCTACCTTTGGTTTATCAAACATCGTTTTTCTATGATCCCGTAGTGACAAAACTACTATCTCGGGTTTTTCTTTAAATTGTCTAAAATTGTGTTTCTACATAAACTACAAGAATGAAAAATGTTATACGGAATTAGATGCGGTGTTTATGTTGGTACAATTGCAAATGACAAATGACATGTATGCACTCGAGGCGAAAATTTAGATGACGGTAAAAATATATAGTTCGGCTTAACAGAGCAAAGTTTAGACAAAATTCGGAAGACGTGGTCATGACTAGCAGAATATACACATAAAATGTGAAGATTATGAAGTCCACAAACAGAATCGGAAATACATTTGCAAATACTACGTTAATATGAACATAAATAGGGTAGATATGGATAATGAGTTTGGTGGGAGAAATATGAACACGATATATAGTTTGAAACAAACGACGATATATAGTTTGAAACAAACGAGATAAGACTTGGTTCAGAACATCGAGCATACATTGCATGAGATTCAGGAACACTTGCCTCGTAATTTAATTTTAGTGGTAGTGACGAATTACATAATCTGTATTTTGGTGTTGGTTAGCTAGTTCTAACTTAAACAGCTAACGAATTACATTATCTGTTTTATAATACTTTTTGTTTTGTGTTGTGATCTTAACTTTTAACAACTAAGGAAGGGCCTCGTTGTGATGTTGCTGAGTGTTGAATCATATTAAGATGGCAGCTCACATATAACGAGGGGGTGGATGGGCTGGTATAAGCTGGGCTATTATAGACACTTTTAGCGAAACGTACACATGATATAGGTAAAAAGAAGTTGATACTTTTCACGGTCATTTGCAAATGACTATATTAGGAGATATAATGGTATTTTGAAAACGTGGCGTGGAAATTTTGTATTTGTCTTCAAACTAATTAAATATGTTAGATGTGTTGTAGAAATATATTTCTGAAAACGTATTCAAGCTATGAATAAACAGATTGGAAACCATAATTTGACACTGTTTTACAAGTTTACTTCCAACATGGGCTGACAAATGAACTGTTATTTATGTTTGCAAGACTTGAAGCTCTATAGCCCAATTTAACAATGACTAAACACCTTGAGTTTTGGCCCACCTCTCCCAGAGGATTCTGTAAAAAAGGGGAAGATTTGTTCTTTACTATCTTTTTATTTTATTGGGTCAGCATTTATTTACTAACAGTATTATTTGCTACTTTTTGGATTAAATAGGGTCAGCTGCATACATGGAAGCAACTAATGCAACATTTCCCGCAAGTTGATCTAAACACGTGCATCATATCATGCAATCTGTACGAGCATCAAAGCATATGCCACTAGTGTTGTGAGATCTCAAAATCGTAAAATTATCGACTATTATATGTTTGACTCGCTTATGTTTGAAACGATAAAGTGTATGCAATATATGCAAGCATCAAAGTGTACCCCAGACATGTTACATCTCAAAATCGAAAAATTACAAACTATCATATTACATCCCTAAGCTAGAAACAATAAGACTAACATGTTATATAATTGGTTAGTCAATGAATATAGCATTGAAAGTCAAGACCAAGTACTTGTATACATATGCGTTAAGGTCGGTGAAAATCGAAGAAGAAAAAGTGCTTTGATGAATTCTTGTTATTTCGATGATAACAAGTATGTAGAAGTGTTTAAACACATGTATTATGGTGATAGATAACGTAAGCAAGTATCCATTCTAGGTAGATGGAGTGAAGCAAGTGAAGATTAAACACATCTTAGTGTTTAATGTTTCTAAGCAACAACCGTAAGATAATTTGTTTGATTTACAAACGAGTTAAAATTTTATTTGGGGTTTTATGTAAAAACGAGTAGTGCGCTGAACTGATGATGTTATATGTTAGATGGTCGAGTTCTATAATAATATGTACACTAGTTCATCAACTAGTCATGTATGAGGTAAAACCTACCTTGTTAGTGGTTAAAAGAGTTGCAGTTTTCAAAGTTTTTAAGTCTGGTTTTGATTAGTAAAAAAGAATGGTTTTCATCCACTTAGGTTTTGGTTTGATATATGAAGAGGTCTAATCAGATATATGATGTAGTCCTAAGTTGTATTAAACAAGAGAAATAATGTTTGTGTGGTTTAATAAGTTAGGAAATAAGCATGGGTCTTCAAAGAGCTAAGAGCTTGTTTTGAGTTAAAGATGCTAAGGGTCACGTCAACCTAAATTTCAGATTTTTGTCGTTTTGCAAAAGACCACAAAAAATCAATCGTACGATTCAATTGTGTACGGAATATCATTGAAAAGGTGATTAAATATGTTATATTCTTGGGTATCGATATTAGTGGGTTAAAATCTGGTATTTCAATTAATTTGTGTATTGATACACATTCTTGGGTATCAAATCAAAAGTTTTCTAAAGCCGTATCACGTAATTTTAAGAATCGATAAAGAAATAATAGAGATCGAAATAGTCTAGTCCTAATGACGGTACATACAACTTAAAAAGGCACGAGATTTGTCCTCTAAATTATTACCATCTACTTTCAAGTGCAAGTTTATTGATTAGTTGTTTTTTTTTTTTTTTGGTATACCTAGGTTTCCGACTCGACATTGCGAGCCGACTAATCCCAGGGCGACTACCCTTTTGGATAGCCCGGAGTCGTCGCAGGTGAACCTCCATGGCCACCTCCAAGTGTACACACGTAGTGAGGTTTGAACCTTTGACCTCTCAAATTTGAGAGTGAAGGACATTACCACTAGGCCAACCCCAAGTATACACATCTAATCGTAAATTATTACCATCTACTTTGGTAAGCGTAAATCATTACCTTCTTACCGAGTTACCATCTATTTGCATAATTTTCATTTTTTTAATCAATTTATGAGTTTTCCTATTATTTTGAGTTAAACATCTCACATATATTTTGCAAAAAGTTACGTTATTATGTTATGTGTAATTTGGGTTAGGCTTTAAGTAAAGTGTCCCAAGTAATGTGTTGGGCCAACTGTGTAAGCTTTGCATAAGCTTCTTATTGGGTCGATTATGTAGCCTAATGACCATAAAAGAAACTAGGTTAAACTTAAAGTGAAATATGTCGCGCTCGTCTTCTTCTCTGGTAACTTTATCACCGGAAAACACCATAACAACCAAAAAGTTGACCACTAATTTGGCTCATCTCCTAAACGACGTCGAGCTAGGTGGTCGATTTGCCCCGCCTAGGTGGGATCTTGGTTTTAAAAGGCGTTGACCACTAATTTGGCTCATTTCGTAACCGACGTCGACCTAGGTGTTCGATTTGCCCCGCCTAGGTGGGATCTTGGTTTTAGAAGGCGAGGAATGGTCTGTTGCGCTAAGGGTCCAAACCGAGAAGCGCGAGGCGAAAGCGCACGCCTCTCGTGGGTGAGGTGCATGTTTCTTTTTCCCTTGCAACCACTCAATAAGTGGCCCAACCTCTCTTTTGTTCCTCTAAGGTCACTATTAAAACTATATTCTCTTCACTAAGAGACTAACAAAGTGGCTGAGGGTACGGTGAAAAACATTCCTCTAAGGCCTAAAAAAGCACCGCCTTGAAGGATGGCATAAGGTTCCCGATGCGATGACCTCATGGCCTCGCCTCGCCTAAGGCGCAAAAAGGCGCATTTTTTCAAACGAAGGACGGGATGTTAACCGCCTTTGACCAAGACGCCATATTTGGCGAATTTGTTTCATATTGTGGGCGAATTTGTTTCATATTGTGGGGTAGACCTCCGCCAAGCGATATATCCCTCATAAAGTAACCTTTTTAAAGTTAGGCACGACCTGGGTTTTAAAAAGCGTGAAGCGCGCAAAGGCGCCAAGGGTCAAAAAGCCGAGGCGAGGCAAAAGCGCGCGCATCACGTACCCGAGGCGACAATCTTATAAAAAGATAATTATAAATTATATACAGTGCACAAAACACAATAATACCAAATTTACGATCAAAATATACCACGGATTTTTATAGTTCACGATTTCATTCGTTAGAATACATAAATATTACCAAAATCATCGGAAGTGTTGTCATATATGTGATTTATTTATTATAATTGGTCAAAGTGACCTTATTTTAAAAAGAAAAACCCGTAAGAAAAAGTCGAATACCTATGACTAAGACCAAATTCACTTTGTAATGCCTAAGTACATGATGCGCAATAAAGCGCCGATGCACGCTTTAGCTGATGCGTGCGCCTCAGCACGCATCCGGTAATCGCATTGCCTCAGGGTGTCCGATGCAATAGGGGTGTGCATCAGCCTCGGTCACGCCTCAGGCGTGCCTGAGGCGCGCTTTTTTAAACACAGGGCACGACCATATCCCTAAGATATTTCAAGTTTTTAACTATATGTACACTCTTTTAAATTATGAAAAAAGAGCATATGGTCTATCGTATTTTACCACTCGATCATATAGTGTTGTAAATATATGTCATGGCAGCCCATAGCCCCATATATCAGTGATAAATCGTTGGTTGGTGGTCCACGGTCCACCGATTGATAACTCCACGTATCGATCGCATTTATCAGTTTGAGTCAAAATTGGACAAACTCGGTCAAAAGATCTTTTTGCTTCAAAAGAGGATATTTTGTTTAAGTTTTAATATTTAGGAACGGAGAAATGCGGAAGGCGGTAAAAAGATTGGTTAAATTTAAGTTGATTAAACTAAGTATGGACTTATGATTTTTATTTTTCAAACATTTTTAACTTTTTTGTTTTCTATTGGTTATCGACTTATTTTGTTAGAATATTGCTAATCGTCGAAAAACCGGTAAATAGCTGCCTAGACCAATTTATCGCTTGAAGGGGGGTCGACCAACGATTGATTTTTACAACCTTGGTTTTTCATATGGTCGTACGCGTGAAAAAAAAGGAGAGTTTCAAAAAGTCACGTGTTTTTTAGACTTATCAATCATAATTCTTTATACGATTCATCGAACTACGTGACATTAGGACCGTAACAAGAATAATACAACCTTAACCAAGAAATCGATTAATATGCATCTAAACGGTGCGAAGTTTTACTAGGCTATGTGACGATGCCCTTTCATATCTAAAAAGAAGGAAA
The DNA here is from genome assembly GCA_025667525.1 of Glebionis coronaria. Taxonomy (NCBI): domain Eukaryota; kingdom Viridiplantae; phylum Streptophyta; class Magnoliopsida; order Asterales; family Asteraceae; genus Glebionis; species Glebionis coronaria. The sequence continues at coordinate 345,247,603 of CM046880.1, forward strand.
GAACCGCAATTCCAAACAAATATAGCATTGGTTCTCTTTATAGTTAAACCTCAACAAAGGGTGTTAATGTTAAAAGTCTACATAAGTAGTTTATTTGAGGTGTAGTTGGGCCTTATTGAGAAATGTTCGACAATGTACCAAACAATCTCAAGTACTCGCTAAGATAAAGATATGAGGAAAGGTGCCATGATGTTTTGACATGCATATGAGTCTACATAGTAATATGATTAAAATATCATATGGATCCGAATTCAAGATCGGTGGAAAAGAGAATGGCATGGCACGGTTAAAACCTTTCATTTTGTCATTAGTACTTCGAAAGAAGTAAGCAAAAGGTACGAGCCCTACTCAATAATGGAAGGATTAAGGCTTGGCAACACATATGTAAATTGTCCCTCCAAAGATATTATACTATAAGTAGACTAAGAGATGTGTAGCACAACCATAACCATACGTGCAATTTTCACTATAAACTATACATGGCTCGTCCATGATAACTTCTTTCAAATTATGAACTAGCATACCCGCCACTAAGTGAGCATCTTTTAGCGTCTTTTCTTCCCATCCCGAGTTATAGGTGTCGCCCACAAATAAAGAAATCGCAAGGCGTATAGCCCAAAATGCGTAGAGGGTAGAGACGACGCCAAATAGAAAGCTTATGAGTTCACTAGTCTCATGACCGAAATTGAAGAGCATGGTTCCCCCCTTTTCTTTAAAAATTTCCTCTAAACGAGAGCCACGAGAAGATGAAGGTGTCCGTTCCGTTCATACTTCAGTTCAATGCGCACGGACTCGCCAATAGCCAATGCACGGTTTCAGACCTTTGTTACCGACTTTCTCCTCCCTTAAAGGTCACTTCACTACTCTTCATGTAGAAAGCCGAATGAGACTAATTTAAAAACTCGTATCCCTCAACAACCATGACTCTTCCTTTCTCGTGCTAATTTAATCGCATCTCTTTATATTTTTGGCTTCACCTACCTCTATGCCTCTACGTGGGCTTCTATCCTCCCCGGGAAAGCTCCACGGAGTATTGATGCATAACAGTGAGTTGCTTAACGTCTTTTGAACTCACCACAATCATCTCAAGCTACTAAGTCAATGCAAATTTTAACTTTTGAGTGTTACAACACATTCATCTTCTACTAGAAGACTTCCTAGTATTTTAGAATTCAAGCATAGACCTTGATCTTTTACTTTTGAAAGTCACAATGGGACGAAATTCAAAAACTCGTATTACACGACCACTCGGGCCAAGTATGTGATTGGTTTCCATGATTATTATGTCTAGGTGTCGCTCCTCAAACAAGTTAGCTTTTTGAGCGACTTCTACACAGACTTGTGAATCGATACGAGCCTAGTATAGGATAGGTTTGTATCAACTAGTATGGTATTAGAGCTAGCCCTACTTTTAGAGGTCCCGACGACGGTCAACCGTGACAAACATAACATAGCCGTGACCAACAAGGACGTTGGCTCTTCAAAAGCGTGGTGTGGGGTATTGTCATGATCTTTACATCCAATGGTATTGTTCAATGGTTTATAATGTCAAGTTTCCTCCTCAAACAAGCCTTGCTAGCTTTTGAGTAAGTTCTACACTTGGACTTATGAACCAAATACGAAGTATGGGATATGTTTGTATTAGATTATTCCCTTATCATGTTAATTTAATCACCTTTCTTTATTTACGGCTTATCCTTATCCGGCCTCTATGTGGGCTTCTTTCCTCCTAGTCAAAGTTCCATCAAAGTATATCAATGCAAACCGTTCATAATGAGACAGTGTCTTCTCCACTCACCACGCTAAAAGAGCTCATCATCGTTTTGAGGAGAGAATTGCTCAAACGGTTTTGAACGTTGAAGGTGTAAGTTGGAGTGTTACAACACAAAAGGGTCGGCCCATTGTTGTATTGTTGTCGTAGGCCCTAAGCAATAACGATTAAGAAATTTCATATAAACTTGAATAACTTGAATTACACGACTAATACATTTTTAACATATAACTTATTTTATATATAATAAGTAAAAAAATGTGGCCCTTTTCAAGTGGAGGCCCGGTGCGACGGCACCACTTGCACACCCCTTGAGCCACATCTACAACACAACACATTCCATCTCCTAGTATTTTAGAATTCCTTAACTTCTAATATCTAGCCCCGAAGTGTCTAATAACTATTGCTATAGAACAAGTACTCCACAATTGGCATGTTGGGTCTTAGTCTTTAAGAAGTGTGCATTTCATAGCGATGAGCTCAAAAGTGTCCATTTCTTTTGTATCGCCCTTCCAGAAAAGAGATAGAGGATCGCTGTGTGTAAATGGAATCAAAATAGGCCATTTACATGTTTTGTATTCTCGCCCTTCATTTAGTGTGCTTAACCCAAGGCCGAAAGATAATAGTATTAGCATGGATTGAGCCTAGAATTATAAGCAACACTCATCTAAGGTTGATTAAAGCGCAAGGCACAAGTGACTATGTTGTTCATGTTTCATACATACGAGGATGTCTGATCTAAACAAGATAAAGGACGAGACTTCACTTTTAATATTAACTAGCAACACATATTCTATGGAAAAACATAGAAAAACTAGGAAAACACGAATCATGTTGTCTTACGGAAATCACTAAACTGTTTAGTATGTAAAAGCAAAGAAGGAACGAAGATTAAATATACATGTGACGACTTCTTTTAAGGCTTTAGTCGAGCTCCTCATTTCATTTAGTCCTTTCATTAATGCATGTGTTAATTCCTTTTTATCATTGAGTTATAAGTTGAACCCCTATTTATCAATTTTTTTTTCTCTTTTAGTTAAAACACAACCAAAACTTAATTTCCATCATTTTCTTCTCTTTTAGTTGAAGCACAACAAATACTTAGTTTCCATATCAAACACAGCGTTCTTACACCCATTGCTGAACAAAATGACACGGGGGAATATGATGAGTGGGAAGAGACTAGGGTACTAGCAATCAATGACAAAGAGGAATTTGATTTTACAGCTTAAGAAGATATCCTAAATGACATTTTGCATAACTAGCGTCAATGATTCTAATGTGTATGTGTGTGCATCAAATAAAGACCTCAAGTGGTCATATAAAAGTGAGACAATTGATCCCACCAAATCACAGTGCCTATTTTTGGAAAGTATAAGGAATAATCTTCCCCACAACATGACAAGCCATTAGTAATAACTCAATATTACAATTTGAATATTGCATGTGAGTATGTGCCCAATGGTATACTGCCTACAAATCCTACACTTACACCAGCCATGTACCTTATCCACTACTCAAGAACATAAAAGATTATTTCATGTATAGACTTCTGTTAATTAATACTTAATCCACCTTATTTGCTCAATGACATCTAGATTATTTCATGTAGGCTTTATTTAAAGTATCCACTCATGTTTATTTCATGGAATGACTTATTTTAATTAGAACATGAACTCGCAACTAAGTACATACTGTTATAAACTTGCGCTATATTCAGTTTGTTACAATCCATTAATCCCACTAAATGTTTACTTACAGTAACGACAACAGTGTTGCAGGAGGAGAAAAAGTCAGATACTGTTTTAGGCTTGTATGTTGAACAAATTAACAGCAAATATCATCACCGTATTAAGCTACCTACCGTACAGTATATACTTGAATAAATATCTAGATATTTACCTCAGTAGTTCCCAATAAGCCATACCTTATCATAAACAAAGCATAAAATCGCGATATTCAGCCGCGATAAACCAAATTTTATAAATCAGTTTATGCTTGGAAAACCTAACATACAGATATTAGTTTGCAATTTATGCCGATAAAACAAAAGATCGAAACTCCACATCCAGGAACAAGGCTGTTGAAATGAATCTGAAGCACGAATAAATGGCTTTTTTCGACAAAAATCAAAATCGAATCTCAGTGGTTATGAGTATCATTTTAAGATGATCTTTATAATTTTACACAATATAATAACAATAAGCTAACAATAAGCTAACAATAAGTTAATTAGAATAAAGACCTTTCACCAGTAGAGTACTCGTATAAGCGATTATTGCCGGAGAAAACGAACAAACCGACGTCCACGTCACACAGCACGGCTAGCTCATGAGCCTTCTTCATCAGTCCGTTACGCCGTTTAGAGAAGGACACGTGGCGGCTGCCGTTATCTTCGATCCGTTTTAGCTCTACCTTGCCTCGCCCCATCGAAACGAAACCCTAACTTTTTTAACCGTCTAACTGACTTACTGTGTGTTTGTGTTTTAAGTGTTTTTGATTCGATAGCATCTTGTGCAAAAAAGAAAATAGGAAATTATTTTATCTCGGTTAAATAAGGGGAGTGTTTTGTGAAATGCCACGTGGAAGCTCCGGCCAGTTGGCGGTGGAGGAAGCGTTTTTTTAGATTTTGGATAGTTTTGAGTTTTTATATACTCTGTTCTTTTGCTAAATGTGTTAGCGCATACTAAAGTATATATATGCTGCTATTTTTGGTAGTTGTTGTCGAAGCTTAAAGTGAACCTGTAAATGAAAATGAAAATTTAAGCTTATTCGGTACCAAATTTTAATTCCATATATCAAGGGTTCAAAAAAAAAAAAAAAAAAAACAATTGTTACGAGTAATCAATTACTACTTTTTAGCAATTGAATTAATGTTGAAGTATAAAATTATTTAAAATAAATAAAATCACTAAAAAAAATAAAACATAAAATTGTAAATATATCAAAATAGATGTTGAATTAAATAGACAAAAATTTTAAAAATATGATGAAACAAGATTATCGAAAAAAATAAATAAACTAAAAAATATTTTAATTTAAAAATAAAAATAATTTTTAATAAGTTGTTAAAAAATTGTTACAAAAATTTGTTAAAAAATAAATGAATAGTTAAGATTGCATTTTTGGTTTATAATTAGATTTTGACTAAAAATAATTTAATGGTTGAGATTTGATATCTTTATCTTAATTACTCTGTATTAGTTTTGAGTTAGTTTTGTAGTTAGGATTAGGGGTGTCAATATTTTCGATCCGATCCGAACCCGACATGAGCATATTCGGGTCGGGTTACTCTGGTTGAAATTTTAATTCGGATTAGTCGAGTCAACCCGATTAACCCGAATTCGAAATCGAGTCGGATATCAGGTAAAATATTCATGTCTAAATCGGGTTCGGATCAACCCGATTGACCGGAATAAGATTTTTTATTTTTTTATATTTTTAAATTTTAAATTAAATATAAATTCTATTAAAAATTTTAAAAAATAATTATATTTTACTCATACTCGGGTTGACACGAATCCGAATAGACCCGACCCGACTAGACCGGACCCGAATAAACCCAAACCCGACTAACCCAAGTTCAACTCGAGTCAGGTTCGAGTAAATTATTTTTACCCTCAATCCGAATTCGACCTGACTCGAATAACCTAAACCCGACTATCCTAACCCGATTCTCATCCTAGTTAAGATGTGTATATTCAATTTTTATATAATAATAATGTGAATTAATAGATGAGAGGGAATCAAAACTTATTTTCGTTTTTCTTTAAATATTAATATTTTATAAATTATTAGTCTTAAAGAAAAAAAAAACATTATCACGAGGAGTATTCAATTATTTGAGACAGATTTACGTTATGATATATTTTCGCTAATAAAATCTTTTTATTTAAGGTTTTTTCGTTGTTAGAACTTACATGAGTAAATCAAACGTGATATAACATTAATTTAAATATTCTATAAAATAATATGTGATATAACATTAATATCGTACATGATTTAACACTAATATATTATTTAACGCTAATATGATATATAATTTAATATGTAATATCATATATGCTTTTTCATGTAAGTTTCAACGAGAAAAAAAAAACCATAAAAAACAATAAAACGTGAAAAAAATCGGAACTATATTATAATGCATATATGTATAAAGATAATTAAATGCTCGTCTAACGGTAATTTTTTTGGCTTAACGACTAATTTAAATAGTAAAAAATAAGTGAAACAATAAAATACTTTTAATCTTATTTGAAAAAAAATGAAAATAGATTGTAAGAATGAGCCATTTGATATCTAAGAAAATGATTCTTTTGGTATGTTTATAGTATAAAGTCAAAGAAATATAAAGAAAAATGTTATCTGATTATTTTTTTAAATTATTTAAAAAAATAAAAATTTATAAATTTTATTTAATAATAATCTTATTTATTTAAAATTTTGCTATTATTTTTTTATTAATTAACTTTTTAAAAAATATTTTTTATAAATTTGACACACAAACTCTTTCAATAAATGTTTTTAAATATAAAATCGTTTAAGTGAATACAAAAGATTGTAAGTATTCATTAATAAAATAGATACAAGTGCCAAAAAAAAAAAGATAGACCATGGATATAAAATTTGACACTCTATAAATGTTAAAATAAATAAAGTAAAACAAAATAAATGATGTTCTTTTATTGATAAAGTAAATAAAACAAAAAAATACTCCCTTCGTCTCATAATAATAGTTTATCGATAAAAAAACGCAGTTTAATAAAAATATCATTTTTTCAAGTTTTTCTCTCTTACTTTTTACACAAAGACAATTTTCCCCTTAACTAATTAATTTACAACTTATTTATTGTTTGTAATAATAACTTCGAGAGTGATATAGTAAACTTAATATACATTTCTTATATATTTTTAGATTGGACTATTAATATGGGAGGTTAAAAATGGTATAGTGGACGCAGAGAGTAATAGGTACTCCCTCCGTCCCAAAATTATAGTCCACGTTTCCTTTTCGGGTTGTCCTAAACTAATTGTTCACTTCTAAAACTTCTAAAAATAGGTATGAATTTTAGATCGAGATTACTAGATTACCCTTTATTGAAATCATAATTACAAACTTTACAAAGGTTTTAAATTAATTGGTTAAGGGTAAAACTGTCTTTCTGCAAAAAGTAAGAGAGAGAAAGCTGAAAAGATGGTACTTTTCTAAAACTGTGTGCTTTTTGTCGGAGGATAATAATTTTGGGACGGAGGAGGGAGTAATAGAGTAATAGTACTGCCCGAAAGTAAAACGTGTCTTCGTTTAATAACTTTGACACGTGACTGCCCGCAAAATATTGGTTGGATGGAGAGATATTTATTTGTGTAGGAATATGGACATAGGGGGAACGGGTCGGGTTATACTTTTGAATTTGGATGGTTGAAAATATCTTGGGTAGATCTTTTTATGGTAACATGGTTAATTACTATATTGGGGCTTTGGGGCCTACCGTATAGTACAGTAGTTTTTTCCTTACTGGTCAAGAGAAGCAACGTCACTACTTTCCAGTTTTGTCTATGAGTCACTATTTTTAGAAGGTGCTCCACGTTAGTGCCTACGTTAGTGTTTGTTGTATTGCCGCACATCATAAGTTTGGATTGCTTCCAACTTGCTACTATCATTATTAATCTATTTCCTTTCATGTTATATACGTGAGTACGAGGATTAAATAAATATTTTGCTAAAATTCTAGTATCAAATGTGCCTATGCCTTACAAATATCGCAAAAGTTTCAAACACGTTTTAATACAAGCATATGGTTAAATTGTCATGCTAAAAAATACGAAACGTGCCATTATTTTTGACGTGACACTTCACAAAAATGAACATAAGAGTAAAGGGTATTATGATACAAATTTAAATTCGTTTTATTCAAATTAAAAACTACAATACGGAAAAAAATTACAAATACGTAGTTTAAATATGATAAAAAAATTATGAAAATTTAAAAACACAACAACTAAAATAAACTACTCATTTTGGGGTTGATAACGTTCCCAAATATGCTCAATAAGGCATCGTTGAAGCCTTGTATGTGTCAGTTTATCACGAATTTCTTTTTATTTTTTTTTTACGGATTGCACAACGCTCGACCCATGTCCTTAATAAATTTGGATGTGGAGATAATATACATTTCAACCGCTTAAGATATAGCATACCCTTTATTTTTTCAAAATCATGTTATGCAATATGATGCATGTGCACATGATTCTACGTAACTTGCTTACAGTCCAAGCACGCGCCGATTGAGAAATAATACGCCAGCTTTCTTGTAGGACACAAAATGCCCTTTCAAATCTTTTCGAGCACCTTCTTGACGGCGTTTAAACAAAGCATTTTTTTCATTTCGTGCAACACTGAATGATTTCACAAACGATGACCATTGTGGATAAATCCCGTCTGCTAGGTAGTACCTTGTTTGAAATATTTTCCCATTTACAACGTACGAGGCATCTGGTTCGTTTCCTTCCAAAAGGTCGTCAAATAATGGAGAATGATTCAGAACGATAATATCATTGTTCGAACCTGCAACCCCGAAAAATGCATGCGAAATCCACAAATCGTATGATGCAGTAGCCTCGTATTATGGTTGGGTATTTTTTATCACCTCTACCGTATTGGTCATGCCATGATCTCGGGCAATTAATCCATTCTAATGCATACAATCTATACTACCAAGCATTCTGGGAAACCCATGAATCCTATTACGCGCCGCATATATGTTCTGAATGACAACAGGTGTGGGTTTTCTTAAAAACTCAAGTTGAAACAAATCCATTACGCACTCGTAAAATTGTCAAGACAATCGCGTGCGCAATGTGAACCCATTTACAAGTATTCATCTAATGAATCTGGCAGTGTACCGAACGCCAATTGGCGTATGACAGATGTGCATTTCATAATTACACTAAAACTTTTTAAACCAGTTGCATCAATACGAATAGTAAAAAAGTGAAAGTGTTTGGGTAAAGGATTGTTTGTTTGAATGTAATTTTCAATACCTTGAACAATCTCTAAAAAGAGTGAACGCCGCATTCGATATCGCTTTTGGAAATACTCTGCACTACAAAAAAAATGGCTTTTAGGACACGAGTTAGTGTCCTATAAAATATGTTTATAGGACCTTTAAGCTAATAGGACTAATATAAATGTGTCCTCTAGGTAGGGGTTGTAATAGATGTGTAGGACACTTATGAGAGTCCTAATAAACACAAATATTATAAAACTAATTTGTTAGTCCCATAAAATTCTCTTATAAAACCAAACCGGGTCCTAAATGATCACAAAATAGGATGACGTACGAGGTTCTATTACATGCTTAACCTTTCATTATGTTTTGAGACACATTCATGAGTCCTAAAAGATACTTTCATAAGATTAAATAGTAGTGCATAAACATTTATCTAAGTACCAAAAAATAGGTCCTAATATATGTTAGGACCAAATTTGATGTCGTAAAAATAATTACTATCATCTAATAAATACTCCATAGTATATGTAGTGTATTAAACATGTTTCATTTACCACTATTTAAAACAAAAAAATGCAAAACATGTATAGATAGAGTTAATTGTGGACAAGTAAATATAAGAATATTACTCAATAAATATGAACAAAATTTTCATTTCTCTTTATAATCCTATACTTGACAACAAATACAATTACAATAATATGTTAGGCCATAACATGAAACTCCTATGAAATCAGAAGATTATCATTGCTCTCTCGCTCAAGTCTTTGAAAATATTCGTGCCTTATGATCTGATTATGCTCAAAAAAACAAACAAACGTAAGTACTGAGTGTTAGTTAACTATAGTTTCATATGTATTCTCAAGTTAGTACGGAGTAAAAGATTTACCTTACCAAAATGAACAATGGGCCATCGTAATTACATGCGTAAGCTCGTCAATTATATAAGGCCAAATGTATAACAACTCATTCATTGAAGATAAAAATTTCACCTGAACAAGCAAAAGAAAAACAAATATTCACATATATAGGTAGATGTGGAGCTTGCTTTAACAATACATTGAAAGAGTTTGGCATGAATATTTTCTAATGCCATCAAAAAAACAATAGATACTTGGTGCTTGACCCTTATGATCGTATGGCTAAGATCACTTCCTTGACAATTACAATGAACTTACTCATTAAAGAAAATCTTGTAGTCGTGCCAAAATACTAAGGATAACCGTAGACCCTTTGATCTTTTCCATAATCTTCCACCAAGGGCTGCATATAAAAGGATAAAATGGCAAGGATAAAAAATGAATTACATACAATCTCAAAGATTCTATACCGACTACAGGGATCCTTTTCTTGTTTTGTGTTAACAAATACACAAGTCATACTTTTTATGTAATTAGACAAAATTGATTACCGTTGTGATGTTGTATACAAACTAAATAACCTTACGCACCTCCCTTTCCATGAGGTCTGGATTTGGTACAAGGTGATGCATGATTCATAAAAAAGCATTGTCGCACGAGTGGGCTACAATTACTTGTTTATAGTTGGCATTGACATAGCGATATGTGACATAAGGATACATCACATTTGTGATCGAGAATTCGAGATGACCAAATTGAATTGAAGAGAAATAGAGATTTGTGATTAGTGGATTAGTGGAATTTGGGATAGACGAGATTAAGAACAGTAATGGACATGACGGTTAATAGAGAAATTAGTGGATATAGTTACACTTTTGGAAGGAGTCTTACTTTAAGATTGGGAGGGAAGTTTTTACAACATTGTGAGCGGGAAACAATTATTGAGCGGGAGATATTTATTGAGAATATTGAAAAGTTGAGCCCCATCACGATTCAAGACTAAGGTTAAAGCTTAATAATGCTCATGGTATACAAATTATTCCATTCGTATTAATTAAGTGTTCAGTTTAATTTTTAAAATCCTTATTTTCACTTTTTACTTTAACTAAACGTTTTACATTTTATATAATAATTGGTGCAATGTATATGAATCACTTGAATTTTATATGTTTGTTTCACTCGTATAATTTATAATTAATAATAACAAAAAAAATATAAAATAAAATAAAACTAACATCAAAAAATCAAATTAAACATTTAATATGAGTCGAATAGAGCAAGGATTAAATTTATATAATATTAATAAACTTTGACATTCTTATTAATATTAATAAAGTTTTTACATTACGTTGTGTTAAATTATCATATTGTGTAATATGATGCTTGTGTACATTACGTTCGTTGGTTTACATCTTAATATTCCTCGAGCCAGATTTTTAATTAGCTTCCACTTCCTTTTCAATACACCAAATGCTCGTTTCACATCTTTTCTTGTTGCTTCGTGCTTCGTATTATATATTATCCGTTTGTGATCATTTGACCTAGGTTCTTTAATGGACTTAATAAGAAACGATCAGTAAGATAACATCTCCTTTGATAATACACGTTGTTAGCCACGAATCTCACATCTGGTGCTTTACAAGTTTAAGATAATTGAAAATAGGGGATTGACGAAAAACATTCACGTCGTTATTCATCTCGTCAACACCAAAGAAAACATGTCAAATCCATAAGTCTTGAGAGGCAATCGCTTGCAATAAAATGAATGGAGGTGACCCATGATCACTTCTAGAAAATTGAGCTTTGTATACAACTAGACACTTCTCCCACGACCAATGTGTCAATCGGTACTTCCTATCATCCCAAGAAACTCATGTTTTTCCTCGTTATGAGCATAAAGTTATTATATTCTATGTACGTTGGCTTTCGCATAAACTTTGTAGCTAATAAACTCATGATGAACTAACAAAAGTTTCAAAGACAGAGACGGGTTGTTGTCGCGCCCATTTGAAATTACTAATCAAGAGCATCAGGATGGGATCCGTATGTCATTTGACGAATATCGGAAGTACACTTCAACAATGACGGAAGACAATATTGTCTCGTAAAATCAACCGAGTTTAAAAAAAGGGAGAGTGATCGGTTACCTCACGAACATTTTATGTGAATAGTGATTGATTCATTCGGCTTCGCTCACGAAATCGTTCTTCTTCATATTGTGAGTAATCAGTAAATAAGCCGCCACTAAACGACTACGAGCACCGACATAATCCCTATGTATGTAGCTTCATTAGATTCGTGAGTTTGATGCTTTCTAAGCCGCTTGACAAATCTCTGTAAATAACGCAAGCTCGTTAGTAACTTCATCACCGTCATTAGAAGAGTCACCAAAAAATAATTCTTAAGACATTGTAATTCGTAAATAACGCAAGCTCGCTAGTAACTTTAACACATAAGTTTGATTAGCACCTATGTATCAAGATTCCACAAAATAGGACCATAGCAAATAGAAGTCCTATAAACTTAATGTAATAAGACTTTCTTATCAAGTGTCCTATTTGATTCATTATAATAGGTCTCTACAAGAAACTGTCCTATAAAACCGAATGTAATAGGACACAAAGACAAAGTGTTCTACTACGTTCTAACATAATAAGACCGTAAAAAATAAAGGTCCTAACTTATATGGTAATGATACCACTTTCTGAAACGTATTATTAGTTTGATCATATGGGGACCGAAAAAGTAACGCGTCCTTATAATAATATTATTAGGACCCCGAGTGAAAAAAGGTCCCACGAAAAGGTTCTAATAGCCATATTTTGTTGTAGTGCTGCGTGATACTTTGGATACGGATTCAAATAATCTGTCAATCTGTCATTACACGTTCTTTAGCAAGATCACTTTCATGATTAATGTATCTACGCGTTCGTCTAACTTCGGGTTCATCTGCTTCGTTAAGTTGCGTCATGTACTCTAAGTCGGTTATATCTTCATGATCGGACAAATCAGCATAAGCTAGTAAATTAGCTATTTGTGTTTATGTTTTGGTTGTTTGATGAAGAAATAATTAAAATGTGTGTGTTTAAAAGTATATAAATTTAGCTATATATAGAATAAAAGAAGTTTAAAAAAATACATTTAAAATGCAATGGCTACTTCTTCCACTACCAACGAATACTTCTTTCACTTAAGTTTCGTTGAAGCCTCGCCGGTTAACCAACGAGTGCTCGGCGAAGTGGGGGGACGGTGTGGCAACGAACACCGGTGAGAGCCGGCGAACGTGCCACATAGGCACGGCGAACCATTCTGTGTCGTGACACCCTTTACTCTAACAAACACCTTTTTTAGCAGTTTGTAATATTTTATGTGACATTTGTAGTTTACGTAATGTTAAAAAAAGTGGTGGTGGTGGTGAACTCACATTCATCTTAGTATTATTTTAGTTTTTTTCATTTACATTTCTCATCTTTTAACCTAACTGGTGATGAGAAATTCATCGTCAGCTCGTACCTTATTTTTTCTTAATTACTTTAATTTGTAAACGTAAATAATAATACCAAACAAAATTAATAAAAAAACACGTAATACATTAAAATATTGGTTTTCAAACACAATATGAAAGAAAATACATGAGTACATAGATACTTTCTCATACGGTTAGTCTGTTCTCAAATCCGAATTCGATATCTCCCCATAAGAAAATTTTGACTAGAATAGCTCGTAATCAGCTCGTTCGGCCCTAACTTTCTCCTCTCACTCCTTTTTAGCTATAACTTCTTCTTTTAATGTTTCTCTCAATATCTATTCGTCTAGGTATAATTTTTGTAGCTCTATTTCAGTAAGATGTACATTTGATTCGTTTATCGATGGATAGGACATAATGGGAGAACAAATTGGTATGTATGTTGTTGTGCTGACGAACTACTTATCTGAGTTTGTGACATAATTTCTTCATTGTTGTCGAGAGTGATGTTATGCATCCACTCAATTTTATTTTCAATTTGACGTTCCATTTTATTCGTCTTTCTAAACAAGGCGCTCTACATATCAAAATATTTATTAAATTATTGTTTTAGAAAAGTGTAACTCAAAATACGTTTCTCTTGCGGAATATCATGACAGTTCTCATATGCTCTGCGCATATTATCTTTAGCAACACTTGAATAATCAAATTCAAAGGTTAACGTCGTAAGCATTAGCTGACGACGTTCATCTTCATCAACTTGTTTTTGAACCATAGCTTTTATTTCATCAACGTATGTGGAACGGAACACGACATTAATTTTGGAGTTGTAACAAAAGGAGTAGATAGTGATTTTTGATGTCGTGTTTAAATTTTTTAAAATTTAACAGGTATTTGTAGAGACTAAATTGGGTAGTGATTTTTTTTGAAAATGTAATGGTTATTTTGTATATGGGACCAACAAGTTTAAACTCACGTAAGGAGATGAACTCACCTTTTACGCAACATAGTCGCGCATGAGTTATAGAGAGGGGGTGGGAACGCATGTGTGTGTTGCCCCTCACGTTTAGAACCCACTACCACTTTGCTCAACCTAACAAAACAAGATTTAAAAAATCTTGATGTTTAATCACTTAAACAATGTAATAAATTTCCATAACCTGTGTTGAATCCAAAAATCCGGGAAAAAATTTCCTAACTTAATCCATTAAAAATTTAACAAAATCTACTTTTACTTTTAATTAACAAAATCTTTTTAAAACTATTTTACTTTTACTTTTAATTTCCTAACTTAATCCATTAAAAATTTACTTTTACTTTTAATTAACAAAATCTTTTTAAAACTATTTTTATTTAAAACTAAATTAATTAAAATCTAATTTATTTAAAACCTAATTTATTTAAAAACTAATTTTAAATTTCTAAAAATAATAAAATATATTTATTTTTGCTTTATTTATTTATTTTTTTATACTTTATAAAATTAGTTTTAAGTAATATGATTTAAATTTAAATAAAATGAAACTTTGTATTTAAAATGGACATTTACAACTGACAACCTAAATCTAAAAGCCTATATTAATTATAAAAGCTGAGATTAAACACAAACAAAATGCTAGACCAAATGGTTAAGTCGTTTGACATGTGACCAGGAGGTCACAAGTTCGAGTCCCATGATGGTCATATTTTTGTGAATATTATTTTTGGACAATGATAAAAAAATGATAGAAGTCACAGGAAAAAAATGATAAAAAAAATGATAAAAACGATAAAAAATGAAAACATAACATATCAAATAAATGACCTTAATAAAAAGTTTTTACACCAAATAAATCAGATAAATTCAAAGATATCAGCAAATCAATCAAGCACAACCACAAATAAGATCAAAAATAGCAATATGAAAGAGAGACTAACAGTCCAATATCCAAACTAAATTAACCAAGTATTCAGTACAACCACGGATCCAAATTAAGCATTTATAATATATAAGTCAATCCAAATTATCCTATTCAGTTAAACAGACCAAATAAAGCTGATCTATACAAAAACCAAACCCTTATTTTAACAGATTACTCAAAACTCAGTTTTTTAACATCAATTTAACTATTAAAATCAACCCCAAACATTTTGTCAACGGACTAGGTATACTCTCAAATGAATATCTTATAGACTCAGCAACTATCAAATAACAGTAAACATTTAGAAGACTTAACTATTTATGAACAACAAATAACCAAATCAGATTATTAACCAAATTCTTGACAAACTCCCAATTTATTAGCAGATTTACACTAAACAGATATAGTATACAAGACAGATAACAAAAATCTAAAAGTAAAAATCCAAAACCAAAATCAACACATGTCAAATATCAGAAAACCTAAACAAATAAATACCAAACAGATTAAAGGCTATTCATTTAAATCAATCTAAACATAACTTCACAAACATTTAACTAAATCATTTTAGACATCTAAATCACATAAGCATCTTAAACAGATTAATCTATAAACATAAAAATAAAATGAAGTTAAACCTTTTGGAGAAAATCGTTGATGATGAAGGAAGGTGCTGAACCTCCGTACTAACTCGACACAACCATCAGATAACCATCAAATACCATCTTCGAACCAAACACCATCAATAGCTCGAACCAAATACACCATCAGATGAACTGAACCATCATATCACTACTAGAGTAGCTCTCGAACCATAAAAACCAAGCAACTTTTGTGTATAATTTTTCCAGTGGGGAAAAATTATTCCCAAATATTACTCTTATTATTTAATATAAGCTATTTAATTAGCTTAATCAAATAACATTCCATATCATAAGAAAATAGATGAAGAAGAAATTGTAATAAAAATATAACAGAAAGTAAATCAAGATAATATTCAATTCCAAAACTTTTTATTATTAACTGAAAATCGATTACAAGACCATGAAAAAGAAAATACAATTAAACCTAAATCTATTTTTGCATAATAACTTTAAAGTAAAAAATGGGATGCTGATTACATCTTTTGGGGGGTTTTTATAGGCAAACCCCCAAGCCCTGCTGATGGAGTTTGTTAAAGAGCATCTGCTCTTTCATCTTGACCATTGACTTCATCTCTCCTTTTTCTCATCTTGATCTTACGACGGATAATCATTCACTAGCATACGAATTGCCAACGTGGCAATCCCTTGTGCTAGTTGTGCTAGTTTATTGCTGATTTGGCAAGATTTAATTGGATGGATGATTTTTTATGAGGTGTAACAACCAATCACAGGAGGACAAGCTGCCACGACACCTTGAAGAGTCCATCTTCAAGCTCCGATAAAGTAGTGAATTATTTAGGGGCGCGTGTGATATACTTGCTACATAATAGAAAAGCCCCTTTTTGGGATTTAGGGTTTGTGGTGTTAAGAAAGTGACTGGTTATTTTCTTTGTTGAGAGAGATGAAAGTGGTAACTTTGTTTGTATCAAAACATAATATGTGGTGTGTGTGTTGACTAAGTGAAAATAAGTTTTCACTTTATAATTTTAACCGTCCTTTGACATAATAGGCCCAAAGTGAATACTCCTTCGTGTCTCAATCTTGATAACGGGCTTGGGCCCTTTAAAACTCCATTCGTTCATAATAATGTAATTGGGCCAATACTCCATCCGTTTCATAAACATGGAGTGTTTAATGGGCTTTTGGTTAAAAACATGACTTTCCATCCCATAAATGGGCCTTCAAGTCCATTAAGCTAATGTGGGTCCCACAGAGGCCCAATAACTTTCAAAAAGTTAAATCTTCTAAAAACGACTTGATTCTTGGCTTCCTTGATATTACTTCAAATCCCGTGTCGTTTTTGCCGGTTTTCATGATCTCGTGTACCTACGCACATGAAACAACAAAAACACATATACAATGCAACATTCATTCATTTTATGCATTTATTGTTTGTTATTTGATATAAATGATATGAGTAAAATCACTCATATAAGTAGTCCTCCCACATGCGGGCTTAAATGGACTATATATTGATGGGCCGGACTTTCCTTTTTGGGCTTTAAGTCCTTAACATGAATGTTATAGCTTAAAGTCAAGCCCGTAATACTCGACTAACCTACTACCTTTTACAACGTTCTAAAATACGATACATAATAAACCTATGACCGAACATTCTTGTTTGACTCAATATTTTGAGGCTAACAATCTCCCCCAATGAGAGGTCATTCCTCTACGACATTTGGAGATTTATAGAGATTACTAATCTCGCCATAAATGAGTCGGGAACGTGTAATAGTAGTCTTGTTCCTTCATGTTGTGATCTTTGAGCCTTTGTCGTTGTCTTTTGACTTTGTCTTTAATCTTGAGATCTCTAAATCTGTCACCGAATCATTCTTGATGATACAATATTTTAAGACTAACATCTCACTCACTGAGAGGTCATTCCTCTACAACATGCGAGTATTTATGGAGATAACTAATCTTTAGTATTGAGATCTTCAAAATGACTGTATCAATCTTGCTGGTCACCATCCTTGACTTGTCTTTGCCATCTTGCGATCTTGTGTCTTCATCCACATGTTCACACAATGCATCATCTTGAAAGCTTGCTGACAATCTCCTTTGAAGAGAGGTCATTCCTCTACATTAATTGTTAAGGAATATTTTGAACATCAGAGTTGCGGAAGAGTTTTGATTTCTTGATTGTTGAATATATCTTTGGGCATGAGTATGTGGTTTTGAATTTTCGACTTTGCTGAGTACATCGTAACGCCACCTTCTCGAGACAAAACATAGACACAGACTAAATGGCTTTGACATTCGTCCTAAATCGGTAGCATTTTACCTCCGGTCGGTGAAGACCGTTACGATATTTAATACCGTACATGTGATTAGGTAGATTCAATTAAGATTCTCCTTGACATGGTTTCGCGGTTGTACTAGCCGTTCTCTTTACTCGGCCATCTCAAAGCAAGACTGCGAACGTAAAGAGTGAATCAATTGGATAGATATCCGCTTGATTAAAGTCGTCAATTCAAATTCCTAGAACTAGTTTGATTTATAAAGAATCTTACCATTGTTGCTTTCTAGTTGACACAAGCTTGATTCATAAGAATCTTGCAGTCACCTACCGCAACGCTGTTTGAGGTTGACGCTAGAAGGATTTCCATTCGTCACTATGAATATTAATGAATATCCCTCTAAATGTTCTGGCAAGACCATAAAGATATTGCGTAGAAACCTGAAACGAGTTTGAATAAATTCAGAATCAAACCACTGTTGCTTTTCAGTTTTACACGTGTTCAGTTCATAAAGAAACTTACATATGACCTACCGAAGTGCTGTTTGATGTTAACACTAGAAGGATTTCCACTCATCATTATGAATACTAAGTAGTATCACTCTGAGTGTTCTAGCAATATCGCAAGGATATAGCGTGGGACTCTCTTCTTCGTCATTTCGTGTGTCCTAACGAGATTTGATGGCCCTCTAGGCTCTAGACTCGATTTGTGCACTTTGAGTGGTCGGAGGCTAGAGCAGATGCCACCTATTCAATATCAACTATCTCGGAGTGAGAAAATCAATAGAAGTCGTGTTGATCTCCGTGATAATAAAACAAACTTCTTTTGAGAGAAGCATAAGTCAGTTGAGGATGGGTTGTGCATTACATCACTGGGTCCATGATGTGTTGTCTTCATGATGTGTTGAATCGGTTTCTGCCTAAGTTGTATGGAGGGCTATTTTCTTTTCACCCTTTATCCTTACATTTCTTTTTCATTCTTCAACCCCTTCAATGCTTACCAAGACGTCATCACTAGCACCTTGTTGTGATTGTTCCAGTGCTAGCTTAAGTACTTAGTCGGCATTCAGCTACGTTCACAATCTACTCCATCTTTCCTAAGGACTTCTAATAATCTATTGGATTCTCCCTGGGAAGATCCCTCCGGTTCTGGTTGGATCATAGGACATATACCTAACAACCTTTTGAAACCAGTAACATCATGAATTAAAGAGGTTGTGGGTATATAAGATCGTAACTTAAAATTATACCAAAGCGTTTGAAAACATTTAACACCTTGATAGTTTTGTCGTTTCAGAAAAGCTCCCCCTTCGCATGTGCATCGATAATCGAAAGTGTTTCGCACATGTGGGTAAGAGTTAAAGTGCTTAAGTCTTATATGTTCGTTTCATATATTTAGATCACATTTTAATCATATTTTCTCCCTATCTCTAATATATAAAAATTGTTTGATATTAGAGATACCAAATTTGATTAAAATATATCGCGAAAAATAGTCTTTGAAAACTTTCAGGAGAAAAATGTGTCTAACTTAGCATGCATTTGGAAAGCTCCCCCTAAAAAATGATCCAATTGAATTTTAATTACGAGGATATGATCCAGATTAAACTTTTGAGGATAGGAGTTGTTGAACACACAATTTTTGAAAGATTTTGAATAATCATTGAAAAACTCTTGAAAAAATTGTGTTCAACGCTTTTTGAAAAATCTATTTCTTTTTGGCGACATGGTTTTTTTAAAGCATAAAATTGAGTTCATAGACGTTGAATGTCTTGACGAATTCACTCAAGTGTAAGAAGAATTCTCTTCTTTTGCTGATGGTAAGTGCACTAAACCGTACACTCCCCCGTGAATATAGATCCGAGTTGCAATCTGAAAGTGATTACAAGCCATTGTGTTGAGCTCAAAACGTTGAATGTTTTGTGACAAGCTCAACCTGATGACGTATAGTCCCTATTCGGGTTGGATAACCTGACCCACAGGAACTACCCGTATCCATTAGGTATGGGTCATTACTTCGTAGCACGCGCGGCCCCCAGGAGGCCCAGTAAGCCAATGTCGCACATCGGTTGGTTACTTAACCAAGTCCTCGTCGCACTGCCACAGGATCAGACAGAATATAACTTATCTTATAGTTATATTCACCTAAAAGAAAGGGATATGCACTTGTTTCAGTTACGCGATAAGGATCAAGCTATTTTGAGTCATTATCTCCTTCTTGGGCCGAAAGAAAAGGAGAGGCCACTCAGGACTCTCTCGGGTATTAAAGGGACTTTGGAGGCTCCACAAAGGTACGATATACAATACTCTAAAACCCTCACATAAACTCAAAGCGATTACTTACTCTTACGCTTGAGTCTAGTCGTGGGACACACGCCCACGGTAAGCCTAACTGTGTCCACTGTTTAGTGTGCAGGGTATTCAAACAAGATTCACTTGGTGCAAGAGCCAGAGTCCACAAGACCCCGAATTAAGCCTAATTCGGGTCAAGCTCGGTCCATCCAACTTTTGTATCAACAAGTTGGCGCCATCTGTGGGACCCTATACTAAACCCTGAGTAATAAACAAAGGCAGCGCAAACCCATCCCATCCAAAGGGCAGACCTATGAAGCCACAAGGGCCACCCTTGGGATTTGAATCACTCAACAACCCAAGACGGGGACTGGGGGGAATTGAACCACAAGTGCCTGCTCCCCCACTATTCACTCCCAGCCTACAGGCGGCAGGAGATGCATCGTCCTCGCGTGAAACCCCCGCTATACCTCCTAGCGAGGCATTAAACGCAAGGACTGAGCTAACGCTACAAACCACAGTAGAGACTCCTCTTGAACCTGACCAAGACATGATCCAGTATGTTGCAAAAAAAAATTCAGCTCTTGTGCCACTCATGAAGGCGCATATGAAGTCAAACCCGTTAAGAGACTTGAGGATCAACCTAGATTTCGATAGAGAGCTTAGGGCTTTGGAGGTGTCGAATCCTAATAAGGGACTTCGAAAAGAAAAGAGGAAGTAGATAAGAGAAGGGGAACTAGATGTGTCGACACCCCACCCAGACTCGCCACTCATCGAAGGTGCACTATCTCTATATAACCCTGATAGATCAAGAGAGGAAAATTATTTTCTCACACCAGCAAACAACAGACGACACACAAACGTGAAAGATAGGTTAGGACCTAAACGAAGGGGAACCAACGTGTCGGCCGAGCCACACCCGCGTCGATGAAGTGTCCTCATAAGATTGGGATCATTAAAAAGAAGCTCTTCCCCATAATCTTACATGCAGAAACGAAGCAAAAGTACCCGAAAAACTCGACGAGAAACTCTCTCGAGTGAAAACTCATCATATTATGATTCCAGCGATCACCATCCGCGACGCAGGAGGATTTTTTCTTCATCCTCAAAGACCTCCGAATCCTTTGAACACGACAGGAAACGTCACAAGACGCCTAAGCAGCCAAGAATGCACAGTGAGGAAGAGTGGTCTCTCCCATGGCGTCGTGATAAAGGAAGTGCATTTTCAAAACGCATAACCATGTTTAAGGATAACAAGAAGAGACAAATGTCGTCCAACGTAAAGACATACGACGGAACAACAGACTCGGACGATCACCTAAAGGTGTTTGAATCCCAAGCAGGGATCGAACAATGACCGGAAGCGGTGTGGTGCCACATGTTCAATTCAACCCTAATTGGAAACGCCAGAAACTGGTTTGATCGAATCCCACGAAGAAGTATCAACGGTTTCGAAGAACTACGGAGAGCGTTCAGAAGGAATTATGTCCAGCAGAAGAAGTGCGACAAAAGTCCTGTCTCACTCGCAAGGGTCAAGCAAAGGCACAATGAAAGATTGGAAGATTTCACGGAACGCTTTAAATCCGAGTGTAACCAGATTAAGGAATGCCCATAAAATCTGAAAATCTCAGGGTTCCTTGCAGGCATCACCAACCCGGATTTAATAAGAAAATTAAACGACATGACCCCAGAAACTTTTGACGGAGTAATGAAGAGGATCCGAGCGTTTATCCAAGGCGAGGCTACAACAACGGACAGCCGACAGATGACTTCAAGTTACAAATTCCAAGATCGATCAAAGAAGCAACCATACGGCCAAAATATTAGTCGTACCTTAGACTTTCGCAGCACAACGAAACCTGGACGCAACAACAATAGTAAGTTCACTCCGTTGCAGAAAACGTCTAGGGAAATATTCCTATCTAAAAGGCGCGAATTTCCCAAAACCCAGTCTGATGACCGGTCTGGTAGACAAGAGGGACAACAGCAAGCACTGTAAGTACCACAATGATAATCGAGCCAGACATTTAAATTTTTATGAAAATTTATATATTTTACATTTCATTAAGTATTGATAATTTAATTTTAACTAAAAACAATAACTATGAAGATATTAAACTTTATTAAGTAAAAAACACTAAGAAATCACTAAAAACATAGAGCAATATGCTAAAACACTTCTTAAAGTTTTCATTGCTTTCGCCTCATGATTTGTGGAACACTTCAACTCCATAATTTCTTACAACTATCGATGTGATATGAGATATTCAATCAAATATCTTCAAGACATGTATTACTAAACAAATTTTGGATAGAGTAATACATAAAGTCTAACCCATTATTCATTAACCAAATAGTCAAATGCAATGAGCAAAATATGGTCAAATAAATTAAAAATAACATGTCATAACATTACACTTTTACTATGATTACATGTTATTCGAATGTAGATCCAACTTTAAAGAGAGTGCATAACTTGGCCAAATATGATATTTTAACTAGTATAAGAAGGAAACGAATAGTAAAATTACCCCAGATTGCTTGAAGTAGTAAAATTTCATGGGAAAAAACTCTATATAAGCAAAGCTCTAGTTCTAGTTTTGAACTTAGTGAAGATTTAAATGTAATTAAACATTAGTTTTGTATTCATAAACAAGCGATTTTGAGCTTATAAGTTACATAAGTTTTATTTTGGACATTATAAACTTTTTATAATTGTACATGAGCTTTCGAGTTCCAGCTTGAGTTAACAAACGAGCTTATGGAGTTCGAGCATGAAAGTTAGTTTATTGTAGGAGTACCAAAAATATTAAAAAAAAGTTAACGAGCCTCGAGCTCAAGCTCGAACAACAATTAAAATTTACGATTTCGAGCTCGAGCCTATTTGTAAAACTTTGTTCGAGCTCGAGCCGAGCTTGAGCCTGATAGTTAAAAAACGAGCATGGATCGTTTAAGCCAAAACTCGACTCGGCTCGGATCCTTTACACCCCTAAATTGAGACATACGCACCGGTAGCAAGGTTAGAGTCCATTAGGATCCTTTTAGCTTATGCTTGTGCTCTAGACTTTAAGCTTCAACAAATTGATGTAAATAGTACATTTCTTAACAGTTTGATCAATGAGGATGTATATGTGGCTCAACATCCTGACTTATTTATTTTGAGAAACTGGATCATGTTTACAAGCTTAAGAAGGCTCTTTATGGTCTTAAACAAGCACCCAAAGCTTGGTATGATAGACTTAAATCGTTTCTTTTGAAACATGAGTATACCATGGGGATGGTAGACAATACGCTCTTTACAAAGAATAAAGGGTCTCACCTTATCATTATTCAAATATATGTTGATGACATTATATTTGGTTCAACTTGTCAAAGTATGTGTGATGACTTTGCCAAAATCATGCATGATGAGTTTGAAATGAACATGATGGGTGAACTTAACTTCTTTTTAGGACTCCAAATTAGACAAATGGACAATGGTATTTTCTTTAATCAATCTAAGTATGTTAAAGAAATGCTAAAGAAATTTGTATTAGAGGACTCTAAGCCTATGAAAACTCCCATGGTCTCGGATACTAAACTCACCGTAGATGATGATTGTGAGTCGGTAGACAATACCAAATACAAAGTTATGATTGGTAGTTTGTTATACCTAAATGCAAGTTGACCGGATATCATGTTTAGTGTTTGCCTTTGTGCTCGCTTCCAAGCGGCTCCCAAAACCTCTCATCTTGAAGCGGTTAAGTGTATCTTCCGGTACATTAAAGGCACTATGCATTTAGGATTATTGTATCCTAAAGGGACCAGCATAGAAACCATAGTATACACCGAATCGGATCATGTGGGAGACTATGTGTAACACTCAACTTTGATAAGTAGACCGTTACACGTAATTATGGCGTATCATCAAAGCATGCAAGGTAATATGTAGTAAAACATACATGACCATAGGGAAAACCGGAATCAAACATCGGTTCCTAAACATAAGCCCAAAACATAATAAAGTAACTAGAATGAACAAAGACTACACAAGCATAAATATATGAAGGCAAAAGGAAAAGAAGTCTATGGCTGCTTCCATCCTATGCACGTCCTCCAAATGCTCGAGTCTTGGGTACCTGCCGTTTTGGGACATGGAAAGGAAAGTAACGGCTGAGCATAACGCTCAGTGCACGGATATACAAGCATGGAATGAATAATATAAGCATGTAAAACACATATAGCAGCGGAAGTGTATATGTCCTGGAAAACCTGGTATATCTTAGTAAAACTGGTTTTATAGTTTGAAAAGCCTTATGTTTATCTTGTAAACACTGTTTAACATATTTACCATTAGCCAATATAGATCATGAATTATCAACGTACATGAATACCTGAAGGGGTGACCTCGTCATGCAAATTAGAGGGGCTGCCTTTAAAATAATACATGGGTTCGGGTGATTATTTTTTTTTACAAGTTTAATTAGCGTTATATGTATATTAATTACAAGGTAATTAAATTAATAAATCATGACTTATTATTAGAAGATTAATTAAATTAATTTAACTTGCTATATATTTAATTTAATTAAAACATGGACTTAGGTTTATTATTATTAAGTAATAATACATAATTTTAACCTAAGTATTTTATTATTTAATTTAGACTATAGTAATTAATTAATTATTAAACATGACTTATAATTAATTAATTATCATGACTTAGGTTATATTAATATTAATATTAATACATGTTTTAACCTAAGAATATTATACACTTAATTTAATTAAATCATGTTTATATTTAATTAAATCTTATAACCTATAGTTTATGTAATTTACATGTTATAATTAATAAACTATACTATTTAATCACATGACTTAGAATATTAATCAGTAAAACTTAAGCTTATCTTATTAGCTTAATAATCCAGCTTATTTCTAATTATGGGAACTTTCTATTTTTAGAAACTTATTTATTTTAAGCAACTAATCTATTTATGGAAACTTTCTATTTTTAGAAACTTATCTATTTTAAGCAGTAAATCTATTTTTAGAAACTTTCTATTTTTGGAAACTTTCTATTTTAGGAAACCTGCTATTTTTGGAAAGTTGCTTATTATTACACAACAAGTATAGTAATACAAGTAATATTTAATCATAATATCCAAAATACATGATAAACACAACATAACGATAAAATCATTAAAACAAGATATGAACATATAAAACAAGCTAAAACATGACATAAAACCAGTTAAGTACTCAGTAAGTAGAATACTGATACATGTATCCTATGTATGTAGCATTAGTGAGATCGAAGTAAGACTCTCTTCCGTTCGTCTTCTTCGTTCACTGGACTTAAGGTACGGATTCTCCGTCCTTTCAGTATGGACGTTCTTCCTTATTAGGATTTTCCCGTATGCAGCCAACTGTTTTCCCCAGTATATGTTTTATATGTTTTTGATAGACTTAAATCGTTTCTTTTGAAACATGAGTATACCATGGGGATGGTAGACAATACGCTCTTTACAAAGAATAAAGGGTCTCACCTTATCATTATTCAAATATATGTTGATGACATTATATTTGGTTCAACTTGTCAAAGTATGTGTGATGACTTTGCCAAAATCATGCATGATGAGTTTGAAATGAGCATGATGGGTGAACTTAACTTCTTTTTAGGACTCCAAATTAGACAAATGGACAATGGTATTTTCTTTAATCAATCTAAGTATGTTAAAGAAATGCTAAAGAAATTTGTATTAGAGGACTCTAAGCCTATGAAAACTCCCATGGTCTCGGATACTAAACTCACCGTAGATGATGATTGTGAGTCGGTATACAATACCAAATATAAAGGTATGACTGGTAGTTTGTTATACCTAAATGCAAGTTGACCGGATATCATGTTTAGTGTTTGTCTTTGTGCTCGCTTCCAAGCGGCTCCCAAAACCTCTCATCTTGAAGCGGTTAAGTGTATCTTCTGATACATTAAAGGCACTATGCATTTAGGATTATGGTATCCTAAAGGGACCAGCGTAGAAACCATAGTATACACCGAATCGGATCATGTGGGAGACTATGTGTAACACCCAACTTTGATAAGTAGACCGTTACATGTAATTATGGCGTATCATCAAAGCATGCAAGGTAATATGTAGTAAAACATACATGACCATAGGGAAAACCAGAATCAAACATCGGTTCCCAAACATAAGCCCAAAACATAATAATGTAACTAGAATGAACAAAGACTATACAAGCATAAATATATGAAGGCAAAAGGAAAAGAAGTCTATGACAGCTTCCATCCTATGCACGTCCTCCAAATGCTCGAGTCTTGGGTACCTGCCGTTTTGGGACATGGAAAGGAAAGTAACGGCTGGGCATAACGCTCAGTGCACGGATATACAAGCATGGAATGAATAATATAAGCATGTAAAACATATATAGCAGCGGAAGTGTATATGTCCTGGAAAACCTGGTATATCTTAGTAAAACTGGTTTTATAGTTTGAAAAGCCTTATGTTTATCTTGTAAATACTGTTTAACATATTTACCATTAGCCAATATAGGTCATGAATTATTAACGTGCATGAATACTTGGAGGGGTGACATCGTCATGCAAATTAGAGGGGCTGCCTTTAAAATAATACACGGGTTCGGGTGATTATTTTTTTTACAAGTTTAATTAGCTTTATATGTATATTAATTACAAAGTAATTAAAATAATAAATCATGACTTATTATTACAAGATTAATTAAATTAATTTAACTTGCTATATAATTAATTTAATTAAAATATGGACTTAGGTT
Organism: Glebionis coronaria; assembly: GCA_025667525.1. Classification (NCBI taxonomy): domain Eukaryota; kingdom Viridiplantae; phylum Streptophyta; class Magnoliopsida; order Asterales; family Asteraceae; genus Glebionis; species Glebionis coronaria. Next base: position 345,274,590 of record CM046880.1, read on the forward strand.
TATTATTATTAATTAATAATACATGATTTTAACCTAAATATTTTATTATTTAATTTAGACTATTGTAATTAATTAATTATTAAACATGACTTATAATTAATTAATTATCATGACTTAGGTTATATTAATATTAATATTAATACATGTTTTAACCTAAGAATATTATACACTTAATTTAATTAAATCATGTTTATATTTAATTAAATCTTATAACCTATAGTTTATGTAATTTACATGTTATAATTAATAAACTATACTATTTAATCACATGACTTAGAATATTAATCAGTTAAACTTAAGCTTATCTTATCAGCTTAATACTCCAGCTTATTTCTAGTTATGAGAACTTTCTATTTTTAGAAACTTATTTACTTTAAGCAGCTAATCTATTTATGGAAACTTTATATTTTTAGAAACTTATCTATTTTAAGCAGTAAATCTATTTTTGGAAACTTTCTACTTTTGGAAACTTTCTAATTTAAGAAACCTGCTATTTTTGGAAAGTTGCTTATTATTACACAACAAGTATAGTAATACGAGAAATACAAGTAATATTTAATCAGAATATCCAGAATACATGATAAACAGAGCATAACGATAAAATCAGTAAAACAAGACATGAACATATAAAACAAGCTAAAACATGACATAAAACCAGTTAAGTACTCAGTAATCAGAATACTTATACATGTATCCTATGTATGTAGCATTAATGAGATCGAAGTAGGACTCTCTTCCGTTCGTCTTCTTCGTTCACTGGACTTAAGGTACGTATTCTCCGTCCTTTCAGTATGGACATTCTTCTTTATTAGGATTTCCCCGTATGCAGCCAACTGTTTTCCCCAGTATATGTTTTATATGTTTTTGAATTGATTATGTTTAATTAGAATACCTAAAGCCATATACATGCATGACCAGTTTCACCTAGTTATGGAGATACCATAATCATAACCTTGGAGGCACCAGCGTTATGAATCCACCACGACGGAGTGATAGCTCGTGGCATCCCTTTAGCTTTTAGCCATATTATTATTATCAGGTGGGGCGTATGGGTGCATCCTAGTTTACATGTTTTCAGCAGATTATTCAGGTGAATGTGGTGTGTGCCTTGCATCCTTCATAAGGAGCTGATCCCTCCTACCCAAACCAGTATATTAAATTAGAGGCAGCCCCTCTAATTTGCATGACGAGGTCACCCCTCCAAGTATTCATGCGCGTTGATAATTCATAACCTATATTGGCTAATGGTAAATATCTTAAACAATTTTTACAAGATAAACATAAGGCTTTTCAAACTATAAAACCAGTTTTGCTAAGATATATCAGGTTTTCCAGGACATATACATTTCCGCTGCTATATGTGTTTTACATGCTTATATTATTCATTCCATGCTTGTATATCCGTGCACTGAGCGTTATGCTCAGCCGTTACTTTCCTTTCCATGTCCCAAAACGGCAGGTACCCAAGACTCGAGCATTTGGAGGACGTGCATAGGATGGAAGCTACCATAGACTTCTTTTCCTTTTGCCTTCATATATTTATGCTTGTGTAGTCTTTGTTCATTCCAGTTACTTTATTATGTTTTGGGCTTATATTTGGGAACCGATGTTTGATTCCGGTTTTCCCTATGGTCATGTATGTTTTACTACATATTACCTTGCATGCTTTGATGATACGCCATAAATACGTGTAACGGTCCACTTATCAAAGTGGGGTGTTACAATTATGGTATCAGAGCCAAGGCTCCGACCTGTAGGCTCTAAAACTTGACCTGCGACTAGTGGGTAGTCACCAAGAGCTTCCTAAGCCAACGCTTGTTATTCCACGAATTGATGTTTTCAGCATAATGTTGTTTTAACCATGATATTTTCAGCACCTTGATGTTTTAACCTCGATGTTTTCATCGATATTGTTTTACTAATATGGATGGACAACCATCATTCATATTTAGTTAGGTGTCATTGTTTCATGTATGATGTTCCTCGTGAACTGTGACTATGTGGACTGAACCCCAGTAGTTCATAATTGGTTACATAATTTTTTTTTCTGATAAGTTTTGACAGATGATTTTCACTTATTTATGTTTCATGTATCATTATTGCAGGAATTATGACTAAGTAATGGTTGGTACAAGACTGGCCCTAATTAGTCGCATGTGCTTTTATCGAAACTTTTAACTTTGGGACCGACCCATAGGCGTCCCCTCGCCATGTCTTTTGTTTTGGGACCGACCCATAGGCGTCCCCTCGCGCATATAAAGGTTTTTATAAACTGCATCATGTATTCATGCACCGTTTTCATGCATAAAATTTTTCTCATGACTTAGTGGCATAAAAGTTTTTCATGTCCCCTCATAAGTTAATATGTTTTTATGTCAAGTATGTTTTCATACTGTCATGGTTAACTTCAGTTTCATGCTGATTATGTTATACAACTTCAGTTTCATCCTTCATGTTAATTCTGTCTTCATGTTGATTACGTCTTACGTCTCTTTTGTTATTTATGCTTTCATGCAAGACATTGTTGGATTTCATTGAATCCTGCTTTCATGAAAGTCATGGTTAGTTTTCATTGATCATGCTTTCAGGCAAATCATCTTGAATTTTGTGTAACCACACTTTAACGTTTCTCTAAGCAACCAGAATGAGATATATACTGGCGTTGCCAGGTTATCATAATGGTTTTTCTAACCGTTTAACCGATTATATTTCCCTTAAATCATGATAAATGATCGACCCCATACCGATCATTTCAGGTGCATTCCATGTGTACTCCATGTACCGTATTCCATGTGTATTACACGTACCTTAATCCATGTGTATTTCACTTGAAATACTTCACGAGTATTCGCTAGTCAATTCTGAATCATCTCAGGCGTATTTTCATTTGCTGATATTCTACAAGATTGCTAATGCCGCTCATAACTTGGAGATGTTACTAAAGGTTGATGCTGCTGGTTTCTTTTAAGACGCTACGAGAGGCTGATGCTGTTCACAAACTGGAGATCTTACAAGACGAAGGCAAAGGCATTAGATCAAAGCGATCGAACGAGAAAATGCTTCACCACTAGGCGATTTCCATAAATCATTTTCCCTAGCTCTTAGTTACATGTCACACGTCATTCAGTTGTCGTTTCAGTCATATGAGTGTGAACCGGTACCAGCCGGTCACTCAACTGAATAGTTACATGAATCACAGTCATGAGAATGACCGTCATGAAACCGACAAACAAGACGATAGTAACCACTACTATGACAACAACTATCCCAGCAATCGTAATCGAAGCTCTGGCCGCGGACGTGATCAGAGATACAAAGGACCAGTAACCGATTCGTCAATTCTGGTTTAATAACCTAAAATTTTGTTGTTCTAATTGTTTCACACCTCGAGACACATGTCAGGACATCAGTCAAGACACATGTCTCATGTACCCTTTCAGAAGACACATGTCAAGACACCAGTCAAGACACATGTCATGCTTATATTTCCAAGGCACGAGTCAAGACATATGACTCACGTCAAATTCTGGAACATCCCTAAGAAATTCAGGGTACCCTCCAAAGGGTATACCCATTTCGTTGTGCCATGTATTAATCAAGCCACAAGAATTTCAGTACCAGCACCGACATATCCGTGAGAACTATCACGATTGTTCGATGACACTTTCATTTCTTCACCATATTTCATATATTCATGACCATGAAGGACGCCATTCGTATTCCCCAAGTATATGAAGCTTTTCCTTCAGCCTAATGATAAGATCCAAGCTGCTAACGCATTACCTCGGAGAGATGCGAGTTGAATTTGTCCTAATTATGGACTACGAACAGTACACCATGCTATGACTCACGATTTTGTACAGTAATGTTCAGGCTCCTGAATATATTCAGCATTATTTTCCATCAGGAAAATCTGTATAAATTAATTATGCTTTACAAGCACGTGCGTTGTTAGTTATTACTGCTAAAATTTTCTAGCCGTAAGTTAAAACACGACTACTGAAGTTCCTTTTTCGCATATCCAATTGATTATTCAAAAATCTTCCCATACATTCCAGAAGAACCTACAAGGAGAAGGACGGTACCATGAGATTATGTGTCGACTACCGTCGATTTAAACAAATCACCATCCATAACCGTTATTCTCCTCCACGTATTGACATCATGTCCAATCGACCTTAGGATGTTAATCACTTTTCCAAGATCGGATTCATGATCATGCTGACAACAGTGACGAGTGAAAGAGCAGCACATTTCCATGACTGTTATTCGTTCACGACTCGGTCATGCTAGATTCATGATTTTGTATTAGTCTCATAAATGCCCCAGCAGCATTATGTACTTAATAGAATGAGTTTCCATTAACTCATAAACAAATTCATCGCTGTTTTCATCGAGGACAACCTGATTTCCTCTAAGTCTGGAGAAGAGCGGGAAGACAATATTTGCACTTTGTTGCAAATTCTACGACAGGAGAAAATTTCACCTTGAAATCTTTCAATCTAAATTCTGGTTGATTACAGTGACACGCTGAATCCCATGGATTCTCACGGTTAATCTTACCATGACTCAACTTAAGTGTAAAGGTGAGAACCCTACACTACGATAGGTGTTTCAAGAAATCCTTCGTTAAGAAAGGGCTAATTTCGGAAACTCAGGGTTTCGAAAATTTCTATGTATCAAGTTTCTACGAAGCAAGATACAGTTACGTTCATATCTAAGTGCCTGTCATACCAACAGGTTTAGATAGAACACCAACAAACTAAGATGTTTCTCCATCAGCATAATTTATGAACAGAAATGGGACAAGATCTCCATGGATCTTGGTTACCAGATTAACGTAAACTCAGAAGAAGCAAGATGCGATATGGGTTAGCGCTAACAGTTTGATCAAGTTAACGTAATCCCTCAGCTATCGGGCCAGACGAAGGTTCACATTTGTACTCCTTATTTACGTACACGTCCTTATTCTAATTCCACGACTTGCTTTCACGCTCACGTTCATGACACCATTCACGTTTATGATCGTATCCTGGCTTACGATTTTACGTTCATTTTCGTTCTGGGAAGTTTTGCAAGAACTTGAGAGATCAGACTCAAGTCTAGTATAACTATCTATGCTCAGACAGACGTTTCACGTCACATTCCACGCCTCATCTTATAGCGTTTGGCGTTACCACAGTTGAATTCCATGTTCACGATATGTTTCACATGTCATGTTCATTTCACGTTCCTCATATCACGTTCACGACATGTTACACGTATCATGGATCACGATATGTTTGCTCATACTACACTCACCATATCTCCACGCATCAAGTTCAAAATTTTTCACGTATCACGTTCAAAAATTTTCACGTACTACATTTCTGTATCACGTTCAAAATATGTCTCGCACATCGTTGCTAATTATCAGTTAAGTTAGATTTTTTTACACCATAACGTTTCAGTTACCCTTGCACGTTAATTCTTATTCCCTCGATCATATTCAGGGGATCTATCTTACGTTGATGACAATGAACTCTCCGTGTTTTCAAGACAAGGTCAGGAGGACCAAGATTGATCAATTGTGTCAAGATGTGTGAAGGAACCGTTCCGAGAGGGAAGCCACTCAGAAGCGGACGAGTCCATCCGGATTTTATCTTCTCATTCTTCCATAACAAAGTAAGACTCTTTCGGTCACGTCACGTTCCATGCCCTTTTAAGCTATGACCAGTTTCACGTCACCTTCTTTTCCTTTTATCTTGCATACCCTTCCAGTTTGATTCGGGTATGTTACGCTTCCAGTTACGATATCTATAATTCGGGGACGAATTATTCTTTTTAGGGGGGAAGAGTTGTAAAACTCGCATGCTTTTACCATGAACAGTACACTTATGATCGTACGTACAAGATTAAAACTTTCCTTTTATAACATGAAAACGTATCACGAACATTAATTTCAAGAATTATGTACGTGTTATTACACGATAAGTATTAAATACATGTTAGTACACGATAATTATTAACAATAATTATCGTGTACTAACACGTATTTAATACTTATCGTGTAATAACACGTACGTAATTCTTGAAATTTTCACGAGATGTCGTGTAAACGCGTCCACTAGTAGGAGGCGGCTTGGTATCAGCATGTCCCGATGTACCCTCCATATCTCCCTTGCGGCAATCCTTCATGCGAGGCCAGGAAGACCACACTTGTAGCATGCGTCGCTGTCGCGGCGACATGGCCCTGGGTGCCTACGGCGGCAAGTAGGGCAAAAATGATGAGTATATCCTCCCGCAGGTGTCCTGACTGGCTGAGAGCCTGATAAAAACAATATACATGAGAACCTTCGCTGGATCCATCGTGATTCTTTCTGCTGATACAATGTGACCTAGGGATGGCAAAAGTGCCCGAAATCGATGGGGAAAACCGAAACCCGAACCGGTTGGGTCGGGTTCGGAGTCGGGTTGGCGGGTTTGGATACGGGTTCGGGTTTTAATTTTCTTTTTTTCGCGGGTACGGGTTCGGGTACGGGTTTTACTAATACCCGCCCCGTTTACCCGTATCTGAATCCATACCCGTTTACCTGAATCCATACTCACTTTTGTTGCTATTATATATAAGTTCTAAATTTTTGTGAAATAATAGACGAAGATTGTTGAACGAATTGAATAATCATATTAGTTACATTTTGTGTGTATTAACATGTTTGTGATCAAGTATATTTGGAATCTATAATTTTAAAATAAAAAACTATGATTTATTTGATATATTAAACCGCGTGAATAATATTAAAAGGTATTTATTTTATCTTCTAAACACTTAAAAAATATACTAGGGTATTTTGGTCATTTTCGAGTGATTTTTCTTAACATTATACGTACAATAATGTCCAACAAAAGTTTAATTATGGATACCTGATACCCGCGGGTAAAATCCGAAAACCCGATGGGTAATACTAATCGAGTACCCGTCGGGTGATGGAGCGGATACGGGTACGGATATTATAAACGGGTACGGGTACGGGTTCACTAAAACCCGACCCAAACCCGACCCGTTGCCATCCCTAATGTGACCTAAGAATGCCACCTTATCTAACCAGAACTTACACTTAGAGAATTTAGCATACAACTGCATCTGGTGAAGAATTTGTAGTACTGTACGAAGATGGTCTTCGTGTTCCTCCTTGGACTTAGAGAATTTCAGGATGTCGTCAATGAAGACAATGACGAACTTGTCCAGAAATTCATGGAAGATTCTGTTAATCAAATCCATGAACACTGCTGGAGCATTGGTAAGGCCAAATGGCATGACTACAAATTCGTAGTGGCCATAGCGTGTACGGAAAGCAGTCTTGGCGATATCCTGCTCCTTAACCCGTAGCTGATGATAGCCCGACCTTAAATCAATCTTGGAGAAATGTTTGGCCCCTTGGAGTTGGTCAAACAGATCATCTATACGTGGTAGTGGATACCTATTCCTGATGGTAATCTTGTTGAGCTCGCGATAGTCTATGCAAAGACGCATACTGTCGTCCTTCTTCTTAACGAATACGACCGGTGCGCCCCATGGAGATGCGCTCGGTTGAATAAAGCCTCTTTCCAAAAGTTCTTGCAATTGATCCTTCAGATCCTTCAACTCTATGGGAGCCATGCGATAAGGAGCCTTGGAAATCGGCTCAGCTCCTGGGATGAGCTCGATATTAAATTCTACTTCACGTGCGGGTGGTATGCCCGGAAGTTCTTCTGGAAATACATCTGGAAATTCTAACACTATCGGCTGATCCTGAATTGATGGGGATTCAGCATCCATGTCATGAACAATGGCTAGCCAATATAGGTCATGAATTATCAACGTGCATGAATACTTGGAGGGGTGACCTCGTCATGCAAATTAGAGGGGTTGCCTCTAATTTAATATACTGGTTTGGGTATGAGGGATCAACTCCTTGTGAAGGATGCAAGGAACACACCACATTCACCTGAATAATCTGCTGAAAACATGTAAACTAGGATGCACCCATACGCCCCACCTGATAATAATAATATGGCCAAAAGCTGAAGGGACGCCACGAGCTATCACTCCGTCGTGGTGGAGTCATAACGTTGGTGCATCCAGTGTTATGGTTATGGTACCTCCATAACTAGGTGAAACTGGTCATGCATGTATATCTATTTAGGTATTCTAATTAAACATAAGAAATTAAAAAACATATAAAACATATATTGGGGAAAACAGTTAGCTACATACGGGGAAATCATAATAAGGAAGAATGTCCATACTGAAAGGACGGAGAATCTGTACCTTAAGTCCAGTGAACGAAGAAGACGAACGGAAGAGAGTCCTACTTCGATCTCACTAATGCTACATACATAGGATACATGTGTAAGTATTCTGATTATTGAGTACGTAACTGGTTTTGTGTCATGTTTTAGCTTGTTTTATATGTTCATGTCTTGTTTTACTGATTTTATCGTTATGCTGTTTTTATCATGTATTCTGGAAATTTTGATTAAAAATTACTTGTATTTCTCGTATTACTATACTTGTTGTGTAATAATAAGCAACTTCCCAAAAATAGCATGTTTCCTAAAATAGAAAGTTTCCAAAAATAGATTTACTGCTTAAAATAGATAAGTTTCTAAAAATAGAAAGTTTCCATAAATAGATTAGCTGCTTAAAATAAATAAGTTTCTAAAAATAGAAAGTTCCTATAATTAGAAATAAGCTAGATTATTAAGCTAATAAGATAAGCTTAAGTTTTACTGATTAATATTCTAAGTCATTTGATTAAATATTATAGTTTATTAATTATAACATGTAAATTACATAAACTATAGGTTATAAGATTTAATTAAATATAAACATGATTTAATTAAATTAAGTGTATAATATACTTAGGTTAAAACATGTATTAATATTAATATTAATATAACCTAAGTCATGATAATTAATTAATTATAAGTCATGTTTAATAATTAATTAATTACTATAGTCTAAATTAAATAATAAAATACTTAGGTTAAAATCATGTATTATTAATTAATAATAATAAACCTAAGTCCGTGTTTTAGTTAAATTAATTATATAGCATGTTAAATTAATTTAATTAATCTTGTAATAATAAGTCATGATTTATTAATTTAATTACCTTGTAATTGATATACATATAAAGCTAATTAAACTTGTAAAAAAAAATAATCACCCGAACCCGTGTATTATTTTATGAAAACGTATCGTAAACCGAACCCGTGATAACCCGTGAAACTCGTATTGTTTTTACATATAAGCCGAACCAAACAGCCCCTTAACCTGCTTATTAAACCCATAGCCAAACACCTTGACCAAAACCCCCAGCCAAACACCCGTTGTGTTTCTGCTAATGCCACTGCCGGGCCTGAATTCCCAATGGCAGTGGCCTTTTCCCCCTACTTGACATAGATTTCCCACCAAGACCAACAAGGTCTCGGTTCCCACTGCTAGAACACATACACCACTGGCCGCAGCCAGTGGTTTCCCCTGCTCGGCTGTATTGCCCCCCGTCAGAACAAACCGAACCAACACCCTTGTTAGGGGTTGCGGCTGGTAGGGTTAAAGTACCACCGAGACCATAGATGGTCTCGGTTTGTGTGCTAAATCAACACAACGGAACCAAACGTACACCCCCCTTAATTCATCTTGTTTAACATGTAATAATCTTTTAGAATTCGAAATCAATGATCAATTAATAAAAGAACATCATAACAAATGGAATTAGGGTTTCTTACTTGTTTAGGGTTTTAAGAAAGACAAAATATGAATCAAACATCTTGATTCCTTGAATATGAAAACACGACTGCCCCTTGTTTCTTGGTGTGGGTCGATGGCAGCAAAGAAGAACAAAGGAAAAAAAAACGACTTGTTTACTATGTTTTAGGGTTGTAATTTTCTGTCTAAACAAAATATACCCCCCCCCCCCTCCGTATTTTACATTATAGGCGGCCTAGGGATCCTATTGGGCCTAGAGCCCATGTTGTCTTTTTCTCTCTTGTCTAAACGGCCCAAAACAAACGCCCATACCTTTTTATCATTCGCGTATTATTAAACTATACGTGCAGTCGTGATTTAAACTGTCGTGAATTTTCCCATGGTTATGTTTATACGTTTAAACGTAACTATTACGTATGTAATGACTTACCGTGTTTGATTTAAAATACGAAGAATAATCGTGTTAATCATTCGTATTCACGTGTTACGTAATTATTAATTATTCATGTTATTAGAATTACTTGTACGTAACGACATTTATCGTATTAATAATTACGTAAGTACATAATTATATGTTCGTGATTTCATGTTCATGATTTTATGTTCGTGATTATAATTATTATTGTTAATAATTATCGTGTACTAACACGTATTTAATACTTATCGTGTAATAACACGTACGTAATTCTTGAAATTAATAATCGTGATACGTTTTCATGTTATAAAAGGAAAATTTTAATCATGTACGTACGATCATAAGTGTACTGTTAATGGTAAAAGCATGCGGGTTTTACACTATGTGGACCGAAAAATCACTAGGTTATTTGTACCTTCATGGGTTGTTGTTTAACTTCTTGGTTCCGTAAGAAACAAAACCGCTCTTTCCATATTCACCATGGAAGCCGAGTATGTGAGTGCCGGTAAAGCTTGTCAACAAGCTCTATGGATGAAGCAAGCGCTTGTTAATTACAGGATTACACTCAATGATGTTGTAAAACCCGCATTAAAATACCATGAACAATAACTATCAACAGTAAATACATGAAAATACGAATAAATTAAAACTTTCTATTTATAATATATTACACGTGTCACGACATTAAATAACAAGTATTTACTTATATTATAAATGTATCTTGAACACGACATAAAATTCACGATACTTGAACTTGAGAATTCACGAATAATTATAAGTTAGAAAAACTTAAGTATATCGTTTTGGGCTTAGTACTAGCCGTGACACAAGAGAAGGAAAAGAGAGGCCTTTTGGCCCGGCCCATTAGTGGTCCATATTGTATCCAAACTAGTCCTAGGGAATTAACATAATCTTGTTTTAGAAAAAACTAGAAAAAAACCCTAGCTCCTTGTACCCTTGCCGCGGCCACCAACACAAGAAAACAAGAGGTTCTTTGATTTTGATCTTCCAATAGTTACGTGATCGTGTTCGTGTTCTTATTCCTTTTTAAACAAACATTGGTAATCACACCTGTAACTTTTTTCTTTTAATTCAAGGTTTAATTTATGTTCTTATTTATTTTATTCTTGAATCATGAACATCAAATCATAATTAAAACATGTTAGTTAATCCAAGAAAACAAGAAAAGGTTTGGTTTGGGTTTATTTTTGGTGCGGCCGACACACAACCGAGAGCCCAAGCTCTCAGCTTGGTTTATTCACCATCGACCGAGACCTCATGGTCTTGGTGTGGCTTGGTTTGGCTCGATCGTAAGCAAAAAGGGAACCTCGACTCGCGTCAGGGTGTGATTTGGTTGGGTTTTGGAGTGTCAACAGAGACACTAGGTCTCGGTGGGACTACACTGAAAACAGTGGGAACCCAGCTACAGTCGGGGTGTATTTTGTTCAAACAGCGGCTAGCCGAGCCACATGAGTGGCAACCACCGGCTACAGCCGGTAGGTAGTTTGCTCGGATAGTGGCAACCGGCTGGGCCGGGTAGTCACTGTCAAGGGATGTTTGTCTCGGCTTATGTTTAAAACACGGGTACGGGTACGGGACATTAATAAAATTCAGTTTATTCTATTATTTTACATGACTTAGGTTATAATTATTAAAACTAATAATTCATGACTAACCTAAGTATTTATTTAGCCTTATTTAATTAAAACATGTTTATTTTAATTAAATTCATATAACCTATAGTTATTAAATCAACCATGTTAATTATTTAATAAGCTATAACATTTAATCCATGACTTGTATTTTGACTAATAAGCTTAACTTATATTTTTAGCTTAATAATCCAGCTTATTTTTATTCTTGGAAACTTTCTATTTTAGGAAACCTGTTACTTTTAGAAAGTTACTTAGTATTACAATACAAGTATTATAATACCTTACTACATGAATAATACACAATGGAATATAAGAATAACTACAGATAACACAGTAAACAGTAAAACATGACAGAATATGTATAACAAGTTAAGAACACACAGAACCAGTAAAATACACGTATCTCAGACAACTTATACACGTTCCTCATCTTATGTAGTATTATTCGTCTAGGCGGAGTAGGTTCTTCAGCGTTTCCGTTAGCTTCTACTGGACACAAGGTACGGATTTCCCGTACTTCGGAAAGGACAATCTCTTCCTTTATTTAGGATTCCCGGTATGCAGCCAAATGTTTTCCCAGTAGTTACAGATTAAATGCTTATGTTTTATTAGTTGCCGTAGCCATATACATGCATGCTAATTTCACTTAGTTACGGAGGTACCGTGACCATAACACTAGAGGCACCAGTGTTATGACTTCACCACGGTAGAGTGATAGCTCGTGGCGTCCCTTCAGTTTATTTGGCCTTTATTTATTTATTATGTTATCTGATGTTATAGTTTTTACACACCTTTAGGAAAAGGTGGTAAATAGGGCAAGCGTTAACAAGTGACTTAGGAAAATCACAAGTTATGACCCTAAAGTGGGGATCGTTCTCAAGGAGGCTTGGTGTGTGTTTTAAGAAATGATTAATTATGTGATTATATGATTATGAGAAAGGAAATAGAAGTGAGATAAGAAGAGAATGACGGTTACGATGACGGATTACACTAAGACGAAAAGGTCATACACGTAAAACCGTAAAAGTACCAAAATTAAAAATTTACCCTAAAAATTCCTAGAAAATTGCAATAAATCCTAAAAAATGTAAATAGAGTTTACAAAAAATCAAAAATCACCAAAACCTTTTATTTAATTAAATAATGATTTGTTAATGCTAATTAAAGCCCTAAAAATCACTTTAATTAATAAAAAGCCCAAAATGAGATTTATCACTTTGTAAACCTCTAAAATACCCTAACTTAATTTAAAACTATTTTTGAAAATTTTAAAATTAATTAAAACTATTTAAAATCAATTAAAAACTATTAAAACTTAAAATAATTATAAAAATTAATCTAAGAACAAAAAAAATATTCTAAAAGTTTTAAAATTCCTAACTTTTTGTATTTAACCTAAGAAAAATATAAAAACTTGAAAAATCTAAATTTTATCTTTTAATAATAAAATAATAATAAATAATATTAAAAATCCAAAATTTATAAAAAATTCTAAAAGCTTGCAAACTAGCTTAATTTAACCTAAATAAACAGAAAATGAACTTGAAATTACAAAAATACCCCTAATGGGCCTCCAAATGGGCCAAAAGTCCAAACAGATCCCTTAATGGGCTATTTAAGGCCCAATAAGAAAATTTTTGTCCAATTAAGCCCAAAAAATCCTATCTTACTAAAAATGTGATTTTAAACACAACTTTTCAAAGGCCCAAAAGCTAAAAGTGTGAAATAAGCTGGCTTATATCAAACAGCTTATTCTTAATGGGCTTTTTGGCCCATTAAGCTATAAGCTGATGCCATAAGCTCAAATTAGACACACAAGCTTCTTTTGGTTTGCTTAAGACTTTTGTAAAAAGAAATTTGAAATAATCCAAAGGAATAAGCCTGAAAATGCAAAAAGCAATCTACAGAAAACGACAAAATAATCGTTTTTGAGTTCTAGGCCACCCCAAGAGCTGATACAAATTGCAAAAGCTTTTAAATGACTTAACTAAGCTTAATCAACAAAAAGTTTTCAAATAAGTTCACTCAATAAGCTGAAATAAGCAAATAAGCACTTATGAAAAAGTCAAATGAGTTGGTTTTCTAGCAAAAAGTCAAAGTCAAAGTCTAATAAGCTCTAGTTCAAACAAATGGGTCAAATAATGAAGATCTATCACAAAAAATAAGTTGTTGTAGGTCTGGATAAGCCAATATGACTTATTGATAAGCTAACTGAAAAATTGCACTAGCAGGGGCTAGTTTTGGGTGTTGAGCAGTGGAAACTTTTTCCACTGCTTGACTTCTTGACTTTTTTTGTCTTTAGTGACTTTTTTTGAGATTCAAGTTACACAAAGGCACCCAAATGATCAGTGGATCAAGAGGAGTCAAATACAACAAAGAAATCACAATCACAATCAGCCAATTTGTACAGTTTAATCAAAACATCACCAGATATGCACCAGACATGAACACATAAGCAGTTATGAACTTATAAGCTGTTTTAGCTAAATTCAACCAACCAAATTGCACCAAAAGCATACACAAGCTATAATAAACTTAAATGAACAAGTTTAAACAGTTTTCATGCAATGGCTCAAAGCCTAAATCAAGATTCAAGCAGATGAAGGTTACTGATGAACACTAACACAAGCAAATTTTACTTTTGCTAATGCAATTGACCAACAAGCCAAATTCAATCACTCAGATCTATCACATATGTTATATAAATGATGTTTTAACAACTTTTAACCCTAAGCATGCATAAATTCTAGATTTTACCAAAATCTTAGGTCAAAATAAGTCAAACTCAACAAGATATAGCACAATGTATGATTCAAGGTTTCAAACCCAAAAACTTGCAGCAATATGCACTCAACCAAGTATTAAACAGATACTAAGCAAATACACAAACTTCTAACCATAAAATAACACACAATGATTCAAGACAGGTAATCCCAAACACCCTTTTAACTTTTCAAATCAAGATTTTCAAATCAAAAATGCATTCCAAGGTTACCCAAGCCCAAATCAACACAACAACAGATGAGATATACAGATTAGAACAAGATTAAGCCACAAAATCAGCAAGAACACAAGTCACACACAAATATCACAAATATCCAATATTTTATCAGATTTTGGGATTAAGTATGCAAACCTCATGGATGTACATCCACACCCACGAATTTTGAGCTTAATTACTAGCAAGAACAAGTACAAGCTTCCACAACAAAGCCTGCTAAGAATCAACAAAGTTAGAAGCACAATATGAAAATCAGAAAAATGGAAAGTTCTTGATTAATGCAACCTTAGTTCCCCACACTTGATTATCCCCAAGTTATAAGCTTCACCACACCTTGATAACTCAATATCAGGATGCTATGATCAGCCTTATAGCCCAAGAATTCCAAGGTTTGAACTAGACTTAGCAAAATATCAAGAAAAGTGGAAAATGTGCAAACTTTAGCACACCCCTTTTGAAAACAGGTTTAGGATTCAAGAACTAGTAAACATCAACAATAATAAGCAGTAAACAACAATGGCACTTGAGTTTTCTTCACCAAATTCAAACATATTTCATTAATATGAATATGAGATTTACAGATTTGTGAACCAAGGAAAATTCAAGAGCAAGGATAAATGTAATACCCTAAGGCCTTTATATAGGCTACAAACTAACTATTGAATGCATAAAAACATGTAACCCTAACTATGGAAGTTCCAAATTTGCCCTTGTGAAGTTTGAATATTGTGAAGATCATGTGACTGAATTTGGCTTGTAGCATGAGTTGGCAAGGTGAAAAGTTGATCAAAGGGTGTATATCAAGCTTAAAATGTAAGCTGTAATGAGGATGGTTGGATCACTGGCTCATTCTTGTCTTCTTGTCCAAAGGTGAAAAACAGGGGAATCTTGTGAGCTGGGTGGTGATGTGGCAGACCTTTTGAGAGTTGGGATGTGATTAAGGTCACCTTAATCACTAATCTGCACAATCTTAGGGTTTAATTTTTGGTAATTAACAAAACCCCAAATCGTGTTCTTGGTGAATAGTTGAGGTGTTTAATCTGTTTAGGATTTCAAAAACATGTTAACCGCGTAATTTAATTAACTAATCAAGTTAGTTAAATAACATGTGTGGGTGGATTGCTGATGTGGAGCAAGGGAGAGCTCCCATTGGTTGTTTTGGTTGAGTGGGGCACGTGTCACCATGACACTAGTCTATGTAACTTATGTTGTCTGCCAGCTTTACCCCCCATTCTTCTATTCTTCTTTCACTTTGTAAATAATACAACCAAATCCGTTTTCCTTTGTAAATGAAGTTTCTCTTTTCACACTTTTGCCCCAAAAAGTTTTGTAAGGTGATTTCAGGGGTATTTCTTGCCAATTCTTGATTCTTGAAGGACTGATTTGGTATTTTCTTCAAGGATAATGGTCTTAACTTGTATGATTGACATTTTGGAGGACTGAAATTGCCAAATCATGATTAATAAGGGACCATTTTTGCCAAGTCTTCAAAGTCAAGGGTCCTTTTTGTAATTTTGACATTTTCAAAGGACCAAATTTGTAATTCTTGTAACTTGGAGTTCTTCATGGTATGTTTGACTTTGAGAAGGACTAATATTGACATTTTAGTTTTGTTGAAGGACTAAAATTGCCAATTCTTCAAAGTAGAGGGCCCTTTTTGCAATTTTGACAAACTTTAGGGACCAATCTTGTAATTATGAGAATACAAGGGTATAAAGTTTCAATTCTTCAATATTAGAGGACCCTTCTTCATAAATCTTCAAGGGTTTTCTTGGAAAATTCTTCATTAGGGCTTGGTTCAATGTGCGGCTTCGTTTCCCGTGTTCGTTTTTGCATGATTCTTGTGATCTTTTGTCATTTTCTCAATATCCGTACCTAAAATACACAAGAAACAAGCACAAGCATATATTTGGGTAATTTAATGATATTTTATGCATTTAAAGCCCTTTTTGGACGATGAAACTATGTGTAAAAGCAGTCTCATCACTCCCCCATACTAAACCATTGTCGTGCCCTCACGCAATGCTAGAATAAAGTATCGTAGCACCTCCAAAATTCATTTTTATTCACTTTATTGAATGATAAACTAGCTACACTACTACTATTACTACTACTTGCGTTTTAGACATAATGTATGATTTTCATCGCAAAATGGGACGTTTAGGTTCATAGAACAAGAACACGTGAATGTTTCGTTAGAAATAATTTCATCGTCCTCGATTTTCACCCCAATTCCATGCCAAGCGTGCAACGAGATCATTTTCATTATAAGTTAGTAATGCTAACACTACTCATATGCCCTAATCACGCACTTATCCTCCCAATCTCCTAAGTTGTATCTCTTATCTTTTATTATGTCTTGAATGTTTCACGAGGATACATTGTTTGAATTATGCGATAATAGAGATTTAGGTCTAAAAATAGAGTTCTAACGGTGTAACCAAGACCATCAAATCAATAACCCCTCCTAATAGACAACAATGTCAAAAAATTAAGTCAACAAGAAGGATCGATAAACACAGTTTTATAACGGTTTTGAACATGAGACTTATTACCAATACTTTTATATGCCCCCTAACGGAAGGGGCCTTATTATCTTTGGTTTACCTCCATCTTTTATTCAACATCGCCATGAAGCTTTTATTATGACTGTAAAACCCGCATGCTTTTACCATGAATAGTACCCTTAGGATCGTACGTACTAGATTAAAAATTTCCTAATATAGCATGATTACGATTACGTGTTAGGAGTTTACGTATTACGTACGTGTTAGAACACGATAAGTATATATTATGTACGAACGCACAATAATTATTTAAACAATAATTAATCCCGAACATGCGATCATGAAATCATGAACGTAAATTAATCACGAGAGAATATTAATTACGTATTTATATTATTACGAACACGAATAAATATAGTGAGTCACGATCGAAAACTAATTAAATTACGTAAACTACGTAACACGTAATCACGAACATTTAAACGATTAATAGTATTACGTATATTTAATTAACGCGACAAGTAATCACGTAAATAATATTTACGTTTAAACACGTATAACAATAACTATGAAATTCACGACATCCAATACTCGATCACGCGCGTCTTTTAGCAAGACGCGATTTAATTAAATGTACAAGTGTGTAAGGGGCTGTTTTTGACAAAGTAGAAAAGAGAAGGACTTGGGCTCAAAGCCCAAGTGTGTTATGATGCGTGTGAATAAAACAGACGGGAGGGGTTTTGTTTTTGCTTTAGTCGACACAATAACACAAACACAGAAACCCTAAAATCAATAATAAGCCGCAAGTTTTGTCCCCTCTGTTCTTTCTTCTCTGCCGTGACCTACAAAAAGAAACAAGGAGACCAGGGCTTCATGACTCAAGAAGAACGAGGAGTGCATTTGTTTTGTTACTCCTAAACCCTAAATAACATGTAAGAAAACCCTAATCTCAGTATTTATTTATTTTTAACGACCACGAATAAAACTGATTAGGGTCGGATCTATTTGTTTTTGGCTCGGCTTGCACCAAACCGAGAGTCTATGACTCTCGGTGGTGGGTTCCTTCGAGTCGCAGCAAACCAAACGGCCAGAGGCCTTGTTCTTTTTCAGCCGCAACCCCTGCAGTCAGCAGGGGTGCGCTTGGCTTAACAGTGGGAACGGAAGCCCAGCAGGGGCGTTTATGTACTAACGGTGGGAACCGAGACCACCAGGTCTCGGTGGGTTTTTATGCTAACAGTGGGAACCGGCTACTGCCGGTGGCACCATCACCACTGCCAGTGGAAACTGGCAGTGAGGGGGCTGTTTGGTTTCGGGTTTATGGTCACTTAAGGGTGCGTTTGGCAGTCAGGTTTATAAGACACAATTAAGGGGCTGTTTGGTTTGGTTTATAGTTAAAATTACACGGGTTTTCACGGTTTGGTTTTCAACGCGTTTTCATAAAATAATACACGGGTTCGGGGTATTATTTTACGAGGTTAATTAACTTAACATGTATATTAATTACGAGATAATTAGACGAATATTATGACTTATTAGTACGAGAGTAATTAAATTGATTAAACATGCATATAATTAATTTGATTTAAACCATGACTTAGGTTAATTATTTTACTTATAATACATAGCTAAACCTAAGTATTTTAATCATGGAAATTTTGACTAAGTAATTAATTAATTATTAAACCATGACCTATAATTAATTAATTCTCATGACTTAGGTTTATTATTATAAATTGATAATACATGATTTAACCTAAGTATTTTATTATTTAATTTACACTATAGTAGTTAATTAATTATTAAACATGCCTTATAATTAATTAATTATCATGACTTAGGTTATATTAATATTAATATTAATACATGTTTTCAACCTAAGTATATCATACACTTATTTTAATTAAATCATGTTATATTTAATTAAATACTTTTAACCTATAGTTTATTTAAATTACATGAAATAATTAATAAACTATACATTATAACCTTATGACTTAGAATATTAATCAGGAAACACTTAGCTTATATTATTAGCTTAATTAACCAGCTTATAATCTATTTATGGAAACTTTCTATTTTTAGAAACTTATCTATTTTAAGCAGTAATTCTATTTTGGTAACTTGCTATTTTTGGAAACTTTCTATTTTAGGAAACCTGCTATTTTTTTTTGAAAGTTACTTAATATTACACAACAAGTATAATAATACATGAAACACAATAAATACTTAATTAGAATGGACAGAATGTAAGATAAACACGGTTTAAGGCTTTAAAACAGTAAAACATGGTAAGAACACATAAAATAAGCTAAGACATGATATAAAACCAGCTACGTATTTAGTAAGCAGATACTTATTCATGTATGTATTTATGTAGCACTAGTGATTCAGAAGTAGGATTCCTCTCAGTTCATCTTCTTCGTTCACTGGACATAAGGTACGGATTCCCGTCCTTTCTGGATGGACATTCTTTCCTTATTAGGATTTCCGTATGCAGCCAACTGTTTTCCCGTAGTATAAGTTATGTGTTTGATTGCTTATGTTTAATTAAGATTACCTATAGCATATACATGCATGACCAGTTTCACCTAGTTATGGAGGTACCATAACCATAACATTAGAGGCACTGATGTTATGACTTCACCACGGCGGAGTGATTGCTCGTGGCGTCCCTTCAGCTTTTGGCCATTTATTTATATTTATCATGTGGGGCGTATGGGTGCATCCTAGTTACATGTTTTCAGTCAGAATTTCATGGTGAATGTGGTGTGTGCCTTGCATCCTTCACAAGGAGCTGATCCCTCCTACCCAAAAACCAGTATATTAAATTAGAGGCAGCCCCTCTAATTTGCATGATGAGGTCACCCCTCCAAGTATTCATGCACGGTGGATTTTTATGACCTATATTGGCTAATGGTAAAATACGTTAAACAGTTTTCATAAGATAAACATAAGGCTTTTTAAACTAGAAAACCAGTTTTATGAACATGTTCCAGGTTTTCCAGGACTTATACATTTCCGCTGCTATTAAGTCTCTATTATGTTTTAGTCACTTATACTATGTCTATATCCGTGCACTGAGCGTTTTGCTCAGCCGTTACTTTCCTTTCCATGTCCCAAAACGGCAGGTACCTAGGAGAGACTCGAGCATTTAGAGGACGTGCATAGGATGGAAGCTGCTAGAGACTTCTTTTCCTTTTGCCTTCATATATTTATGCTTGTGTAGTCTTTCATTCATTTCTTTTGCTTTGTTATGTTTTGGGCTTATGTTTGGGAACCGATGTTTGATTCCGGTTATCCCTATGGTCATGTAATGTTTTATACATTTATCCTTGTATGCTTTGATGACACGCCATAATTACGTGTGACATTTCCTTTATCAAAATGGGGTGTTACAATTATGGTATCAGAGCCAAGGCTTCGACCTGTAGGCTCTAAAACTCGACCTGTGACTAGTGGGTAGTCACCAGGAGCTTCCTAAGCCAACGTTTGTCATTCTACGTATTGACGTTTTCAGCGCATTGTTGTTTTAACCATGATGTTTTCAGCACCTTGAGGTTTTAACCTTGATGTTTTCATCGATATTGTTTTACTAATATGGATGGATAACCGTCATTCATATTTAGTTATGTGTCATTGTTTCATGCATAATGTTCCTCGTGAACTGTGGCTATGCGAACTGAACCCAGTAGTTCATAATTAGTCACATAAAAAATTTTTTCTGATAAGTTTTGACAGATGAGTTTCATTTATTTATGTTTCATGTATCATTGTTGCAGGGATTATGACTAAGTAATGGTTGGTACAGGACTGGCCCTATTTAGTCGCATGTGCTTTTATCGAAACTTTTAACTTTGGGACCGACCCATAGGCGTCCCCTCGCTATGTCTTTTGTTTTGGAACCGACCCATAGGCGTTCCCTCGCACATATAAAGGTTTTATAAACTACATTACGCATTCATGCACTGTTTTTCATGCATAAAATTTTTCTCATGATTTAAATTGGCATAAATTTTTTTTCATGTCCCCTCATAAGTTATTATGTTTTTATGTCAAGTATGTTTTCATACTGTCATGGTTAACTTCAGTTTCATGCTGATTATGTTATACATTTCTTCATGATAGATGGTTTCATGTTGCTTCATGATAATTCCGTCTTCATGTTGATTATGTTTTACACCTCTTTTGTTATTTACGTTGTCCTGCAAGACATTGTTAGATTTCATTGAATCATGCTTTCATGATAGTCATGGTTGGTTTTCATTGATCATGTTGTCAGGCAAATCATCATTGAATTTTGTGTAAGCACACTTTAGTGTTTCTCTATGCAACCAGAATGAGGTATATACTGGCATTGCCAGGTTATCATGATGGTTTTCCTAACCGTTTAACCGATATACTTTCCTTAAATCATGATAAATGATCGACCCCATACCGATCATTTCATGTGCATTCCACGTGTACTCCACGTACCGTATTTCATGTGTATTACATTTACCTTAATCCATGTGTATTCCACTTGCAATACTTCACAAGTATTCGCTAGTCGATTCTGAATCATCTCAGGCGTATTTTCAATTGCTGATATTCTACAAGATTGCTGATGCCTGATAGGTGTGAAAACACCCATCCTTTTTACCACTTAATTACAATAATAACCGAGCCAAAACGTGTATTTCATGTCTTTTATGTTGGAATTATGCGTGGTTTGTGTTTTTGTTGTGATTTAGGACGAAAAGGTGAAAAGTGGAGAAAAACACGGGCATTTACGGGCTTTTATCGAAGAAAAAGATGAAAGACGAAGTCAAGAAGTCAAGAGTGCAAAAAGAACGGAAGTCCAAGACCAATTCTGAAGATTTATCGAAGAAAAAGTCAAATGACGGAAGTTTACTAAAAGCCGAAGAACTCGAGTCTTATTTATTGAAGAATTAAAAGACGAGTTTAAAGAAATCCCGAGCCATAAGTCATTAAAGTCCAAGATTAACAAAAGATTAAGAAGGGAAGGACTTAATGGTGCAATTAAGAAGAAATGAAGGAGGGGAGGAAGCTTCCTAATCCTCCCCTATATATAGTTATTAGGATAGTCATCCACCTTTTAATTACTTGTCATTTACTTTTCATGTTTCTTTTTATCAATCTCATTCTACTTTTCTTCCTTTTGGTTCGGTTTAAAATCGGATTAAGCTAGCATATGCTTAATCCATTTGCTTATTTGATTAAAGGTTTTGTCTTTTCTTTTCCTTTTAAGTTTCATACGAAATTAGCCATAAGCTTGATAATCTTATGTGCTTATTTGGTATTTGGCTTAATCGATTTCCAAGTTGTCTTAAAAGTTTTACTTTTTAAATTTTATTTCATTAAGTTTCGTCTCTTAAATTTCGAAAAGGTTTTATCTTTTTAGCTTACTGTTTCGTTTGTCTTCATTTCATTTAAGTTTTTGCTACTGCTTATTAGTTCTAGCTTATTTGGTTCTTTTGCTTATTACGAATTGTGCTCCATCGGAAAAGAAGGGATATCACACATTGCGACGACTTGCATTTCTCCACATTCCGATAGTGACAGTTTTGGACAAGGGTTTTGCATTCCGATCCGGGATTGCGATAGAGTAACATCACCCTCATTCCGATCTGGGATTGCGATCGCACATTGCGATCGCACATTCCGACGGGTTCTGAGGTTTACTTAGTCGAAGTGCTGCCCAATTTTCCCAACAACATTCCGATCTAGGATTGCGATCTGACACATTGCGATCTGAACAACATTCCGATCTGGATTACATTCCGATAGGATTGTACATTCCGACAGGTTGCACCTTTATATTCCGATAGCACATTCCGATCTGGATTCCGATGGGTATGGTGACAGCATTCCGATCTAACATTCCGATGGTTGTGGTTCTGGAATTATAATTTTCTTTGTTTTGTTTTTAAGTTACATTTTAATACTTAGTCAAATTTAATTTTCGTCACGCTTTAACATTAAGTCATTTAATTATTTTAATTTTCAAAGTTTTTAATATTGCAACCTTTATTTTAATTAGACTTAGATTTATTTTAACGCTTTTTAAATTAACGCCATTTACTTTTACGTCATTGATGTAGAAAATACGTGTTTAGGAAAACAACGTATTAAAAGCGGTAAGCGTTAACGAGTGATTTAGGAAAACCACAAGTTATGACCCAAATTAAGTTCGTTCTCGAGGAGGCAAGTGCGTTGTGTTGAGAGTTGATTTTTGTTTGAGATTATATTGATTGAAAAAGAAATGAGAAAGGAAAGAAGAGACGGTTACGAAAACTAATTAAACTACGACGAAAAAGGCGTAAACGTAAAACCGTAAAAAACGACAAAAATAAAAATTTTAAACCTAAAAATTAATTATAAGCTAAAACAAGTCTAAAATAATATAAATAAGGAATAAAATCAAATAAAAATATTTTAAAACCTTTTATTAATTAAATATTCAATTTTAAATACTAATTAAAGCCCTAAAATTAAATATAATTAATCAAAATGTCCAAAATATGATTTTATTGAACAAATAACTTACTTATATTATCTAAAGACTAAAAAGTATTTTTTATGATTTTTAAATACTATTTTTCTATTTTTAGATTACTAAAAACTATTTTAAAATTAAAATAGTTATAAAAAATAATTAAATAATGCTAAAAATAATCTACCAATTTTAAAAATCCTATTTTACTCTAATGAACAGTAGAAAAATGAAAAATCTTGAAAAATATTAAATTTCCCACTAAATGACAAAACTAGTTTAATTAAAACCCTAATTAACTTAAATTAATTATAAAAATTAATTAGAAAGGTGAACAGTAACTAAATTTTAAACCAAAAACCTTAAAATATTATTCTAAGTCTAAGAAAATTGATTAAACCTAAAAATATTACTTTTTGATACTAAAAAACAAAAACAGAAACTTTAAAATTAATTAAAAATAGCTAATTAACCTAAAAATTACTAAATGAACAGTAAATAAAAATTTAATTATACTAGAAAATCAGAAATTTAAAAAGAAAAATAATGCAACAAGAATCAAACCCTAACTCTTAAAAAAGGTCACAAAAGACAAAAATTTTGGTTTCTGAAAGTGACACTTCTTGTTTTTCTGTCTTTTAGTGTAGCAGTGGCTACAACAAGGCTATCAGTGGGAAAGGAGTTCCCACTGACAGTATTAAAAAACGGGTTGAGGACTTAATTGATTGGATCTTGCTTGTTTCTTGGTTTCTCTTGGATACAAGGGCACCCCCACACTCATGGAAGTGTGGGGAGTCAATATGAACAGAAAAGCAAGCAGGCACAATGCAAGAATCTCACAAAAAAGAGGCAAATGAGTTACTGATAAACAGAAAGGGTGCAAATGGTTGTTTGCTGATGCACTAGGTCACTAGGTGAGTTTCAAAGGCTCAGAATCTCAATCATGCATCCACCAAATCACAAATAATCAGTCACAAGCCCTAGGTAATCAGATTAGCTAACAATGGGAAAGATTTCAAAAGAATTGATGCACTAAACTAGGCAGAAACTAAGTTTAACTGTTTTTTTAAGCTAAGTACCAATTTTAACAAGCAAAAACCTTTTGAACCCTACCCAAAATGGAAACCAACCACTGCCATTACCTGATAACAACTCCTAGAGTGTATTCAAGCCGTTTTCACACCACATATAAGTCAAATCCTAGACTAAATAAGCAGACCCAAACACTCCTTTAAAATTCAGTTTCACACTTTTTCAAATCAAAAGCTTCCTAAACCTATCCAAACTGATTCATATGACTTCTATCATGCATATCATATCATGTAAACATAATCCAAACCAGTTTTAACACAAATATCAAATAATCATTCAAATCACATAAACCACAACTTTCTGAAATTTTAAAAGGGAAAAGTAGTTTTTACCTAAGAACCCCACATCCAGGGTTCTTTGTGGTTGCAATACCACCTCCCTACCAACTGGGGTTGGTGCTTAACAAAGATCAACAATCTTTAACCCTGAAAAATCAAACACAGAACAAATACAAGCACAAATATGATATATTTTTGTTTCTTTTTAAATTTTCTTAAAAATCTTACACAAACCTCCCAAACCTTACAAACACGTTTCAATGATATCTTTCAAAGCATTAACATAATAAATTAAAACTGAAATGCCAAATCTTGACACAAGTTCTTACCAAGAACTTGCTCAAAAATTCAGAAACTTAAAAACCTTTGTTGAAAACTTTTTTAAAACACAAACTTGAATAAAGATGAACAAACTTTTAAATGGAAAGTAAATGGATCACAGTTTCATGTAGGTAGAAAAACTTTTCATTAATTTTAAAGAAAGTAAAATTACATAGAAACTGGAACAAAGGTTAAGCTACAAGCCAGCTCCCTTTTTATAATGCTAAAAGAACATTCTAGGCTACATAAAACCCTAACAATGAACTTCCTAAACTGCCCTTGGAAAATTCGCATATTCTTGGTCAAATCCGTTTGAATCTTGAGTCAATGGTGGTAACATGTGATGCCAGTTGTAAAAATGATCTTGAGTCGTCCAAAAACTCCTTTGGGAGCAAGGAATTGCATCCAAACCGTTGGAGGGCTGAAAGATGCTGAGTTTGCCATAAACGGGGTGACAGGGGAACATGGGGGGTCCACTTTGGGGTCACGGGAGAGGGTGATAGGTGGTGGGTTTTGTTTGTGGGTGGGTAAATCACCAATCTGGAGTTAATTGGGTCAAACCCCCTTGGTTTGAATTAGATTGGGATTAGGGTTTATCATTCATAAGTGTGTGTGTTGGTGTGTGTTTTGATTAAGTTAGGGGTGAAAAAGGTGTTACCCGCCTGTTTTAATAATTAAATAAGGGTTCAAAAAAAGTTAATTTAATAATAAACAGGTTTAAGTGGGTGGTTGACTGGGTCATTGACTTGGGTTAGGGTATTGGGCTGGTCGGGTAAAATGGTGGGTTTGGGTAGGGTAAACGGGTCAGTGGGTGAGGTGTCATGATTTTAGTGGCTAGTGGGGTTTGGCTGTCTTGGCAGAAATGCCCCCCAAAGTTTCTTGTTTACTTCACTTTGCATTTAAATGGCAAATTCTATATTTCCTTTGTTAATAACTTTCAGCAATTTGCATTTTTGGCACAATGTTTTTGTAAACTTGAAACAAGGACCATTTATGCAATATCTTCATTTTCCAAGGACTGAATTTGTCATATCTTCAAACTTCAAGGCTTTGACTTGTTGGTTGACTTCTTGGAGGACCATATTTGACAATTTAGATTTGATGAGGGACTAAATTTGCCAATTCTTCAAAGTTAAGGGTCCTTTTTGTAATTTTGACAAACTTTAGGGAACAAACTTGTAATTATGAAGATACAAGGGTATAAAGTGTCAATTCTTCAAACTTGGAGGACCAATCTTCAATATTCTTCAAATCTTCAAGGGTTTTCTTTGGAAAATTCCTCACTAGGGCTTGGTTCATCGTGCGGCTTCGTTTCCCGTGTTCGTTTTTGCGTGATTCTTGTGATCTTTTGTCATTTTCTCAATACCCGTACCTAGAATACACAAGCAACAAACACAAGCATATATTTGGGTATTTTGATGATATTTAATGTATTTTAAGTCCAAAAAGAACGATGAGACTATGTATAAAAGCCGTCTCATCACTCCCCCATACTAAACCATTGCCGTGCCCTCACGCAATGCTAGAATAAAGTATCGTAGCATCTCCAAAATTCATTTTATTCACTTTATTGAAATGATAAACTAGCTACACTACTACTATTACTACTACTTGTGTTATAGACATAATGTATGATTTTCATCGCAAAATGGGACGTTTAGGTTCATAGAATAAGAACACGTGAATGCTTCGTTTAGAAATAATTTCATCGTCCTCGATTTTCACTTCAATTCCATGCTAAGCGTGCAACGAGATCATTGTCATTATAAGTTAGTAATGCTAACACTACTCATATGACCTAATCACGTACTTATTCTCCCATTATTCCTAAGTTGTATCTCTTATATTTTATTTTGTCTTGAATGTTTCACGAGGATACATTGTTTGACTTATGCGATAATAGAGATTTAGGTCTAAAAATAGAGTCCTAACGGTGTAACTAAGACCATCAAATTAATAACCCCTCCTAATAGATAACGATGTTAAAAAATTAAGTTGACAAGAAGAATCGATAAACACGGTTTTATAACGGTTTTGAACATGAGACTTATTACCAAGACTTTTATACGCCCCCTAACGGAAGGGCCTTATTATCTTTGGTTTACCTCCATCTTTTATTCAACTTCGCCATGAAGCTTTTATTATGACTTCGGTCTTGCCTTGCCTTTTATTATCCGCCTCATCGGTGGTTTTATTAGCCAAAGACGTATATCCTCACGCTAAGGCGAATTTTGGATCTTTAAAGCTTCGAAGATTAAGGCTTGATTCACTTTCAATTTTGCATAGATTTTAGGCCTTGTGGGGCTTCAAATTGTTTGCTAGATTTAGGTGAGCACTTGAAATCTTATTATTGGGTGAAGCTTTCGATTATTAGGGTTGCCAATACTTCAAAACCGTGACGCTGGCGATACCTTAATGTCTTCCCAATTTAATTACACGGAAGCTACTAGAAAAGACTAGAAACCCAACAATCCTAACTAAACCGCTAAATCACTATTTATTAAGCAAAAAATATTTACATGCGAAGGGAGAATAAGCAAACAACGAGAACACATGAGTTTTTGAAAGAATACGAGTACTCTACGTTTAGCATAGTAACTTATAATTAACTCTATCATTTCTCGTCCTCATTTAAGAGACTTAGCCTAATGTGTAGTTAAGGAATCAAAGCTAAGTGCTCAACACGCACGGTCGAGTCAAAAATTACTCTTATTCTCGCCATCGGAAAACCTACATTCGTGTCTTCAAACACTTATGAAACATGAGAAAAATTTTAAAATTTGGCCATTTTTAGCCTTTTTTTGCAACAAAATGATAAACAAAACGATAAACTTTGGAAAGCGTGAAGGTTTGGCAAGGCAAGTATCTATTCACCCCCCCATACTAATGTTAAACATTGTCCTCAATGTTTCGAGTCTAGGGGTGCAAACACCCCCATACTAGAGACGTAGTCGAATGCCTAATCTAGCATGGAAAGGGTGTAACCATTAAATTAATAGCCGTTTATGAAGTGTGCTAAAAACCTAAGGTTAGAACATCAAAGGATATATCATTTGGATATTGAGAAATGTCTCCAAAGCAAACGATCGAGTGCTCCCATAAAACGAACACGAGAGGCTCCAATCGTGAAGATCATGATCTAAAAACCACAATGCACAAACAACCACGGAACAAAGGTTGGAAGGGCACGAATCCCCACACGTAAGCTACATTAGACTAAGAAAGCGATAATATGTACATAGGATAAGCATGGGACTCCCCCACGAGGCACCTCGTTTTTGATTACCGAGTCATGAGCTCGACTCGATCCCCTCAATACTAATTATCATTGGGGAAGGTGACTTGGTCGAGGTAGTTCAAGGATGGAACTTCCCCACCAAAGTAGTGCTTCAACCTATGTCCATTCACCTTGAAGTTAGGACCATCATCTTGAGCTAGCTCGATGGTCCCATAAGGAAACACTTGAGTCACGGTGAATGGACCGGACCAACGGGATTTCAATTTACCGGAAAATATTTTTAATCTTGAATTAAAAAGTAAAACTTGATCCCCAATGTTAAAAACCCGGTTTTTAATTTTTGAATCATGCAACTTTTTAGTTTTCTCTTTGTAAATCAATGAATTTTCATAAGCAATGTCTCTCAATTCATCCAATTCATTTAATTGCATTTTCCGGTGTTTTCCCGCGGTCTCCATGTCATCATTACAATGCTTTAGGGCCCAATAAGCCTTGTGTTCTAACTCGATAGGCAAATGACAATTCTTTCCATACACAAGCTTATAGGGAGTGCACCCAATGGGCGTCTTATGAGCGGTCCTAAAGGCCCATAAAGCATCGTCTAACTTATCCGACCAAGATTGTCGGTTTTCTCCCACGGATCTCTCCAAGATCCTCTTCAATGCTCGGTTTGAAACCTCGACTTGCCCACTCGTTTGTGGGTGATAAGCCGTAGAAAGACGATGTGTAACCCCATATTTCCTTAGAACCCTTTCGAATTGGTCATTACAAAAATGGGTTCCACGATCGCTTATGATAGCACGAGGGGTTCCAAACCTAGCAAACAAACTTTTCAAGAACTTAACTACCACACGAGCATCATTAGTGGGCAAGGCCTTCGCCTCCACCCACTTAGAAAGGTAGTCAACCGCAACGAGAATGTACTTATTACCACGAGATGATGGGAACGGCCCCATAAAGTCTATGCCCCAAACGTCAAAGATCTCACATACTTGAATGATATTTTGTGGCATTTCATCTTTTTGTGAGGTTTTTCCTTGTCGTTGGCATGAATCACAAGACTTCACAAGATCTTGTGCATCTCGGTAAATAGTAGGCCAAAAGAAGCCGGCATCAAACACCTTTTTAGCCGTGAGATTAGCACCGTGGTGACCACCCGTGGGTCCCTCATGGCAAGCTCTAAGGATGTTAGAAGCTTCGGTGCCAAATACACAACGGCGGATGATTTGATCCGCACACGTTCGAAACAAGTAAGGGTCGTTCCAAAAATAGAACTTGACATCACGAAAGAATTTTCGTTTTTCTTGAGTTGTCATACCCTTAATGATGAAGTTACCCGCATGGTAATTTGCAAAATCCGCAAACCATGGGGTAGAAGAATCAAGTTTGGAATTCACTACACCAAGTGTCTCGAGCGGAAATGTTTCGGTGATTTCCTTAGGCTCGTAAACACTTTGGTGAGGATCTTCCAAACGAGAGAGATGATCAGCCGCTAGATTCTCGGCTCCTTTTTTGTCAACGATTTTGTGATCAAATTCTTGAAGGAGGAGAATCCAACGAAGTAATCTCGGCTTTGCATCTTGTTTAGCCATGAGATACTTGATAGCCGAATGGTCCGTATACACTATGCATTTTGTCAAGACGAGGTAAGGTCGGAATTTCTCAAATGCATACACCACGGCAAGGAACTCCTTTTCCGTTGTAGTGTATTTGAGTTGAGCCTCGGTCATCGTCTTGCTAGCATAGTGAATAGGCAAGAAGTGCTTATCATGACGTTGCCCCAAAACGGCCCCAATAGCGTAATCACTTGCATCACACATAAGTTCAAAGGGGAGGTTCCAATTTGGAGCAACAAGAATGGGAGCTTCGGTAAGTTTCCTCTTAAGGATCTCAAAGGCTCGTACACAATCTTCGTCAAAGACAAAACGTGCCTCTTTTTCAAGAAGATGTGTAATGGGTCGAGAAATCTTCGAGAAATCCTTAATGAATCGTCGATAAAAGCCCGCGTGGCCTAGGAAACTCCTAACTCCCTTGACGGTTTTGGGATGAGGTAATTTGGCGATGACGTCTACCTTAGCTTGATCTACCTCAATCCCCGCTTTCGAGACCTTGTGCCCTAAGACGATTTCACTTCTAACCATAAAATGACACTTTTCCCAATTGAGCACAAGGTTGGTTTCCTCACAACGTTTTAACATTCTCTCAAGGTTCGACAAACACGAAGTAAAGGAATCACCAAACACGGAAAAGTCATCCATGAAGACTTCCATCGTCTTTTCGATCATATCATGAAAATAGCCATCATGCATCGTTGAAAAGTTCCAGGTGCATTACAAAGTCCGAATGGCATTCTACGATAAGCAAACGTTCCATATGGACACGTAAACGTAGTTTTTTCTTGATCACGAGGATCGATGGGAATTTGGAAGTAACCGGAAAAACCATCTAAAAAGCAATAGAAATCGTTTCCCGCAAGACGCTCCAACATTTGGTCCATGAAGGGCAAGGGAAAATGGTCTTTTCGAGTGGCTTCATTCAACTTACGATAGTCAATGCACACTCTCCATCCGATCACGAGTCTAGTGGGAATCAACTCGTTGGCATCGTTTGGCACAACGGTCATCCCTCCCTTTTTAGGGACACAATGAATAGGACTCACCCAAGGGCTATCGGAAATAGGGTAAATCATTCCCGCGTCAAGGAGTTTAAGGACCTCCTTTTTGATGACGTCGTGAATTTTGGGGTTCACCCTCCTTTGACTTTGGATTGTTGGCTTGAAATCCTCCTCCATTAATATTTTGTGTGTACAAAATTTGGGATCGATTCCCTTAATGTCGGATAACTTCCACGCAATCGCCCCTTTGTGATCCTTAAGAACATCGACAAGTGCGGTTTTTTCATCATTCGAAAGTTCCTTCGCAATAATAACCGGCAACTTGTCGTCCTCCTCCAAATAGACATACTCGAGGTGAGGAGGTAAATCTTTCAACTCGAGGATAGGTGGTTCCTCAAGTGAAGATTTGGGCTCGATACTCATAACCTCCTCGGGTGGAGGAAATGGGAAATCGTTAAGAAAATCCTTGATAATCGAGAAGTCCTCATAGTTGTCGAGGTCTTCGTCACATGTACGTGGAACATTGAATTCTTCCAACGTAAAACCACCACCTTCGAAAGGAGTGAAGGTTGGTGTCGAATTATCAAGAATAGGATCTAACATAGTGGGATTGCCACTAGTTTCTTCATCACCAAACCCTAAAACTTCTTGTGAAAATTCCTCGCAAACCACGTCGATCATGTCAACGAGGTTTATGGTAGCAACGGAATAAACATGAGAAAGTTGAGAATTTTGAGTTGCGTTTATAACAAGTTCCTCGTCGTTGAAACGTAAGGTGATCTTTCTAGCATGCACATCAATCAAAGCCATAGACGTATCTAAAAACGAACGACCTAAAATAAGAGGAACTTGAGGATCCGTGGGGATGTCAACAACAATAAAGTCTACGGGATAGTAGAACTTCCCCACTTTCACAAAAACGTCTTCCGCCAAACCACATGCAAGAATCGTGGAATGGTCGGCCAACTCAATAGACATTCGTGAAGGAGTAAGATTAGGAAGATTGAGCGACTTGTAGATTGCAAGTGGCATCAAGTTAATGCTAGCACCAAGATCGGCCAAGGCATAGCATTCCTCCATATCTTGAATTGCACAAGGGATCAAAAATTTACCGGGATCACCGACTTTTTGAGGTATGCGATTAAGATAAACCGACGAACAACTAGACTTTTGGTGTAATTTCTCCTTGTTGTTCAACATACTCTTAAAGTTAGCGGCAAATCGAGGCATCATGACCAAGGCATCGGCGAAACTTATATTAAAGTGCAAATCACGAAACATTTTCATAAAAAGCTCAAATTGGTAGTTGTCGCGCTCTTGTCGTTTCTCCTTCCTAAGTCTCGATGGGTAAGGCAAGGGTGGTGTGGGTTGGGGCATAGGCATAGCCTTTGGAATCTCGGGTTCCAATATGGGTGATGGGTCAACCGTAGGTGTGGCATGAGCGGTACTTTGTGGGCTTGAAATATGCTCCTTTTCGACCACCACCTCGGGTTCTTCCTCAATTTCCTCCACCGTTGGAGTAATTGGTTGAGGAGTCGGTTCTTTAAGTGTCTTACCACTTCGTGTGGTAATCACTTTCATCTCTCCCTTCGGGTTTGAAACGGTGTTACTAGGCAAACTACCCGAAGTAGAGGCTTTGTTTCCCATTACGGCTTCTAAAATTGCATTAAGCTTAGCATCAAAATTATTAAACTTCACATCTTGGCTAGCGGCTTTTTGGTCAATTCTTTGTTCAAGCCTAGCATGACTTTGCTCTATCTTGTTGTTTTGACCTCGAATTTGGTTAGCAAAATCATTTTTCAATTCATTCCTCATGGCCAGATTTTCCTTAATGAAATTAGCTAACTCCTTTGCATTCTTAGCCGTCTCCTTAGCTTGATTAGCCATTTGCTCTTGAATGTTTTCCATAATCTTATCATTTGAAGTAGTGTAATTCAAAAAGTCCAATGGAAGTTCTTTGTTATTTTGAAGACCTTGACTTGCATTTTGAAAATTACGGCTTTGATTTTGATTTTGCAATTGGCTATTACTACTACTCCCTTGATTCCCATAGTTGTTATTACCCTTATAATTGTTCCTTTGATTGCTTTGGTAACCAACTTGATTGTTTCGATAATTGTTAGCATTTTGATTTGGTGAAAAACCCGGTGGAGTCAATTGATTAGTGCGAGGAACTTGACCGTTTTGGTTATAAGTTCCCGCGGCCGCGAAGGCACTCGAAGTGTTACCACCGTTGGTAATGCACTCGGAATAATCGTGAGCTCCACCACAATACATACAAGAAACCTCAACCGCTTTAATCGTAGCGGGAGCGGGTTGTTCACCAACTTTAAACTCAATTAACAATCCTTTAAGCTTATCAAAAATCTTGTTCTCCAAATTAGCCTCGATTTGGCAAGCATCAACGTTGTGTGACAAACTAGGTGAAGATGAAGACGAAGCCTTACGAACACTCGACGTGCTACGAGGACTATACACCTTAGACCTATTCTCAATAATTACCAATGCTTCCTCGACCGTCTTACACAAGAAATTACCACCCGCGACGGCATTAAGATAATCACGCTCATGATCGTTCAAGCCATTGTAAAACGTGTCTATTTGATGCAAGTCGAAAAAACCATGATGAGGACATTCGTGCAACATTTCCTTAAACCTATTCCAAGCCGTTGAAAAACTCTCATTATATTCTTGCGAAAACTTTAAAATCTCGTTTTTCAAGTGCGTAGTCTTAGAGGGCGGAAAAAATTGGTTCACGAATTTTGAAACGAGATCCTTCCACGTCAATATAGAATTGGGTGGCTCTTTCTCTAACCAAATTTTTGCGGGCCCCGCTAAGGAATACGGAAAAAGCATCATCTTAATCGAGTCGTTTGAAACATCCTTAAACTTGCACGTGGCGGTGAGACGATTAAATTGGCGAATGTGGTTATGCGGGTTGTCCTTTTCGTCCCCTCGAAACTTGTTGTTTTGAATCATGGACAACAAACCCGTCTTAACCTCAAAATTCTCCGCAAGGATAGCGGGAATCACAATCGCTTCTCCATAACCCTCGGTGGGTGCTTGAAGCAACTCCATCATAGTTCGATTAGCCATGGGTGCTTCTTTCACTATAATGGGTTCGTCAATAGGAGAGTCCTCACTAGTGGGAGCGAGTGATTTGTTTCTTCGTTTACGAGCACGTCTAGCTTTAGAGCGAGTTTGCATAAACGTCACGTACAACGAGAAGGCGAGCAAAGAAGATTCTTTTTGGTGTTTTTACTTTTTCAATTTTTTTTTGGTTTTTGATTGTTTTTAATTTTTTTAGAATTTTTTGGAATGTATTAAGTAGACCAAAATCTACAAATCTCCTCACTAATCAAATCTCTTGATTAACGAAGCCTCAAGGAATGAAAACGATCACGTGAAGTGAACGCCTTCGATGACTTTAGAACGATGGTGGAACACCAAATCGTTCAAGAGGGTTTAATCAAATGAAACCAAGAAAAAATATATGATATGTAATAATACTTTGGGCGGCAAAACCCTCGATTCACTCTCAAAATCAAATACGCACAAGCAAGCGGAGGACACGAGGCGGCGCGAAGCACTTAAGAGCCTTTTTCCTTTAGGTCGTGAAATACAACCGCCTTATACCCACCTTATAGTTTGTATTATCAAAATCAAGCTTCACGAAAGTATTTATCTATTTTTGCCTTTTTTCTTTGGTTTGAGATTCGAATACAATGATTGGGTAATGACCTCCCAAGTCAAGGTTGTGATTTCTCACGTATTTGGAGTACTTGTAAATTTATTGTTCTACGTATACAATATAGTAATAATATTCACAAAAATCGAAAAACGATAATACGTATTAATAGAGTGCTATTAATACAAATACTATTATGGCTAATATAGAAAAACAACAATGGTTCAACCAAAACACAACACGCCTCCCCGGCAGCGGCGCCAAAAATTGATGTAGAAAATACGTGTTTAGGAAAACAACGTATTAAAAGCGGTAAGCGTTAACGAGTGATTTAGGAAAACCACAAGTTATGACCCAAATTAAGTTCGTTCTCGAGGAGGCAAGTGCGTTGTGTTGAGAGTTGATTTTTGTTTGAGATTATATTGATTGAAAAAGAAATGAGAAAGGAAAGAAGAGACGGTTACGAAAACTAATTAAACTACGACGAAAAAGGCGTAAACGTAAAACCGTAAAAAAACGACAAAAATAAAAATTTTAAACCTAAAAATTAATTATAAGCTAAAACAAGTCTAAAATAATATAAATAAGGAATAAAATCCAATAAAAATATTTTAAAACCTTTTATTAATTAAATATTCAATTTTAAATGCTAATTAAAGCCCTAAAATTAAATATAATTAATCAAAATGTCCAAAATATGATTTTATTGAACAAATAACTTACTTATATTATCTAAAGACTAAAAAGTATTTTTTATGATTTTTAAATACTATTTTTCTATTTTTAGATTACTAAAAACTATTTTAAAATTAAAATAATTATAAAAAATAATTAAATAATGCTAAAAATAATCTACCAATTTTAAAAATCCTATTTTACTCTAATGAACAGTAGAAAAATGAAAAATCTTGAAAAATATTAAATTTCCCACTAAATGACAAAACTAGTTTAATTAACTTAAATTAATTATAAAAATTAATTAGAAAGGTGAACAGTAACTAAATTTTAAACCAAAAACCTTAAAATATTATTCTAAGTCTAAGAAAATTGATTAAACCTAAAAATATTACTTTTTGATACTAAAAGACAAAAACAGAAACTTTAAAATTAATTAAAAATAGCTAATTAACCTAAAAATTACTAAATGAACAGTAAATAAAAATTTAATTATACTAGAAAATCAGAAATTTAAAAAGAAAAATAATGCAACAAGAATCAAACCCTAACTCTTAAAAAAGGTCACAAAAGACAAAAATTTTGGTTTCTGAAAGTGACACTTCTTGTTTTTCTGTCTTTTAGTGTAGCAGTGGCTACAACAAGGCTATCAGTGGGAAAGGAGTTCCCACTGACAGTATTAAAAAACGGGTTGAGGACTTAATTGATTGGATCTTGCTTGTTTCTTGGTTTCTCTTG
Organism: Glebionis coronaria; assembly: GCA_025667525.1. Classification (NCBI taxonomy): domain Eukaryota; kingdom Viridiplantae; phylum Streptophyta; class Magnoliopsida; order Asterales; family Asteraceae; genus Glebionis; species Glebionis coronaria. The sequence continues at coordinate 345,311,038 of CM046880.1, forward strand.
GATACAAGGGCACCCCCACACTCATGGAAGTGTGGGGAGTCAATATGAACAGAAAAGCAAGCAGGCACAATGCAAGAATCTCACAAAAAAGAGGCAAATCAGTTACTGATAAACAGAAAGGGTGCAAATGGTTGTTTGCTGATGCACTAGGTCACTAGGTGAGTTTCAAAGGCTTAGAATCTCAATCATGCATCCACCAAATCACAAATAATCAGTCACAAGCCCTAGGTAATCAGATTAGCTAACAATGGGAAAGATTTCAAAAGAATTGATGTACTAAACTAGGCAGAAACTAAGTTTAACTGTTTTTTTAAGCTAAGTACCAATTTTAACAAGCAAAAACCTTTTGAACCCTACCCAAAATGGAAACCAACCACTGCCATTACCTGATAACAACTCCTAGAGTGTATTCAAGCCGTTTTCACACCACATATAAGTCAAATCCTAGACTAAATAAGCAGACCCAAACACTCCTTTAAAATTCAGTTTCACACTTTTTCAAATCAAAAGCTTCCTAAACCTATCCAAACTGATTCATATGACTTCTATCATGCATATCATATCATGTAAACATAATCCAAACCAGTTTTAACACAAATATCAAATAATCATTCAAATCACATAAACCACAACTTTCTGAAATTTTAAAAGGGAAAAGTAGTTTTTACCTAAGAACCCCACATCCAGGGTTCTTTGTGGTTGCAATACCACCTCCCTACCAACTGGGGTTGGTGCTGAACAAAGATCAACAATCTTTAACCCTGAAAAATCAAACACAGAACAAATACAAGCACAAATATGATATATTTTTGTTTCTTTTTAAATTTTCTTAAAAATCTTACACAAACCTCCCAAACCTTACAAACACGTTTCAATGATATCTTTCAAAGCATTAACATAATAAATTAAAACTGAAATGCCAAATCTTGACACAAGTTCTTACCAAGAACTTGCTCAAAAATTCAGAAACTTAAAAACCTTTGTTGAAAACTTTTTTAAAACACAAACTTGAATAAAGATGAACAAACTTTTAAATGGAAAGTAAATGGATCACAGTTTCATGTAGGTAGAAAAACTTTTCATTAATTTTAAAGAAAGTAAAATTACATAGAAACTGGAACAAAGGTTAAGCTACAAGCCAGCTCCCTTTTTATAATGCTAAAAGAACATTCTAGGCTACATAAAACCCTAACAATGAACTTCCTAAACTGCCCTTGGAAAATTCGCATATTCTTGGTCAAATTCGTTTGAATCTTGAGTCAATGGTGGTAACATGTGATGCCAGTTGTAAAAATGATCTTGAGTCGTCCAAAAACTCCTTTGGGAGCAAGGAATTGCATCCAAACCGTTAGAGGGCTGAAAGATGCTGAGTTTGCCATAAACGGGGTGACAGGGGAACATGGGGGGTCCACTTTGGGGTCATGGGAGAGGGTGATAGGTGGTGGGTTTTGTTTGTGGGTGGGTAAATCACCAATCTGGAGTTAATTGGGTCAAACCCCCTTGGTTTGAATTAGATTGGGATTAGGGTTTATCATTCATAAGTGTGTGTGTTGGTGTGTGTTTTGATTAAGTTAGGGGTGAAAAAGGTGTTACCCGCCTGTTTTAATAATTAAATAAGGGTTCAAAAAAAGTTAATTTAATAATAAACAGGTTTAAGTGGGTGGTTGACTGGGTCATTGACTTAGGTTAGGGTATTGGGCTGGTCGGGTAAAATGGTGGGTTTGGGTAGGGTAAACGGGTCAGTGGGTGAGGTGTCATGATTTTAGTGGCTAGTGGGGTTTGGCTGTCTTGGCAGAAATGCCCCCCAAAGTGTCTTGTTTACTTCACTTTGCATTTAAATGGCAAATTCTATATTTCCTTTGTTAATAACTTTCAGCAATTTGCATTTTTGGCACAATGTTTTTGTAAACTTGAAACAAGGACCATTTATGCAATATCTTCATTTTCCAAGGACTGAATTTGTCATATCTTCAAACTTCAAGGCTTTGACTTGTTGGTTGACTTCTTGGAGGACCATATTTGACAATTTAGATTTGATGAGGGACTAAATTTGCCAATTCTTCAAAGTTAAGGGTCCTTTTTGTAATTTTGACAAACTTTAGGGACCAAACTTGTAATTATGAAGATACAAGGGTATAAAGTGTCAATTCTTCAAACTTGGAGGACCAATCTTCAATATTCTTCAAATCTTCAAGGGTTTTCTTTGGAAAATTCCTCACTAGGGCTTGGTTCATCGTGCGGCTTCGTTTCCCGTGTTCGTTTTTGCGTGATTCTTGTGATCTTTTGTCATTTTCTCAATACCCGTACCTAGAATACACAAGCAACAAACACAAGCATATATTTGGGTATTTTGATGATATTTAATGTATTTTAAGTCCAAAAAGAACGATGAGACTATGTATAAAAGCCGTCTCATCAGTCATTTACTTTAATTGTTTTTGCACATTTAATATACTACAACGACACAACTTTTGTTCCACCAAGAACGGCTGAGTCGCACATTAAACTCCTTTTTCAATTCGATTAGACACACGACAAAGAACTTTTTAATTAGGCAAAAACCTAGTTTCAAATGGCGCCGCTGCCGGCTCTTTTCGTAAAGATTAACGGTTTTCTGTGAGAGACGCGTTGCTTTTTGGGATCCGTTCACTTGTGAGCGTTATTTTTCTTGCATAAAAATTTCCAAAAACCATAAAAAAATAAAAAATTGATAAAAATCCATAAAAATTAAAAATTTCAAAAATCCAAAAAGATTTTATCTTTATTGTGTATATATATTGTCTTTGTGTTTGGTTTCTTTTTATTTTGCATTTTCAGGTGTATGCGTACTAGATCTTCTAATTATCAAGAGCCCGAGACTCGAGAAGATTTTAGTATGTCAGGTGTCAACAACAATAATCCACCGCACCTCAACAATAACAACAATGTTATTCCACAGCCCGATCTTTGGACAATGGAGGAGCTTTGTCAACCTACCATGTTTGGACGAGGAGAACCGATTGCGCCGATGCAAATCACGGCTCCGGAGTTTTCGTTGAAGCACCACATGATTCAGCAAGTGCAAACTAACCCATTCTGTGGATTACCTGATGATGATGCCAACAAACACCTCGACAAGTTCATTACAATCACCCAAAGCATGAAGTTGCCTGGTGCCACAATGGATGTTCTTCGCCTACAACTCTTCCCACATACTTTATCACATCATGCCGAGAAATGGTTTGATCGTCTTCCAAAGAACTCAATTCACACTTGGGATGACATGACTCAACGCTTTTTATCGCGTTACTTTTCACCATCCATGGTCACAAGCCTTCGCAATCAAATTAGCGGTTTCATACAAGACCCTGATGAATCTCTTTTTGATGCTTGGGAAAGATATAATGTCTTGATTGATCGTTGTCCAAACCACAACATGCTTCCAGTCACATTGATTGATACTTTCTACAACGGATTGACTTTTCGTGATCGTGATACGATTAATGCAGCCGCCGGTGGCACATTTATGAAAAGGAGACCCGAGGAGTGTAGAGAATTAATTGAGAACATGACTACTCACCACAAAAACTGGGATACCTCTGCTTCTTCAAGGAACAACCCGAGAGTCAATGTTTCTTCAACTTCAGCAAACCCTGATATGACCGAACTCACCCGCATGATGACTGAAATGAGCAAAAGTATCTTGCTTCTCGCTTCAAACCAACAACAACAAGTTAAAGCGGTTGCACCTTCTTGTGAAACATGCGGCGGTCCTCACTCATACACCGATTTTCCTTCTACTCAAGGAAATCCAGAAAATGTGTATGCAGCTTATGGTAATTATTCACCGGAATATTACCAAGCTCGACCTCAAGGGGATAGAAATTTGCTGAGTTACCGATCCAACAATTACCTTTCACCCGGTTTTTCTCCTCAAAACCAAAACCCCGCCAACAACTACACTAGAAGCAACCAAATCCCACCAAGAGCTTCTAATCCTTATCACCCACCCGCCCAACAAACCCCACCCATTAACCCCGATGTTGAAGCCATCATGAGAACCCACGGTGAGCAAATCAAGAATCTGCAGAGCCAAATTATCAATCTTAAAGGAGATATTACCAAGCAAGGAAATGAGATAAGATCCGAGCTTCGAGATAACATTCAATCCTCCTTCAGCAATCAAACGAATGATTTGAAGAATATGCTTGCTAGTTTCTTGCCCGCAGCTCAACCTTCTACTTCGAGTTCTCTACCTTTAAACACCGTCACCAATCCGCGAGCAAATGTGAGTGCTATTACTACCCGTAGTGGAATTACCATTGTCGATCCACCGATCCCGCCCCCATCATCTACACCTCCTCCACCACCATTTATCCCTACTCCTCCTACACCTAGTATTAGTGCACCATTACCGTCTCCGCCTCGTCATGACGATGTATCTAGGAAGGAACCTTCAACATCTCAACCTTTACCCGCTACGCCTTCACCTTCACAACCCAAACCCAATATCCCTTATCCCTCTCGTTTAGGCAAGACCAAAATGCTAACCAAGGATGACTCTGAAGTGGCACGCTATGTGAAGATGATTTCCCAAATGAACTTCAACATTAGCTTTCTTGAAGCACTTGTCCACATGCCCAAATTTGTTAAATCATTTAAGGAATTGCTTAACAAGAAGGAGAAGCTGATTGAGCTCGCCAACACACGCTTAAATGAAAACTGCTCTGCAGTTATTCTTAAAGAACTTCCAGAAAAGCTTGGAGATCCCGGTCGTTTTTTGTTGCCTTGCGTTTTTAACAAAACTGAAGAATTTACTGCCCTTGCCGATCTCGGGGCTAGTATCAATCTTAGGCCTTTGAGTGTTTGGAAAACACTATCATTACCCGACCTCACTCCAACGAAGATGACTCTTGAACTTGCAAATCGCACTCTCGCTTACCCCGTTGGTATAGCCGAAGACGTGTTCATCAAAGTTGGCACATTTACTTTCCCGGTCGATTTTGTCGTTGTTGATTATGAAATGGACCCTCGTATTCCTTTAATACTTGGTCGGCCATTCTTGAGAATCGGACGAGCTTTAGTAGATGTGGCCGAAGGTGAGTTAATCTTAAGAGTCGGGAATGATGTTCAAGTGTTTAAAATGGGGAAGCTTACAAACAAATCCTTTGGAGGCCGAGAATCAGTGAATATGATTAATGTGCATAATGACTTTGTTGTCTACAACAATCCACTATTCGATTCTTGCATCGATAATCCACTTTTTCATGATGATATGGATGATTCTCACTCCAATATGGATGCTTCTCCCATTTATGATTCTCCACCGGTCTTTGATGCTTATGATGATGATTCTAGCTCAGACTCAGATGATTATGATGACCTTACTTCTGAGTATCCCGAGCTGCCCACATATGATGATTTTGATGAGGCCGATACTCTTTCGAGCGATTCTTCACATGATGAAGATCCTCCGCCATCACTCGATCCTACTTTGGACGATTACTCATTTGAGGAAGACTTCTCTACGTTTCTCAACACTTACTTCCCTCATGAGAGTGATGCTCCTCCTTATGATTTTGAAGATTATCGTCTTGATCCTACTTTGGATTTGAAGAACATTCTTTCTAAGGAGAAGAAACCGGTCGACACCAATATCCACAACACGTATGAGTTAACACCTCTTTGTCCCCCTTCTGAGGACGAGGTTGTGCTTCTTCGCGGATCTTCTTCCCACTCTGCTGAGCCTGAGTGCTATTTTCCCTTAAAGGAAAAGGTGTTCGACCCCGGTATTGATAGTCTGCAGCCATCTCAGTATCCACCTGATGAAATAAAAGGAAATATCTTTGGAACTTATGGAAATATGCTTGCACCACTTCACCCTTGCTTCCACCGTGCTCTATCGCTGCTTAAGGGAACCTTGCCTACTCTGCTTTGGCTTGCCTTGTTCGCCTTAAGCTTGTGCTATTTGATGGACGAAAACTATGTCTTTGATCCTGGTGGATGTGTTTCATGCTTCTTCCTCTGCTAATTAACAAAAACCAAGCGCTTCTTGGGAGGCAACCCATGCATCTATCTTTTAGCTTTCTTTATCATAAGTGTAGGGGAGACCCGTTGGTTTGCTATTTCCTCTCCTCTCTTAATCAAGGATTCGAGCTTCAAAGATCCACTCTTGATGATTCTTGACGACCCGTGATTCCGTGTTCCCATCTTCCCGGTTCTATCCTAAACTCTTTTCGATTCACTATTTTATATTTTCTCAATAATAAAATAGAAATCTCTTTAGTTGTCTCTTCCTTAGCGAGATCTAAACAACGTGCACAATGTCCTAAGTGTAGGGGAGTTTACTCCCACATGCTTAAACATTGAGGACAATGTTTATATTAAGTGTAGGGGGGCTTCTATCGAAGTTAAGTGGCACTTTTCCTTGTATTTGTCCTCATTTTAACCGGAAAATCAATTTTTCGACATTTTTCAAAATTTTTGATCTATTTTGGCCTATTAGTTTTTCCCTTTGTATAGTTATTTTCTTTCTTTGCTAGAATAAATCTTTAATAAAGTGGTTTTAATTTTCAAACGTTGTGAATCTTTTGACTCAACCCGAGTTTACTTGTCTAAGTTACTCTAGCTAGTATCCTTAACGTGTTTAAGTCAAGTTTTGCTAGGCTTTTATATAGGGAGCTATAAAACGCGAAGGTCTTAACTCTCCCGGGTTAAGAACAAGAACTTTTCGCAAGTTCCTATAACTGATCCTAGAGAGTCGTTTATCAAGGGAACTTTAAAATGCGATTTCTAAACTTGAAAGAGTCTAAGAGTTTGCAAGATCCTATAGGCGATTCGAAAACCCAAAACTTTGATTTAGTAGGCTAAGCATCCACGAGTCTCATTACTTGAGATTTTAAACTGTGGAGAACGAGAGATGATAGAGTCAATTATAAGTTTGGTATTCTTTCGGGAATTTATGTGAGTTAATTATAAGCCTATTCTCCCATCGCTTGCTAATAAATTTATCTGCAATAAATAAGGTTGTACGATTTGAAAAGTTACTTAGCTTCTAGCCCAAGATCGTTTAAAAGTTGCTCGGTATGGATTAGAGTTCATAGCCAAGGCATAACTTATTGAAGCGGAATGCGAAGATTGGCGAGTCCAAAAAGGTCTTAACAAGGCATGAGGGCTATATTTTGTTGCTAAAAATCCAAAGTGATGTGAAGAATCATTTATCAAAGATCAATATGAAGGATCGAGACACACGACGAAAAGCAAAAAAACTCCCCAAAAGTCATGGAGAAGTGTATCCGAAAAGACCCTAGCAAGGTATGAGGATAAATAGATCCAAGTCATAAAAGGAGGCGGATCGTTGTATATCAAAAGTCCAAAATAATGATTGGAGAAAAATGAAGAAGTCGTGGTCCAAGTATGAATCTCTCAAAACTTCAAGTGAAGAAATTCCATTATGAAGAGAAGACCATAATTTCATGAACGTCTCTCAAGGTTTGAAGTATGAAGTCGCTGCCAAATATCGGTCCGAGAAAGGTCTCAAATCGTGAAGCGAGTTATGCCAAGATATGAACTTTATGAGGTCCCGAGAAGCAGTTTTAAAAGATTTTGTCCTTTAGCTAACTATTGATTAAATCGTTCACTTTATTTTCGGACTAATAAACTATCGAAATAAGTCAACAATGCATCTTCGTGATCATTCAAGACAACAATAAAATATAAGAGATACCCCTAGGAATAAGGGAGTCTAAGTGAGTAATTGGTCCACATGAGTTCGTGTTAGTTTACTAACTTATAATAACAATGATCTCGTTTTTAAGCTTGGTTTGGAGAAAGTGAAAACTTGAGAATGATGATTATTCATAACATTTCCAAAACCCAAGGTATGCTTTTGATTTCTTTACTTTGAATGTTTGTAATTTTCTATTTCTTTAATAAAGGCCAACGTGGGTTGATTATGATGAAAAGTGTAAACATGCTTTGTAACTAATGCATTGCATGAGGACATTGCAATGGTCAAGTGTAGGGGATTTGATAGGTGTGAAACACCCATCCTTTTTACCACTTAATTACAATAATAACCGAGCCAAAACGTGTATTTTATGTCTTTTATGTCAGAATTATGCGTGGTTTGTGTTTTTGTTGTGATTTAGGACGAAAAGGTGAAAAGTGGAGAAAAACACGGGCATTTACGGGCTTTTATCGAAGAAAAAGATGAAAGACGAAGTCAAGAAGTCAAGAGTGCAAAAAGAACGGAAGTCCAAGACCAATTCTGAAGATTTATCGAAGAAAAAGTCAAAAGACGGAAGTTTACTAAAAGCCGAAGAACTCGAGTCTTATTTATTGAAGAATTAAAAGACGAGTTTAAAGAAATCCCGAGCCATAAGTCATTAAAGTCCAAGATTAACAAAAGATTAAGAAGGGAAGGACTTAATGGTGCAATTAAGAAGAAATGAAGGAGGGGAGGAAGCTTCCTAATCCTCCCCTATATATAGTCATTAGGTTAGTCATTTTTACTCTTGTTGGCTAAGGTGACAATTAGTCTTCCACCTTTTAATTACTTGTCATTTACTTTTTATGTCAAATTTAAATACATGTTTTGCACCTTAATTACCCCTTAATTCCAATTAAGTGTTTTTAATTTTGTTGCTTTAATCTTTATTTACATTTGATCAAGTTTCTTTTTATCAATCTCATTCTACTTTTCTTCCTTTTGGTTCGGTTTAAAATCGGATTAAGCTAGCATTTGCTTAATCCATTTGCTTATTTGATTAAAGGTTTTGTCTTTTCTTTTCCTTTTAAGTTTTCATACGAAATTAGCCATAAGCTTGACAATCTTATGTGCTTATTTGGTATTTGGCTTAATCGATTTCCAAGTTGTCTTAAAAGTTTTACTTTTTAAATTTTATTTCATTAAGTTTCGTCTCTTAAATTTCGAAAAGGTTTTATCTTTTTAGCTTACTGTTTCGTTTGTCTTCATTTCATTTAAGTTTTTGCTACTGCTTATTAGTTCTAGCTTATTTGGTTCTTTTGCTTATTACGAATTGTGCTCCATCGGAAAAGAAGGGATATCACACATTGCGACGGCTTGCATTTCTCCACATTCCGATAGTGACAGTTTTGGACAAGGGTTTTGCATTCCGATCCGGGATTGCGATAGAGTAACATCACCCTCATTCCGATCTGAGATTGCGATCGCACATTGCGATCGCACATTCCGACGGGTTCTGAGGTTTACTTAGTCGAAGTGCTGCCCAATTTTTCCCAACAACATTCCGATCTAGGATTGCGATCTGACACATTGCGATCTGAACAACATTCCGATCTGGATTACATTCCGATAGAATTGTACATTCCGACAGGTTGCACCTTTTTATTCCGATAGAACATTCCGATCTGGATTCCGATGGGTATGGTGACAACATTCCGATCTAACATTCCGATGGTTATGGTTCTGGAATTATAATTTGCTTTGTTTTGTTTTTAAGTTACATTTTAATACTTAGTCAAATTTAATTTTCGTCGCGCTTTAACATTAAGTCATTTAATTATTTTAATTTTCAAAGTTTTTAATATTGCACCCTTTATTTTAATTAGACTTAGATTTATTTTAACGCCTTTTAAATTAACGCCATTTACTTTTACGTCATTTACTTTAATTGTTTTTGCACATTTAATATACTACAACGACACAACTTTTGTTCCACCAAGAACGGCTGAGTCGCACATTAAACTCCTTTTTCAATTCGATTAGACACACGACAAAGAACTTTTTAATTAGGCAAAAACCTAGTTTCAATGCCGCTCACAACTTGGAGATGTTACTAAAGGTTGATGCTGCTGACGCTCGGAGACGCTACGAGATGCGGATGATGTTCACAACCTGGAGATCCTACAAGACGAAGACAAAGGCGTCGGAGCAAAGCAATTTGACGAGAAGATGCTTCACCATCAGACGATTCCCATCAATCATTGTCCCTAATTCTTAGTTGCATGTCACACGTCATTCGGCTGTCATTTCAGCCATACGAGTGCAAACCGGTACCAGCCGGCCACTCAGCTGAATAGTTACATGAATCACGGTCATGAGAATGACCATCATGGAACTGACAGACAGGACGATAGTAACCACGACTATGACAGCAACTATCCTAGAAATCGCAAACCGAAACTCTGGCCACGGACGTGATCAAAAGTACAAGGATTAGTAGTCCAACCGATCCGCCAATTCTGGCATAATAACCTTATATTGTGGGTATATTTGTTTCACATCTCGAGACACATGTCAAGAAATCAGTCAAGACACATGTCTCACGTATACTTTCTGAAGACACATGTCAAGACACCAGTCAAGACATATGTCATGCTTATAGTTCCAAGAAACGAGTCAAGACACATGACTCATGTCCAACTATGGGACATTTCTAAGAAATTCAGGGTACCCTCCAAGGGTATATCCATTTTATTGTGCCATGTATTAATCAGGCCACAAGAATTTCAATACCATTATCGGTGTATCGGTGAGAACTATCACGTTGCCGATTTCACTTTTTTTGTTTCACCATACTTCATATATTTATGACCATGAAGGACGCCTTTCGTATATTTATGACCATGAGATTATGTGTCGACTACCGTCGGCTTAAACAAATCACCATTCACGACCGTTATTCTCCTCCACGTAATGACAACAAGTCCAATCGTCCTTATAGTGTTAATCACTTTTCCAAGATCGAACTCATGATTATGCTGCCAACAGTGACGAATGAAAGAGCAGGACATGTCCATGACTGCTATTCGTACACGACTCGGTCATGCTAGATTTAAAATTTTGAATTAGTCTCATCAATGCTCCAACGACATTATAAGAATGAGTTTCCATGAACTCATAGCAAATTCATCAGTGTTTTTCATTAAGGATAACCTAATTTCCTCTAAGCCTAGAGAAGAACAAGAAGACCATATCTGCACTATATTGAAAATTCTATGACAAGAGAAATTTTACCCTAGAAAATTTTTCCTATATCAGTTCTTGTTGATTACAGTGACACGCTGGATCACAGGGAATTGCATGGTTAATCTTACCATGACTCAACTTATGCGTAAAGGAGGGAACCCTACATTACATTAGGTGTTCTAGAAAATCCTACGCTAAGAGAAGTTTGGATTCATAGACTCAGAGTTTCGCAAACTCCTATGTATCAAGTTCTACGAAGCAAGATACAGTTACGTTCATATCTAAGTACCTGACATACCAACAGGTTATGATAGGACACCAACGGACTGGGATGTTTCATCATCTGAATTTGTGAACTAAAATGGGACAAGATCTCCATGGATTTTGGTTACCAGAGTAACGCAAACTCAGAAGAAGCATGATGCTATCTGGGTTATTGCAAACAGTTTGATCAAGTCTGCAGAATCCTTACATCCACAAGGATTGCAGAACCAACAGATTGATCGGACATGTTCCAGCCAAGGCTCATCCGATCACTTGGTAATCCCTCAGCTATCGGGTCAGACAAAGATTCACAATTGTACTCCTTATTTACTTCACGTCTTCATTCTAATTCCACGCCTTGCTTTCACGCTCGCGTTCATGACACTATTCACGTTCATGATCGTATTTTGGCTTACGATTTTACGTTCATTTCTTTTCTCATTCTGGGTAGTTTGCAAGAAGTTGAGAGACCAGACCCAAGTTTAATATAACTCCCTATCCTCAGATAGACGTTTCTCGTCATATTCTATGTCTCACCTTGTAGCGTTGGGCGTTACCGCCATTATATTCTATGTTCACGATATGTTTCACATGTCATGTTCATTCCACGTTCCTCATATCATGATCAAGATATGTTACACGTATCATGGATCACGATATGTTTACTCATACTAAACTCGCCATATCTCCACGTAGCACGTTCAAAATTTTTCACGTACCACATTCAAAATTTTTCACGTACTACGTTTCTTTATGTCTCGCGCATCGTTTCTAATTATCAGTTAAGTCGGATTTTCTTGCATCGTAACGTTTTAGTTACCCTAGCACGTTAACTCTTATTTTCCTCGATCAAATTTAGGGGTTCTACCTTACGTTGATAACCAAGAACTTCTTCATAATTCAAGTCAAGGTCAGGAGGACCAAGATTTATCATTTGTGTCAAGATCTTCTTAAGGAACCGTTCCAAGAGGGAGGCCACTTGGAAACGGACAAGTCCATCCAGACTCCCTATCCGTTTTTCTCTTATCAATTAGATATGTCCTTTCAGTCACGTCACGTTCCATGTCCTTTCAAGACATGTCACGTTCTGCGTTCCTTCTACCAACTCACCTGCACATTCATTTATCTTACATACCCTCTTAGTTTGATACGGGTATGTTCCTCTTTCAGTACGTTATCTATAATTCGGGGACGATATATTCTTTTTAGGGGGGAAGAGTTGTAAAACCCGCATGCTTTTACCATGAATAGTACCCTTAGGATCGTACGTACTAGATTAAAACTTTCCTAATATAGCATGATTACGATTACGTGTTAGGAGTTTACGTATTACGTACGTGTTATGTAACACCCCCAAATTTATACAACTCAATACAGCGGAAGACTAGTTGGTGTTACGGGATAGCACATTACTCACATCATAGACAACGCATAAAAATCGCGTCGTTTATTAATAAAGCATTTCCATTCATAAATATCAAAGTTACATCGGTCCCAAGTCATTACATTTCATACAAAAGTTTTACAAAGTGTTTGAATGGAAAAATATTGTTTAAGTGCGGGCCATGAATTCTTGTCGTCTTCCCGAGAATTACCTTCAAGTACCTGAGATAAAACATGTTAAAAGAAAAGGTCAGCGATAACGCCGAGTGAATTCATAGAGTTTAATAAATTCCATCAATATAACTTTGGTATAGAATTAGTACCAAAAATCAATTCGTACAAATCATTGTAATAGGCCGTAAAATAGCCAAAATCATTTTATACAAATCTTTGTAATAGGCCATAAAATAGCCAAAGTCATTTTATATAAATCCTTATCGAAAATCATAATATAGGCATTTGCCTTAAAAAATTATTATACGAGCCAATGTCGTAAAAACATCATACAATACGTCTTATGACGTTGTATGAAACCAAAAACCGTTATATGAATATGGTTATGAAAACCAAAACACAAACATAATATCAATAGTATGACCCAGTATTGCTAGTCAGGCAATACATCGTACTTCGGAGCGTCTAGCAGTATTTCGTTAGTTTTGGATTATTATAAGCCGCATGACATTGTTACCTTACTAAACCAACAACGGGTAGCTAACCCGATACCAATTTTGCCCATCTAAAGTAGCGTGTCGTCACAAATGTCACACTATGGAAATCTTCTCATACATAAATTCGCTTACCAATCAATGTGGCACGACGGGGATCAACTGTCAAGGCGCGAACTGGGGTGATCGTCCCCAAATAGTACTATTAAATGCATAAGCGTCTACCAAATCCCGGTAGTTCACAATTCATGCTAATGGGACTTTTAGTGACATAACCTAACTTTAATAATCCATCTAATTTCATCTATCGGGTCCTTTAATCATTTATCGGGTCATACAATCGGGTCATTCAATCATTCGGGTCCAAAATCAATAAACAAACAATCGGGACAAATGGTGTCCTATTTTATAAAAACTAACATGTTATCTCCCTCGCGGGTTTATAAAACATTTCATAAAAACATTTAAAGAGTGCGAGGCTATGAACTCACGTTGATGTGGGAAGGCGGGTTATCGGCAATTCAGATGTACGGTACGTGCTTCAATCACGGAAACCTAGACAAATAATACTTGTCTTAGACTCATGTCCAATGACTTTATAAAAATAACAATTATGTATACATATGATGATTATATATATATGATGATCAAGTGGGTTTACATACTCTCGTTTACTCATTTTAGTGTTATATGTCGATAACCTTTATACTAGTTTTAACTATTTTCACGTTTTAAGTCCAATAAGCCTTTTATAGGTTCTTTAACTTGTTTTAATCCATATTATACCTATATTATCAGTATATATTATTTCCATATTGGGCCCAAATGGGTTAAGCCCAATAAGTTCTTTTTTACAAGTATTTATCTTATTTAGTCCAATTGTTAGTCCATTATGCTTAGTTAGCTCGTAAATGTCCGTATTTCTTATAGTTCGGGTTTTATCAGTTTTTACTTGTATTAGATACTTATATATCAGTATATGACTTTTATAAACTTTACATTAGACGGGTTTGGTCGTCTAAGTTTTATTTGGCGAAAAACGTTAATTTTACGACGATAGCCGAAAAAGTCGTAAAAATCAAGTTTATAGTTTTTATAACTTATAAAACTTAAGAAGTTACCATTTTTATAAAATTTCTACTTATTTACCCTTTAAAATATTTATATAAATAAAATTCATGAGTTAGTGGGTTTTAACTTTACATTTTATACAATATAATTTTGAGTGCTTATATAATAGTATTATACTTTACTTTCCAAAAATCTGATTTTTATCTTCACTTTCACCAAAACTGCCATATCTTGAGTTCTATATGGAGATAAAAGCTCAAATTTTTATCACATAAACTACATGATATGTGCTACATTTAACTCTTCTATAGCTACTGTTGAATCATATTCTAAGTATTTTCTAAAAATCGTCCAAAACAGTGAACTCAGATTTGTATCTTAAACTTGTTTTGATCATATCTCACTCATTACAATGATTCCATTGCATGGCCAACTCTCACATGTGTACAAGACCCATAGCTTACTGTAAATCCATTCTAGTTCATCATTTTATCAGTTTACCATATGGTTCTTTACTGTTTTATACAGCCATCAAATTTAACCAAGATTTTAGCCTTGTTTCTTATAGTTTTTCACCTTTTTAAGCATGTTTATCAACAACAAATCCCCACATAACATTTTTATCATCATATAATCATCATATACATATACAATAGGAAATAAAATACATGTTTACATAATCAAAATAACAAGAAGTTGAGGAGGACAATCTTTATACCACCAAGTTGATGTAGGTTATGACTTTGACATGGACTTGGATGGAGAAACTTGTGATGCACCAAGACCATCTTCATGACCACCAATCTTCCTAATCTACTTGTGGAAAATCAGCCCCAAGACACCATGAATACTCCTCCATGGATGTTATAATCACCACCATTCAAGAGAGCTTCAAGAGGGCTTCAACATATGTGTAAATAACACATGATTTTGTGGTTGGAATTGATCAAGTGAAGGTGTTTTGTGGTGAGGATGGGACGAACTAGAGAGAGAGTTGAGAGGATTTTGAGGGTGGTTTGCATGTTGCAAATGGTGGATGTGAAGAAGCTAATGGTTTTGTGCATGATTTGCTTACATTGTAAGCTTCTAGTTACATGTGTTGTAACTAGTAACCATGAGATGACACCACATGGGTGTGTAGGTAAGTTTTTGGCCGGTTATGATGGGGGTGGGGCAAGTGTCCCACTTATCTCATCCCCATTTATTTACGGGTACTCCTCGATTCTAGTTTCCTCGATTTGCGTGCCCTCGGGTCGTTTTACGAAAAACGTTTTTATAAATTATGAATCAACGTCACAAAACGAATCCAATAAAAATTGTCTCATCAAAAACGGAGTTCGAAAACGTAAATACGTAATCCTAAGGTTTCCGGTTTAGTCGTAAAGGACGTTAAAATAAAATCGTAAGTCCTAATCTCTTCTCGTAAATTTGTGAGTTTATGAACTAACTCAAATTTAAAACTCCAAAATAATATTCATGGACAAATTTATTTTCTGAAATGTCAGACTGTCACCAAAGACGGTGTATGTAAACGTAAGCACGTAACGTAGAATCCTCCGGTTTAAACGTAGTCGATGCTACTTCAAGACGTAAATCCAAATTACTTCCCAAAAATAAGTGAGTTCATATTGTAACATTAAAATAATGTTTTTAAATAATATTCGAGAATAAAATATCAACCATAAATTGACGGATTGTCACAGCATTTACCCCTAAACAGGATCTTTGTCCTCAAAGATCATCTTACTACTCGCTTCTTATAGAGTTAAAGCCATGTGGGTATTTCCTCCACATTCGGTCTTTTCTCACAAGTGTAATTCATTATAATATGCGAGTTCTATCAAACATAACTACGGGAATAAGATCAGGCTTAATGTTGACTTACTTTCTCTATCCATGATGTTCACGGGTTTTTGATGAATGCAACTTTTCGCCGATCTAAGCTCTATTAAGAAGAATTCAGATTTTAACTTGATAGACATTTCATCAAGTTCGATATACGAAACATAATTCACGCAGCTCTTGAAGTCCTAGGGTAGATCCAGCTTATATGCCTTTCAAACCAATCTTTTACATCATCTCAATGGTCCCATACAACGGGGACTTATATCCCATGATTTGTCAGATCATGAATTCATTTTTCCAAGGTTAAAAATTGTGGCATAACTTCGCTACCCATCTGGCACTTCAAGATCTACATTTCATATTCACATAACCCTTTGCCCACTACCGGCAGTCAATAATCAGATCCTAATTTCAACAATCATTTCAGATTTCGCGGGTCGGGTATTTTGTAAGGTTAGGTTCGCCATCATAAGAAACCTTAAACCTAAAAGACATGTCCAACTCACAATGGGTGTATGTCGGGTGTCTTCATCTCAACTCCTGCTTACAGATGCTCTAATATAGATCCTAACAAGATTCGATCTCGATCCTAATACGATGATTATCAATGATAATCTCTCCAAAGGAAAACGATTATACGGTCTATTACCAAAGGTCAATCATTCAAACATAAAACAGCACTTATATTACTTTGTATCGTTACTTTACCTCGTCCCTTCGATTTGGGGTGGTACATAGTACTCTCATCTAGGTTCGTTCTCAATGATTTCTGAGCAAATCTCTAGAAATTCGATGCGAAGCGAGGATCTTGATAAAGATGTTCGATACAAGCACACTATGTTGACATAACTCTTTTGCAATTATCATTAACGGGAATGATATTAGCAGATTTGGTCAGTCTGTCGACGATGACCCAAATCGAATCAAATTCAGATGATGACCTTTGCAATAGCTAGACGTTTACTAATGTATGAGGCGATGTCTGCCTTCATAATTGCCATCAGTACAACTTCTTCAGACAAAGATACTTTTAGTCATAAATGACATAAATAGAATACTTATACTTACAAATTCCAACATAACTATATCTCACAATCTCCATATTTAGGCAACCACAAGTGGCCTAACGCTATCGGCTTCTCAATTTTAATGGTTCACATTAGTCGTGAAACCTTTCACTATTTATATTATCCTTTTTACAAACATTGTTTATTTTTATATCGTTCGGCAATTTATTTTGCACCTTCATTATTAAGGAACATGTCCTAACTGGTTCTTTATCTTTTATACATAATGCGTCGGTATCTATATTCACTTCTCATGATGATATAATTATCATGTCCACAATTCACTCAAATATTCTTTCTATATTATGCGTCAGTAATTACGTTCACTTTCTCCTGAAGAAATAAATATCATAACTGTATTTATTCAAAATTCTTTCTTCATATCTTTTATGTTTCAGTTTCGTCTCAACTATCATTTTTATCAGTTTTTCTCAATCCGGCGTCTAAAGCGTCGATAATTATTATATGTAAATTAACAAAAATTATTTAATTTTTCATGAAACGTAAACGTTAAAAGTTTAAATTTCTTAGTTCGACCAATTATATAAAATGTTCAAAATAAATTTTGATTTAATTAACAAGATTTTTGTTGATTTATCGAAATATTTAATGAGATTCGTAAATGTTCGAAAAACCTTTGTTTATACTTTGGTCAAAGTTTTCTTAGTTTGAAAAGCAAAATGTGTCGTTTTGAATTTCAAGTCATGATTTAAATGATTTCCTCAATCCTTCTTAAGTTGTCTAGAAGTATACACAAACATTTACCTCTAAACAGAAGTTTAGTTAAATGGTTTGTGTATAAGGGAATAATCCCTTAAAAATCCTTTGTTAAAACATTTGTCAAAATATATTTGCACTTTCTTTTTAGTATAACTCAAAGTCTTAAAAGGGCTCTTACTTTTTAAAGAGTCAATATATATTCCATAATCTATTAATCACACGGTTAAATCATGTAAAGTATTAAGTCTTTAATCTCATGTTATGTATTCAAGGTACAAGTTTTCGTTGTTCGACCAATTCAGGACAAACTATAAATAATTATTAACTCATTCTTATTCTTATAAACAAACATATAGTCCTTAATGATCACGAGCATGAATTTATCAAATTACAGCCTACACACGTGATTCACCAAGTTTATGAATACTACATGTGCATTAGTCAATCCAAACGACATCACGTGAAACTCATAATGTCCATTACAAGTACCGGATGTAGTGGTTGGAATACATAATCCTTTCCGCAGATGCGAAGTTGATGATAACCATACCGTGAATCAGATCTTTAAAACATACGCTAAAACCTTGTAAATGATCGAACAAATCTTCCATTTCGAGTTATGGATATCGTTTTCGATTGTCAATTTACTCAGTTCACAGTAATCTATAAATATAAGGAATGATAACACCATAGCTCTTCATGATGACAGGCTTGGTAGAATAAAATCTTTCTCCGACAACTTTCTCAGTTGTACGGTAATTCCTTTAATTTAGATGGTGCTGACGTACAGTGCACAAGCCACAAGTGCAGCACCGAAAATATAATCAATACCAATTTCTACTTGCCTTAATGGCGAAAGTCTAGGTAATTCACCAACAAATACTTCCTAAAGTTTCTGATAACATAAACATCTTTTAATACATTCATATCAGGTTCTTCTAGATTACAATATCTATAACTAGTTCATAACCATTCATGGTAATATTTCAAGTCTAAATGCAGGATATGGTCATCCATCAAGAATTATTTAAATCACTTTTGATAATCAACATCTTATCATTTAGGGGAATTCTACTCGAGTTCCCATCATATAAGACAATGTCGTCATGTCATAATCAATCAATCCATTCTACTGGAATTATCAACCTTTCAGTTTCATTGCCGTCGATAAGATGTGAACTTCTCAAAAGACTAATAATAATTCATAATCCTTCACAATTTCAAGGATATTAGGATACACAACTACTATTAAAAGAGTAAGGTCAACGCATAATCTATGCGAGAGAATTTCAAATCAGATACAAACGAAAACATTTAATGAATATGAATATATTCCATGTTTTCATAATTTGAGTACGCATTCGAAAGCTCCTCGGATCGTTACCCAGGTCATTCAAATATGAAATCTAATCAAAAGAAATGATATGAACGTCGATACATCCAGTCGGGTATCAACACTCGATAATCAGATACTTTTCCTAAGAATCTTACTACGAGAGTATTGGACAAGAAAGAATTGTCAATTGTCAAATAAGACAATTTCCACAGATGAGTAAATTCGACTCAGAAGAATAGATGCTACAGGCACATATGTAGGTGTCCGTAACGCTATGTCCTTATTTTTCACTTCTTGCAGATCTCATAAAATTTTAATCTTTCACAATCTTCAAAGAAATTTAGTGTTTATTAATCAATTTTATGGTGACTACTAATCAGCCTTGCATGGTCCATTCCAAATTGTATGTAGGCGCGCAACTATATACAATTTCAAGATTAACGATGCAATACTCAGTTCGTCAAAATTTTATCATCATGTTTATAATAAAAACATTTTCATGCTTAATTCTTAAATAAGAATCAAGAATAATTTACAAAGATGTTCTTTGTTATGGAAACAATTAAGTTTTCCAAGGTGTTTTATAAAAAACTTCATTTTGATATCAATCACTTATAAATCTCACTTTGAATAATCCTTATCGTGATGAAAATTAAATTTTCTCAAAGGATACCATTTTAACTTTATAAAAATAATGTGTGATCTGTAAAAGAGTGATGAAGAGTTGTTCACCGAGAACTAACTTCAATATGATAGGAAATGAGCTTTAGCCAAATAATCATGAGGTTCATGATCTCGATGGCACTCAAAAGAATAATCCACAATGTAACTCAATTGGAGATGAGTACTTGTTCAACGGTTGCATCACTAATGCGAACATTAGAACGAAACAATAAAGGATAGATAACATCAATACATGTAGAATTTAGCAATCATAGGTAGTCTTTCCATTAATCACAAACAAGTCAAATTGTACCGTAACACATTACGTGTCACTATGTCATACAATTCTCAGAACTCATCCTACCAACTGATGTCTCAGTTAAGTTAGGGATTTTTAAAAGATACCACAATGAATACTAATCTACAAGAGTCATTAGGTGTTCCACATGTCCCGGAAGATCCATCGGTCCCAATTAAGAAGAAGATTTCTTCAATTTATTTCTTGGACACTGGGCATCCTCATTAGTGGACAATGGCCTAGGAACAACCCTTAACACGAACCTACAATCATTTAAAACCTTATAATTTAATCACAAAAACTTAACGACTTCCTCTTAACAATCTCATATTCCATATGGGTTAAATTTTACGTTATTCAAGTTTCAACCAATTTTATACTCAATTCGATATCCTACTTCATTCTCCAATACTTTCAATTTTATTCTTAGGCCTTGTAAAGGCAATAAAAGCTCGATATGATCAACACTTAACTTCCAATCCTATAACTCTTACAACAACATTTATCAAATGAGTCTCTAGTATGAAATGACTTGATCATTCAACTAGACTTCTCGGAAAGGTATTAGTGGCATGAGGCTTTTGGGTAATGGTTCCAATAACAGCCTCAAGTGCAACATTCACCCTTTCGATTTCAATTTAAGAATTGGATGACAACGGATCAGATGACATCTTTCCAGGTGATAACGTTTTGTCAAACTCCACTCTATAAGAAAGATCGTCATGACATCGATATCAGTTTTAATCTCGCCAATTCTTTTTCAATATCACGATCAACTAATATCTACATTTCTACGAATATCAACCATTTGTTGGGATCATAAATATCCACAACTTGGTTTAGATCTAGGATAGCTAGAATTCCTACGAGAATAGCTTCGATTAATTTACTAGGGAAGTTAGGGTTTCTTGTGACAATCTACGTCGTATAAATACCTCGTATAAATATCAAATAATCATCAAACAATCATGTAATAAAATTACATCATATATATATATATATATATATATATATATATATATATATATATATATATATATATATATATATATATATATATATATATATATATATATATATATATATATATATATATATATATATATATATATATATATATATATATATATATATATATATATATATATATATATATATAATCCAAGTTATATATATATATATTAAAATAACACTTCTCAGTCTGGCCTTGTCGGTAACTCGGGAATTCTTCGGCACCGTTATAGTCAAAAGATTTTTAGACATTTTTAGAAAAATGTTTATAGTTAAAAGATTTTGAAAAGTTTTATTCAAAACCTTGGTTTTAAAAATCTTTCGTTCTCTATAACGAGAGCTCTGATACCAAACTGTAACACCCCCAAATTTATACAACTCAATACAGCGGAAGACTAGTTGGTGTTACGGGATAGCACATTACTCACATCATAGACAACGCATAAAAATCGCGTCGTTTATTAATAAAGCATTTCCATCATAAATATCAAAGTTACATCGGTCCCAAGTCATTACATTTCATACAAAAGTTTTACAAAGTGTTTGAATGGAAAAATATTGTTTAAGTGCGGGCCATGAATTCTTGTCGTCTTCCCGAGAATTACCTTCAAGTACCTGAGATAAAACATGTTAAAAGAAAAGGTCAGCGATAACGCCGAGTGAATTCATAGAGTTTAATAAATTCCATCAATTTAACTTTGGTATAGAATTAGTACCAAAAATCAATTCGTACAAATCATTGTAATAGGCCGTAAAATAGCCAAAATCATTTTATACAAATCGTTGTAATAGGCCATAAAATAGCTAAAGTCATTTTATATAAATCCTTATCGAAAATCATAATATAGGCATTTGCCTTAAAAAATTATTATACGAGCCAATGTCGTAAAAACATCATACAATACGTCTTATGACGTTGTATGAAACCAAAAACCGTTATATGAATATGGTTATGAAAACCAAAACACAAACATAATATCAATAGTATGACCCAGTATTGCTAGTCAGGCAATACATCGTACTTCGGAGCGTCTAGCAGTATTTCGTTAGTTTTGGATTATTATAAGCCGCATGACATTGTTACCTTACTAAACCAACAACGGGTAGCTAACCCGATACCAATTTTGCCCATCTAAAGTAGCGTGTCGTCACAAAGGTCACGCTATGGAAATCTTCTCATACATAAATTCGCTTACCAATCAATGTGGCACGACGGGGATCAACCGTCAAGGCGCGAACTGGGGTGATCGTCCCCAAATAGTACTATTAAATGCATAAGCGTCTACCAAATCCCGGTAGTTCACAATTCATGCTAATGGGACTTTTAGTGACATAACCTAACTTTAATAATCCATTTAATTTCATCTATCGGGTCCTTTAATCATTTATCGGGTCATACAATCGGGTCATTCAATCATTCGGGTCCAAAATCAATAAACAAACAATCGGGACAAATGGTGTCCTATTTTATAAAAACTAACATGTTATCTCCCTCGCGGGTTTATAAAACATTTCATAAAAACATTTAAAGAGTGCGAGGCTATGAACTCACGTTGATGTGGGAAGGCGGGTTATCGGCAATTCAGATGTACGGTACGTGCTTCAATCACGGAAACCTAGACAAATAATACTTGTCTTAGACTCATGTCCAATGACTTTATAAAAATAACAATTATGTATACATATGATGATTATATATATATGATGATCAAGTGGGTTTACATACTCTCGTTTACTCATTTTAGTGTTATATGTCGATAACCTTTATACTAGTTTTAACTATTTTCACGTTTTAAGTCCAATAAGCCTTTTATAGGTTCTTTAACTTGTTTTAATCCATATTATACCTATATTATCAGTATATATTCTTTCCATGTTGGGCCCAAATGGGTTAAGCCCAATAAGTTCTTTTTTACAAGTATTTATCTTATTTAGTCCAATTGTTAGTCCATTATGCTTAGTTAGCTCGTAAATGTCCGTATTTCTTATAGTTCGGGTTTTATCGGTTTTTACTTGTATTAGATACTTATATATCAGTATATGACTTTTATAAACTTTACATTAGACGGGTTTGGTCGTCTAAGTTTTATTTGGCGAAAAACGTTAATTTTACGACGATAGCCGAAAAAGTCGTAAAAATCAAGTTTATAGTTTTTATAACTTATAAAACTTAAGAAGTTACCATTTTTATAAAATTTCCACTTATTTACCCTTTAACATATTTATATAAATAAAATTCATGAGTTAGTGGGTTTTAACTTTACATTTTATACAATATAATTTTGAGTGCTTATATAATAGTATTATACTTTACTTTCCAAAAATCTGATTTTTATCTTCACTTTCACTAAAACTGCCATATCTTGAGTTCTATATAGAGATAGAAGCTCAAATTTTTATCACATAAACTACATGATATGTGCTACATTTAACTCTTCTATAGCTACTGTTGAATCATCTTCTATGTATTTTCTAAAAATCGTCCAAAACAGTGAACTCAGATTTGTATCTTAAACTTGTTTTGATCATATCTCACTCATTACAATGATTCCATTGCATGGCCAACTCTCACATGTGTACAAGACCCATAGCTTACTGTAAATCCATTCTAATTCATCATTTTATCAGTTTACCATATGGTTATTTACTGTTTTATACAGCCATCAAATTTAACCAAGATTTTAGCCTTGTTTCTTATAGTTTTTCACCTTTTTAAGCATGTTTATCAACAACAAATCCCCACATAACATTTTTATCATCATATAATCATCATATACATATACAATAGGAAATAAAATACATGTTTACATAATCAAAATAACAAGAAGTTGAGGAGGACAATCTTTATACCACCAAGTTGATGTAGGTTATGAGTTTGACATGGACTTGGATGGAGAAACTTGTGATGCACCAAGACCATCTTCATGACCACCAATCTTCCTAATCTCCTTGTGGAAAATCAGCCCCAAGACACCATGAATACTCCTCCATGGATGTTATAATCACCACCATTCAAGAGAGCTTCAAGAGGGCTTCAACATATGTGTAAATAACACATGATTTTGTGGTTGGAATTGATCAAGTGAAGGTGTTTTGTGGTGAGGATGGGACGAACTAGAGAGAGAGTTGAGAGGATTTTGAGGGTGGTTTGCATGTTGCAAATGGTGGATGTGAACAAGCTAATGGTTTTGTGCATGATTTGCTTACATTGTAAGCTTCTAGTTACATGTGTTGTAACTAGTAACCATGAGATGACACCTCATGGGTGTGTTGGTAAGTTTTTGGCCGGTTATGATGGGGGTGGGGCAAGTGTCCCACTTGTCTCATCCCCATTTATTTACGGGTACTCCTCGATTCTAGTTTCCTCGATTTGCGTGCCCTCGGGTCGTTTTACGAAAAACGTTTTTATAAATTATGAATCAACGTCACAAAACGAATCCAATAAAAATTGTCTCATCAAAAATGGAGTTCGAAAAGGTAAATACGTAATCCTAAGGTTTCCGGTTTAGTCGTAAAGGACGTTAAAATAAAATCGTAAGTCCTAATCTCTTCTCGTAAATTTGTGAGTTTATGAACTAACTCAAATTTAAAACTCCAAAATAATATTCATGGACAAGTTTATTTTCTGAAATGTCAGACTGTCACCAAAGACGGTGTATGTAAACGTAAGCACGTAACGTAGAATCCTCCAGTTTAAACGTAGTCGATGCTATTTCAAGACGTAAATCCAAATTACTTCCCAAAAATAAGTGAGTTCATATTGTAACATTAAAATAATGTTTTTAAATAATATTCGAGAATAAAATATCAACCATAAATTGACGGATTGTCACATGTTAGAACACGATAAGTATTTATTACGTACGAACGCACAATAATTATTTAAACAATAATTAATCCCGAACATGCGATCATGAAATCATGAACGTAAATTAATCACGAGAGAATATTAATTACGTATTTATATTATTACGAACACGAATAAATATAGTGAGTCACGATCGAAAACTAATTAAATTACGTAAACTACGTAACACGTAATCACGAACATTTAAACGATTAATAGTATTACGTATATTTAATTAACGCGACAAGTAATCACGTAAATAATATTTACGTTTAAACACGTATAACAATAACTATGAAATTCACGACATCCAATACTCGATCACGCGCGTCTTTTAGCAAGACGCGATTTAATTAAATGTACAAGTGTGTAAGGGGCTGTTTTTGACAAAGTAGAAAAGAGAAGGACTTGGGCTCAAAGCCCAAGTGTGTTATGATGCGTGTGAATAAAACAGACGGGAGGGGTTTTGTTTTTGCTTTAGTCGACACAATAACACAAACACAGAAACCCTAAAATCAATAATAAGCCGCAAGTTTTGTCCCCTCTGTTCTTTCTTCTCTGCCGTGACCTACACAAAGAAACAAGGAGACCAGGGCTTCATGACTCAAGAAGAACGAGGAGTGCATTTGTTTTGTTACTCCTAAACCCTAAATAACATGTAAGAAAACCCTAATCTCAGTATTTATTTATTTTTAACGACCACGAATAAAATTGATTAGGATCGGATCTATTTGTTTTTGGCTCGGCTTGCACCAAACCGAGAGTCTATGACTCTCGGTGGTGGGTTCCTTCGAGTCGCAGCAAACCAAACGGCCAGAGGCCTTGTTCTTTTTCAGTCGCAACCCCTGCAGTCAGCAAGGGTGAGCTTGGCTTAACAGTGGGAACGGAAGCCCAACAGGGGCGTTTATGTACTAACGGTGGGAACCGAGACCACCAGGTCTCGGTGGGTTTTTATGCTAACAGTGGGAACTGGCTACTGCCGGTGGCACCATCACCACTGCCAGTGGAAACTGGCAGTGAGGGGGCTGTTTGGTTTTGGGTTTATGGTCACTTAAGGGTGCGTTTGGCAGTAAGGTTTATAAGACACAATAAGGGGATGTTTGGTTTGGTTTATAGTTAAAATAACACGGGTTTTCACGGTTTGGTTTTCAACGCATTTTCATAAAATAATACACGGGTTCGGGGTATTATTTTACGAGGTTAATTAACTTAACATGTATATTAATTACGAGATAATTGGACGAATATTATGACTTATTAGTACGAGAGTAATTAAATTAATTAAACATGCATATAATTAATTTTATTTAAACCATGACTTAGGTTAATTATTTTACTTATAATACATAGCTAAACCTAAGTATTTTAATCATGGAAATTTTGACTAAGTAATTAATTAATTATTAAACCATGACCTATAATTAATTAATTCTCATGACTTAGGTTTATTATTATAAATTGATAATACATGATTTAACCTAAGTATTTTATTATTTAATTTACACTATAGTAGTTAATTAATTATTAAACATGCCTTATAATTAATTAATTATCATGACTTAGGTTATATTAATATTAATATTAATACATGTTTTCAACCTAAGTATATCATACACTTATTTTAATTAAATCATGTTATATTTAATTAAATACTTTTAACCTATAGTTTATTTAAATTACATGAAATAATTAATAAACTATACATTATAATCTCATGACTTAGAATATTAATCAGGAAACACTTAGCTTATATTAATAGCTTAATTAACCAGCTTATAATCTATTTATGGAAACTTACTATTTTTAGAAACTTATCTATTTTAAGCAGTAATTCTATTTTGGTAACTTGCTATTTTTGGAAACTTTCTATTTTAGGAAACCTGCTATTTTTTTTTGAAAGTTACTTAATATTACACAACAAGTATAATAATACATGAAACACAAGAAATACTTAATCAGAATGGACAGAATGTAAGATAAACATGGTTTAAGGCTTTAAAACAGTAAAACATGGTAAGAACACATAAAATAAGCTAAGACATGATATAAAACCAGCTACGTATTTAGTAAGCAGATACTTATTCATGTATGTATTTATGTAGCACTAGTGATTCGGAAGTAGGATTCCTCTCAGTTCATCTTCTTCGTTCACTGGACATAAGGTACGGATTCCCGTCCTTTCAGTATGGACATTCTTTCCTTTTTAGGATTTTCGTATGCAGCCAACTGTTTTCCCGTAGTATAAGTTATGTGTTTGATTGCTTATGTTTAATTAAGATTACCTATAGCCATATACATGCATGACCAGTTTCACCTAGTTATGGAGGTACCATAACCATAACATTAGAGGCACTGATGTTATGACTTCACCACGGCGGAGTGATTGCTCGTGGCGTCCCTTCAGCTTTTGGTCATTTATTTATGATTATCATGTGGGGCGTATGGGTGCATCCTAGTTACATCTTTTCAGTCAGGATTTCATGGTGAATGTGGTGTGTGCCTTGCATCCTTCACAAGGAGCTGATCCCTCCTACCCAAAAACCAGTATATTAAATTAGAGGCAGCCCCTCTAATTTGCATGATGAGGTCACCCCTCCAAGTATTCATGCACGGTGGATTTTCATGACCTATATTGGCTAATGGTAAAATACGTTAAACAGTTTTCATAAGATAAACATAAGGCTTTTCAAACTATAAAACCAGTTTTATGAACATGTTCCAGGTTTTCCAGGACTTATACATTTCCGCTGCTATTAAGTCTCTATTATGTTTTAGTCACTTATACTATGTCTATATCCGTGCACTGAGCGTTTTGCTCAGCCGTTACTTTCCTTTCCATGTCCCAAAACGGCAGGTACCCTAGGAGAGACTCGAGCATTTGGAGGACGTGCATAGGATGGAAGCTGCTAGAGACTTCTTTTCCTTTTGCCTTCATATATTTATGCTTGTGTAGTCTTTCATTCATTTTCTTTTGCTTTGTTATGTTTTGGGCTTATGTTTGGGAACCGATGTTTGATTCCGGTTATCCCTATGGTCATGTAATGTTTTATACATTTATCCTTGTATGCTTTGATGACACGCCATAATTACGTGTGACATTTCCATTATCAAAGTGGGGTGTTACAATGACTTCGGTATTGCCTTGCCTTTTATTATCCACCTCATCGGTAGTTTTATTAGCCAAAGACGTATATCCTCACGCTAAGGCAAATTTTGGATCTTTAAAGCTTCAAAGATTAAGGCTTGATTCACTTTCAATTTTGCATAGATTTTTCGGCCTTGTGAGCTTCAAATTGTTTGCTTGATTTAGGTGAGCACTTGAAATCTTATTATTGGGTGAAGCTTTTGATTATTCGGGTGCCAATACTTCAAAACCGTGACACTGGTGATACCTTAATGTCTTCCCAATTTAATTACACAGAAGCTACTAGAAAAGACTAGAAACCCAACAATCAAGACTAAACCGCTAAGTCAATATTTATTAAGCAAAAAATATTTACAAGCGAAGGGAGAATAAGCAAACAACGAGAACACATGAGTTTTTGAAAGAATACGAGTACTCTACGTTTAGCATAGTAACTTATAATTAACCCTATCATTTCTCGTTCTCATTTAAGAGACTTAGCCTAATGTGAAGTTAAGAATCAAAGCTAAGTTCTCAACACGCACGGTCGAGTCAAAAGTTACTATTATTCTCGCCATCGGAAAACCTACATTCGTGTCTTCAAACACTTATAAAACATGAGAAAAATTTTAAATTTGGTCATTTTTAGCCTTATTTTGCAACAAAACGATAAACAAAAAGATAAACTTTGGAAAGCGTGAAGGTTTGGCAAGGCAAGTATCTATTCACCCCCCATACTAAAGTTAAACATTGTCCTCAATGTTTCGAGTCTAGGGGTGCAAACACCCCCATACTAGAGACGTAGTCAAATGCCTAATCTAGCATGGAAAGGGTGCAACCGTTAAATTTAAAGCCGTTTATGAAGTGTGCTATAAACCTAAGGTTAGAACATCAAAGGATATATCATGGATATTGAGAAAGTCTTCAAAGCAAACGATCGAGTGCTCCCATAAAACGAACACGAGAGGCTCCAATTGTGAAGATCATGATCATCTAAAATCCACAATTCACAAACAACCACGAAACAAAGGTTGGAAGGGCACAAATCCCCACACGTTACTACATTAGAAAGCGATAATATGTACATATGATAAGCATGGGACTCCCCCACGAGGCACCTCGTTTTTGATTACCGAGTCATTAGCTCGACTCGTCCCCTCAATACTAATTATCATTGGGGAAGGTGATTTGGTCGAGGTAGTTCAAGGATGGAACTTCCCCGCCAAAGTAGTGCTTCAACCTATGTCTATTCACCTTGAAATTGGGGCCATCATTTTGAGCTAGCTCGATGGTCCCATAAGGAAAAACTTGAGTCACGGTGAATGGACCGGACCAACGGGATTTCAACTTACCGGAAAAGATTTTCAAACGAGAATTAAAAAGCAAAACTTGATCCCCAATGTTAAAAACCCGGTTTTTAATTTTAGAATCATGCAACTTTTTAGTCTTTTCTTTATAAACTAATGAATTTTCATAAGAAATGTCTCTTAATTCATCCAATTCATTTAATCGCATTTCCAGTGTTTTCCCGCGGTCTCCCTGTCATCATTACAATGCTTAAGGGCCCAATAAGCCTTGTGTTCCAATTCAATTGGCAAATGACAATTTTTCCCATACACAAGCTTATAAGGAGTGCACCCAATGGGCGTCTTATGAGCGGTCCTAAAGGCCCATAAAGCATCGTCCAACTTATCCGACCAAGATTGTCGGTTTTCCCCAACGGATCTCTCCAAGATCCTCTTCAACGCTCGGTTTGAAACCTCGACTTGCCCACTCGTTTGTGGGTGATAAGCCATAGAAAGCCGATGTGTATCCCCATATTTTCTTAGGACCCTTTCGAATTGGTCATTACAAAAATAGGTTCCACGATCGCTTATGATCGCACGAGGGGTTCCAAACCGAGAAAATAAGCTTTTCAAAAACTTGACTACCACACGAGCATCATTAGTGGGTAAATCCTTTGCTTCCACCCACTTAGATAGGTAGTCAACCGCGACAAGGATGTACTTATTACCAAGAGATGATAGGAACGGCCCCATAAAGTCAATGCCCCAAACGTCAAAGATCTCACACACTTGGATGATATTTTGTGGCATTTCATCTTTTTGTGAGGCTTTTCCTTATCGTTGGCATGAGTCACATGACTTCACAAGCTCATGTGCATCTCGGCAAATAGTAGGCCAAAAGAAACCAGCATCAAACACCTTCTTAGCCGTGAGATTAGCACCATGGTGACCACCCGTGGGTCCCTCGTGACAAGCTCTAAGGATATTAGAAGCTTCGGTACCAAAGAAACAACGTCGGATGATTTGATCCGCACAAGTTCGAAACAAGTAAGGGTCGTTCCAAAAGTAGAACTTGACGTCACGAAAGAATTTTCGTTTTTCTTGAGTCGTCATACCCTTGATGATGAAGTTGCCCGCATGGTAATTTGCAAAGTCCGCAAACAATGGGGTGGAAGAATCAATCTTAGAATTCACTACACCAAGTGTCTCGAGCGGAAATGTTTCGGTGATTTCCTTGGGCTCGTAAACACTTTGGTGAGGATCTTCCAAACGAGAAAGATGATCGGCCGCTAGATTCTCGGCTCCTTTTTTGTCATCGATTTTGTGATCAAATTCTTGAAGGAGGAGAATCCAACGAAGTAATCTTGGCTTTGCATCTTGTTTAGCCATAAGATACTTGATAGCCGAATGATCCGTATACACTATGCATTTTGTCAAGACGAGATAAGGTCGGAATTTCTCAAATGCATACACCACGGCAAGGAACTCCTTCTCCGTTGTAGTGTATTTTAGTTGAGCCTCGGTCATCGTCTTGCTAGTATAGTGAATAGGCAAGAAGTGCTTTTCATGACGTTGCCCCAATACGGCCCCAATAGCGTAGTCA
The DNA here is from genome assembly GCA_025667525.1 of Glebionis coronaria. NCBI lineage: Eukaryota > Viridiplantae > Streptophyta > Magnoliopsida > Asterales > Asteraceae > Glebionis > Glebionis coronaria. The sequence continues at coordinate 345,342,157 of CM046880.1, forward strand.
CTAGCATCACACATGAGCTCAAAGGCGAGGTTCCAATTGGGAGCAACAAGAATGGGAGCTTCGGTAAGTTTCCTCTTAAGGATTTCAAAGGCTCGTACACAATCTTCGTCAAAGACAAACGTGCCTCTTTTTCAAGAAGATGTGTAATAGGTCGAGAGATCTTTGAAAAATCCTTGATGAATCGACGATAAATGCCTGCGTGGCCTAGGAAACTCCTAACTCCCTTAACGGTTTTGGGATGAGGTAATTTGGCGATGACGTCTACCTTAGCTTGATCTACCTCAATCCCCGCTTTCGAAACCTTGTGCCCTAAGACGATTCCACTTTTAAACATAAAATGACACTTTTCTCAATTAAGCACAAGGTTGGTTTCCTCACAAGGCTTCAACATTCTCTCAAGATTCGACAAACACTAAGTGAACGAACAACCAAACACGGAAAAGTCATCCATGAAGACTTCCATCGTCTTCTCGATCATATCATGAAAAATAGCCATCATGCACCTTTGAAAGGTTCCCGGTGCATTGCAAAGTCCGAATGGCATTCTACGATAGGCAAACGTTCCATATGGACACGTAACCGTAGTTTTTTCTTGATCACGAGGATCGATGGGGATTTGGAAGTAACCGGAAAAACCATCTAAAAAGCAATAGAAATCGTTTACCGCAAGACGCTCCAACATTTGGTCCATGAAGGGCAAGGGAAAATGGTCTTTATGAGTGGCTTCATTCAACTTACGATAGTCAATGCACACTCTCCATCCGGTCACGAGTCTAGTGGGAATTAACTCGTTGGCATCGTTTGGCACAACGGTCATTCCTCCCTTCTTGGGGACACAATGAATAGGACTCACCCAAGGGCTATCGGAAATAGGGTAAATCATTCCTGCGTCAAGGAGATTAAGGACTTCCTTTTTGATGAAGTCATGAATTTTGGGGTTCACCCTCCTTTAATATTGGATTGCGGGCTTGTAATCCTCCTCCATTAAGATTTTATGGGTACAAAATTTGGGATCGATCCCCTTAATGTCGGATAACTTCCACGCAATTTCCCTTTATGATCCTTTAGAACATCGACAAGTGTGGTTTTTTCATCATCCGAAAGTTCCTTCGCAATAACAACCGGCAACTTTTCGCCCTCCTCCAAATAGACATATTCGAGATGAGGAGGTAAATATTTCAACTCGAGGATAGGTGGTTCCTCAATTGAAGATTTGGGATCGATACTCATAACCTCCTCGGGTGGAGGAAATGGGAAATCGTTAAGAAAATCCTTGATAATCGAGAAGTCCTCATCGTTGTCGAGGTCTTCGTTACAAGTACGTGGAACATCGAATTCTTCCAACGTAAAACCACCACCTTCAAATGGAGTGAAGGTTGGTGTCGAGTTATCAAGAATGGGATCTAACATAGTGGGATTGCCACTATTTTCTTCATCACCAAAACCTAGAACTTCTTGTGAAAATTCCTCGCAAACCACGTCAATCATATCAACGAGGTTTATGGTTGCAACGGAATAAACATGAGAAATTTGAGAGTTTTGAGTTGCGTTTATAACAAGTTCCTCGTCGTTGAAATGTAAGGTGATATTTCTAGCATGAACATCGATCAAAGCCATAGACGTATCTAAAAACGAACGACCTAAAATGAGATGAACTTGAGGATCCGTAATCGACAACGATAAAGTCTACCGGATAATAGAACTTTCCCACTTTCACAAAAACGTCTTCCGTCAATCCACATGCGGGAATCGTGGAATGGTCGGCCAACTCGATAGACAATAGTGAAGGAGTAAGATTAGGAAGATTGAGCGACTTGAAGATTGCAAGTGGCATCAAGTTAATGCTAGCACCAAGATAGGCCAAGGCCTAGCATTCTTTCATATCTTGGATTGCACAAGGGATCAAGAATTTACCGGGATCACCGACTTTTTGAGGTATGCGATTAAGATAAACCGATGAACAACTAGACAATTGATGCAATTTATCCTTGTTGTTCAACATACTCTTAAAGTTAGCGGCAAATCGAGGCATCATGACCAAAGCATCGGCGAAACTCACATTAAAGTGCAAATCACAAAACATTTTTATAAAAAGCTCAAATTGGTAATTATCGCGCTCTTGACGTTTCTCCTTTCTAAGTCTCGTTGGATAGGGCAAAGGTGGTGTGGTTGAGGCATGGGCATAGCCTTTGGAATCTCGGGTTCCAATGTTGGTAATGGGTCAACCGTAGGTGTGGCATGAGCGGTACTTCGTGGGATTGGAACATGCTCCTTTTGGACCACCACCTCGGGTTCTTCCTCAATTGCATCCTCCGTAGGAGAAATTGGTTGAGGAGTCGGTTCCTTAAGTGTCTCACCACTACGTATGGTAATCACTTTCATCTCACCCTTAGGGTTTGATACGGTGTTGCTAGGAAGACTACTCGAAGATGGTTTGCACATAATTGCCTCAAAAATAGATGAAATTTTATCCTCAAACATGGATTGCCTCTTCTCGGATTTGATCATTTCTTGCTTGATTTCATGTTGCCCTTGTTACATTTTTTGTTGGTTTTGTTGTAACCTAGTTACATTTCCTTCCATCTTGTTTGTATGGATTTTAAGCTCATTTGCTAACTCATTTTTCAACTCTTTCTTTAAGTCGTTCTTAAACTCGGATCTTAGGCTAATGATTTCTCTTTGAATGTTGTCAAACCTAGCATCGTTCCCATTAGCATATTCAACAAATTCATTTGGAAGATCTTTCAAAGTTTGCAAACTTTTGTTGTTGTTTTGAAAAACATTTTGATTTTTGTTTGAAACTTGATTATTAGCCCCTTGATTACCATAGTTTCCCTTGTTGTAATTGTTTTTGAAACCAACTTGATTGTTTCGATAGTTGTTGTTAGCATTTTGATTTGAACCAAAACCAGGTGGAGTCAATTGATTGGAGCGGGTAACTTGACCGTTTTGGTTGTAAGTTCCTGTGGCCGCTTAGGCACTCGAAGTGTTACCACCGTTGGTAATACACTCGGAGAAATCATGACATCCACCACAATACATGCATGAAACCTCAACCGCTTTAGCTGTAGCGGGAGCACTTGGTTCTCCAACTTTGAACTCAATTAGAAGACCTTTAAGCTTATCAAAGATTTTGTTTTCCAAGTTTGCCTCAATTTGGCAAGCATCGATGGTAGTAGACAAAGAAGGTGAAGACGAAGACGAAGCCTTACGAACACTAGACGTTCTACGAGGACTACACACCTTAGATCTATTCTCAATTATCACCAAAGCTTCCTCAACCGTTTTACACAAAAAATTACCACCCGCGGCGGCATTAAGATAATCCCTTTCATGATCATTAAGTCCATCGTAAAACGTGTCAATTTGATGCAAGTCGGAAAAACCGCGATGAGGACACTCATGTAACATTTCCTTAAACCTATTCCAAGCCGTTGAAAAACTCTCATTAAATTTTTGTGAAAATTTTGAAATCTCGTTTTTCAAATGCGTAGTCTTAGAGGGCGGAAAAAATTTGTTCACAAACTTTGAAACGAGATCCTTCCACGTCAATATAGAATTGGGTGGCTCTTTCTCTAACCAAATTTTAGCGGGCCCCGCTAAGGAATACGGAAAAAGCATCATCTTAATCGAGTCATTAGCAACATCCTTAAATTTACAAGTGGCGGTAAGACGATTGAATTGGCGGATATGGTTGTATGGGTTCTCCTTCTCATCACCACATAATTTGTTGTTTTGGATCATCGACAACAAACCCGTTTTCGCTTCAAAATTCTCCGCAAGGATAGCGGGAATCACAATAGCCTCTCCATAACCCTCGGTGGGTGCTTGAAGAAACTCCATCATAGTTCGATTCGCCATGGTTGGTTCTTCTCTTACAATGGGTTCATCAATAGGAGACTCCTCACTAGAAAGATTAGGAGTAGGTGTTGACTGCTTTCGGTTTTTTCGTTTACGTGCACGTCTTGCTTGATTACGAGTAAGCATAAACGTCACGTAGAACGTGGGGGTGAGCAAAGAAGATTCTTTTTGGTGTTTTGTATTTTTCAATTTTTTTTTGGTTTTTGATTGTTTTTACTTTTTTTGGATTTTTGTGATTGTATTAAGTAGACCAAAATCTACAAATCTCCTCCTTAATAAAATCTCTTGATTAAAGAAGCCTCAAGGAATGAAAACGATCACGTGAAGTGAACGCCTTCGATGACTTGAGAACGTTGGTGGAACACCAAAACGTTCAAGAGGGTTTAATCAATGAAACCAAGAAAGTATATATGATACTTAATAATACTTTGGGCGACAAAACCCTCGATTAGCTCTCAAAATCAAATACTCACAAGCAAGCGGGGAAACGAGGCGGCGCGAAGCACTTAAGAGCCTTTTTCCTTTGGTATATTTTATAATACCCGCCTTATACCCACCTTATAGTTTGTATTTTTCAAAATCGAGCTTCACGAAAGTATTTATCTATTTTTGCCTTTCTTTCTTGTTTGAGATTCGAATACAATGATTGGGTAATGACCTCCCAAGTCAAGGTTGCGTTTTCATACTTTTGGAATACTTGTGAATTTATTGTTCTACGTATACAATATAGTAATAATATTCAAACAAAAAACGAAAAACCGATAATACGTATTAGTAGAGTGCTACTAATACAAATAGATATTATGGCTATATATAAAAACAACAATTGCCAAATCAAAACACAACACACCTCCTCGGCAGCGGCGCTAAAATGATGTTATAGTTTTTACACACCTTTAGGAAAAGGTGGTAAATAGGGCAAGCGTTAACAAGTGACTTAGGAAAATCACAAGTTATGACCCTAAAGTGGGGATCGTTCTCAAGGAGGCTTGGTGTGTGTGTTAAGAAATGATTAATTATTTGATTATATGATTATGAGAAAGGAAATAGAAATGAGATAAGAAGAGAATGACGGTTACGATGACGGATTACACTAAGACGAAAAGGTCGTACACGTAAAACCGTAAAAAGTACCAAAATTAAAAATTTAATCTGAAAATTCCTAGAAAATTGCAATAAATCCTAAAACATGTAAATAGAGTTTACAAAAAATCAAAAATCACCAAAACCTTTTATTTAATTAAATAATGATTTTTTAATGCTAATTAAAGCCCTAAAAATCAATTTAATTAATAAAAATCCCAAAATGAGATTTATCACTTTGTAAACCTCTAAAATACCCAAACTTAATTTAAAACTATTTTTGAAAATTTTAAAATTAATTAAAACTATTTAAAATCAATTAAAAACTATTAAAACTTAAAATAATTATAAAAATTAATCTAAGAACACCAAAAATATTCTAAAAGTTGTAAAATTCCTAACTTTATGTATTTAACCTAAGAAAAATATAAAAACTTGAAAAATCTAAATTTTAATTTTTAATAATAAAATAATAATAAAATAATATTAAAAATCCAAAATTCATAAAAAATTCTAAAAACTTGCAAACTAGCTTAATTTAACCTAAGTAAACAGAAAATGAACTTGAAATTACAAAAATACCCCTAATGGGCCTCCAAATGGGCCAAAAGTCCAAACAGACCCCTTAATGGGCTATTTAAGGCCCAATAAGAAAAATGTTGTCCAACTAAGCCCAAAAACTCCTATCTGAGTCAAAATTTGATTTTAAACACAACTTTTCAAAGGCCCAAAAGCTGAAAGTGTGAAATAAGCTGGCTTATATCAAACAACTTATTCTTAATGGGCTTTTTGGCCCATTAAGCTATAAGCTGATGCCATAAGCTCAAATTAGACACACAAGCTGCTTTTGAGTTGCTTAATACTTCTGTAAAAATAAATTTGAAATAAGCCAAAGGAATAAGCCTGAAAATGCAAAAAGCAATCTACAGAAAACGACAAAATAGTCATTTTTGAGTTCTAGGCCACCCTAAGAGCTGATTCAAATTGCAAAAGCTTTTAAATGACTTAAATAAGCTTAATCAACAAAAAGTTTTCAAATAAGTTCACTCAATAAGTTGAAATAAGCAAATAAGCACTTATGAAAAAGTCAAATGAGTTGGTTTTCTAGCAAAAAGTCAAAGTCAAAGTCTAATAAGCTCCAGTTCAAACAAATGGGTCAAATAATGAAGATCTATCACAAAAAATAAGTTGTTACAGGTCTGGATAAGCCAATATTGCTTATTGATAAGCTAACTGAAAAATTTCACTAGCAGGGGCTAGTTTTGGGTGTTGAGCAGTGGAAACTTTTTCCACTGCTTGACTTCTTGACTTTTTTGTCTTTAGTGACTTTTTTGGAGATTCAAGTTACACAAAGGCACCCAAATGATCAGTGGATCAAGAGGAGTCAAATACAACCAAGAAATCACAATCACAATCAGCCAATTTGTACAGTTTAATCAAAACATCACCAGATATGTACCAGACATGAATACATAAGCAGTTATGAACTTATAAGCTGTTTTAGCTAATTTCAGCCAACCAAATTGCACCAAAAGCATACACAAGCTATAATAAACTTAAATGAACAAGTTTAAACAGTTTTCATGCAATGGCTCAAAGCCTAAATCAAGATTAAAGTAGATGAAGGTTACTGATGAACACTAACACAAGCAGATTTTACTTTTGCTGATGCAATTGACCAACAAGCCAAATTAAATCACTCAGATATATCACATATGTTATATAAATGATGTTTTAACAACTTTTAACCCTAATCATGCATAAATTCTAGATTTTACCAAAATCTTAGGTCAAAATCAGTCAAACTCAACAAGATATAGCACAATGTATGATTCAAGGTTTCAAACCCAAAAACTTGCAGCAATATGCACTCAACCAAGTATTAAACAGATACTAAGCAAATACACAAACTTCCAACCACAAAATAACACACAATGATTCAAGACAGGTAATACCAAACACCCTTTTAACTTTTCAAATCAAGATTTTCAAATCAAAAATGCATTCCAAGGTTACCCAAGCCCAAATCAACACAACAACAGATGAGATATACAGATTAGAACAAGATTAAGCCACAAAATCAACAAGAACACAAGTCACCACAAATATCACAAATATCTAATATTTTATCAGATTTTGGGATTAAGTTTGCAAACCTCATGGATGTACATCCACACCCACGAATTTTGAGCTTATGTACTAGCAAGAACAAGTACAAGCTTCCACAACAAAGCCTGCTAAGAATCAACAAATTTAGAAGCACAATATGAAAATCAGAAAAATGGAAAGTTCTTGATTAATGCAACCTTAGTTCCCCACACTTGATTATCCCCAAGTTATAAGCTTCACCACACCTTGATAACTCAATATCAGGATGCTATGATCAGCCTTATAGCCCAAGAATTCCAAGGTTTGAACTAGACTTAGCAAAATATCAAGAAAAGTGGAAAACGTGCAAACTTTTGCACACTCCTTTTGAAAACAGGTTTAGGATTCAAGAACTAGTAAACATCAACAATAATAAGCAGTAAACAACAATGGCACTTGAGTTTTCTTCACCAAATTCAAACATATTTCATTAATATGAATATGAGATTTACAGATCTGTGAACCAAGGAAAATTCAAGAGCAAGGATAAATGTAATACCCTAAGGCCTTTATATAGGCTACAAACTAACTACTGAATGCATAAAAATGTGTAACCCTAACTATAGAAGTTCCAAATTTGCCCTTGTGAAGTTTGAATATTGTGAAGATCATGTAACTGATTTTGGCTTGTAGCATGAGTTGACACGATGAAAAGTTGATCAAAGGGTGTATATCAAGCTTAAAATGTAAGCTGGAATGAGGATGGTTGGATCACTGGCTCATTCTTGTCTTCTTGTCCAAAGGTGAAAAATAGGGGAATCTTGTGAGCTGGGTGGTGATGTGGCAGACCTTTTGAGAGTTGGGATGTGATTAAGGTCACCTTAATCACTAATCTGCACAATCTTAGGGTTTAATTTTTGGTAATTAACAAAACCCCAAATCATGTTCTTGGTGAATAGTTGAGGTGTTTGATTTATTTAGGATTTCAAAAACATGTCAACCGCGTAATTTAATTAACTAATAAAGTTAGTTAAATAACAGGTGTGGGTGTATTGCTGATGTGGAGCAAGGGAGAGCTCTCATTGGTTGTTTTGGTTGAGTGGGGTACGTGTCACCATGACACTGGTCTATGTAACTTATGTTGTCTGCCAGCTTTACCCCCCATTCTTCTATTCTTCTTTCACTTTGTAAATAATACAACCAAATCCGTTTTCCTTTGCAAATGAAGTTTCTCTTTTCACACTTTTGCCTCAAAAAGTTTTGTAAGGTGATTTCAGGGGTATTTCTTGCCAATTCTTGATTCTTGAAGGACTGATTTAGTATTTTATTAAAGGATAATGGTCTTAACTTGTATGATTGACATTTTCGAGGACTGAAATTGCCAAATCATGATTAATGAGGGACCATTTTTGCCAAGTCTTCAAAGTCAAGGGTCATTTTGGTAATTTTGACATTTTCAAAGGACAAAATTTGTAACTCTTGTAACTTGGAGTTCTTCATGGTATGTTTGACTTTGAGAAGGACTAATATTGACATTTTAGTTTTGTTGAAGGACTAAAATTGCCAATTCTTCAAAGTGGAGGGCCCTTTTTGCAATTTTGACAAACTTTAGGGACCAATCTTGTAATTATGAGGATACAAGGGTATAAAGTGTCAATTCTTCAATATTGGAGGACCCTTCTTCATAAATCTTCAAATATTCAAGGGTTTTCTTGGAAAATTCTTCATTAGGGCTTGGTTCAATGTGCGGCTTCGTTTCCCGTGTTCGTTTTTGCATGATTCTTGTGATCTTTGTCATTTTCTCAATATCCGTACCTAAAATACACAAGCAACAAACACAAGCAACAAACACAAGCATATATTTAGGTATTTTCATGATATTTTATGCATTTAAAGCCCTTTTTGGACGATAAGACTATGTATAAAAGCAGTCTCATCACTATCATGTGGGGCGTATGGGTGCATCCTTCAGAAGGAGCTGATCCCTCCTACCCAGACCATATTAATTAGAGGCAACCCCTCTAATAGCATGACGAGGTCACCCCTCTATGTATTCATGCACGTTGTTTGAACTCATGATCTATATGGGCTAATGCTATATTAAACTAATACAGATTTTCATAAGTAAACATAAGCTATTTTTTAGAACTAAAACCAGTGAAACATGTACACGTCTAGGTTTTCCAGGACTTATTCATTTCCGCTGCTATTCATACTTTAAATGCTTTTCAGTCTTTATTATGTTATGTCATTCATGTTATGTCATATATCCGTTCATTGAGCGTATTGCTCAGCCGTTACTTTTCTTCCATGTCCCAAAATGACAGGTACCCAAGATTTAACTTAAGCATTTGGAGGTCGTGTATGGGATGGAAGCTGCCTTAGACCTCTTCTCCTTTTTGCTCCATATACTTATGCTTGTTTAGTCCTTCTTTAGTTCATTTACTTTATTTATGTTTTGGGCTTATGTTTTGGGAACCGATGTTTGTTTTCTGTTTTCTCTTTGGTCATGTATGTTTATGACATATTACCTTGCATGCTTTGATGACACGCCATAATATATCCTATGATATTCCATTTATCAAAATCATGTGTTACAATTATGGTATCAAAGCCCAAGGTTTTGACCTGTAGGCTCTCAACTTGACTTGTGACTAGTAGGTAGTCACCAGGATCTTCTCAAGCCGACGTCTGATTTTCCACGTATAGATATTTTCAGAACCTCGTTGTTTTAACCATGATGTTTTCTTCGGAATTGTTTTACTAATATGGATTGGAAAACCGTCATCCATACTTAAATACATGTCATTGTTTTATGCACGATGTTTTCTGGTAAAAATTGACTAGTATGAACTAAACGACACTAGTTTATACTTAGTCATATGTTTTCTAGTAGGTCTAGATAGTGGGTTTCATGCATTCATTCCATTTTTTTCAATTCATGTATTAATTTCATGCATTTATTTCATGTAGCAGGTATTTTGACTAAGTAATGGTTGGTACAGGACTGACCCTATTTAGTCGCATGTGCTTTTATCGAATTTTGTTTGTTTAGTGGACCGACCCATAGGCGTCCACACTTGCCTTTTATTTTGTGAACCGACCCACAGGCGTTCACTCATGTACATATCATCATATTTATTAACCATGTATTTTAAACTGTTTCATGCATTTTAAACTGTTTTATGCATTATAAACTGTTTCATGCTTTATACATAACATTATTCATACATCTTTTGTGTTCATTCCATGTTATATCAGAATCATTATTTAAGTTGAATTGTTTTGCATTGTGAAACGACTCCTAGTCGTCCACACCGTCGTTTCTCAAAATTTATGTCATTGCAGTCATAACTTTTTCATGTACTATCATTTATTGTTACGTTTTCTTACGTCGATTATGTTGTCATACTATCATGGTTAATTTTGTTTTCATGCTGATTATGTTTCATGTTCCAATATGTAAATTTTGGTTTCATGTTTCCTCGTGTTGAATTCGCCCTTATGTTAGTCATTAATGGACTGTATTTAAATCATGCTTTCATGGTAGTCATGGTTGGTTTTCATTAATCATGTTTTCATGCTCGCAATCATTCGATTCCATTTAACCATGTTTTTGTGTTTTCTACGCAACTGGGATTATGTCTACGCTAAATTAGCTAGATTATTATGTTGTTCTATATAGTTTGATTTGTATCCATTTAATCATTTACCTTACTCTGGTCATGTCAGATGATTGACACCGTATCGATCACCTCATGTGAATCCCATGTGTACTCCATGTACCATGGAACATGTTTACTCCACGTACCATACACCAGACATATTTCTGTTACCGCACTCCATGTGGGGTACTAATCCATTTTCAATTTTCTCAGGCATTTTTTTTCTTCTCACCGATGTTGCTTAAAAGATGATATGGCTCTCAGCATGGAGACTCTGCAGAGCAAAGACGAAGGCGACAAACCGGAGCAACAAGATTTGAAATTTACATTTCATCCACCAAACATACCATTTCATTTCACATCTTTATCTTATCAGTTACACGTCACGTGCCATCCAGTTTTTCTTCCAGCATACGAGTGGGAAACGGCACCAACCGGCCACTCAGCTGAAAGTTACATGAATCATAGTCATAATAATGACTGTCATGAAACTGACAGGCAATGAGGTAGTAACAACTACCGTGACAACAAATACTATGGTAATAATGATAGAAACTCTAATCACGGATGTGATCAGAAATACAAAGGGTTATCATTCCAACCGATCCGCCAAATTCTAGCATAAAGACCTAAGATCTTGAGTTTCATTTGTTTCACATTTGAAGACACGTGTCAAGACACCAGTCAAGACACATGCCATACGCATATCTTCACAAGACACGAGTCAAGACACATGACTCACGTTTATCATCTGAAACAGCCCTACCTAATTCAGGGTACCCTCCAAGGGATATACTCGTCCTGTTGTATCATGTATTAACTAGACCATAAGAATCCCAGTACCATCACCGACGTATAGTCCACATTTGAACACGTAGTGTTCGTTCTGCGTGAGATAGGCGAAACACATTCAGTGAAATCTGCAACGTTTATCCCATACATTAACATAGCACTTTTGTTTCTCGATATCATATTTCATATAACTATAACTATAAAGATGCCATTCATATCATCCATGTGTACGAAAGGTATTCATTCAGTCTAATGATAAGATCCAAGCTATTAACGCACTTCCCTCGGACAGATGCGAGTAAATATGATTCTGTTAGGGACTACTAACAGCAACCCATGCTACGATAGGCCGCCATTCATAACATATTACGTACAGCGATGTTCAGGCTCCTGAATACATTCAGCCTGGTTTTCTATCAGAAAAAACTGTATAAGTCACTTATGTTTTACATGCATATGATTGTCATTGCATGGCTGCGAAGATTTACTAGGTAGCATTTATGACACGACTGCTGAAACTCCTTTTATTCAAAGTCAGCCAATTATTTCAAAATTTCCCAGATGTATTGCTAGAAGAAACTCCAAGTATACTTCTTGGCTGTAAGATGGAACATAACATCAAGCAAGTTAGGGAGCAGAACCAGTTTCCAAGGCTCTTTATAGCATAGCTTTCTGGAGCTAAAGAATTGAAGATTTAGCTGTAGAGATGCTTGAACAAAGCTCATTTATTTAGGTGCCTCACCATGGTGTGCAACGGTTCTATTTATTGTGGAGAAGGACGACAACATAAGATTATGTTTCGACTACCGTTGATGTAAACGAATCACCATTCATGACCGTTATCCCCTCCACGTATTGACGACATGTCCGATCGACTAGAAGGTGTTAAGCACTCTTACCGGACCGATTTGTGACCATGTTGCCAAAGGTAACGAGTGAAAGAGCAGGATATTTCCATGACTGCTAATCGCACACGACTTGGTTATGCTAAATTCATGATTTCATTTTAGTCTCACGAATGCTTCAGCAACATTATAGAATTGATAAATTGAGTTCCACGAACTCGTAAACAATTCGTTAGTATGTTCGTCGATGACAACCTGGTTTTCTCTAAGTCTAGATAAGAGTAGAAAGAACATATTCACACTATGTTGCAAATTCTCCGACAGCAGAAATTTCACCTGAAAATTTTTCCAGTAAGAATCATGGTTGATTTCAGTGACACGTTGAATCACATTGATTCTCATGATTAACCTCACCATGACTCATCTTACGCGTTAAGGAGAGAATCCTACACTAAATTACGTGTTTCGTAGGATCCTACACTAAAAGAAGTCTAAGCTACATAGACTTGTAGTTTTCCAAATTTCCATGTATCCAGTTTCTATGAAACAAGATACAGTTAAGTTCATATCTAAGTATCTGTCATACCAGCAGGTTAAGATAGAACACCAACATGATAGGAGCTATTTCCACCATTAGAACTAGTGAGCGGAGAAGGGACAAAATTTCCATGAAGATGTCACCGGACTACCGCAGGCTCAGAAGAAGCATGATGTAGGCTGGGTTGTTTTCAACCGTTTGACCAAGTCCGCAAAATTCTGTCATCCGCAAGGATTTCATAGTTTGCAGATTAGCAGACAATCTCCGACCAAATATCGTACGATCATTGGGCGCTCCTTCAGCCACCATCTCAGATGAAGACTCGCATACGCATTCATAATAACGTTCACGTCCTTGTTGAACTTTACGTTTTGCTTTCACATATACGTTCATGACACGGTTCACGTTCATGATCGTATTCTAGACTACGATTACGTATCACTTTTCGTTCTGGAAGTTTAGCAGAAAGCTTGGGAGACCAGACTCAAGGTTAATAAACTTGCCCTTCTCAGGCAGACGGTTCGCATCATATGTTGTGTCTCATCTCTTACCGTTCGACGTTACCACTTCAGTTATCTCATGTTCACGATATGTTTCACATGTCATGTTCATTCCACGTTCCTCATATCACGTTCACGATATGTGGCGCGTATCTCGTCCACCATAGTTCTCCCATGTTACATTTACCATGTCTCCAAGTATCACGTTCACAATTGCTCATGTATCACGTTCATAATTGTTCACGTACTACGTTTCAATATGTCTCGTACATCATTACTAAGACGTTTCTTATATCATTTATCCCTGATAATTTTGCATCGTAACGTTTTGTTATCCTTGCACATTATTTCTTAGCCACTCGATCATATTCATGAGAAACCATCTCACGTCGATGAACCAGAAAATTTCTGTATCATCAGGACAAAACCATGAAGATCAAGATTATTATTTCTCGTCAAGATCAGTTAGAAGATCGTTCAGAGAGGAAAGACACTTGGAAACGGAGGAGTCCATCTGGATTCTTATCCTCTTTTCGGTCCATGAGTTAGATATATTCGTTTCAATTACGTCACGTTCTATGTCCTTCCCAGTCATATCACATCCATGTTTCTTCAGTTTACCTATCCTTTTAGTTTTGTGTATCTTCAGTTCTTATAACTCCATTAGTTTATCTTGCCTCTAGTTCGAGGAAGATTGATCCTTTTAGAGGGGAAGAATTGTAAAAACCCCGCAATCCTATCACGACTCTAATTCGAGGACGAATTATTCTTTTAGAGGGGAAGAGTTGTAAAACTCGCATTAAAATATCATGAAAAGTAACTATGAACATTAAATACATGAAAATACGAATAAATTAAAACTTTCTTATTATAATATATTACACGTGTCATGACATTAAATAACAAGTATTTATTTATATCATAAATGTATCTTGAACACGACATAAAATTCATGATACTTGAACACGATAATACACGAATAATTATAAGTTAGAAAAACTTAAGGATTTGGTTTTGGGCTTAGTACTAGCCGCGACACAAGAGAAGGAAAAGGAGAGGCCATTTGGCCCGGCCCATTAGTGGTCCATATTGTATCCAAACTAGTCCTTAGGAATTAACATAATCTTGTTTTAGAAAAACTAGAGAAAACCTTAGCTCCTTGTACCCTTGCCGCGGCCACCAACACAAGAAAACAAGAGGCTCTTTGATTTTGATCTTCCAATAATTACGTGATCGTGTTTGTGTTCTTATTATTTTTTAAACAAACATTGGTAATCACACCTATAACCTTTTTTTTTAATTCAAGGTTTAATTTATGTTCTTATTTATTTTATTCTTGAATCATGAACATCAAATCATAATTAAAACATGTTAGTTAATCCAAGAAAACAAGAAAAGGTTTGGTTTGGGTTTGTTTTTGGTGCGGCAGACACACAACCGAGAGCCCAAGCTCTCGGCTTGGTTTATTCACCATCGACCGAGACCTCATGGTCTCGGTATGGCTTGGTTTAGCTCGATCGCAAGCAAAAAGGGAACCCGACTCGCGTCGGGGTGTGATTTGGTTGGGTTTTGGAGTGTCAACCGAGACACTAGGTCTCGGTGGAACTACATTGAAAACAGTGGGAGCCCGGCTACAACCAGAGTGTATTTTGTTCAAACAGTGGCTAGCCGAGCCACGTCAGTGGCAACCACCGGCTACAGCCAGTGGGTAGTTTGCTCGGACAGTGGCAACCGGCTGGGCCGGGTAGTCACTGTCAATAGATGTTTGTTTCAGCTTATGTTTAAAACACGGGTACGGGTACGGGACATTAATAAAATTTAGTTTATTTTATTATTTTACATGACTTAGGTTTTAATTATTAAAACTAATAATTTATGACTAACCTAAGTATTTGTTTAGCCTTAAAATTAAAACATGTTTATTTTAATTAAATTCATATAACCTATAGTTATTAAATCAACCATGTTAATTATTTAACTTGTATTTTGACTAATAAGCTTAACTTATATTTTTAGCTTAATAATCCATCTTATTTTTATTTATGAAAACTTTCTATTTTAGGAAACCTGCTATTTTTAGAAAGTTACTTAGTATTACAGTACAAGTATTATAATACCTTACTACATGAATAATACAAAACGGAATACAAGAATAACTACAAATAACACAGTAAACAGTAAAACATGACAGAATATGTATAACAAATTAAGAACACACAGATTCAGTAAAATACACGTATCTCAGACAACTCATACACGTTCCTCATCTTATGTAGTATTATCCGTCAAGGCGGAGTAGGTTCTTCAGCGTTTCCGTTAGCCTTCTATTGGACACAAGGTACAGATTTCCCGTCCTTCAATAAGGACAATATCTTCCATTATTTAGGATTCCTCGTATGCAACCAAATGTTTTACCAGTAGTTACAGATTAAATGCTTATGTTTTATTAGTTGCCTTAGCCATATACATGCATGCCAGTTTCACCTAGTTACGGAGGTACCGTGACCATAACAATGGAGGCACCAGTGTTATGACTTCACCATGGCAGAGTGGTAGCTCGTGGCATCCCTTTAGTTTATTTGGCCTTTATTTATTTATTAAGTTATCATGTGGGGCGTATGAGGGCATCCTAGTTACAGTTTCAGTGAGGATTTTCATGGTGAATGTGGTGTGTGCCTTGAATCCTTTACAAGGAGCTGATCCCTCCTACCAGACCATATTAATTAGAGGCAGCCCCTCTAACAGCATGACGAGGTCACCCATCTATGTATTCATGCACGTTGTTTGACCTCATGATCTATATGGGCTAATGCTATATTAAACTAATACAGATTTTCACAAGTAAACATAAGCTATTTTTCAGAACTAAAACCAGTGAAACATGTACACACCTAGGTTTTCCAGGACTTATTCATTTCCGCTGCTATTCATGATTTAGATGCTTTTCAGTCTTTATTATGTTATGTCATTCATGTTATGTCATATGTCCGTTCACTAGGCGTATTGCTCAGCCGTTACTTTTCTTCCATGTCCCAAAACGGCAGGTACCCAAGATTTAACTTGAGCATTTGGAGGTCGTGCGTGGGATGGAAGCTCCCTTATACTTTTTCTCCTTTTTGCTCCATATACTTATGCTTGTTTAGTCCTTATTTAGTTCATTTACTTTATTTATGTTTTGGGCTTATGTTTTGGGAACCAATGTTTGATTTCGGTTTTCCCTTTGGTCATGTATGTTTATGACATATTACCTTGCATGCTTTGATAACACGCCATAATCATCCTGTGATATTCCATTTATCAAAATGGGGTGTTGCATATGTATCCATCATGTGTGATAATAAGGGTGCAATAGACCTTAATAAGAACCCCGTACAACATTCGAGAACTAAACACACAGAGATTCGCCAACATTTCCTCAAGGATAATGTTCAAAAGGGGAACATATCGATTGAGAAGGTACCCTTGATAGAAAACTTAGCCGACATCTTCACTAGGCCATTTAAGAGGGAACCTTTAAATTACTTGCGTCTAGGTCTAGGTTTGATGGAACATATACCTTGATTGTGTTTGTTTTATCGAGTCTTTTCTCTTTTGTGTCTTTATTTTTTTTAGTCTTTGAGTCTCTTTAAACTCTTTTTGAAAATTCTTCTCTCTTTATTTTTTAAAACATCTCAAAGTTCTTTCTAAAATGGTCGATAAATATTTTTGCATTTTTAATTCAATCTAAAGACGTTTTCATGGTTTCTTGCTATTGATATCGAACATACATAATTCATATGTATGAGTCACTCAATTATAGCGATAACAACATTGAAACTATGCAGATTCATGGATTATCAAAATGTGTCATGACTATGTGTCTAGATAATCACACCTCCAACATCGATTTTACTTTAAAATCTACGATCTTTGGTCAAAGTCATGTTTCTTGAGTTCTTGTGTGTTTTGATGTCTGTTATTGCTCTTAATCATGGCTTTATGATAAGTTATACTAGAATACTAGGATTTGCTGAATTGGAAAATTCTCCTTGTCCTTAAAAACACACCCCTTTTCGGCGAATCCTTAAATGTTCGACGAATCCATATATATATGGAACTGCGGGCAGAAGAAACCAAAAACGGGTTTTCTGAAAATCCAAAATTGCTCCAACACTTTTAGGAATCTTTGTTTCAAACCTTTGACCACTCCCAAAATATCTTGTGCTTTCTCTATTTAACCCTCAGCATTTTGCATCCATTTCTCAAATCAAAATGTCTTATTCACCAAATGAAAGCCTTGATTCACCTCCATTTCCCTTATTTCTTTCAATCCAAGTTCACTCAAGAACACACCAAAGCAAATCTCTTCTCCTTCAAAGGAAATTGATTTTGGAAACTCTCCTTTTTCACCACTTCCCTTTTGTGTTCTTCCTCCATCACATGATAATGTCATGCATCATGGAACATACATTATTGTCAATATCAACATCTTGCCATGTCTCATATCTATGATGAATTGAATTACATCAAGAGTCTCCTAGTTAAGGCTCCTCTCTATTATGACTATGAGACCATTGCCAAACCTCCACCACCACATTCCGCTACCACTTCGTCTTCTAATTAAGCATGTGGGTTGCTTATTAATAAGACATCTAATTTAAGCAAATCTTATAATTCTAGTGTAACTAGGATAAAATTTATGCTTAAGTTTTAGGCTTGTGTTTCATACATCTTTGTATGACTTGTTTTCCCTTGTATCTTTTCATGTTTTTGCATTAACATGATTTATTATGGATCTTGGATATCTTTCTCTTCTCTTCTTATTTCTTTTTATTGTGTGACCTTTGCTATATTATGTTGGGTGTCTCTTTTCTTCTTCTAACCCTTCTATGTAGCTTGTCATCATAGCTCGATTCCTTGGTGCCCCAAGCAAGGGGGAGTAAGCACCAAGGGGGAGCATTAGCAAAGTCAGTTTCTTCTCTTCTTCAAATACTTTTGCTACCTTTTTTCTTCGACAAAGGAGGAGAAATGAAATAAACTCGTCTTTGAAAATCTTGTTTTTATACTTGTTTGAGTTTATGTATTGTCGGACTAAAAAATGGAAGATTGTTAATGCAATGATGCCTAAAAACGTTACTTGCATTTTTTGGTCTCGCTTTGTTTTAATTACGACAATATATAAAAAGAAGCATTTACGAAGAAAAAAAATCGAATTCTTGAGTTCAAGTATTTTTCATTTCGTCCATTATCATTTAAGGTATGAATAAATAAGTTCTCAACCTAACTAAGTGATCAAGGATTTAGTTTTTTCTTAAAACTCACTTTTATTTTTAAGTGAAAAAAGTTTTTTAATAAACTTTATTTTAAGAAAATGTTTTATTAAAGTAGAAATTAAAATTTGAATATGGCATATTCTATTTGGTTTAAGAATAACCTTTGAGGGTAAAAACTGTACCAGTTGAAACTTCCCTACTAAAATACAAAAAGAAGTGGAGTCTACGACCATGGTTCCTTAAATAGGGGTGCGGTTCCTTAGTGATATGGAACCACATGTCCATTTAATGAACCGCGCCCAGTTATGGCCGTTGGGCTCTTGTCTTATAAACAGTGGAGCATTTCCAGATATTCATTTCACTTCTTTTGCACACAAATTTCCAGATTTATTCCACCTTCTTAAATCACTCAAATCCTTGATTATTTGGTTGATTACTACTTGTTTAGAAGTGAATCTTTCTCCTCCCCTCTCATCCTCTCAAGTGTAAAGAGAATAATACTTTCATCCTTGAAGTGTTGTGCTTACCTCAAGATCCATTGAAGATCAAAACTTTATTTCATTCTTGTGTTGTTGTGAAGATCCAAATAATTGTTTGTATTTGAAAGTTGTGTATGTATTGTGGTTAATACTTAGGCCTTAAAGTATATTGGTGTAGATTGGTCCTAGCTAAGATTAGGGCTCGACTTTTATCTTAGATTCGGAAATTGGTTAAGCAACGTGTATAGTTTCTTCACCTTAAGGAGCTTGTTGATTAGTGAAATCTCGAGTAAGGAGTACTCGAGGAGTGGAGTAGGAGCGAGGAGTGAGCTTCGTTGCCGAACCACTATAAATCCTTGGTGTTTGGTTTGATCTTTCCTTTCCTTATCTCTTTCCATTCATTATTCTTTATTGCGTATACTTGTGATTATTTGTTTAGATCCACTATCTATTGTTCATATTGTGCCATAAGAAGATTTCACATAATCACTCAAGTCTAAGTTTTTGAATTTTTTTTGAAAACCTATCTTTATCCAAGTAAATATAAGAAACTATTCAACCCCCTTCTAGTTTCTACAAGCTCCATTGCTACAAACGCTATATAGTAAAAGATAGACGTGAAAACTTATATTTTTCTAATTTTATTTTTACAAGGATAAAGCTACAAATAGGTTACAAAAAACTTAGATAAAAAGTTGTTTGTTGAAGGAAGTGATCAAATAAAAAGACAAATGCATGTAAGAAGAAAGAATAGAAATATTTGAAAAAAGAGATAACATCACTGCTACAAACTGCAGTTAATTTACCTGTTGTAAGAAGTAAAAATATTTCACAATTACATTTTATACCCCTTAAGTACTATCAATTTACATTTTAGCCCCCCATTAATGTCTTGCATCATATATGAATCCCTGCAGCAAACAACAAGGATCATTTCACTTTTGAAAAATTGAATGTTTCTTCAAAAGTTGACATTTTACTCGAATATAATTGATGTCGGTGCATATAATGTTTTGATGTTTTTATAATTTTAATTTTTTATGAGTTTTTATGTACACAAAATGAAATTTAATTCACATTTCAATTTGTTTTTTTTTTCATGCACAACAAAATTTAGTTGGAAAAAGGCAAATATTGTTGAATAAAAAACGCAATATTAATAAGCAAAAATGATTTGATGCACAAAACATTTATTTTTTAATTTCTTTTGTCAAAATTATCCACTTAAAAAAAAAACTTAGTTCACAATTTTCTAATGGACCAACGTGGATCATATGTGGATATTTTAGAATTTTTACAATTGCTAGAAAAGATCTTTTGCACACCTTTTACAAGTATTTATATTTATATTTTATGTTTACCGTGCTTACCCTTTTTTGAACGGCTCAACTTTATTACATACGCGGATTTTACACGTTTTAATTGATTTTATTTTTACTATTCCTATTACATAACCAATTTAACGAATACAGAACTATAAAATCAAAAACTGATTCTTTTTTATATTTGAGCCATCAAACACCACCGAGTTTCGGTACAACCAAAGGATCCAAATAAGAGCAAAACAAGTTGTGTTTAAAATCCTCCAATGTTTGGGACCTCCGTCGTGGCCATCGATCCACTGAAACATAGCGGCCGTACAAACGAACTCTGGGATATGAAGATCCAACCACAACGCCATTATCTTCCACAAATCTAGAGCAACGTTACACAAGAAAAAGACATGATTACTATCTTTAATATTATGTTTACCGTGCTTATTGAAATGAGTTTTGTTGTTTTAAAATCAGTGTTCTTATTTAGAAAAAAAAAATTTAGAGTTGTAAACCTTTTGTTTTAAAAAATAATCGTTGTAAATATAGTTTTATTGGGATACATTAAACTCAAAATTTTAATTTAAATAAGTAACTTTTAAAATGAACAAGCAATTCATTAAGCTTTTCATATTCTTTAGAATCGTTAAGTAATAAATTACTTATATACCCACCAACAGTATTATAATTTATCTAAATATGTCATTTTACATCTTAATATTATTATATTCAACAATTATTTTAACAAACACTTTTATTGGAAAAAATGCAACTTATAGTTCAAGTTAACAAGTTACATTTAACACTTTACGACCAGTTTTGCTAAACATACCAAAAAAATTTGTCAAAAGGGCAAAATATGAAGCCTGTTGTGAATAAAGATAAATAATAAATGTATTCTTTATTTATTCACAACACGTTATCAGCACGCACTACAACTGAATTCTTTTTATCTTGAAACCACGCTCTTATAATTTTTAGTTTCAAAGGATATCAGGGGGTTTGGACATCATCTTTGAGATAAGTTTTTTTTCTTCCATTTTGATTAAATTTACGTTCCGTGGTTGTTATGCATTTATTCTCCTTTATATGTTGGTCTTGTTTGTTAGTAACTACTAATTCCTATGTAGTATTTATTTAAGTTCAAGCAATAGATGTACATCTGTATATGCCCTGATGACTAATCGATGATGAATAAACTATCCACATATTATTCATAACATTCCTTCTTTTATGTCTATATATATATACGCTTTGAGAATGTTGCCTCGTTAAAAACCTTGTCAGGAAAACCCAGTGGGACAAAATTATGACTAAGAAAAAGAGTGCAACGCGTATTATCTCCCTCTGATTACTACATCACTTAAGATCTTTAACTCGCCGCATTCGAATATTGTGAATAAGCTTCTTGAATGTTGAAGTGGGAAGTGCTTTGGTAAATAGATCCGCCAAATTTTATCTTGAACGAACTTGTTGAACTAGAATTTGACCGCTCTTTTGTAAGTCACGAATGAAACGAACTTCGGTATCGCCTTTCATGTAACCTCCTTTGAGTTGAGCAATGCATGTTGTGTTATCTCCATACAAATTAAATCTGTTGGTGCCTCTTTCTCTGAAGAAATACTACATGACCTGCGTATGTGTTGTGTTACATTTCTTAACCAAGCACATTCTCGACTTGCCTCATGGATTGCTACAATTTATGCCTGATTGAATGAAGTTGCTACAATTGTTTGCTTT
Source organism: Glebionis coronaria (assembly GCA_025667525.1). NCBI lineage: Eukaryota > Viridiplantae > Streptophyta > Magnoliopsida > Asterales > Asteraceae > Glebionis > Glebionis coronaria. The sequence continues at coordinate 345,364,313 of CM046880.1, forward strand.
ACCGAACACCATGAAATCGCTATTCCTCCACTTGTAAAAACATATCCAGTTTGTAACTAACCATTTTAAGGGTCAAACATATATCCTGCATATGCAAAAATCAACTAAACTTGTATTTGATGGGTTAGAGTATAAACCCATATCTCTTGTTAAAAACCTTACTAGATAAAACCCGGTGGGACAAAAATCTAGTGAAGGAAAATAGTACATTAAATCTTTTATACGCTTAGGGATGTTGCCTCGTTAAAACCTTGCTGGAAAACCCTGTGGGGACAAAACCATGGTCAAGGAAAAAGAGTACAACACATATATTCTCCCCCTGATGATCACATTACTTAAGCTCACTAAGTCACTAAAATACACATAAAGGTGTATAAATAAAAGCATATGTATGAACACTATTTACACATATCATTGGCATAATAATACGTCATACATCTCGTTCAAGTTTATCATCAAACTTTGCAAGTTATTCATTTCCAACAAGTATGACCCTTAGAAAAATTGAATTGTTCATTTTCAAATGACATATCTCAATCGATATTGTGATCATCAACTCTATAAATCAAGAGAGTCTTTCTAACATCATGTGACTTCATAAATATGAGTGTTGTTTATCCACATAAAGATACAACTTTATCTTTAGTTTTCATGATGCATACATAATTCATCATTAAGATGTTCAATTCTGTAACTAAGACAAACTTTGTCTTTTGTTTCAAATTCAATTTCTATGCACTTAGTCGCCTTTATAACCATAACTCTTTATTTGGCACAATACTACACACTAAGGCGATTATAACATATATGCTCAAATCATGATTAGCTCAATACAATCATTATTGTTCTCGAGACGTTTCTTATATGCCTTAAGCATTAATTATCTCTAGCATGCTCCATGCATATTATATGCAATACTGAAATATCAGTATCACTTGAGCTCTATTCATATATATCTTTTATACGCATATCACTTATTTATAGCATTGCCAGACTTTTATAATATTTATTGGATCCACCACATGTCAACATGTATCTACATCAAATCTTTGAGAAATATACGTGTGCCATCATTTGCAACTTTTGCATATTTTAATTTCGCTCTCTCATAAAGACAATTACGTATCCAATAAGTTTTATAAATAGATAGTAATCTTCAACCATATGTCTCATCACAAGAGACCTCCATTATTCATTATATTCTTGCGTCATTAATATTTTGGATATTCATTTATCCATGATCCTCACATTCACTTTAACGCTATATTCTTTATTATCATTATCATTTACATTATAACTATATCTCTATCGTCGTCGATTTATTTCTTTTCGATTCCACACTTTACTAGACATTGCATTCTATCATTTATTGAGATCTTATAATATTTTATGTACCCGGGGTTTTCTCAATTACCTTCATGTATAGTGTCTCTTTAAGAGACTATCATGGGGTCTTTATTACCTAGATTCGACCATCTTAGTTTTCTTGCTCCTTATTATCTCTTCAATCGAGGATTTTTATTTGGAATCGAATAGTCTATCACGTTGTAGACGTGCCATAGACTTACTACCAATCATTGGTTTTATTGTTGGGACACTCATTTTAATTGGAGCACTTGCAGCGTATGTGATCTAGTCACTTTATTTAGGTCACTAACCTTGTCTGGCAATTACTAGATCTGGAATATAAATTGTCCCATGAACTTTATGTTCATATTCATTACTTGTGAGGATCAACTTTTCATAATCATAATTCATAAATTTCTCGCTGCTCATTCCCCCCCTGAATGAATTATCATTCTCAACATCCCATTTTGTGCGTTGTGGTGGACTTACTATGATATACATCGCATATCTCAATATCTCTTATGAGAACGATATGGTTTGTGACCAAAACCAAGGAGAGGATTCATTATTAATTGTTGGCAAGATGCGAACTCATATATTATAAATTGCCCCATAAACCAACACTTTTGTTCTCATAATTATTAGCTTTACAATCAGCTGAATACGTTTTGCAAACGTTTCAAGACTGTTGACGTATGAACATGAGCAACTTTTAAGTTCAACACTTATTCCAATAATCTCTCAATACTTGGAAGTATTCATCACCATTCTCAATAATCATATTTGAGAAATCATGCTCATATCGAGCCACTAATCACTCCAACTTGAAGTTGCGTATTTAATGATCATTTTGACGATGCATCGATTTATAACTCAAAATGATTCACATGACACATGTATAAGCCTACATACATGTCCTTTTATCTTTTTCAAAATTTTAAGGAGTGAGTCCTTATTTATATATATAGTGGTGATAAGTAACGAACTTCCATCGAGAAAAATAAAAATAATCAAATTCATCTTTGAAAAAATCGTGGTTCTTCTATAATTTTCGCATTATTATTGACCCGTGATGGTCCAACCGGTCATCCCACTTATTACAACAATCTTGGATCATAAACTTATATTTTACGGCCACATGTGTTTCACTTGCACATTCTTTATAAAGATAAATCAAATAATAAAAAAAGCTCGCATTTTTCGAGTCATCTCTTTTATAATTGTTACACAATTTAATATGATATTCACATTAGCATCATCAAATAATAAAAGACGTTTATACCAAATATGTATGACAATTTACTAAGAATCGTAAGATATGTGACATTAAATATTATGGTTCTTTAAATCTTGTTATTGATATAAATTTACCTACAAATGTTCGGTGTTTTTAACTGGTAACTTAATGACGTCATATATTTTTACCTGTCAACTAATCATTTTGAAGATTGCCCAAAATTATTTAAGATGTCATATATGGAATGTAAGTTGCTTTATTGTACTTAAATTTTGTTATTGAATTTTTCGTATGTGTGCAACTTACTTAATGCATACTCATCTGCTTTGCATATAAAACACTTGATTAATTGATTAATCGTCTTAATATAGATTTTGTTATATTATTTGATAATGTTATATGGTAACGTGAGTATCAATTTGCATGTGAAAGACATAAAAAGTCTTATTGGAGAAATGTGAGCTCCTCCTCATATTATTTGGCTTTCATATATAATGTGCAATTGAAGCACATGTGATTATAAGTTATAAATTTATGAGCCAAGATTATTTTAGTAAGTGGTATGACCGGTTAAACCATTCCGGATAAATAATTATGCGAAAGTTATAGAACCATGAAGTTTTTTAAAGATAATTTTGATTATTGTTCTCAATGAAAGTTCATTATTTATCACCACTACATATACATAAGGATTCATTCCTTAAAATTTTGTTTTGGAAAAAATGAAAAGAACATGTATGTATGCCTATACATGTCTCATATGGATCATTTTAAATTTTAAAATCGATGCATCGTCAAAATGATCATCAAATACGCAACTTCAAGTTGGCGTGATTAGTAGCTCGATGTGAGCGTGATTTTCAAATATGATTATTGAGAATTGTGGTGAATACTTACAAGTTTGGGCGATTATTGGAATAAGTGATGAACTTCATATAGCCCATGTTCATACGCGAATTGCTTTTGTTGAAACGTTTGTAAGACATTTTCAGTTGATTGCAAAGCCAATAATTATGAGAACGAAGTTTTGGTTTATGGGAAATTTATAACATATGAATTCGCATCTTGCCAACAATTAATACGAAATTCTCCTATTTATAATGGTTATTTGTCACTAACCATATAGTTCCCATAAGAGATATTGAAATGTGCGATACTTATCATAGTTAGTTCACCACAACGCACAAAATGGGATGCTGAGAATGATAATTCATTCAGGGGGAGAATGAGCAGCGAGAAATTTAGAATGAATTATGATAATGAAAAGTTCATCCTCACAAGTAATGAATATGAACATCAAGTTCATGGGACAATTTATATTTCAAATCTAGTAATTGTCAGACAAGGTTAGTGACCTAAATAAAGTGACTAGATCACATACGCTGCTAGCGCTCCAATAAAACGGGTGTCCCAACAATATTACTAATGATTGATAGTAAGTCGATGGCACGTCTGCAACGTGATAGACTATTTGATTCTAAATAAAAATCCTCGATTGAAGAGATAATATAGAGCAAGAAAATTAATATGGTCGAATCGAGGTAATAAAGACCCCATGATAGTCTCCTAAAGAGACACTAGACATAAAGGTAATTGAGAAAACCCCGGGTACATGAAATACTATCAGATCTCAATAAATGATGGAATGCAATGTCTAGTAAAATTTAGAATCGTAAAGAAATAAATCTACGTCGATAGAGATTTATTTATAATGTGAATGATAATGATAAAATATAATATAGCGCTAAAGTGAATGTGAGGATCATGGATAGATGAATATCCAAAATATTAATGACACAAGAATATAATGAATAATTAAAGTCTCTTATGATGAGAAATATGGTTGAAGCTTACAATCCATTTATAAAACTCATTGGATATGCATTAGTCTTTATGAGAAAACGAAATTTAATATGCATAAGTTGCAAATGATGACACACATATATTTCTCAAAGACTTGAAAATGATCATGTAGATACATGTTCACATGTGGTGGATCCAATAAATATTGCATAAGTCTGACAATGTGATAATAAGTGATATGCGTCTAAAAGATATATATGAATAGAGCTCAAGTGATATTGATATTTCATTATTGCATATAATATGCATGGAGCATGCTAGAGATAATTAATGCTTGAGGCATATAAGAAACGTTCTCGAGAACAATATTGACTGTATTGAACTAATCATGATTTGAGCATATATGTTATAATCGCCTTAGTGTGTAGTATTGTGTCAAATAAAAAGTTATGGTTATAAAGGCGACTAAGTGCATAGAAATTGAATTTGAAACAAAAGACAAAGTTTGTCTTAGTTCCAGAATTGAACATCATGAAAACTAAAGATAAAGTTGTATCTTTATGTGGATAAACAACACTCATATTTATGAAGTCACATGTTGTTAGAAAGACTATCTTGATTTATAGAGTTGATGATCACAATATCGATTGAGATATGTCATTTGAAAATGAACAATTTAATTTTTGCTAAGGGTCATACTTGTTGGAAATGAATAACTTGCAAAGTTTGATGATAAACTTGAACGGAATGTATGACGTATTATTATGCAAAGAATATGAGTAAATAGTGTTCATACATAAGATTTTATTAATACATCTTAATGTGTATTTTAATGACTCAGTGAGCTTAAGTAATGTGATCATCAGGGGAGAATATATGTGTTGTACTCTTTTTTCCTTGACCATGGTTTTGTCCCCACAGGGTTTTCCGGCAAGGTTTTTTTAACGAGGCAACATCCCTAAGCGTATAAAGGATTTAATGTACTATTTTCCTTCACTAGATTTTTGTCCAACTGGGTTTTATCTAGTAAGGTTTTTAACAAGAGATATGAGTTTATACTCTAACCCATCAAATACAAGTTTAGTTGATTTTGCAGATGCAGGATATATGTCTGACCCTTAAAATGGTCGGTCGCAAACTGGATATGTTCTTACAAGTGGAGGTATAGCGATTTCATGGTGTTCGGTAAAGCAAACAATTGCAGCAACTTCATTCAATCGAGCAAAAATTGTAGCAATCCATAAGGCAAGTCGAGAATGTGTTTGGTTAAGAAATGTAACACAACACATACGCAGGCCATGTAGTATTTCTTCAGAGAAAGAGGCACCAACAATTTTCTATGAAGATAACGCAACATGCATTGCTCAACTCAAAGGAGGTTACATGAAAGGTGATGCCGAAGTTCGTTTCACTCGTGACTTACAAAAGAGCGGTCATATTCTAGTTCAACAAGTTTGTCCAAGTTACAATTTGGCGGATCTATTTACCAAGGCACTTCCTACTTAACGTTCAAGAAGCTTATTCACAATATTGAAATGCGGCGAGTTAAAGATCTTAAGTGATGTAGTAATCAGAGGGAGATAATACGCGTTGCACTCTTTTCCTTAGTCATGGTTTTGTCCCACTGGGTTTTTCTGACAAGGTTTTTAACGAGGCAACATTCTCAAAACGTATTATCTATAGAGACATCCAAGAAGAAGTGTTATGAATAATATGTGGATGTCTAAAATAAGGCCCATGACCCAAATAGTAATTAGAGTTTACCCTAGTATTTGTCTTATAAATACTCCTTGTATTTACCTTCTAGAATATATCAATTAAACAATACATTTATTCTTTATCTTTATTCACAACAAAACCAATTTACTTCATTATACTTGCCTGAGAAAAGCACATAATTTAACGTTTACATTTTGATCCAATTTGGGCCGGACTGAAATTTTGGGCTTTTTGATGGACTATCTTCATGATAAGCAAATAAGCTGTTTTTCATTTGATTATTCTTGTACCCACATCACATATTTAGTTCTTTACTTAACAGTTTGACACTTGAGAACTTTTTTTTGGGTTTATTCACTTCACTTGGATATTTCGTACTAAGTTGCAGGTATTTTATGAGCTTCGAGGATATAAATCTATCTGATGATTAATTATTAGAACGAAGATATTCTGAATTACTAGTTTGGAAAGATTTGTCGCACTCGTTCTCGGTAAAGGTTACCTTAACTTCTTATCTAGGGCTTATTTAAGGTTGTCCAACTTATTCTTTACCACTTCAACATATTTTATCATTTCACCAAAATGAGTTAGTATTTTATACCTCTATATATCTTGAAGATAACAAAATATTTTTTATTTCAAATCCTTTTGTTGGGCATGTATTGTTGGAAATTTGTAATTTTCTTAGATCAAGAACTAGGAAGTTGACGGAGTGGGAGCAATTTTTTTTTTTAACAAAAGTCGTTATACACACAAAAATAAAAGATAAAAATATAAGATTTTTATATTATTTTTACCATTAAGAAGTAATTTGAAAGTTTTTACAATGTTTTTTTAGTGGAGGGCAATTCAATTTCACAATGGGTGCACTTTAATAAAATGATCCTAAATTTTTTTATTTTACACTAGAATTTGATATTTTTTTGCGAGCCATGGGAGGCCCCCCACCATTTGTAAATGGTTCCGCCCCTGCTCGGGAGTCGGGATATAATGGGCTTCATATGAACATACATTTTTTTTTCGTAGTGCAAAAATTCGTGAAAAATTCGTAAAAGTTTTTTGATTATTAGGAATACTCCGTACTAATTGTATGTACTAGTATACATTTCAGTTTATTAAATACCATAGCTAGTTTGTCACGAAATCAAAGAAACAATTAACTAAATTTGTGTTACTTTTACTACAAAATTTGTGACATTTGTTTATAAAATAAATGTAAAAAAGTTATATTATAAATAATAAAATTATATTTTAATCAATTCTACTAAAAAGAGTTACTAAAAGAATGTTCGACGATATGTTATGAATATATCTATTAAATGGCTATTATTTGTCCTATTGGCTTATTTTGTTGCCATGTTTGAATGAAAATTTTCATTTACGTATATTGTTTGATATACTGCGATGGACGTCGGAATGCAATGAAATAAATGAAGTATGACAGTATTTGATTACATATCGCAATGGAATGAAGTAGGGCTGTAGGGGTGGCTATGTAGTGAAATTATGGGCTAGAGGTATTCAGTGTTGTTTGGTTTATCACCAAATAAACCGAAAAGCATACCAAACCGAAATAGAATAAAACCATATAAAATTGTTAGTTGATGTATGGTTTGGTTTGAAATCGAACTGAAGTATTTAATTGATGTTTGATTTAGTTATGATTTGACCAAAATAAAACTAAAACAAACCGAAAAAATCAAATAACTCTATACACATGATTTTTTTTAACTATTTATACATATATTCTAGCTTATTATATTAAGTAGTTATCTTTCAAATTAATCACTTATCGGATTAAACATTGATGTATATCTCAAGCAACTGAGCAAAAGTTTTCCTACTTGATGCATATATATTTTTTTTGAACGGCGAGTTAGTAGTTAGTGATTCGAGCTTACAGTGACATCCAATTAGGCAGTATGCAAGTCTCGAACCTTCTCCTTAGGGGATAAACCCCACTCCTGCTTCTTAATTCGTGCCCCTGAAGGTTCTTGGTGAGATTCGAACTCGAGACCTCTCCAAGATTACCTCCCCAAGGATGCACGGAGATGGATTATTCAAGTTTGAAGTTGCACTTGTGTTTGGATGCACGGAGATGGATTATTCAAGTTAACGAGAACCTTAAAAACTTCTTTCAAAGAAAAAATTACTTTATTTCGCTTTCATTTGCTTTTGTTAAGTTTTAAACCTTTTATGTTTCCTTAAAAAAATGTGTCGATTTATTTGAGCACTTTTAAGAGCTTATAATTTGTTGGTTTTTATTTGTGACTTCTAGATTATATTTTGGAGTTTACTTGAATTTGGTTTCTTGGTTTAAGCCGAAACCAAACCGAATTCTAATTTGGTTTTATCAGAACTATAAGTGGTTTGGTTTAATTTTGATTTTGACATTAAAAATTTCCAAACCGATTAACTCGAACCTAACAATCCACAAATCTAAAAACCGAACCAATGAACACCCTTATTGGGCTACATTCGTAGTGGAATGAACTAATTTATAAACTATTTCATTACGGACACTTAAAACAAACAAAATAATTTCATTCCATTGTATTAACTTATTCCATTATAACTTCTATTCAGGCATACTTATAATTATTTTTATCGACTCCTACTTAAAAAAAAGTAAGTAATAGAGGGATCACTAAAAGTCTATTCTTATTAAATATTTAGTATGTAAAACAGTAAAAACTTTAATAACTAATTTAATTAGTAGGTAAACGATTTGAGTTGTTTTTTCTTATTTTTATATTCAATGTGTTTTAGTAAAGACCGATGGTTCAGTTTAAATTTTTTCAAAAAAACCGAAAACTTTCGGTTCGGTTTCGGTTTTCATCCAAAAATCAAACCGTAAAAACCGAAGCGAACTGGACTAACTTATTATATTAAAAAATACATAATATTATATAAATAAATAGGTAACAAACCCAAATTTCAAATGAACATTTATTTCGTGAGTAAAATAAGAGTAATATATTTATCTTAAGCTTAGATTGACAAAATAATAAAGAAAAATAACTAATTTTTTACGTAAAACAAGTTTGCTAATCTAAATTGATCGTTAATTATAAACGGTTTTTTAAATCGGAAAAATCGAAAAACCGAACCAAAACCGTTTAAAAACCAAAGAAACCGAACCACCTAGGGGTGTCCATGGGTCCAGAACCGGACCGAACCGAAACCGAACCACAAGAACCGAGAACCATAAATTAAGGAAAATGTGGAACCGAGAACCGTCCCTAATTCTTCAGTTCGGTTCTGGGACAGTTCTGGTTCCGGGATGGGAATTTTCGGAAATTCTCGAGGAGAACCATTGTGTTTAAAATGTCCATTTTTTTTCAATCATTTATAAAGGACATATTATAACAATACAAACACACACAAAGAGGTTTCAATAATGAAAACCGTACCCATGATTCCAATAGTTTAAAATAACATAAACAAAAACACAAAATATAACAAAAATTAAGTGTATAATTGTTAAAAGTATATCTAGACACACATTTGTAATCCAAATCTCATATAAAAACTTAACGCTCCATCACTTGTTTGCTTTTATAAATTCGTACTTCTTTTTTCATCCATTTAACAATCTCGTCATCATTCAGGATTTCTTCAATTTCATTCACATTTATTTTCATCTCTCCCTTATTATTCAATCTTTGGTGCAAAACAACACCCATATTTCCAAAAGAATGGTTCTTTCGGGAAAGAACCGGAACCCGTCGGTTCTTTCCCGAACTGTCTCGAGAACCGAAAATTTCGAATTTTAGGAACCAAGAACCGAGCCATGGTTCTACTATACGGTTCGGTTCCGGGATGGTTCCGGTACGGTTCCTCGGTTCTTATGGTTCCTCGGTTTTTTTGGACACCCCTAGACTACCTAAAAACCGAACGATTTTAATTTTTAGTTTTACAAAAACGGAAAATTTCAGTTCGATTTCGGTTTTAATAAAAAATTGACCTAAACTGAATCGTGCACAATCCTTTTTTATTTTGTAGTGTTTCCTGCATTTTGCCCAAAGGTCTCCCACAATCCAATGTGAAACGTCGAATTGTGATCATTCTATAAAATTTTCTAGCAAATGTATGTTTTCCTGCATCTTGCTTGTCAAGAATATTCTTCTACAACTACTCGTATTTGTAGTTTTGTTGTTTTAAGAGAAAAAGAAGTTTGAAGAAAAGAATTCTTTAGACAATTAAGAGCGGTTGGCATTAGATTCTAGTGCCAAAATCGTCACGTAAGATTCTGATGTTTGACATCACATTTTAAAGGTAACCGTTGATACCAGAAATGCTGGTGCCAACAATAATAATAATAATTATTATTATTATTTAAACACAAAAATAAATTAAATAAAAACTTCATTAAAATAAAAAAAACATTACATAAAAAAATGTTACAATATAAAAATATTATAATCACGGCTCAAATGCTCCACAAGATTGGCCCGAAGCTCGTTGTGCACTCTTCGGTCTCGAATTTCTTTTGTTTTCTTCTCATGTATTTCACATCTTTCGACCCAACTTCGAACAATATTCGGTTGATGATCGACATAAACATCTCTAGGATTCAATGCGATGCTTCGTATTCTAATACCATGTTTTGTAACATGATACAACAATACATGATTCGTTTCAAGTGGTTAATTTCATAAGCACGAGCGGGTTGTCGTATAATTCCCCAACGACCTTGTAAGACACCGAAAGCGCGTTCGATATTTTTTGTAGCACATTCTTGAACTCTTTTAAACCGCAATGTTTTTTCATCCTTTGAAATCGAAAATGTTTTCACAAAAGTAAACCACTCAGGATAAATATCGTCAGCTAAATAATAAATTTTTTTTGTATGGTTTTTCGTTTACCTCAAACGAAGAATCTGGAACACTATCGGCTAACTCATCATCAAATAAAGGTGAACCATATAAGACATTTAGATCATTGTTTGCCCTAGGAACACCAAAGTATGCATGCCAGAATGTCAACTGTTGATCCGCCACTGTTTCTAACATAAAAGTTGGATATTTATGATCCCGTCTTTTTAATTGAGCATGTAAAACCGTGGGATAATTTCTCCAATTCCAGTTCATGCAATCAACACTCCCGAGCATTCCCAGGAGTCCATGTTTCTCATTGTGCAATGCATATGTTTTTTCTATATCCGCGGGAGTAGGTTTTCTTAAATACGTTCCAGCATACAAGTCATATATGTATTTAGTAAAATTAGCAGGGTACCCGCGAAATGCGACGGCAAGTACCCAATTAATAATTTTATAACGAGCAAATATTTTTCGTTAATACGTTTATTTCTAACATATTCAATTGAAATCTTCACAACCAATTTTCTTTCCAAACTTGATGGTACTTAAAAATTATCCGTTTGTATTAGATATAGACCGATCAACTTGGTGGGATTAATTTCGTCCTCGTCATCAAGATTAATGACTTTTCCTACTTTTAGTGCATCAAGTTTTCAATCCTTTTACGTTTCTTCTGAATCTGAGATATAATAAAACAAATAAACAGTAGTAATTTGCAATGTTGTTATTTTCCGCAGGTATCTTAAAGAAATATAAAGATTGGAAAAAGTATTTTACATGAACAACTCAGTTATTTTGAGCCAGAATTGAAGAGGAACCGAGAGAGGTGCATGGGCTGGGAAAGGCGCAGGTGCTGCTGGAATGTTACTTGAAAGAGGACCAAGAGACAAAGATGCCAAGAACATTGTTAACAACTTGGTTGTCCATAATATAATAATATTGGAGGTCGTCAGGCTAATGTGTGAGGAGTGTTGATTGTGGAGTGGGTTGTAGTGACCATATATACTGTGAAAAAACATATACATTTACTTCGAGTCAAAGTATTTACTGTAGTTTTAAATGATGAAAAAACGTTTTGTTAAATATGGAATGTTATTGACTCACATTTATGGACTGTTATTAACTCACACAGGAAAAAACGTATGTGTATTGTCAATATGATTTGTATGTGGTAACATTTAGTAGTGTGTTATATGTTTCCAAATAAAGAAATGTTTGGAGCTTAATATTTTAATACTTTTAAGTTTAGAAAGGTTGTAAATGTTTTATAAAGTAGTTGAGATTAAACAAACATTCTCTAGCAGTGAGTTCGACAATTTGAAAATACTCGTCAAATGCATTGGGTATGACCCATACGCCAATTGACGAAATGCAGAAGTGATCTTTAGAACGGGGTGAATACTTTCTTGACCGGTAGCATCCATCCCGGGGCGAAAATAAGAAAAATATTCGGGTAGAGGGTCGACATTATGATTTAAAATAGCATTGACAATTTTTCTAAAAAGCCTTGAACTCATACGATACCTTTGCCGGAGTTTCTCTGCCGTATATTTTGAAGGAATTTCGGCATCGCCAAAGTAGTCATCTAGCAATCTTTGACTCGCGTCTTCCCGTTGACGAGGTATATATGTCCTCCTATGCCCCGACCCCGATCCATCGGCTCCTTGATTACACATAGCTACAAATGTCTCATACTCCGTTAAGCCTCGTGTATAACGTTCATGAGCGTTACCAAAATATTTTTTGTATTCGTCGACGGTGTTTTGATAAGGATTCATGTGATGAAACTTAAAAGTAGTAGAGAAATATGAGATATAAAATGTAAAGATTTGAGGTATAATTTATAGGGTGATTTGGGGGTTTATTTTGGAAAAAAGTTGAAAAAAGTTAACCCAACGGCTATTTTTTGAAATCCAACGGCTAGTTTTGATTTTTTTTAAAAAAAATTGCAATTTAACCCCCCAACGGCTATATTATTTGAATTTTCAAAAAAAAGGGATGGTTTTTGACGCCGGCTGGTAGGGTTGGCACAAGGCCTTTTGGTGCGAGAAGCGAAGTGGCGCGCAAGGAAGGGGTGACGCCAAAAGGCTACCAGCCCACTTCTCAGCTCACACTCCCCGGTCTCTTAGCAAAGGTACTTACACTCATGATATTTTTTGAAAAATGTTTTTATTGCAAAATTATATATTTTCATTTGAGCAGAGTTATTTTAGATATTATATTTATCTTGGATACCAAAGGATTTATCACACCATCAATCTCCATCATATGTAATGGATAAGATTAAAAATATTTTATTATTTCATCTATTTTCATAATTTAAATATTTTCTAAACCGTTAAGTGTTAAAAATATACAATCACGACTTGCATTTAATGATATACTTTTGAAGGAAAAAATTCTTTTTTAAAATTTACCTTAAATATGATATATATGATAAAGTGTTTCATCATATATATATGATAAAGTGTTTCATCATATATATGATAAAGTGTTTTAAAATATATGATATTAGTGCTATATTACAAATTATTTGCGTTAAATATCATATATGGTCTGGTTGGGAGGAGGTCGGGGTTGGGTTTTGGTCACCACTACGGTGGTCTCGTTGTGGGGTGCCCGGGTTTAGAAAAGGAGTTGTTTGTAATTTGTTTGTATGTTTTTCGTTATCTAATAATAAAACGCGGTTAGTGCTTGCGAGTGACGACTATGGTGAGCTTAAACTAATAAGAACGTAGCTGGTGTGTGTGATAACATGGTGATAGGTTGGCAGCAGCAGCGAGTTATCAACAATATTATCGCCAGATTGCGAGTGCTTCTGGTCTGAGGCTCTGAGCTAGATAGCACCAATTTTTATTGACAATTTCACATCATAACCACGGTCAACTTTTGATCAATAGTTTTGGTGACGAAATGTCTTCCCAAAACCCTGACGTGAAAAATCATAGAGAAATCACTAATAGCATTATTGAAGAAGTGGTAAAATTTAAAGTTATGACTTATGACCAAAAAAAATTTGGCCAAAATTTGATCACTGACTGAAACCACGTTTCTCGGTCGTTAATTAGCGCGGGTTTTGCCGAGACAACTGTGTCATTGCCAAAACCCTCGTCACCCGTTCCGGTTGTCAAAACCGTCGTCGCTCGTTTCGGTTTTTCTACTAGCTAGTGAAGGAAAAAATCAACATAAACTTTAGCATTTCTTGAGGTAACCACTAAAACTAACTTAGCAAGAGACTAATGAAACTTTTTTTCAATTAAGAAAAGTAGAAAAACGAAAAAAAGAACACAAGTTTATTATTTATATATTCTACAAACACACAAATTTATATAAGGGGTTTCTCGTTGATCATCCTCTGATTTTCATGATAGATACATGGCTGTATATCATTTTATCCTCACAAGTCACACCATACATGATAAAAGCAAATGGTAAAAACACTACTATTGATATAGTATGTTATTGGAAACACTATTGGCTAACTTGTTGGCTCAACCAAGTCGTTAATATGTTCTAGTTTAAACCTTTCTTGAACACAAGAGATATAAGTGGTAGCTTTAGCATCAACTGCATCATCGACCACGACGCCGTAAGGATTGTCAAACATACCGTAAGTATTCGTCGTTTTTGGAACAACGTAAGAGAATCTGTGCATGTGCTTAGGTTGAGTGTTCACCTTCTCTTGATTCATGATCAGTGATGAAGGGGGAGGAGTAGTCTTTTGGTTTGTGATTGTAGGCTTTATATGACTCGAGACGTTGTGACTTGATTTCGTCGATTTCGTGGTGGTGTTGTATGGTTGCATGGTAGTAGAAGGCTTGGCGGCTCTAATGAAAGACATGACCAACTTTCCTTTCAAGAACCCTTTTCGCATCTTTGTGTTGGACTCCATTGGTGCACTGGACTATTGGTAAGTTATATTTAGGTTAGGGAATTTGAAGTGTTGTAGGTTGGAACCATATGCATGGAGTTGGTCTATTTATAGTCCATTCATAATAAGATAGGCATGAACCCAAAATAATTAAAATTTGTGGGTCCTTTTCCTTTAGAGACGAATCATTTTTATCATAGTTTAGTCCTTCTCATGCACATTTTCAAAAGAAGCATTTCAGATCTTTTTGAAAACCATAAGAAACAACAAATAAAGTGATTAGATCTTTTAATGAAATTATATTGTAAGGAAAACGAATCTACATGCATGTTAATTACATGTGATTAATGTTATTCACTTATTTGTGTTTAAATCATATCAAAATTTAACAGATTAGACAAGGAATTGATTATAACATACGGATGCTTATGAGCTCTATTTGTGTTTAAATCATCGCCAAGTTCATAATATATATGTTAAATGATGTTTAAAAAGTTTATACATTTCAAAATGGATCAGAAGATGTTGAAATTGTTTTTTTATAAGTCTTGTAATCCTACCCGATTAGCAACCTGTATTTTCAACCGGTTGATCCGGTTTTAGTCGAAAAAACGGATCATATTAAGACGGGTTTTACATTTTTGAAACCCGACTATACCTATCGGATTCGAGGTGACCTGGGTTAACCCGGTTCTCGAGATCTGGTCGGGTTTCGATTTCGGGTTTTAAAAAAAATATATATTATATAAATTTTATGTATTTACAACAAAATTTTATTTTATATATTATATTAGATGGTAAACAACTTAATTTTTTTACTGTTTTTATATATAATTTTTATTAATTATTAAAAATATAATTTTTTTTTCTTTTTTTTTTTAAACAAGTTAATCCGAGTTGATCCGAATTGATTCGAGTTAACTCGAACCTGATAACTCGATCGAGTCGATTTAATAACCGGTTTCAGAACGTTGGTGTTAACCAGTTTGCTAAGTACTCCGTATATGATAAAAGAGATTATATTCTCTCAAGTTATTCTTAAAGATGTTTGAATGATAACTTTCACAAAACAGAAGAAGGTCGATGATTCCTTCTTTTAAATAATGCTAATACTTTGAATTAATGGATTCATTGGTTCACGTTTTAAATTAAGTAACCAATATTGAGCTTAAACATGCACCACTATATTGTGATAGCGATGAGCATTATTGTAGCAATTGTAACGATTACACTTGTGTACTCCTACTCCCACAAACTCTCGTATCTTCTTATAATATTGACTCAAGCTAGCAGATGCTTCATAGGTGTAATTAAAAACAAACATTCCAATCAAATGTACTTAAATATCTATTTAAGTACAACTTCAACTTTAACTTCTATGCAAAATAATAAAATAATATGCTTACTAGCTAATTGTCATCACTCATCACCCCTCACCAATGCTAATTAAATCCATAAATGATAGTCGTAAATATGTGTCAAGGTATATGTTACCAGGGTCTCGCCGAATATATATTAAGACCTCTAGACGACTCGGCAAATACCCATAACGAGATCTTGAAAAATTGGTGTTATGAAAAAGAGTCATTGTCTTGCAAGATTAATTCAAATGATCTATTTTAATGTTTAACATATAACTTACTTAAGATATGACCTTTTTCTAGCTATTTTTTCGTGAAAAACATGTATATCTTAAAACGCAACTCGTGAATCGATAGTCGGGGTGATTGATACTCTTGTAGCTTGTAATCAGTTTAGGCGAGATTACTCAATGACCATTCGAATTAGCATTTTCAGCAACTTTTTGATATTTTCGACAAGTTTTAGGTATTTCCCACGAGTTCTGGATATCTCGACAAGACTTAAAAAAACAACTTGTAATAAATATAAACAACTACTGTAAGTGTTTAGAGCAAGTTTACGATGAATTTTGAGTATTATCAATAAGATTTTACATGATTTCATCAAGTTTGAGCGACCATAGTTGACCGACCGTAGCATCTAGACGATAATTATTTTTTTTCTAACATTGTTAAAACGTCACATACGTTTTAGGGTAAAAGGTATAAAATACCATCTTACTTATTGATTTGTGACGACTTTAAACACTTACTATTTTATCTCGTCACTTTACCAGTGTACTTGTTTGTTTTGTAATAATATTACCATTATGAACGGTTACTTTTACATGTCATTAAATTCATTTTAAAAAAAAAATAAAAAATCAGTTATTATATCCATAGTGGAGTTAGGAGTTGTCTTCACTAGTCATCATCTTCCTTTTTAAGTTACAAGTCCTCTTTTCACTGAGTCCTAACATTATAGGTCCACGTTTTCTTATGATTGTTACAAGTGTTGTAATGATCTAAATAGAGAGAGGGATAGATGAAGAACTTGATATGAACTAGAGAGAGAAAGGAGAGGAAAGGAGATGTAGAGAGAGAAAGAGATGTTTGATAAATGAAATGTGTGATGAACGAATGACCAACCCCTCCTAACATGCTAGGAGGGGGTATATATAGCCCACCCTACATGTGGGCTATATGGGCTATACTGTTTACATACTGGATCACGAGCCTAATACTTGAATATATCATTGGAGTGACTGATCCTTTCTAAATACGTAAAAACGTATTTCCAACAATCTCCCCCTAAGGGAGGTTACTCCAAGTTACAATGTCCTAAATAGTCTATAGCTCGTGATCTATGCTAACAATGATGTGACCGAGATTTTTTTTTGGAAAAACGTATTTCCAACAATCTCCCCCTAAGGGAGGTCACACCATTTTACAAAATCTTAAACGTAGCATACTATGCTTGAGTCTTCGATCTTGTTCTTGTGGATATGCTTGATGTGATCTTTGACTTTCGTCTTGAGCATGTTTCCTTGCCTTGACCTTGTGCATTCATCACTTGTAAAATTTGCCTCTTCGTGACTTCATGTTCCACATACTTATACATTTAGAAATTCTTGAAAGCTTCAGAATTTGATACAGCAGAAGACTTGACTTTTAGACTTTCTTGAATTTGTTGAAGTATTAAGTGCATACATGTCACACCCCACCATGGCGGAATATGGGGCGCGACGTATGGATATCATCACAACAACAGCGTGTCTATAGAGAGAACTAAATGAAATTGAAATATCATAGATGGCGACACAAATGTCGTGACAATATCTCAACAATGCAGGCGTCTAAGTAAGTAGGTAACAGGCCTACCTCTTACCAAAGACATACAAATAAACAAACATCAAACATATAGGTACCACAACGTTCACTTAATCAAAACACAAAATAAAATCTAAGAGGAAAGGGATTCCTCCGAATGCAATCCTAGCAGCCTCTATACTCTAGCCACTTCTAACATCATCTTGCACAACTACCTCACCTGAAAATGACACTAAAATCTGTCAACATAAAGTTGGTGAGAACATAGGTTTAAGTTATCTAGAACATCATAAGAAACCTTGACATCCGCTGTAAATAAGTTGAAGAAAAACAATTTATAGTAATGGACCATAATGTGATAATCATGCTACATGCATCCACAACAAAACTCAATCCAAGTACCAATCACATCTACAATTCACAAAGCACATTATAACAATCAAGAAGTATCCCGTCACACGCACAAGAACACACACCACACTATCCGGATCTTTCCCACACCACCTGTGGAAGATGAACTATATCCCCGTCGAGATATCTTGCCTCCGAAGAGACGATGCACAAGTACTCAGGACGGATCGTGCCCCACGCTCCACACACATCACAACTGGTCCCATAGACGCCCATACATCTATGTACCAAAGCCAATCACAATCCAAACAAGATTCACATAGCAGAACACGTACCAAAGCACATATGAGAACACATAAGCACGCAAGTCACACAATAACACATTTATGTCCACACATTTTATAACATAGTACTAAATCATGTTAAAGAACATTACAAGTGTCATCTCCATCCCATACTGGAAAAAAAACATTTAAAAACGTAGTAAAATGGGACTATGAACTCACCTGATTGCTTCTCCAAAGTCCTTGCTCTAGCCCCAAGCTAATAATCCAAAAACACATAAATCAATACATGAACCAACCTCTAAAATGGTTCATCAACCTATGATGGACATCTAACCTCCTCTCATATAAATACCCCATTTATAACTCTAAACACCCCATTACCCTTCCCTAACAAGTCCTTAACTTGGTTAAGTTTAATAGCTATCCCGTTCACAATTTTACACAAAACAGTCCCAGTTTTAGGTCTCAAAACTTTAAGTCAAACGCCCACTTAAACATACCCATGGTTTCTGTAAAAGGAATATTCATACCTTTACATATGTTGGCTAACACCTCCCACTTGCCCTAACCTTAAAGCTACTGTTAAGGCCCTGATATATATATATATATACTTTTGTCATTCCAGTTTTCCTGATTTTAAACGTATGAAAAGTTCATTACCATTAAGGGGTCCTATACTAAACCACAACCTTAGCCCAAGTGCAGATACTTACTACAATATATAAACCATCTCTCATGTTCGTGAGAAGATCCCAATGCAATCCTAAGTACCCCAAACAACCCAAAACTTAAAAAGAAAACAGGCTGAATTTAAAACTGTTTTGACCTCCGACTGTTGTAACCTATTTTTGACCCACTTCCCGACCTCCAATTTAGTTCTCGTTTCTTGCATTGAAAAGTCACTTCAAATATCTTTACAGGGCTAGTTTGATCGCATCTTGAATGTTCCTAGAACTCGATATATGATCAAAACAATAGACTCAAAATTCTGCCCAGTTTTTAAAAACGGGTTTAATCAAATTAACCTAATTAATTAACCCTAACCCCACTAATTACAAGCCCTAATTCATGTAATAATTATATTATGATTATTACAACATTAATTTACTGTTTTTATATTAAACCCTAACCTAAATCCATCATAAGATTATTAAAGAAAATATAAAAACAATTTAATTAAAAAGGGATTTGAAGATTTACCTTGGATTTATGAAAACCCCCAAATTTTATGAAGAACCCTAATTTTTTTATAAGACTCATGATAGGTGTGAAAACACCCATCTTTTCTACCACTTAATTACATTAAAACGGGACCTAAACGTATATTTTATGTCATAAATGGCGGAATTATGCGTGGTTTGTGTTTTATTGTGTTTCAGGGTCAAAATGTGAAAAAGGGAAGAAAACACGGTCTTTCACGGGCGTTTATTGAAGAAAAAGACAAAAGACGAAGTCAAAAGATCAAGAATGCAAAAAGAACGGAAGTCCAAGGCTTATTCTGAAGATTTATCGAAGAAAATGTCCAAAGACGAAAGTTTAATGAAGCCGAAGAACTCAAGTCTAAATTATTGAGGGATTATAAGACGAGTTCAAATTAATCCCGAGACAAAGTCGAAAAAGTCGAAGAACTTAAAAGACGTAAAGACGTGAAGAAAGAAAGAAAGAAAAGAGGAAGCCTCCCACCACCCTCCTTTCCTATAAATACCCTTCATATCACCACATGAAGGGAGTTAGTCAATTTTTAGATTAGTTTAGTTTTAGGAGTAGGATTAGTTTTAGAGAGAGAAAGTGACAGTTTCTCTCTCTAGAATTTTAATCTTTCATCTTTCTTGTTTTTAATCAAATCCTTTTAAGTTTAATCTTGTCTTAATCTTCATGTTATTAATCTTTCTTGTTAATCTTCATCTTGTTTCTCTCATCTTTCTCATCAAGTTCTTATTTAAAGTTTTGATCTTTAAAGTTCATTTATTTTATGTTTTGGTTTTAAAGCTTGTTGATTTTAAGTTTGATAAGTTGATGTTCGAGCTTATTTAGTCATTTTTCATTGTTGATTCGTATTAGTTTTGGTTCTAGCTTAATCAAATAAGCTTAAAACCTTTCCTTTATTTTCGGATCAAGTGACCAAATCGGAAAGGGTTTAATCCCTTTTCCGATCCATCATTCCGACCGGCACACCCTTTTTCCGATTGCCAATCGGAAAAGGGTTTTAGAAGATTCCGATCTGGGGGATTTCTTGATATTCCGATTGGTGTCCTCCTCCTTATATTCCGATTGGGGTCATTTGATTATTCCGATTTGGCTATCTTTCGCAGTATTCCGACGGGATGGTTTCCATATTCCGATCGAGCTATCGGAAAGTATTCCGATCATCCCATTTGATTATTCTGATCGGGTACATTCCGATCGGATTCCAATTGGATTCCGATCGGGTGTATTCCGATGGGTTGATTTTGGTTTGTTTTACGCTTTTGCTTTAGTTTAAATGTCAATTTTCTCGTTTTATTCTTAGTATATTTTAATTTCGTCCCGCATTTTTATTTTATTGTCAATTTAATTTTCGTCAAGCTTTAATTTTACGTCGTTTAGATTTCTCGTCATTTATTTTTAACGCTTTAAATATTACACCGTTTTATGTTTCATTTAGTTTTAGTTTTAATTTCTCGTCATTAATTATTAAGTCTTGCACATTTATTTTCCAAAACCAAAAATATTGTTTCACCAAGAACAACTAATCTCACACATTTAACCGGAAATCAATTCGAAGAGATCGGTTCAACGAACTTTTAGTTAGCAAAAAACTCCAATTTCAAATGGCGCCGCTGCCGGCTCTTTTCGTGAGGATCGAAAGTTTTTTGTGAGAGAAGCGTTGGCTTTTGGGATCCGTTCACTCGTGAACGTTATTTTTCGTATCAAAAATTTTCAAAAAATCCAAAAACATTTGAAAAATCTTAAAAAGCATTTCTTTTTAAAAGTTTTGCAACAAAAATATTCTTCTTGCTCATCTATCTTTCTTTATGGATTCTTATGTCCATTGCGTCGGTTGTGGGAGACGATTGTACGGGAACGACTCTTGTCAATGGTGTACATGTGAGCGGTGCGGAAACGATATCAAAGATACACAATTAATACCAGGATTTTGTCCTTTGTGCCACTCACTTAATTCGTCATTTTTGAACCCACCTACTCTTTCCCCGTGCATCTATTGTGGAAGCGATTCTCATTGGCATGTTTCGTGCCCGGTTCAATACTCGTATGATTACGGGCAAGAACCGGGGCACAATTATGACAATGCAAATAGCTATCCACAAGACGCACCCGACTTTTCTCCTAAACCGTTCTGCAACAACCGTGGGGGTCCTCACGATACTTCCTTTTGTCAACCAATGAATTATTATGAGCAAAATCCGTGTCCTCAGTTTTCTTCACCTATGGATTATTACGAACCAAACCCGGTTTCTAATTCTTCTCAACCGATGAACTACTATGAGCCACAACCATGCTATAATTCAGGTTTTCAACATTTTGAGCCCCCACATCACACCCTCAATCATCAATCCTCTCAGGGAATTCATATTGATCAACAACTCACTACTCAAGAAAGGCACGCCATTATTTTGGACATTCAAGAAGCCTTTGTTCAGTTCAAAGAAGCATGGGAAAAAGAGAAGAGACAACAACAAGAGCAAGTATCTAATCTTAATGATTATACCCCTCCTCCTGTGCGTCAATACTATTATGATGATGATGATGATGATGAGCCTACTATTTCTTGGAATGATCTTACTGCTCAATGTCCTAGTGCAATTGTCATCCCTTCTCTCAATATCCCAAACGAGTCTAAGGAGTGTGATACGTTGAATGAGCTTAGTGATGTTGGTCTCGACAAAGTATTGGATGATGAGGTTTGTGACTTACCTGCTATGGAGCCTGAGGACGACATTGCTCTTACGAAAGAAGTCGATCCTAGTGATGACGATTTTTCTCTCTGCTATGAGAATTTCACTTTTGAAATTTCTCAATCTCCACCGGGAGATGCAGACGATGACGATTTATTCTCTCCGGTTTACGAGAAGTTCACCAATGAACATGATCGTGTGGATGAGGTGGAAGACGTGCTTCTTCGCGATAGATTACGGAAAGTTTATCTTCTTATTGCTCAAATCGAAGAGTTGACTTCTCCTTCTCTTTCCAAGTCTTTACCTCCATCTATTCCTCCCGTTGAAGATAATGACCCATTGCAGGAAGAAATCGATATCCACTCCATCCCTCCAGGTATTGATGACTATGACACGGAGGGGGACATTCTATTTTTTGATAATTTGATGCAGGAAGATATTGTCCCAAGTCCCCCTCCCGAGCACCTTTCATCCTCCCCTTTAGAGACTATCTCGGAGGATGAGTGCTTTGACCCGGGAGGTGACATTGATTATGCTATGATTGATAACTATACGGCTTTGCCGCTTGCTCAGCATCTATTGTCTTTGGGGGAGGACAATGTGCTTACTTTACTCACCCCACCTCCCGTGGACTTTGATTTCACATACTTTTCGTATGTTGAAAGGACCTTTCTCCCTTTCAAGACTTATCCCCCCGCCTCTCCTTTGTTGATGTCAACCGGGAACGAGGACAAGGTCTTTGATCCCGGTATCACATTCGAGGCTTCCCCATGGACCATTTAATTCGGGGACGAGTCAGGCTCGTGACTCGGTTAATATAAACAAGCGCTTTTCGGGAGGCAACCCAATTATCTATCTATTTTCACCATAAGTGTAGGGGGAGCCCCGTGGTGTTCTTGCTTTCTTTCTTATCATGTGCAGGGATTAGAGCTTCAAAGACACACTCTTGATGACTTTTGACGAACCATGATTCCGTGTTCCCTTCTTCCCGGTTCTATCCTAAACTCTTTCAGATTCACTATTTTATATTTCCCAATATGAAAATAGGAATCTCTTTAGTTGTCTTTTCCTTAACAAGATTTAAACAACGTGCACAATGTCCTAAGTGTAGGGGAGTTTACTCCCACATGCTTAAACATTGAGGACAATGTTTATATTAAGTGTAGGGGGGACTTCTATCGAAGTTAAGTGGTCTTTTCCTTGTATTTGCCCTCATTTTATCCGGAAAATCAATTTTTCGACATTTTTCAAAATTTTTAATCTATTTTGGCCTAGTTGTAGTTCCCATTATTTGTGCTATTTTTCTCTTATTTTAATAAAATGGTTTTAGCAAGTTTAGATATCTTAGATATATTAGGCCCGTTGTGAATATTTTGACTCAACCCGAGTTTACTTATCCAAGTTCACTCTAGCTAGTATCCTTAACCATGTAGACCTTAATTGGTATATTAGGCTAAGCATCCACCAGTCTCATTCCTTGAGATTTTAAATTGTGGAGAATGAGAAATGATAGAGTTGGTTACAAGTTTGGTATTCTCTCATTAACTTATGTGAGTTAATTATGATCTTTTTCTCCCATCACTTGCTAATAAATTATCTGCAATAAGTAAGGTCGTACGATTTGAAAAGTTACTTAGCTTCTAGCCCAAGATCGTTTAAAAGTTGCTCGGTAATGACGAGAGTTCATAGCCAAGGCATAACTTATGAAGCGGGGCGCGAAGATTGGCGAGTCCGAAAAGGCCCTAACAAGGCATGAGGGCTACATTTTGTTGCTAAAGATCCAAAAGTGATGTGAAGAATCATTTATCGAAAATCAATGTGAAGGATCAAGACACACGACGAAAAGCAAGAACTCCCAAAAAGTCATGGAGAAGTCTATCCAAAAAGACCCTAACAAGGTATGAGGATAAATAGATCCAAGTCCTAAAAGGAGGCGGATCGTTGTATATCAAAGTCCAAAATAAAGATTGGAGAAAAATGAAGAAGTCGTGGTCCAAAGATGAAGAATCTCTCAAAAACTTCAAGTGAAGAAATTCCTATCATGAAGAGAAGACCATTATTTCAAGAACGTCTCTCGAAGATTCGAAGTATGAAGTCGCTGCCAAATATCGGCCCGAGAAAGGTCTCAAATCGCGAACCAAGTTATGCCAAGATATGAACTTTTTGATATCCCGAGAAGCAGTTTTAAGAGATTTTGTTCTTTAGCTAACTATTGATCAAATCGTCCGACTTTGCTTTCAGCCTAAATAAACTATCGAAATAAGTCAACAATGCATCCTCGTGATCATTCAAGACATCAATAAAATATAAGAGATACCCATAGGAATAAGGGAGTTTAAGTGATTAATTGAACCGCATGAGTAAATGTTTGTTATGCTAACTTGTACTAACAATGATCTTGTTTTTAAGCTTGGCATGGGGAACGTGAAACTTGAGGGTGATAAACATTCATGACATACAAGCCCTAATGTAAGTCTTAGATTTCTTTACGAGTTTCTTCCTTGTTGCATCTTGTTATTTTTATCTTTTTGATTTTCCTTAGTTGTTTAATAAAGGCCAAGGTAGGTTGATTATGATGGAAAGTGTAAACCTTGCTTTATTGCTAAGCATTGCATGAGGGCATTGCAATGGTTAAGTGTAGGGGATTTGATAGGTGTGAAAACACCCATCTTTTCTACCACTTAATTACATTAAAACGGGACCTAAACGTATATTTTATGTCATAAATGGCGAAATTATGCGTGGTTTGTGTTTTATTGTGTTTCAGGGTCAAAATGTGAAAAAGGGAAGAAAACACGGTCTTTCACGGGCGTTTATTGAAGAAAAAGACAAAAGACGAAGTCAAAAGATCAAGAATGCAAAAAGAACGGAAGTCCAAGGCTTATTCTGAAGATTTATCGAAGAAAATGTCCAAAGACGAAAGTTTAATGAAGCCGAAGAACTCAAGTCTAAATTATTGAGGGATTATAAGACGAGTTCAAATTAATCCCGAGACAAAGTCGAAAAAGTCGAAGAACTTAAAAGACGTAAAGACGTGAAGAAAGAAAGAAAGAAAAGAGGAAGCCTCCCACCACCCTCCTTTCCTATAAATACCCTTCATATCACCACATGAAGGGAGTTAGTCAATTTTTAGATTAGTTTAGTTTTAGGAGTAGGATTAGTTTTAGAGAGAGAAAGTGACAGTTTCTCTCTCTAGAATTTTAATCTTTCATCTTTCTTGTTTTTAATCAAATCCTTTTAAGTTTAATCTTGTCTTAATCTTCATGTTATTAATCTTTCTTGTTAATCTTCATCTTGTTTCTCTCATCTTTCTCATCAAGTTCTTATTTAAAGTTTTGATCTTTAAAGTTCATTTATTTTATGTTTTGGTTTTAAAGCTTGTTGATTTTAAGTTTGATAAGTTGATGTTCGAGCTTATTTAGTCATTTTTCATTGTTGATTCGTATTAGTTTTGGTTCTAGCTTAATCAAATAAGCTTAAAACCTTTCCTTTATTTTCGGATCAAGTGACCAAATCGGAAAGGGTTTAATCCCTTTTCCGATCCATCATTCCGACCGGCACACCCTTTTTCCGATTGCCAATCGGAAAAGGGTTTTAGAAGATTCCGATCTGGGGGATTTCTTGATATTCCGATTGGTGTCCTCCTCCTTATATTCCGATTGGGGTCATTTGATTATTCCGATTTGGCTATCTTTCGCAGTATTCCGACGGGATGGTTTCCATATTCCGATCGAGCTATCGGAAAGTATTCCGATCATCCCATTTGATTATTCCGATCGGGTACATTCCGATCGGATTCCAATTGGATTCCGATCGGGTGTATTCCGATGGGTTGATTTTGGTTTGTTTTACGCTTTTGCTTTAGTTTAAATGTCAATTTTCTCGTTTTATTCTTAGTATATTTTAATTTCGTCCCGCATTTTTATTTTATTGTCAATTTACTTTTCGTCAAGCTTTAATTTTACGTCGTTTAGATTTCTCGTCATTTATTTTTAACGCTTTAAATATTACACCGTTTTATGTTTCATTTAGTTTTAGTTTTAATTTCTCGTCATTAATTATTAAGTCTTGCACATTTATTTTCCAAAACCAAAAATATTGTTTCACCAAGAACAACTAATCTCACACATTTAACCGGAAATCAATTCGAAGAGATCGGTTCAACGAACTTTTAGTTAGCAAAAAACTCCAATTTCAACTCACGAATTTCCTTCATCTCCAGGAGAAAAATAATGAATTTTGTTTAGTATATACATTATATAGGGTATGGGCGAATCCTAGTCCAACCCAAAGCCCACTTTCCTTAAATATTTACCTTGGATTTATGAAAACCCCCAAATTTTATGAAGAAAACCTAATTTTATGAAGAACCCTAATTCTTCTCCTCTTTTGGTCGACTAAAACTCCAGGGAATAAAAGAAAATTCGTTTTTTTAGTGTTGGGGGTTCCTTATATAGCCAAAACAATCCTTGTCCAACCCAATTACCACTTACCATAAATCTTTTACCTTTTTTCCTTTTTTTTCTCTTCTAAACCGACCCAAACACCCCTAATTTCGTTTTTTTCTTTATTTTTTTTCTTTTTATTGTTAATTAATATCTTATTAATATTACCTTAATTTACCTTAATTTATTTCAGCTCCTAAAACTCCCAAAACCTCAAAACCGTAAAACTAGTCAAATTTACGCGTTTTACCGTAAAAGACGTAAAATATACACTTTTAAAAAAAATCTCAAATTTTGAAGTAAACTTTATAACTAAGTCCTAAATGACTTAAAACAATCCCGAAAAATATCCATATGGCTAATTACCTCATCCGGGACCTCTAAATGCTAAACCGTAAATCGTAAAAATACGATTTTTCCTATAATACTTATACGTATACGTAAACACCACAATATCACCATTTTCATTTCATAGTCACCACTTGTGAGCTCATAAACATGAAATAACCGTTCCTCGATTTACTTATGAGTACTTCTATACTCATAAACGATAACCACACCAACCTTAATCACTCAAAATAAACACGTAATCACACAAATCAAGTAAGCACACATAAAATAACCTAAAAGTAAGACCAAGTGACAAACCCAAAACCACGGTTGTCACATCACTCCATCCTAATAGAAATCTCGTCCCGAGATTCACTCCCAAACTCAAACTTATTCTCAGCAAACAAACGAGGATGCATATCCCTGATAAAACCTTCACGTTCAAACGTGAACTCAGTTTCCACGAAAATAATCTCAACCAACAACACATGAGCCTTAACCGTCCGCGAGGAAACTTATCAAAACCATAAAGTTATGTAACCAACCTAACTAAATCTCGCAACTCATCAGACAAGAACTGTCTTGAAACCAAGTTAGGATCCGTCACATAACTCGACGGGTTTAACACTGTCACCCCGATTTCAGTTTTACTCATAAATACCATAAATCAAAACTCATCAAAAGATAACCACGTATAATAAGGTCTAAAGAACTCTCAAATTCCTTCCCAACTCATCTCTATGTTAACCCTCCAAGTGTTCATTACCGCAAAATACCCAAAACACGAGTTTAAACCATATTGTCCGAAAATTAACCTTGAACTCAACACTTGCACAATTAATTCGACCAAGCTAATGACTTCCAATTACGAAACTTTCTGAATATTTGAAAAGTATGTTCCGAGTACATAATTTTAGGCTTTTGAATCACCCAAAAACCTTAAAAAAAGAATAAGTTATGACCAAAACGATTTTTCTCAAAATCTGCCTAGGCATTAGCGACAGTTTCTGACAGTTAGCGACATATTTTGACAGTTTAGCGACAGTTTCTGCCTACTCCGATTTATACCAAATTAAAAAAAAACGATTTTTAAACCCTAAAACCCCTCATTAATTACCAAAACTAGAACCTAATTTATTTTAATTCCAGAAAATTAAAACTCTATTAATTACATGATTTTAACATATTTCACTAAATAAGAACAAAATTTTTAACTTAAGAACAATAACTTTAGGTGATCAAAACCAAAATATTTTAAAATAACCGAGTCATGCTTATATGTTAAAGAATTTATATTCCACCTTATTTGAAACATGATCCCGACACTTCCTTATTTCATCGACTACCAACAACTATATTTTTTTTTTCAATTTGCAAGTTCTATTTTTTTACCATGTATAACTCGAAACAAAAGACATCGTTACCCCAAAAAGAAATCTCCATCTCAAAATCCTTCACGCCAAAAGTACCGTACAAACAAACACGTGAAATGAGGACCCGAAAAATGCGCTACTACAGAAGTTGAACATCTCAAAGAGAAACGAGCTAGCAACCATCCCAAGAATACAACCGATAAGTAGAAGGGAATTATACATATATAGGCATATGCATACATACACTCAAATCCATCCAACATATACTATACAAGCATGTATTAACTCTCTTTCATGCAATCATACTTGAAAGTCCAGTGGTGTTGTGGCACATATATAATTATGTAGGCCTCCATAATTATACATGTTCCCTTTCACCAATGTACTCCCTCCTATGATGACACTTATAAGAAATTAATACTACACATAACACATAATCCATCAACTCACAAGCACATAACCACACAAGATAAGATCCAAAACCCCATGTATTAAAATAACATAGCCAATGCACGTAACACATAAACTCGTAGTCCAGCTGAACCAGCGTAGACAAAATTCAAAATGTATAAAGAACATGAAAACATAATTAAACGAAATCCAACAATGACTAGCGTATACGACCATGGTTCCACCCGCACTAATCACAACTCGTAAAGAAAATAACATGTAGTTAAGTATGAACTTACTATGGTTCAATTCATACTAGTCAAAATATCGCAATAAATAACATCCAAACACATCAATTAATATAAAATGCACACATACTCCTATGACGCCTATATGCAGGGACCCTTAAGATATAGACTAGGCTACACGACTAGGCAACCTAATTCTCTATAACCATTGGCTCTGATACCATTCTGTCACACCCCACCATGGCGGAATATGGGGCGCGACGTATGGATATCATCACAACAACAGCGTGTCTATAGATAGAACTAAATGAAATTGAAATATCATAGATGGCGACACAAATGTCGTGACAATATCTCAACAATGCAGGCGTCTAGGTAAGTAGGTAACAGGCCTACCTCTTACCAAAGACATACAAATAAACAAACATCAAACATATAGGTACCACAACGTTCACTTAATCAAAACACAAAATAAAATCTAAGAGGAAAGGGATTCCTCCAAATGCAATCCTAGCAGCCTCTATACTCTAGCCACTTCTAACATCATCTTGCACAACTACCTCACCTGAAAATGACACTAAAATCTGTCAACATAAAGTTGGTGAGAACATAGGTTTAAGTTATCTAGAACATCATAAAAAAAATCTCGACATCCGCTGTAAATAAGTTGAAGAAAAACAATTTATAGTAATGGACCATAATGTGATAATCATGCTACATGCATCCACAACAAAACTCAAGCCAAGTACCAATCACATCTACAATTCACAAAGCACATTATATCAATCAAGAAGTATCCCGTCACACGCACAAGAACACACACCACACTATCCGGATCTTTCCCACACCACCTGTGGAAGATGAACTATATCCCCGTCGAGATATCTTGCCTCCGAAGAGACGATGCACAAGTACTCAGGACGGATCGTGCCCCACGCTCCACACACATCACAAATGGTCCCATAGACGCCCATACATCTATGTACCAAAGCCAATCACAACCCAAACAAGATTCACATAGCAGAACACATATCAAAGCACATATGAGAACACATAAGCACGCAAGTCACACAATAACACATTTATGTCCACACATTTTATAACATAGTACTAAATCATGTTAAAGAACATTTCAAGTGTCATCTCCATCCCATACTGGAAAAAAACATTTAAAAACGTAGCAAAAATGGGACTATGAACTCACCTGATTGCTTCTCCAAAAGTCCTTGCTCTAGCCCAAGCTTTTATTTAATGGAAGATGAAGAAAACCTAATTTTATGAAGAACCCTAATTCTTCTCCTCTTTTGGTCGACTAAAACTCCAGGGAATAAAAGAAAATTCGTTTTTTTAGTGTTGGGGGTTCCTTATATAGCCAAAACAATCCTTGTCCAACCCAATTACCACTTACCATAAATCTTTTACCTTTTTTCCTTTTTTTCTCTTCTAAACCGACCCAAACACCCCTAATTTCGTTTTTTTCTTTATTTTTTTTTCTTTTTATTGTTAATTAATATCTTATTAATATTACCTTAATTTACCTTAATTTATTTCAGCTCCTAAAACTCCCAAAACCTCAAAACCGTAAAACTAGTCAAATTTACGCGTTTTACCGTAAAAGACGTAAAATATACACTTTTAAAAAAAATCTCAAATTCTTAAATAAACTTTATAACTAAGTCCTAAATGACTTAAAACCATCCCGAAAAATATTCTTTTGGATAATTACCTCACCCGAGACCTCTAAACGCTAAACCGTAAATCCAAAAAAATACTATTACTATAATACTTATACGTATACGTAAACACCACAATATCACCATTTTCATTTCATAGTCACCACTTGTGATCTCATGAACATGAAATAACCGTTCCTCGATTTACTTATGAGTACTCTATACTCATAAACGATAACCACACCAACCTCGTTCACACAAAATAAACACGTAAACACACAATTCAAGTAAGCACACATAAAATAACCTAAAAGTAAGACCAAGCGACAAATCCAAAACCTAGGGTTGTCACAATACAGTATAAGCATGTGTTGACAACTTCTTCTGGATTGTACACCGCAATGCCACCTTCTTGTTACGCTGCATAAGACAGTTAGCAACAAAACATATACATGGATGAAATGGCCTTGAACATTTAATTCTAATTCGGTAGCATTTTACCTCCGACTGGTGAAGACCGTTGGACGATATTAAATATCGTACTTGTGGCAGGTAGTTTCAATTAAGAACCTCCTTGACAAGATTTCGCGGGTAAACCCGTTCTCTTTACTCGACCGTCCAAAGCTGAATGCGAACGTAAAGAGTGAATCATTTAGATATAATTATCCGCATGATTGAAACCGTCAAATCATGTTCCTGGAACAAGTGAAATTTAATTAAGAACCGCACCATCGTTGCTTTCCAGTTGTCACGAGCTTGATTCATATAGAATCTAGCAAGTTACCTACCAAGTTTTGTTTGATGTTAACACTAGAAGGATTTCCACTCATCACTGTGAACACTATAGAGTGTCACTCTGAGTGTTCTAGCAAGATCACTAAGATATTTCGTAGAGGCCTGGAACGTGTTTAAGTTCAGTTAAGAATTAAACCACTGTTGCTTTCCAGTTATCACAAGTTTGATTCATAAAGAATCGCATAAGTCACCTACCATGAGCTTTTTGATGTTGGGAATAAAATATAGCCAGTCTACTTGAGCGCTGACAAGAGTAAAACAAGCGTTGATAGGAAGAAAACCAGCGCTGACAGATCAAGCGTTGACAGGAAGAAGTCAAGCGTTGATACATTGAAGACAAGCACTGATGGAAGGATATGATCTACGCGTTTATTATGTTCTAGATTACTTCTAGTAAAGATAGGAACAACAATGTATTTTCTATATTTATCTTTACCTAGAATAGTTGATACGCAGATTATTGTACAAGGCTTCTTATGTCTATAAAAGAAGACCTTTAGGTTATTGTTCAATATAAGTTTTCATACGTTAAACACTTTCATTTGTAAGCAAGTTTGTTATCATTAATCAAAGTGAAAGTTTGTTTACATCTTTGTGTTCTTGTTTAAGTGTTAATTCCGCATAACACTTAGATTGTCATATACATATACAAAGGTTTATCTAAGTTTATTACTTGATCTAATCTCGTATACATAAAGCTAAATCGATCTAAGTTTGGGATCAACAAGTGGTATCAGAGCTTGTTGAGGAACTTTTGATCTTAAAGAACACAAGAACCCTAAAATCACCAAAACCCTAATTTTCTCAAAACCCTAAAAACATCATGTCAAATCCAGAAGTAACCTCGTCCTCCTCACCTTTACCAAACATCAAGATTCCCATGCTTGATGCAACCAACTTTGAATTGTGGAAATTCAACTTTGAGCAATATCTGGGGATCTATGACTACACTCTCTGGGAAATTATTGAATATGGAAACACATTCAGTAAAGCTCAAAAGATTACTGATGCCATTGCTGGAAGAGCAGCTGTGGCTGGATGTTTAGAAGCAGATAAGAAAGAAAAGCCTGATGATGGTAGAGCTGTGTCTGCTGAAGACATAGCAAAGAAAAGGGTTGATATGAAAACCCTAAATATTCTGAAACTCTCTTTGGGACAAGAGAACCAGCATAAATACAGAGGTTATGAATCTGCTAAGGACCTTTGGGCAGCTCTTGAAGTTGCATATGGTGGTAATGATGATACTAAGGAAGAGAAGAAGAAGCAACTCATGCATGAGTATGCTGTTTTCAAAGCTCAACCCAATGAGAAACTCAGCAGTGTGAGAAGCAGACTACTTGACATTACAAGCAAGCTGTCCTTCATGGGGACACAACTTGGTGATGTTGATATTAATGCCACTTTTCTTAAAAGCCTTGGTGAAGCATGGAAGATTGAGGCAAGATCTATACTTGCCAATAACACTCACAAAAGTTCTACTTTTGATGATATCTACAACAAACTGAGGCTGTTGGAGAATGAAACTCTCTTGGAGCATGGAAGTAAGTCTACCAACAGTAATATGGCCTTCTTCTCACATGGTGAAGGTCAATTTAATCAGAAGGACTCTTACATGCATCCAGTTACTGGATCATCATGTGTCAACGCTGGAACATGTCCTGTCAACGCCTCATATTCAAACGCTGACACATACAAAAGTGACTCACCAAGAGTTAAACCTGCTGGTTTAGATCTGGATACTGTATGTGCTTATATTGCTTCTTTGCCCAATGGTTCAGTGATTACATATGAGGACCTTGAGCAAATAAGTGATGAACAATTGGAAGAGATGGATATTAAGTGGAACATGGCTCTTGCTAGTATAAGAGCAAACAGGTGGAATAGAAGGTTTAAGAAGAAAATGACCTTTAATGCAAAGGACACTGCTGGATTTGATAAATCCAAAGTTGAGTGCTACAACTGTCATCGTATGGGGCACTTCATGAGGGAATGCAGATCTCCAAGGAGATCTGATGCTGGCAAACCCTCAAGCCAGATTGTTAAGGCTCAGGATCCTAAGGCCATGGTTGCAGTGCAAGAAATTGATGGTATGGGATGGGATTGGAGCTATTTGGCTAAGGATGGGGAAGAGGATAAAGCTTTGGTTGCTGAAATTGAAGAAGAAGAGCATGTTCAATATGCTCTCATGGCACACTCCTCCTCTTCATCATATAATGAGGTATACGATGATGCTTTTTGTAGTAAAGGGGTTGTAGGTTAAATACTGAGAAACTTAACAAAGAGGTGTTAAGATTATTAGATGATGTGAGTACTGAGAGATGCAAACTGTCTAATTATCAACTAGCTCTCACTCAAACTGAGAAGACAGTTTCTGAATACAAGAAAATGGAATTTGACTTAAAAGATAAAATAAATATCTTAAAACATGAGTTAAATGCTAGCAATGATATAAGGAGCATCATGGAAAGGGTTAATGGTGAGTTACAGGCTAAGTTAGATGAGGCCATTAAGAATAAGGATAATGTTGGCCTTAAATTTTTTAGAGATTTGATAAGGCCACACAAACCCTAGGAGAATGTGTTAATAAACAAAGGGATCCTAAGGACATGACTGGGATTGGGATGAAAGACTACTATGTGGTTCCACCACCAGCTAGTGACTTCTATGGTGTCCAACAAAAGGACCTATCTTGGACTGGTTTATCAGAACTCCAAGAGGAGGAATTCATTCCTCCACCAAGAGTCATTAACCCAGTTGAAGAGTATCAACAGAAGTTGACTGACTTGAATGAATGGAAGAAAGCCAATCCTACCTTATTTGTTAAGGGTGGCTTGTTATGTGAAAGTCCTAATGAGTCAATCCCTATTAGGGTAACAAACCCAATCACTGGTAAGGCTGTTGACCTTGGCTCAAACACTGTTAGAAAACCTAGCATTAAGTATGTAGAGATGTATAGGAATACTAGGTCACCTAAGAGCCAAGTTAGTAATGATGGAACATGCTTCTTCTCTTCTAGACCTAGGGTTGTGTCTAGAAAAGCCTGCTACACTTGTGGTAGCTTTTCACATTTAGCATATAAGTGTGTCAACGCTTCCAAGTCAATGCTGTTAGAAGGTCAAACGTTGTCAGACCCAAACCTTGTGTGCAGCAAAGTCCACAAGTGGTTAGACCCGCCCCATTCTTCACTAGAGGGTCTAACACTCATGCACAAAGACCCTTTCAAAAGACAAATACTTGGTCTAATAGGCAATGGGTTTCTTTAACAAACCCTAGGTTCAACGCTGACAAGGGTAATTTCAGCGTTGACAAGACCAAATCCAACGCTGACAGAAATGTGACCAGACCTAAATATTTGCAACCACAGGGTAAGGGGTCTAAAGCTTCTTCAAGCTTGACATGGAGACCAAAGAAAGATCAAAACCCTAATGATAATGGGATTTCAATGACCTGCAACAGATTTAATTACATTTCAAAGGTCATTACAAAACCTATTGGGGTTAACTGGGTATTTCATCCAAAGAGGGATGAACAAGGGGTTGTTATGAGAACTAAGTCTGTTCTTGTTGAACAACCAGATGAATCCAAGTCTGCTAAGGCTTGGGTTCCAAAAGAAAACTAATTTGTTTTCTTTATTTGTAGGGCATTCAAAAACAGGTCAATAATTATGGATATTGGGACAGTGGATGCTCAAGGCACATGACAGGAAAGGAAGATTACTTAACTAACTTCACTCCCATTAAGGATGGTGATAAGGTTTACTTTGGAGGCGGATATAGAACTATCACATGCAAAGGAACCCTTCTCACCAAGAACTTGCGTTTTGAAAACATGTTTCTAGTAAAGGAGCTTGATTACAATCTTTTTAGTGTATCACAAGTCTGTGATAACAAAAATAAAGTTCTGTTTACTGATACTGAATGCTTGGTGTTAAGCAAGGATTATAAGATCCCTGATGAGAAATATATTGACTATAGAACACCTAGACATAAAGACATCTATAATGTGAATCTTAATGGGATTAGGATGAATAATAATATGTCATGTTTTTATGGTAAAGCTTCAGTAGATGAGAGTAATCTATGGCACAGGAGACTAGGGCACATAAACTTTAAGAATATAAACAGGCTTGTGAGACTTGGTTTAGTTGATGGCTTGCCTGAAAAGGCTTTCCACAATGACCACTCTTGTGTTGCATGTCTTAAAGGCAAGCAGCACAAGGTCTCATTCAAGTCTAAACATGTGCACTCTAGTACTAGACCACTTCACTTGCTTCATATGGACCTATTTGGTCCAACCAATATAGAGAGTTTGAATGGTAAATCATACTGCTTTGTCATCACAGATGACTTTTCTAGGTTTACTTGGACCTTCTTTTTAGCTATGAAGAGTGATACTGCAGACACTTTAATTGATTTTATCACTCAGATTGAGAAGAAGACTGGTTATGAAGTTAAAATGCTTAGGAGTGATAATGGTGGTGAGTTTAGAAATAAACTTTTAGATGATTTTTGTGCCAAGAAAGGGATTACTAGGCAATTTAATGTTGCCAGAACCTCACAACAAAATGGGGTTGCTGAGAGGAAGAATAGAACTCTAATTGAAGCAGCCAGGACTATGTTGGTTGATGCTCATTTCCCCATAGCTTTTTGGGCTAAGGCTGTGAATACAACTTGCTATGTTCAAAATAGAGCATTGGTCAACAAGATACAGAACAAAACACCTTATGAATTACTTTGGGGAAGGAAACCTAATATTGGTTTTCTCAAACCTTTTGGTTGTCATGTAGTTGTACTTGATACTAGTGATGCCTTAGGTAAATTTAGTGCAAAAGGTGATGAAGGCTACTTCATGGGGTATTCAATGCAGAGCAAGGGATATAGGGTTTACCTTAAGAAGGAAAAACGTATTCTTGAGAGAGTACATGTTAGGTTTTTAGAGAGTAAACCTAGTGATCCTGAAAGTGGTCCAAATTGGTTGTTTGACTTGGAACCTCTATCTAGAACTTTAAATTATATGCCTGTTACTAATCCATACATTGTGAAGGTAACAATCAATGTTGTGGAAGAACAAGTTGTTGATGTTTCAGGTACATAGATTAATGAAGAGGTTGGATCACAAGCAGAAAAGTCTTCTCCTATACTAGAGTATGTCACAATTCCTATATGGACAAATGCTTTTGCTGCTGCTGCTGCTGCTGGAAAGGATAATGGTGGTCCCCAAGTACCACCAGTTAACAACGTGCATGGTCCTTCAGGCGCTGACAAAGGCAAATCTAGCACTGACAGGACATACTCAGACGTTGATGGCTCAAACGTTGACAACAACATTTCAAGCGTTGTTAGCCCAAACGCTGACAACCAAGGTTCAGGCGTTGACAACACTTTTGAGCATCTTTTCTCTTCTAATTTTGAACAAGGTGAACCTTCCAATTTATATGAAGAGGTTCATCCTCATGTTGATGAAAAAGAGTCTGAAGAAGAAGATATTGGCAATTTGGGGAATGAGATTGAGGACAACAGACTTTTTGAAGGAGGAGTTCTCACTTCTACTATGAAGAATCATCCTCCATCACAGATTATTGGAGATGTTATGACTCCTGTTCAGACTAGAAGATCTCATCAGAATCTTGGTGGATTCATTGCCAATATACACAAGAAGGTTGATACCCCTCTTGTTCAATCATGCTTGTTTTCCTGTTTTCTGTCACAACAGGAACCCAAGAAGATATTTGATGCTCTCAAAGAACCAAGTTAGGTGGAAGCAATGCAGGATGAGCTTCACCAATTTGCAATTCAGGATGTTTGGGAGCTGGTTGATTGTCCCAGATATGTCGGACCAATAAGGACAAGATAGGTTCTAAGAAACAAGAGAGATGAAAGAGGTATTGTGGTCAGAAACAAGGCAAGATTAGTGGCTCAGGGATATACACAAGAGGAAGGGATAGACTATGAGGAGGTCTTTGCACCAGTTGCAAGGATTGAAGCTATAAGAATATTTCTAGCCTATGCTTCATGCATGGGCTTCACTGTCTATCAGATGGATGTGAAGAGTGCCTTCCTCTATGGAACAATTGTTGAGGAGGTATATGTGATGCAGCCTCCTGCATTTGAAGATCCAGAGAATCCAGACAAAGTGTATAGAGTCAAGAAGGCTATGTATGGACTTTATCAAGCCCCAAGAGCATGGTATGGCACATTATCCACTTATTTAGTGGACAATGGTTTCAAAAGGGGCACCATAGATCAGACATTGTTTACAAAGAAGAATGGTAAGGATGTTCTACTTGTTCAAGTCTATGTTGATGATATCATTTTTGGATCCACAAATCCAAAGATGAGTGAGGATTTCTCCAAGCTTATGACAGTCAAATTCAAGATGAGTGCTATGGGGGAGATGAACTTCTTTCTAGGGTTACAAGTTCAGCAGAAAGAAGATGGTATCTTCATCTCCCAGGATAAGTATGTGGCTGAGATCTTGAAGAAGTTTGACTTTTCTCCACATGAAAAGAGGGCTACTACTCCTATGGACAGAGAACATCCTTGGGGAAAGATTGAAGATGGGAAAGATGTGGATGTCAGGCACTATAGATCAATGATTGGTTCATTGATGTATCTCACAGCCTCCAGACCTGACATCATGTTTGCTGTGTGTGCTTGTGCACGCCATCAACTGACTCCCAAAGAATGTCACCTTTATGATGTCAAGAGAATCTTTAGGTACCTAAGATGTTATCCTAGTCTTGGCTTGTGGTACCCAAAGGATTCACCTTTGGAGCTTATAGCATATTCAGACAGTGACTATGGAGGTGATAAGTTTGATAGAAAATCCATAACTGGTGGATGTCAGTTTCTTGGGAGTAGGTTGATATCTTGGCAATGCAAGAAACAAACAGTGGTGGCCAATTCTACAACTGAAGCAGAGTATGTAGCTGCAGCTGCTTGTTGTGGACAAGTTTTATGGATTCAGAACCAGCTGTTGGATTATGGGTATAATTTTATGCATACCAAGATATTTCTTGACAATAACAGCACTTTATGCATTATTAAGAATCCTGTACATCATTCTAAAACCAAACACATAGAAATAAGACACCATTTTATAAGAGATTGTTTTGAAAAGGGTTTAATACAACCAGATAGGGTTGACACAGAAGAAAATGTGTCAGATTTACTAACTAAACCTTTTGATGCTGGAAGGTTTCAATACTTGGTAACAAGTATTGGAATGATCAATCTCACATAATATGTGCTTTGAAGTCTTTTTGTAAAAGTATGTACAAGATAATGCATTGTTATTGGTCTTTTTGAGGATTTAGATTTTCCACTATATTTTTCTAACACTAACAAAGGTTGCTTTAACGCTGATAAGTGTTATTGTGACGTTGTCAGCAATATATTTGTCTAACGCTGACAAAGATTTTCTTAACGTTGTCAAGTGTTATTGGGGCGTTGTCAGCAACAATGTTAGTTTTGTGTTTTTCCATCTAAATATGCAGGTGGTGTTAGCATTATACCATTGGATATAGAGTTGCTTATGGATCCCTGGAGAATCATTTGAGCATGTTTTTATTTATGGATGATGGTTGGAATTTTCTATTCCTATCTTGACATAAATGTTTTATGTTCATGCATGTTTTTAGCAACATATGTATCACAGTTTAAGGGGAGGTTTTAGGAACCTTTAGGAATTTTGGGTATCCTTATGATACTCTTATCACAATTCTAGATTGTGTCCACAAGTGAGTATGAGTTAGTTTTACTAAATCATGAGGCACTGTAGCATGCAAAGTTGATATACTATGCATACTGCCAAGACATTTTTGGCCTAGAATTGGTTGTGGTCTGTTGGGAGACTTGGGAATGATTTTCTCATGGGTTTTACCTGGGAGTAACAAGGAATTTTATAAGGTAACTTAGTTGTTAAGAGTTTTGGTTAGCAAGGGACATTAGAGGACTGTTATGTCTATCTTGCATAAGCAAGTGTGCATAACTGGACAGTGCTTGCCGCCCTATAATAATTATCAACTTATAGGTTATCTTCTCTAGGATAAATTACTTTGTTAAGGTCATTTTTCATTTTTATAAATTTTTATTTTTGACGCTAACAAGTATTTTTCCAAGCGTTGTTGTGACCAAATTAGACGCTGACATGGCTTTGGCAAACGTTGACAAGAATATAGCCGTTGAGCGTTGATGGGTTATTTTTGACCGTTGACACTCAATGGGACCTACCCAGTTGTTACTTTTTGACATATTTTTGGGCCGTAATTTTGGGAGCAGATAACTTTCATTTAATGCATGAGATAAACTTATTCCTTTTCAATATTTTCATGATTGTATTTTGAAAATAGTTGCCTAATTTTTGACCAATCACATGCATTTTTCTCTCCTATATATTTGGCTCCTATTTTAAACAGGGTACCTATCATTCTTGTCTAACAAATATTTTCTCCTATACTTCATCTTTATCAATCGTTTCAACAGCTTTCAACAATGGCACCAAAATTTAAACCATCGGATTTGGAATTGGGATTCAGGAGTCAACACAACATGGTAGCATATTTGGACGCTGATGACACTCTGTTTCCCCAATATACACAAATGGTGGCGTATTTGAATGCATCCCCAATTAGGTATGCTCTTTCTCATGCTCCACTCATTCCTGTCACACATATTAAACAGTTTTGGAACAATGTTAGTTCCTCAACAGTTAATAGAGTGACTACATTATCATCTATTGTTCATGGGTGCACATGGGTGGTTACTGAAGCTTTGGTTCGCCAAGCTTTGCATCTTGATGATGCTGATGGTATAACCACCCTCCCCATTAATGAAATAGAACAAGGACTAAGGGCTTTGGGTTATCCTTTCCCTGATGAGGGAACTTTAAATAAATATCATAAACAGGAGTTTCCCCCAGCCTGGAAGTACCTAATACATGTCCTCTTGCAATTTTTGAGTCCCAAGTGTACTGCACACAATGAGATCAATAGATCTATTGCTAGTGCTATTGTGTGCATTGCTACTGGGCAAAAGTTTAACTATTCCAAAATTATTTTTGAGGGCATGTGTAAAAATAAAGGGAACAAAATGACTTTAGCTTATCCTAGATTTTTACAAATGGTTTTTGATGTCCAAGGTTACAGCACAAGGGATCATGATGATTTTTATGAGATCACTGTGCAAAAGAAAGCAATTTTTACAAAGATGAACTCACCCCCACATCGTGACTTACCTCTCACCCCTGCTATGGTTGCTGTCATTGAAGCAGCACAACCCCAACCAGACCCACACCCCCAACTTGACCCAATGCCTGAACCATCACCTTCACCGCAACACATGCAACTTGACCAAGAACCCTTCAACGTTGACACATTAAATGTTGGCGTTGACATGCCTATCCCAAACGTTGACACCAATCATTCACATTCCAAACACCCCTTAACCAACCCACATCCACCCAATCCACATCATCTTCTCCCCCAACATGATATAGGTTACAAAAACGCCAAAGGACTACTGGAGTGTTCTCCTCTAGTGGTCCTAGCCATGTAGCAGAGAGAACCACCACCACAAGTGTGGTTGGTTCTATGGATGAGGCTGGGACTATTGGTTCTGGCTTAGAAGCTAGCCAAGACAATCCTACCCTTATTAAGACCTCATCCATGCCCAATGAATCTAACTTGGGAGGTCAAATACCCATTTTAGAAGAGGGCAGATTGGAACCAATGACATTAATGGAATTGACGGCTGTCTGCATAAGCTTGCAAAAGCAAAATGCAGACTTGGTACATATTGTCAGTACACAAGGCCTTGAACTCAAGCAATTGAGGGAGAGGATTATTGTTTTGGAAAATGCTAGCACAAGGAGAGGGATGGAGGAATCTTCCAAAGGGGAGGATGAACAGATAAATGTGAGTGATAAGGGCTCCCATGATGGTGAATCTTTGGGTGTTGCTGAGGCCCTAACTAGTTTGAAGAAACAGACAGGTTTTAATACGTCTCTAGTTTCTCCTACAAACTTAAATTTGTCATTTACAGCCATGTTGGAGGAAATCACAAGAGGCGCTGAGACAGGTACTTTGGGCGTTGAGAAGACGGATTTGAACGCTGACATGAGTAACTTGGGCGCTGACAAAGCAAAATTGAGCGTTGACAGACCTGCAGATGAGGTTGATGTATTCCAGTCATCATCCATCATCAAAGATGTTTCTTCACAGGTATTACCATCTTCCTTACCCACTTTGGATCCATTAGATAAGGGTAAGGGTATTATGGTACAAGTAGATGTTCCAAAGGATGCAACACAAATTGAGTTTGATAGAAGGTTGGCTGCACAAATTGTGGAACAAGAAAGAAAGAAGGTGGGTGAATCACCTTTTGTTGTCACTTCAGAAGAGCAAGAAGGAAGTGATGAAGCCAGTTCAGACTCAAGTGTGATGATTATAGAACAACCAGAAAGACTTGAGTATGGTGATGAGTTGGCCAAAGAGAAGTTGAATGAGTTGAAATTGCAAGTTGATTTTGACATGCCAGAAGTTGTTCAGATGTACCATGCTTGGGAAGATAGGTGTATTGAGAATCCACATTTGACTATTTCAGATCAGATATGAGGTTTGGAGATTCTTCTCAGAGTACAAAATGATTGCAAGCTCATTCTGAAACACAAAGCAAGCAATGTTCTCTCAAACTTGAAAAGGGATAGAAGGGAGTTGTACTACATGCTACTCAGATGTCATGGAACAGGGTGGACTTTCAAGAAATTGCTTGGATTGACATTTGAAGAGTTGGAGTTCAAAGCTTATCCCATTTGGGCTAGAGTGCAGGAAGAAAACACTCTAAGACTTCTTTCTGATGAAAGAAAAGAAGAACTTGCAGAAGAAATGAAGCTTAAGAAGGCAATGATTGTTCCCAGACCTGTGAAGAAGGGAGTCCCTCTTGAGTTTCCCAAAGATATGGATAGGTTAAATCCAAGTGAAGCTGTTATAAGAGAGAGCCTCAAGCTCTCACCATTGGAAGCTTCAGATATGGTGCAAGTATTACCTCTTGATTCCAGAAACCCTATTATAAGCTATGAAGAAGATGAATGTGGGTTTTGGAAGATTGGCATGTATGGAAAAGAGGTTCACACTTTTACCACTCTTATATCTTTGTTTGCAAGTTTTGATAGAGAAGACTTGGTAGACCTATGGAGGTTGTTAGAGGCCAAGTATGAGACTGAAGCTCCCACTTCAGTCAATGCAACAAAACTGTGGTCAACATTCAAGAGAATATGTGGACCAAGAGATGAAGATCCTGCTATTTGGAAGGATCTTGAATATGACCTCAGTGGTCTTTAATGGAGATTGTATTCAGCTGCTGGTGTATATTACTTGAGTTCTATAAAGTTTGCTGAGTATCTTCTTGTAGATGCTCAGTATTCCATGTCCAAGGAAGTCTTAGAGAAGATGAAGACTACACAACTGGAAATTGATTATTCAAGTGACGTGTCCAAAGATTTGATCAGACATATTTATTACCAATATGAGAAAGTTTGTAAGATTCCTCCTAGTTCTTAATGTTTATTCAGAAACTTGATTATTAGAGTAAATATCAAGTTTAGGGGAGGATTGTTGGGAATAAAATATAGCCAGTCTACTTGAGCGCTGACAAGAGTAAAACAAGCGTTGATAGGAAGAAAACCAGCACTGACAGATCAAGCGTTGACAGGAAGAAGTCAAGCGTTGATACATTGAAGACAAGCACTGATGGAAGGATATGATCTACGCGTTTATTATGTTCTAGATTACTTCTAGTAAAGATAGGAACAACAATGTATTTTCTATATTTATCTTTACCTAGAATAGTTGATACGTAGATTATTGTACAAGGATTATTATGTCTATAAAAGAAGACCTTTAGGTTATTGTTCAATATAAGTTTTCATACGTTAAACACTTTCATTTGTAAGCAAGTTTGTTATCATTAATCAAAGTGAAAGTTTGTTTACATATTTGTGTTCTTGTTTAAGTGTTAATTCCGTATAACACTTAGATTGTCATATACATATACAAAGGTTTCTCTAAGTGTATTACTTGATCTAATCTCGTATACATAAAGCTAAATCGATCTAAGTTTGGGATCAACATTTTATATTCGCTCAAGAAGGATTTCCATCTTCATTGTAAATACTTTCGTATTACTCGGATGTTCAGGCAAGATCATGAAGATTTTATGTAGGACTCTTAAGATCTTTCTTACTTTCACAGTGTGTGAAGAAGCAAGGAATTATGAAAGTGTGTCCTAATGGGACATTTGATGATCTCAAATGGCTCTAGACTCGATCGTGCATTTTGGATTTTAGTGATCGGAGGCTGGAGAGGAGTGCCACCATTTCAATACCAATTTATTCGGAGTGAAGATATTAATAGATAATGCGTTTTCTCCGTGTGATTAAAACAAATATCTTTTGAGAGATATATGAGTTAGCTGGGATGGGTTGTGCATTGCATCACTGGGTCCATGATGTCTGAAATTGAGTATAATGCAGTTCGTTTTCTCAGTTCTTAACCAATAGAAAGTCCAACCAATATCGGATTTTTAATTGTTCTTGGTTGTTAAGCTTGCTTGGTAATCTATTGCTAATTCAACAAAAGCTTGCAAAATGGAAAAAATATTACCTACGTATATGTAAA
This sequence comes from Glebionis coronaria, assembly GCA_025667525.1. Taxonomy (NCBI): domain Eukaryota; kingdom Viridiplantae; phylum Streptophyta; class Magnoliopsida; order Asterales; family Asteraceae; genus Glebionis; species Glebionis coronaria. Next base: position 345,408,744 of record CM046880.1, read on the forward strand.
ACAGATTGCAAATACCACGTTTTTATTCAAGTAAAATTTAAAATGCAAAATGTGAAACTAAAGGGACTGAAATTGTAAATTCTATGAAAAGTAAATGCTTGAAATGTAAACTCTAACAACTATAGGGACTAAAAATGTAAATCTGTTAACTAAAAGGATCAAAAATGTAACAACTATAACAACCTTGCTAAAAATGTAACAAACCAACAAACTACTAACTGAATTTAAACAACTTCTAAATTCCAGGGACCTAAACAATGCAAACCCTAAATTCTTGGAAGATTAGCCAAGTATTAAACACTGATAGAAATGAAAGGACCAAAGTGCAATTTTGGAAAGTTTTTAAGCAAAAACGGGACACAAGAAAGAATAAGCTCGTTTGAGCTTATTACTCAACCAAAATCAATGAAACAACTTGCAAAACGTTTCAAATCCAAATTTAGCTATGTGTGTTCAAGGAATTAAGCTAAGGATAAAAAATAAGCAAATGAGTGCTTATTGATAAGCTCAAAATAAGCTCTAGCCAAATCTAATCAACCACAACTGAATTTTTCTCTTGAAACTGATTAAGCAACTGATTTGAAGATTGGGAAATCAAACCAGAACAAATTTCATCCAGAAATAAGCTCTTAAACTGAATTAAGCTAAAAAAAAACTTATGTTGACCAAGCGTTGACCAGAATTTGCAAAAAGCTCAAACTTTCAGAAATTAACTAGGGACACTTACTAAATGATTTTATGAAAGAAAATTACAAGATTTGTGAAGTAGATTTGAAGATCTAGGAAATCAGTAACATGCTTTATCACAGAGAATGAGCTTTGCTCAGTCTTGGACCAAAAAGCTAATTCCCAGCTTATTAACTAATACTGTAGAAATTCCTTTTGGAATCTAAAACTATATGTAATAAGCTAAGACTGAAAGCAAATTTGGTGGAATTTCATCAAGAATTGAATGAGAACTAAGCAATTGAAAATGGCAAGTTTTTAAGAACAAAGCTAAATGAAAGCTGACCCAAACAATTTTGAAGCCATTTGCCTGTTTGACTTTGAACTTGACTTGTAAAAGGCTTAAAACAACTTGTCAACACTTAAGGACTGGAAATGAACTCTAAAACACCAATTCTCAATGCTTTGAAAACTACTTTTAAGCTATTCCCAAACACTCCTTAACTGATTTTTAACAAACTTTAACAAAGACTTTTAAGTACTGAATTAAGCTGATTCAAAAGCTTTTATCTCCAAGTTTGATACTTCAAATGGACTGATTTAAAAGTTCAAGTGAGCTCTAAGAACAACTTTAACCAATTAAGATGCAAGAACCAAATTCTGACTGAAAATAAGCTAAAACTAGGACTTAAACCAAAACTAAGATCAAGTAAGCAGGAATTAAGCTATAAGCAACCAAAATTCAAACAAACAGCAACTTCTAACAATTATAACATGCAGCCATCAGATTAAACTAGGAAAGTAAGCATGGCATTTGACTGTTGAGTGGAACAAAAATCAAGAAACTTAAAACCTATTGTAGATAGCCTTTGAGAAGAAGAGGAGCGCTGAGCTCTCTTGCCCTAGTGATAACCACCACCTATCACTAGAAATCAACAAGAATCAATCAACAAATCAACTGGAATCCATCAAACTGCTTGAAAACTCCATTAGAACTAGGCAATGGCTGAATTGTGATCAAACAGCTAACAAACTTCACAAATGTCAGTTATGATCAATGATTGATCATAACAAACACTCATCAGCAACAACAATATCCAAATGCAGCAAGAATTGAACTGGAATGATAAGAACAGAATTGGCGGGAAAAAGGGAATTTGAATTTTATTGCTGAAAAACGGTTACAAAGCTGTTACAAAGGTAGTAACTAACTAACTGACTCAAGAGTTTGTCAGACTCTTGAGTAGTTAGGGGAAAATTGAGGGAAAAAGGAAAGGAAAAGTTTAACTAGGTGTTTTTACAAATTTAAGCTACAACTGAAAATGAAGTACAATCTAGCTATTTATAGGCACAAAGGAGAAGTTAGTTGGGGTTGGTGACGTGTCAGAACCAATCCTAGCTTGCCACGTGGAGAATTCTGCATTTAGCACTTTGAAGGTATGAACAATGATTTGGGGGTTCTTGATTGGATGGATGAAATGTTAATTGAGTTGCACCATTGAATTCGTCTCATCAAATCGATCAACTTTGGTGTTTATATCTTTCCATGAAATTGCTTCTATCTCAAACGCGATCCTGGGAAAATTTCTTATTCTTGAAGATGACACGTGTTGAATTCTGATTGGTTTAAAATGTGTCACACGGATCAAACTGTTTGGATTTGGTAATAAATGTGAGGCGGCGGTAATGGGCATTTAATGCTTGATCCGTGTGACCCCTTTTCTTTCTTCTCATTGGTTGAATCCCTTGTTACATGGATTAAACTCAAATAACTTTCCAATCTTGGCAGAACTAGTCCTTGTACTTGGCAGAATGTAAATTTTGGCTTGTAGCTTCATTCCTTTGACATATTTGGTCCTTCAACTTCCATAACTTGTACAAAATGGTCCTTTGACTGAGTTGACTTGAGAGTTGACCAAGTTTGACTTGAATCTTGACTTTACATTATTTGCACTTTAAGTCCTTCAACTTTCATAACTTGTCAAGATAGGTCCTTATACTTCAAAGTCTTGTCACTTTTGATCCTCTTTTGTCTTTTTCATCCATTTGAGCTTGATTTTCCCTTGTTTTCTTGAAAATGTATCTTTTTACCTACACAAGTGCACACAAACACAAACATACCACATAACACTGTTTTTGCCAAATAAATTGGTATTTTTCTTCATGTTTTAGGGTTATTTGTCATTAAAAGGATATGAGTTTAAGCTCATATCAAATTCCCCTACACTTGAACATTGCCGTGTCCTCATGCAATATTATATTTTAAGGCTCAAAAATTTACATTTCCCTCATAATTAATCCATCTTGGCCATATGAGATGTATCTACACTACTCTAAACTAGATGATGCATGATTTTGACTTTTAATAATGCAATGAATTAAAATACAATTCTATTTATATCTTTTTGATTTTTCTTGAAATGGTTTTGATGGAAATAACTCATAAAGAATTCAATGACTTAGATTAGGGCTTGGGTACCATGGACACTTATCACCCTCAAGTTTCACTTTCCCCATACCAAGCTTAAAAATGGGATCATTGCTTTCACAAGTAAAAAGTACATCAACTTATTCATGACAATTAAATGTGGAACCGGTTATTATTTGAGCAAATTGCTTGTGGGCAAATTTGTCATTATTCAAGTGTGAAATATAAGAAGTGTAAAATCCAAAAATAAGGAAGCACGGTTTTAATCCTAAGTAATCTTCTCATCCATTACTTGAAAAACCGCTCATAATTAATATAAGTCCGTATTAAGAGTAATAAGTCATTCGCCTTATGTGTAAAATCCTTATGTCATGCTTTCATAAGTAGCTACACACTCGCTAGGGAAAGAAAAATAAAACTCACGCAATAATTTACATCCGCATCTTTTTGAGATTTTGGATCTTCAACCCCGCAACCCGTCAAGGTAATATTGGATTGGAGCGATCTATTGAATCCCCGCAACCCGTCAAGGTAATATTGGAACTCAATAGTCACTATAATTAACACCACACTGCCCCTCTTGGGAGTCTTGCATTATTTTTATTTTTTTTTCTTTTTCTTTTTCTTTTTCTTCTTTTTTTTCTAGCCACTCATTTTTTTTCATAAGCCGCTCTTATTTTTCTTTATTCCTCACAAAGAAATTTGAAAAGAAGAAAAGGAAAAACTCCCGCTAAATATGGAGCATGACATAAGTCTAGTACACATAAAACGTGCTAACTTAGAATCTTAAGACGTACACATATCAACCATAAATGATTAGCCAAAAATGCATAAGAGATTACAAACCAATTAAAACCGTACTTGATTATTTATTAACAATTATATACATGCGAAGAAAGTAGAGGTAAAGAAGAGAAGGGTTTAGCCATAAGTAATTGCCATGAAGTCTATCTAGCCCTTTTACACTTGCTTCAACTCTATCATTTCCCATTCTCTACAAATTTAAAATCTCAAATAATGAAATTGGTGGATGCTTAGCCTAATAGACCAATGAAGAACTACATGGTTAAGGATACTAGCTAGAGAATGCTAAAATAAGCAAACTCGGGTTGAGTCAAAATATCCATGGCGGGCCTAATATGTCAAAGAAGTCTAAATTTGTTAAAACCATGTTTTATTTTATTTTTTCCTTTTATATATTTTTGATGAAACACAAAAGAAAAGATATATACAATGCAAATGTGATATGCAAATGAAAAATGATTGATGCAAAAATTATGAATGCATATTTTTGTTGGCCAAAGTAGATCAAAAATTTGAAAAATGTTGAAAATTTATTTTTTCCATGTTATCAAGCAAGACAATGACAAGTTCTAGGTAAGGTCACTTCGATAGAAGACCCCCTACACTTAAGCTAAACATTGTCCTCAATGTTTAAGAGCATGGAAGTGTAAAAACTTCCCCTACACTTATGACAATGAATAGACTTTGCTTAACCCAAGTTAAGGAAAGGACAACTATTAGTAAAATCATGTTTAAGCACAAGGTGTCAATGAAAATTCACTAAAGTAACGAAGTGAACCGGATACAAGGGCCTCCTCCATAAGCTCCAAAGCATGAGATGAGTGAGCAACCCTACAAACAATCAAGAAGACAAAAGAAGGTCTCCCCTACACTTATCTCCAAGTCTATGCCTTTATTTCTAACCTACAACACTCTAAACCTAGTTATACGATGCTTGAGTTAATGAGTCTCTAGCTCGACTCGTCCCTCAATGAATTAATTCATGGGGAAAATGGGGACCTCTTGGACCATTTCAACGGAAATGTCCTCCCCAAAGTAGTGTTTAACACGGTGACCATTCACTTTAAAATTTGGACCATCGGGTTGGGACAACTCAAGAGTTCCATATGGAAACACTTGAGCAATAGTGAATGGACCGGACCATCTCGACTTAAGCTTGCCCGCAAAAAGATTCAATCTTGAGTTAAAGAGGAGAACCGGCTCTCCAACTTTGAACTCACGATTCTTGATCTTAGCATCATGCAATTTCTTAGTCTTTTCCTTGTAAAGCAAAGAATTCTCATAGGCATTGGCTCTCAACTCATCCATCTCATTGATTTGATCTTTCCTATGTGAACCGGCTTGGTTTAAATCAAAGTTAGCCCACTTGAGAGCCCACGATGCCTTATGTTCTAACTCAAATGGGAGGTGGCACGCTTTTCCATAGACAAGCCTATAAGGAGTACAACCAATTGGTGTTTTAAAAGCCGTCCTAAACGCCCACAAAGCATCATCGAGCTTATCCGACCAAGAAGCTCTATGCTCTCCCACCGTTCTCTCTAAAATCCTCTTTAAACCACGATTTGTGACCTCGGTTTGACCATTTGTTTGAGGGTGATACGCGGTAGAAAGTCTATGATTCACTCCATATTTCTTCATAACTCTCGTGAATTGATCATTACAAAAGTGCGTACCACGATCACTTATGATGGCCCGAGGTACACCAAATCTAGCAAACAATTGTTTCAAGAACTTTACAACCACTCTAGCATCATTAGTAGGTAAGGCTTTAGCCTCCACCCACTTGGACACATAATCCACCGCCACAAGTATATACTTGTTTCCCTTAGAGGATGGAAAAGGTCCCATGAAATCTATTCCCCATACATCAAATATCTCACACTCTTGGATAAAATTTTGTGGCATCTCATCACGTTGTGTAATTTTTCCTTGTCTTTGACAAACATCACAAAATTTCACCATCTCTTGGGCATCCTTGTAAATGGAAGGCCAATAGTAACCCGAATCAAAGACTTTCTTGGCGGTGTAGTTAGGCCCAAAATGTCCACCCGTAGGTCCTTTATGACATGCCTCTAAGATCTTAAATGCCTCGGGCCCATCTACACACCGTCTAATGATTTGGTCCGCACATTGCCTAAAAAGATATGGATCATCCCAAAAGTAATACTTAACTTCCTTAAGAAACTTTTTCTTTTGTTGGTAAGTTAGACCCTCAATAAGCACATTACCCACAAGATAGTTTGCTATATCCGCAAACCAAGGTGTGGCATCCTCTTGGGAAGAGATAGACATGAGCTCCTCTAATGGAAAGGATTCATTGATTTCTTGATGTGGGAAATCTCCTTGAAAAGGATGCTCAAGTCTACTCAAATGATCCGCCACTAAATTCTCGGCCCCTTTCTTATCACGAATCTCTATCTTAAATTCTTGAAGCAACAAAACCCATCTCAAAAGCCTAGGCTTAGCATCTTGTTTTGTCATAAGATACTTGAGAGCGGATTGATCCGTATACACTATGGTCTTGGAAAGCACAAGATATGGTCTAAACTTCTCAAAAGCATATACTATAGCAAGCAACTCTTTTTCCGTGGTAGTGTAATGAAGTTGTGCACCGGTCATGGTTTTACTCGCATAGTGTATAGGTTGAAAATGCTTATTAACTCTTTGTCCTAAGACGGCCCCCACCGCATAATCACTAGCGTCACACATAAGCTCAAAAGGTAATTCCCAATTTGGAGAAACCAAAACGGGAGCCTTTGTTAATTTTTCCTTAAGTGTCTCAAAAGAGTCTAAACAAGCTTGATCAAAAATGAAAGGAGCCTCTTTCTCCAAGAGATGAGTCATCGGTCTAGCTATCTTAGAAAAATCTTGTATAAAGCGCCTATAAAATCCCGCATGACCTAAGAAACTCCTCACACCTTTAACCGAGGTGGGTGGGGGAAGCTTAGCAATCACATCAATTTTAGCTCGATCAACTTCTAATCCCTTATTGGATATCTTGTGTCCTAAAACAATCCCCTCTTTCACCATAAAGTGACATTTCTCCCAATTAAGCACCAAACGTGTTTCTTCACAACGCTTAAGCATTCTCTCAAGATTGGTGAGACATGAGCTAAAGGAGCTTCCAAATACGGAAAAGTCATCCATAAAAACCTCCATGGTTTGCTCTATCATGTCATGGAAAATCGCCATCATGCACCTTTGAAACGTCCCCGGTGCATTACATAGGCCAAAAGGCATCCTCTTGTAAGCAAATGTACCGTAGGGACAAGTGAATGTGGTCTTTTCTTGATCCTTAGGGTTAATGGGTATTTGAAAATAACCCGAAAAGCCATCAAGAAAACAATAGTACTCATTTCCCGCTAAGCGTTCAAGCATTTGATCCATAAAGGGAAGCGGGAAATGGTCTTTCCTAGTTGCCTCATTGAGTTTTCTATAATCAATGCAAACTCTCCAACCGGTCACAAGTCTCGTGGGAATAAGCTCATTGTTCTCATTAGGCACCACGGTGATTCCACCCTTCTTTGGAACACAATGAACCGGGCTAACCCATGGAGAGTCGGAAATGGGGTAAATCATACCCGCATCTAAGAGTTTAATCACTTCCTTCTTAATAACCTCATGGATTTTTGGGTTAACTCTCCTTTGGTTTTGAATGGCGGGTTTATAGTCATCCTCCATAAGGATTTTGTGAGTACAAAAATGTGGATCAATTCCCCTTATGTCGGATATTTTCCATGCTAAGGCTTTCTTGTGTTTCTTAAGGACTTCAATAAGTTGCTCCTTCTCATCCTCTTTCAACTCTTTAGCAATAATCACCGGTAATTGGTCTTTTCCTTCTAAGAAAGCATATTCTAAGTGGGATGGAAGTTCCTTAAGTTCAATGGGAGGTGGACTCTCTATGGAAGGTTTTACTATGGAAGGTTCCTCAATGGTAATCTCTTGTGAAATAGAAGAAGGAATAGGGTCCTCATTGAGCAACTTTTGGATTGTAAGAATATCTTCTTCCCAATTAATGGGAGAATCATCATCACCAAGAAAGTTAGACTCAAATTCCTCCAAGAGGAAATCACTCTCTCCAAAAGGTGTTAACGAGGGAGCAATTGAGGCCACGGTTTCAACATGTGGAATCTCATCACTAGCATTCTTACAAGCATCATGAAAATGTTCATTACACACTTCATCTAACACATCCACAATGTTAATAGTCTCACAAGGTCTAGACTCCTTAACCTCTTTTCTATCACAAACTTTGCCTAACTTAAACACCACTCTCTCATCTTCTACTCTCATAATTAATTCTCCCTCCGCCACATCTACCAAGGTGCGACCCGTTCTCAAAAACGGTCTACCAACAATCAAAGGCACTCTAGGATCCATGTCATAATCGACCACTACAAAGTCGGCCGGAAAGGTAAACTTATCCACACCTACAAACACATCTTCCGCTATTCCTACGGGGTGAGCTATGGTTCGGTTGGCTAGTTCAAGAGTCATCCTAGTGGGAGTGAGCTCGGGAAGAGATAGTTGTTTCCAAACCGATAAAGGCATGAGATTTATGCTCGCCCCTAAATCCGCCAAAGCCATGCAATTTTCAACACCGGGAAAATTACAAGGTATCAAGAAGCGCCCCGGATCTCCAAGTTTTGTTGGTAAGGTTTTAAGTAACACCGCGGAACAATTTTCATTAAGTGATGTGTTGGGCAAATCAACCAATTTTTCTTTGTTTGAGAGCAAATCCTTGAACATCTTAGCAAACTTTGGCATATAAGCAAGAGCTTCCGCAAAGGATATGTTGATATTGAGTTGCTTGAACATCCTTAAGAAATTGGAGACTTGGATGTCATCTTTGTTCTTTAACTTGTCCTTTTTCAACCTTGAAGGGTATGGAAGAGTAGGTTTTGGTGTAGGTGGAATAGGTGTTATGGTGGAAGATTTGTCTTTGTTAGCTTCTTCATTTGGAAGTGTGGAAGGTAAAGGAGAAGTATGAGGTGGTTGAGAAGGTGAGTTTGAGTGAATAGGAGCATTTTGAGGAGGTGGAGTAGAAGTAGAAGGCTTGTCACAAGTAGGAGCACAAGTGGGTTGAACAAGAGTAGGTTTAGGAGGTGAAGGATCCTTTGTTGTTGTTCCACTCCTTGTTGTAATAGCATTGACATTGGCCCTAGGGTTTGTTTGTGTATTAGAAGGTAAAGCCCCTTGTGGTCTTTGAGTTACCGCCACTAAAACCCTATTGATTTGTTCCTCCATTGTACGTTTCAATTGATCATTCATTCTCTTCTCAATTTCACGCATTTTCTTGTCAACATACTCTTGAGTCTCTTGCATCCCATATCCTTGAGTTGGATTTTGAGGGTAAGCTTGATTTGGTATTGGAGCATATGCTTGATTGGGAATAAATGGAAGTGGTTGATTAAATCCTTGTTGTGGTGGATAAAAGGTATTTGCTTGAGGTTGAAATTGATTGGGTGCCTTGTAGTTATTTCCTTGGTATGGTGGTTTTTGCCCTTGATTCCTTGTTAAAATTTGAGGAGGATTTTGTGGAACTTGGGTGGGTGGTTGGGGTGGGAAGCCGGGTGGAGTAAGGTAATTTTGGGATTTGTAAGAAAGGTTATTTGGATTGATATTAGGTTTGAAGTGTTCACGATGTTCCTCTTGGTAAGCATAGCATTCCCCTTGATACCCTTGCACCTTATCACATTGTTCATAAGAATGGGGACCTCCACAAGTAACACAAGAAATGGTGATAGCATTCACATTATTTGAGGAATTGTTCAATGTCATGCTCTTAAAATTTTGAACTATTTCATGAGTCATTTCTTATCCTTGTTTGACTTGTTGAAGGATCTCTTTAAGAAGTTGGATGTCACAAGGAGTTTGAGAAGTGTTTTGGATAACATGAACCCTTTCTTCAAATGGATTGTTTGTTTGAACCATTGCCTTAGTCTCAATGATGTCCAAAGCCTCTTGGTAGGTCTTAAGAAGAATATTTCCTCCCGCGGAAGCATTAAGTGAATCTTGGTGGTGAGGTTTAAGGCCATCATAAAAGGAACTTATTTGGTGAACTTGATCCAATCCATGATTAGGGCATCGCCTCAACAACTCACTATACTCTTCCCAAGCATCACTAAAGGATTGACTAGGTTTTTGTTGAAAGCCCATAATTAAATTCCTCAAAGCCATAGTCTTTTGTGGAGGAAAGAACTTGTTCAAAAACTTAGTGGTAAAACCCTCCCATGTGGTGATACTATCGGGTGGTTGGGTGTCTAACCAATGCTTAGCACTCCCCTCTAAGGAAAATGACACTAACATCAACCTAATGACCTCATGTGGAACCCCATTATGCTTAATGGTATTGCAAAGTGAAAGGAATCTCTTAAGGTGAGCATGAGGATCCTCATTTTGTTTTCCCAAGAAAGGTGATAAAGAAACCATATTGATCATAGATGTATGTAGCTCAAATGTGTTAGCGGGAAAGTCGGGAATCTTAATGGCACTAGAATATCCATGAATGTTGGATTGCATACGTTCATACAAAGTACGATTATCAATAGCCATGGCTTCTTGTGGTGGTGACAAAGCACGATTCTCGTGATCGGCTTGGTGGACGGTGGTGGTCTTACTCTTTCTCTTTTTCTTCCTTTTCGGAGGAAGAGGTTGTACACCAATCGGTATTTGTGCACGCCCGCGAGTGAGCATGCAACTCAATACGAGGAATGAGAGAGAAGCTCTCGTGTGACTTTGAAGAGAAATGGATTATCCTCTTCGAGTTTCAATATTAAATATCCACAAGAAAATAACAATATATGTATTTACTACTTTGGGTGCAAGACCCTCAATGAAGCCTTCCTTCTTAGAATACTCCCAAGTGAACGGGGGGTTAGGTGGCGCGAAGCACTTAAGTACCTATTGACCCTTAGATGGCATTTTATAGCACATCGCCTTTCTATTCACTTAAATGTTCGTATTCTTCGAATTGTTGCTTATTGAGAGTATTTATCTATTCTTGCTTTATTTTGTTTGATCGATACACGTGTCAAGGACCGGAGCGCCCCTCAACACGGTGTATTGCCTCGGCAATACTTATGGAAGATATGTAGATTGATTGTTCTTATACGTATACGTATTTACTTATAATAATATATGGAAAATATTTTTGTATTTATAAGTTTTTTAAGGGAAAATACTATATGTACATAAAAACCGAGAGAATCCAATAATATATATTTTTGGGTGCAATCTCTTAGGAAAAAGATTGCTTTTTGGATTTTTTAATTTTTTTGGTCAATTCTTTAGGAAAAGAATTGTTTTGTTATTTTTTAGTTTTTATATATTTTTATATTTTTGATTTTTTATTTGTTTTTTGATTTATGATACGTAAAAATAACGTTCACAAAGTGAACGGATCCCAAAAGCCAATGAAAACCGTCAATCGATAGTCTCTCGTGTAGTCAAAGAACCGGCAGCGGCGCCATTTGAAATTGAGTATAATGTAGTTCGTTTTCTCAGTTCTTAACCAATAGAAAGTCCAACCAATATCGGATTTTTAATTGTTCTTGGTTGTTAAGCTTGCTTGGTAATCTATTGCTAATTCAACAAAAGCTTGCAAAATGGAAAAAATATTACCTACGTATATGTAAAACAGATTGCAAATACCACGTTTTTATTCAAGTAAAATTTAAAATGCAAAATGTGAAACTAAAGGGACTGAAATTGTAAATTCTATGAAAAGTAAATGCTTGAAATGTAAACTCTAACAACTATAGGGACTAAAAATGTAAATCTGTTAACTAAAAGGATAAAAAATGTAACAACTATAACAACCTTGCTAAAAGTGTAACAAACCAACAAACTACTAACTGAATTTAAACAACTTCCAAATTCCAGGGACCTAAACAATGCAAACCCTAAATTCTTGGAAGATTAGCCAAGTATTAAACACTGATAGAAATGAAAGGACCAAAGTGCAATTTTGGAAAGTTTTTAAGCAAAAACGGGACACAAGAAAGAATAAGCTCGTTTGAGCTTATTACTCAACCAAAATCAATGAAACAACTTGCAAAACGTTTCAAATCCAAATTTAGCTACGTGTGTTCAAGGAATTAAGCTAAGGATCAAAAATAAGCAAATGAGTGCTTATTGATAAGCTCAAAATAAGCTCTAGCCAAATCTAATCAACCACAACTGAATTTTTCTCTTGAAACTGATTAAGCAACTGATTTGAAGATTGGGAAATCAAACCAGAACAAATTTCATCCAGAAATAAGCTCTTAAACTGAATTAAGCTAAAAAAAAACTTATGTTGACCAAGCGTTGACCAGAATTTGCAAAAAGCTCAAACTTTCAGAAATTAACTAGGGACACTTACTAAATGATTTTATGAAAGAAAATCACAAGATTTGTGAAGTAGATTTGAAGATCTAGGAAATCAGTAACATGCTTTATCACAGAGAATGAGCTTTGCTCAGTCTTGGACCAAAAAGCTAATTCCCAGCTTATTAACTAATACTGTAGAAATTCCTTTTGGAATCTAAAACTATATGTAATAAGCTAAGACTGAAAGCAAATTTGGTGGAATTTCATCAAGAATTGAATGAGAACTAAGCAATTGAAAATGGCAAGTTTTTAAGAACAAAGCTAAATGAAAGCTGACCCAAACAATTTTGAAGCCATTTGCCTGTTTGACTTTGAACTTGACTTGTAAAAGGCTTAAAACAACTTGTCAACACTTAAGGACTGGAAATGAACTCTAAAACACCAATTCTCAATGCTTTGAAAACTACTTTTAAGCTATTCCCAAACACTCCTTAACTGATTTTTAACAAACTTTAACAAAGACTTTTAAGTACTGAATTAAGTTGATTCAAAAGCTTTTATCTCCAAGTTTGATACTTCAAATGGACTGATTTAAAAGTTCAAGTGAGCTCTAAGAACAACTTTAACCAATTAAGATGCAAGAACCAAATTCTGACTGAAAATAAGCTAAAACTAGGACTTAAACCAAAACTAAGATCAAGTAAGCAGGAATTAAGCTATAAGCAACCAGAATTCAAACAAACAGCAACTTCTAACAATTATAACATGCAGCCATCAGATTAAACTAGGAAAGTAAGCATGGCATTTGACTGTTGAGTGGAACAAAAATCAAGAAACTTAAAACCTATTGTAGATAGCCTTTGAGAAGAAGAGGAGCGCTGAGCTCTCTTGCCCTAGTGATAACCACCACCTATCACTAGAAATCAACAAGAATCAATCAACAAATCAACTGGAATCCATCAAACTGCTTGAAAACTCCATTAGAACTAGGCTATGGCTGAATTGTGATCAAACAGCTAACAAACTTCACAAATGTCAGTTATGATCAATGATTGATCATAACAAACACTCATCAGCAACAACAATATCCAAATGCAGCAAGAATTGAACTGGAATGATAAGAACAGAATTGGCGGGAAAAAGGGAATTTGAATTTTATTGCTGAAAAACGGTTACAAAGCTGTTACAAAGGTAGTAACTAACTAACTGACTCAAGAGTTTGTCAGACTCTTGAGTAGTTAGGGGAAAATTGAGGGAAAAAGGAAAGGAAAAGTTTAACTAGGTGTTTTTACAAATTTAAGCTACAACTGAAAATGAAGTACAATCTAGCTATTTATAGGCACAAAGGAGAAGTTAGTTGGGGTTGGTGACGTGTCAGAACCAATCCTAGCTTGCCACGTGGAGAATTCTGCATTTAGCACTTTGAAGGTATGAACAATGATTTGGGGGTTCTTGATTGGATGGATGAAATGTTAATTGAGTTGCACCATTGAATTCGTCTCATCAAATCGATCAACTTTGGTGTTTATATCTTTCCATGAAATTGCTTCTATCTCAAACGCGATCCTGGGAAAATTTCTTATTCTTGAAGATGACACGTGTTGAATTCTGATTAGTTTAAAATGTGTCACACGGATCAAACTGTTTGGATTTGGTAATAAATGTGAGGCGGCGGTAATGGGCATTTAATGCTTGATCCGTGTGACCCCTTTTCTTTCTTCTCATTGGTTGAATCCCTTGTTACATGGATTAAACTCAAATAACTTTCCAATCTTGGCAGAACTAGTCCTTGTACTTGGCAGAATGTAAATTTTGGCTTGTAGCTTCATTCCTTTGACATATTTGGTCCTTCAACTTCCATAACTTGTACAAAATGGTCCTTTGACTGAGTTGACTTGAGAGTTGACCAAGTTTGACTTGAATCTTGACTTTACATTATTTGCACTTTAAGTCCTTCAACTTTCATAACTTGTCAAGATAGGTCCTTATACTTCAAAGTCTTGTCACTTTTGATCCTCTTTTGTCTTTTTCATCCATTTGAGCTTGATTTTCCCTTGTTTTCTTGAAAATGTATCTTTTTACCTACACAAGTGCACACAAACACAAACATACCACATAACACTGTTTTTGCCAAATAAATTGGTATTTTGCTTCATGTTTTAGGGTTATTTGTCATTAAAAGGATATGAGTTTAAGCTCATATCAATGTCTTACCTTCAATATCAAGCATCATTAAAAATGATCTCAATAGTATATGTGTTGACCCGTTTTCTGCCTAAGGTTGTAAGGAGGGCTTCTTTCTTTAGACCATTTATCTTTACAATTCTTTTTAATTCTTCAACCCCTTCAATGCTTACCAATACGTCATAACTAGCACCTTGTTGTGATTGTTCCAGTGCTAACTTAAGTACTTGGTCGGCATTCAGCTACGTTCACAAACTTTCTCCATCTTTCCTAAGGACTACTATTTCTAGCTATGGAATGTCCTTGGGAAGATTCCTCCGGTTCTAGAAGAATCATTGGACTTTAACCTATCCTACCATCCTTATGTCACCACAATCTTCACCGTCGTGAATAGAGATGTTTTAGGTAAGTGTATGTCACCATGAAATCCATTTTGATATCCAAATCCATTTTGCCCCCCCTTAACATATGTCACGATATTCGAAAACATTTCGCACATGTCGGGATGAGCCAGAACATTAAGTCGAACCATTATTTATCTCAACATTAAATCACATTTCCCCCCCCCCCCCCATATTAAAAATATTAACCCAATCGATGTTTTTAATATCAATTGATTTAATAGCATTTAAGAAAATTTGGGAAGAAAAATGAAAATCTAATTATCTTCATGATTTTCACAAGCTCCCCCTCAAATTAATGAGGTTGTACTTGAAACGTAAATTAAATACCTTTTAAACACAAGTGTAAGGTACTTATCACGTGCAAAGATCATATATGATAATGTATTCACAAGATTAGCAATTTACGAGGTTGGACCTGAATGATGGAGAACATCATATGATAGAATCACATGGTTCTTGTTCACGAATGTTGGTTGCCTCGTTACGTCTGAAGTTATCTCTTGACTCCGTGTGTACGATTGATACCGTTGTCTTGACACCAATATGTGAACTTGGCACTTTCGACGTCAAAGATTCTGAATGCTGGACAATTGCTCCCCCTCAATTGTTGACCCGTGTTCTATTGAAAGAGCTATAGTCGCCGTTTGAGTAGTCGCATCGTCGAGTATGTAGATATCAATTTTAAATTGCTATGATTGGTGGAGATGATAACTTCATAAAAACAAGATTTCTCTTGTTTTAACAAATAAATGCACTGACACGTACATAAATTCGTGTTAGATTGTGTTATTACGTAAACACAATCCCTTACATGGTTATAAAGTAAACCATGCCCGAGAATAATTAATTCCCGTTGTTGAGCCAAAGCTTTCCGGTGAAATACTTGACTTGAATATGAAAAGCGGGTTACTATCTGAAATAATAGCAAACCATTTTGAGCGTGTTTTAAAACATTTGAACTTCTGCTCGAACTTTATTTACAACCCCGTGTCATTATTGAATGACATTTCTAGTATCGTAAATATTATCGATTCCAGAAGACATGCTCTTTTCAGCAAAACATTTTTGAACACACCATTTTGAAAGATTTAGAAAAACCTTTTGAGAAATTCTCGAAAAGTTGTGTTCAATGTTTTGAAAATTAATTACTTGAGCTTAAGATGTTGAATATCTTACAAAACGAGCTCAAGTCCGAGAAGTTGTAAACTTCTCGTTGTTAAGGATAAGTTTATCATCGGCGATAAACTTTCCTTTTTAACTGAAGAACGAGTCCTACGTTGACATTTACTTAGAAGTCGTTTTCATGAGCTTGAAAAATTTTGAATGTTTTAACGTAAAGCTCATGACCGAGAAAGGTGAATTTCTTGTTATGAAGAAAAGTTATCTTATTTAAAAGATACACTTTCCTTTATGAGCTTAAAACTTGGAATGTTTTAAAACAAACTCATGACCGAGAAAAATTAATTTCCCGTTACGAGGATAAGTTATCATAAAAGATAAGCTTTCCTAAAATTGAAGTCCGAGTTACAGTCTGATATTTAACTGTAAGTCATTGTGCATGAGCTTAAAAACATCGAATGTTTTTAATATAAGCTCATGCCCGAGAAAAATTAATTTCTCGTTGTAAGGATAAGTTTATCATCGGCAATAACTTTTCTTTCTTTGAAGTCCGGGGCATAAACTGAAATGTGATTATACGCCATTTACACGAGCTTAAAACTTTTGAATAGTTTTAATGTAAGCTCGTGTCCGAGAAAATTTAATTTCTCGTTAATGAGGATAAGTTTATCATCAGCGATAAACTTTCCTTTCTTTGAAACGCGGGTTACACTCTGTCATGTGACTGCAAGCCGTTGTGCATGAGCTTAAAAACATTGAATGTTTTTAACATAAGCTCATGCCCGAGAAAAATTAATTTCTCGTTGTGAGGGTAAGTTATCGTTGACAAGATAAACTTCCCTTTATTTGAAATCCGGGTCATTGTCTGACATTTAATAATGAACCATATACATGAGCTTAAAACTTTTGAATATTTTTAATAATAGCTCGTGTCCGAGAAAAATTAATTTCTCGTTTTTGAGGATAAGTTTATCATCGGCGATAAACTTTCCTTTATGTGAAGATCAGGTCATCGTCTGACATTTAACGATGAGCCTTATACACGAGCTTAAAACTTTTGAATAGTTTTAAATTTAGCTCGTGTCCGAGAAAAAAAGATTAATTTCTCGTTTTGAGGGTAAGTTATCGTTGACGAGATAAACTTCCCTTTCTTTGAAGAGCAGGTCACAGACTATGATTTGAATGTGAGCCATGTACACGAGCTTAAAACCTTTGAATAGTTTTAATTTTAGCTCGTGTCCGAGAAAAATTAATTTCTCGTTTGTGAGGATAAGTTATCGTTGACGAGATAAACTTCCCTTTCTCTGATGAACGGGTCACAGACTGTGATTTGTCTAAGAGCCATATACATGAGTTTAAAACCTTTGAATAGTTTTAAAGTAAACTCATGCCCGATAAAATTTAATTTCTCGTTTTGAGGGTAAGTTATCGTTGCGTAGATAAACTTCCCTTTCTCTGAAGATCGGGTCACAGACTGTGATTTGAATGTGAGCCATGTACACGATCTTAAAAACTTTGAATAGTTTTAATTTTAGCTGTTGTCCGAGAAAAATTAATTTCTCGTTTGTGAGGATAAGTTATCGTTGACGAGATAAACTTCCCTTTCTCTGATGAACGGGTCACAGACTGTGATTTGTCTAAGAGCCATATACACGAGTTTAAAACCTTTGAATAGTTTTAAAGTAAACTCGTGCCCGAGAAAATTTAATTTCTCATTTTGAGGGTAAGTTATCGTTGCGTAGATAAACTTCCCTTTCTCTGAAGATCGGGTCACAGACTGTGATTTGAATGTGAGCCATGATACACAATGTTTAACTGCGAATCCCCTGAGACACTTGTTTCTCTGATATCAGCTTCTTTAGTAACCACACTCTTAGAGTGTCCTTAGTTGAACGATATGTAAAGATCAGACCGTTGTGTTCTTGTTGAACGTGGACTTTGGTACCTGCATTCTCATTAGGAGTTTGCATGTTTCTATGTGGGTTAGCAATATCTATCTTAGAACCATGCGGGGATTCACAGTTTTCTTTTCTTGTGCTAGAGGTGAACTGAGGAGATGATTCACTTGTCTTAGTTGGCAAACGTTTCCTTTTATAGAAAACCTTAAGTTCAGGCTTAAGTGATGTATCATCCTTTTCAATTTCCTCCCTAGTAGTCTTAGTAGAATCAGAGACTATCCTAGTTAAAGGGTACTCGTTTCCTACAAGAGTGAAAGTTCTACCAGTGGGGCGCCACATTTTACCAATGGGTTTGATTTTAGCTATCCACTGGGATTTAAGTCTAGCACGGGAGTTTACCTCATTAAGTAATTTCTTGACACAAGAATCATGATTAGCTTTAAAGACACATTTCCTACATGTTTTACAAGTAGCATATTTAATGTCCGAGTAAGATCTAGAATTACTAAATAATTGATTGATGCTCCTAGGATATGACATGCTACGGTTAGCAGTGTTGGGTAAACTAGAAGGCATCAGACTAGGTTTGAAATTCCTATCTCTTACTTGTGTGTTTTGCTTAGCTTCCCTTAGACCAAATGTATGGCAAACGTCATTTGAACTAGTTTGAGACGTGTTCTTTGGACTATGTCTAGGGAGGCTAGATGCAATCATGTGATTAGGTCTTGCAAAAGCTGTTTTAGTCACATTGGGCCTAGATGGTGGGGTGACTGGTCTAGAAAGATGAACCATATCAACTTAGGAGGAAAACCGCGGTCTTGAGGATTGTGGTCTCTCGGATCTAAATGCAATCGGTTGTCTAACGAACTGATTTGTAGGCGGTTTCCCCAAGATTGATGGTTTTTCAAGCTTAGTGTCCACGCTAGTTCCTTTAGTTTTCGTCAAATCGTTTTTCAACGCAGCTATAGCAAAGACCTTTTCCTGTACTTGAGCCTTTAAAGTCTCATTTTCTTTGAGCAATTCAACTTGGGATGCCAACTTAGATTCAAGCAACTTAATTTGTTTCAAAAGATTATCCTTTTCAGCTTTAGAATCTAGAACTGTTTGATCCAATTTTCGTTCAAGAACAACGTTTGACTATTCAAGTTTTTCAAAATACATTTCAAATTTATCCGTTTTCCTTGAATATTAAATTTTGGCATCCTCAAGCTCTTTTGATTGCTGAGCTAAAATCATTTCAAGATCTTTAATCTTGGAATCAGAAGCAGTTAATGAAACAGTTATAAGGCAATTATCATGATTGTTAGCATTTTGAACACTTTCTCCCCCATTATGACGCACATCGGATGAATCAGAAGTGGTATCTCTATCACTCTTTTCCATCCCATGTTTATCATAATTAGGTTCGAAATGCTCAACATGCGGCATTTCATCAGCATATACATCATATACAGCATTACATTGTACCATGTTTGGAGGCTCTTCGTCATAAACGGGTATGGTGTCATCATAAGAGATGTCTGTAACTTTCCCTGACGTGTTGCTGATGTCATGTTTAACTGTTGATTCCATGTCCTTGTAATCTTTAGCAGCCTCCAATGCGTCAATCGTATGACCATTTTCCTCTTGTATCGTAGATTCTTGCACTCCATTATCATACGTTTGCTGGAGTCGAGATCTTTCATAAATCGAAGACGAAACCGATGTCATGAGTTTCAATAGTGTACCACGGAAATCTTGAAGCTCGGTATTTGTGTCTCGAAGAAATGATTGGCAAATCACTGAACTTTCATACTTGACGATATTGAATTGGAGAAAAGGCGTGAATTGTGTCACAAGAGCCTTATATGAAAGTGCCGATGCAGAGTGATTAAAGTCTTCAATGTGGAGTTGATCTGCGAGTTGGTTCAAGATTATGAACATTGATTCCATGAATATATGACGATATTGACCAAAGAGTGTCACAAATTCGCTCCCTCCTTGAAGCCATGAAAGAGTCACTATATGAGACTGAAGAAGTCGAAATGAAGTTATGCCACTTTCACTAGCTTTGGCTTGCATTTGACGCGATTCTACCTCTTGAGATGTCGAATTCAACCAATCCATTGAAATTCGAGAAAGATAATTGTGGTTATGGTTCTTTACGGGATTATACAATTCGTGAAAAATTGAATTTACTAAATTATACAATAGTGACCAAATGCAATGAGATATATATTCACCAAGTCCCTAAAATTAGACCTAAATAAAATTGCTAAATAAAAAGAAGACCTTTCTATATCTTTAGCAAAAAAATTGCCAAATAAAAAAACGTGGCCTTGTTTAGTGATATACAGTGCTTGAAATCTGCTGATTTTGTCAAGACCAAATTAGCCGACCACATTTTTTCACAAAAGGTAAATGGCCTAATACTAACAATAAAAGTAATCGATGCAGGAAACGTGGCTCCTCCTTTTGATATCACACGTTTTAGCAATTAATGTGCAATCTCAAAAAATTGTAAATAGGGCGACGTGGAGGCAAAGTAAATCACATAGTTGATAATCAACACGTGTACCAACGTGTACAAAAAGCTTGTTTCCTTCGCCCTATAAGTAAATCAGATAATCCCTTAACACACTCGCAACCTTTCTCAATTTACTTCGTAACCTCCGTCCCTTTTAAATCCTCTCAACCAAAAAACTAAACTACTCTCCACATTATCCCTAAATACTTGCAACCCTAATTTCTCTCCATCTTAAACAAATACAGCCAAAAACGTAAACACACCATCTAATCTGATCATTAACCTCAACATCTATTATAAACTTCGCCTCTCATGTTATCACTCCAAAACCAACCACCGTTTCATCTCTGTGATAAACCAACCCACGAAATAACCAAAAACCAACCAAGAAGATTAGAACCAAGAACAATTTGTCTTCAAGATCAATGAAATGGTCTCGGGTAGGTCTATAATTTTTGTTATGTATTTTGTGTCTTTGATCGAGGAAGGTCTTTTTGACTGAGATCTTGATTTTGAAGTCGTGTGAGTTCGAGTCGAGTGTCTGGGTCGATGAGGTGTGTTTTTGTTGGTAGCTCGAGAAAGAGTCTGTGGGTGTAGTGTTCGAGGGTGTTCGAGAAAGAGGGTGTGGGTTTGTGGGTTTGTTGGTAGTTCGAGGGTGGATGGATACGAGAGGGTGTGTTTTCGGTTTTGTGTTCGAGGGTGTTGTGAGGGTGGGTATGTGAGAATGGGTTTTGGTTATGCGAGTGTTGGTGTCGTCTGATTTTTGTGTGGTCGAGAGTCGTGAGTTTGGTTGACAAGTCGAGTCAAGTGTTGGAGTCGAGGCTAGTGTTGTTGGTGTTAGGTTGAGCGAGTGTTGGTGTAATGAGTCCAGTCGAGGCTGGTGAAAGTGTTGGTCTGTTTGGGATTTGTTTTGGTTGAGTCTGTGTTGGTTTCAAAGTGTAGTGCAAAAAGTTGTTTAGATTTAGGTGTGTTTGTTTTTGAGTCTGTTTGAGTCAGTGAGTCTTGTTTTCGTTGGTTGGGTTTTATGTTGGAGGGTGTCTGTTGTGTTTGATTTTGTCTGTTTGGTTGTGTCGAGGTTGAGGTCTAGTCCAAGTCGAGACCAAGTTAGAGTCTTGTTGGTTTGTTTTGGGTGTCTTTGGTTTTGGGATAAAAACACAATCTTCGGATAAAATCAGTCTTCGAAAAAACCAATATTCGGGAAAACCAATCTTCGGATAAAAATCAATCTTCAGATAAAAATCAATCTTCGGATAAAAATCAATCTTCGGAAAAAAATCTTCGGATGAAATTGGAAATGGTTTATGGGATAAACAGAAAACTTCGGAATCACTAACTTCTTCGGAATAGTTGGGTTCTTCGGAATATATGTGTTGTTGGGTTTCTTCGGATAAATTCGAAGTTTTGATTTTCGGATAAAATGACAAACTTCTTCGGAAAAAGAAACCCTTTTGCGAAGATATAGTTTTTCGGATAATTCTGTTTGGTAACTTTTCAGATAAACACAAAATGACAAAATAGAAACTTGAAAACCACAGAGATAGTGGATGTGAATAATAAAACGTCCCGTAACCCAATATTACCCCAAAACACTAAATTTTTTTTATGATTTCTTCTAAACTAAGTAAACACAAAGATTTATCTATTAATTTAAACCATATAATCACAAATTTTTTCAAGATTTGAGCTTGATTAAATCAAAACCCATCAAAATCAATCAAAACAAACACAAGAACAATCAATCAACCATAGCTCTGATACCAATTGTAGGTCCACGTTTTCTTATGATTGTTACAAGTGTTGTAATGATCTAAATAGAGAGAGGGATAGATGAAGAACTTGATATGAACTAGAGAGAGAAAGGAGATGTAGAGAGAGAAAGAGATGTTTGATAAATGAAATGTGTGATGAACAAATGACCAACCCCTCCTAACATGCTAGGAGGGGGTATATATAGCCCACCCTACATGTGGGCTATATGGGCTATACTGTTTACATACTGGATCACGAGCCTAATACTTGAATATATCATTGAAGTGACCGATCCTTTCTAAATACGTAAAAACGTATTTCCAACAATCTCCCCCTAAGGGAGGTTACTCCAAGTTACAATGTCCTAATTAGTCTATAGCTCGTGATCTATGCTCACAATGATGTGACCGAGACTTTCTTTGGGAAAACGTATTTCCAACAAACATAATCACAACTTTGGATCCACTGCCAACAAATTCTTAATTTCAGATCATTTTTGCCAACAAATTCTTTTCACCGAGTCCTAACATATTCACTATATCTACATCCCTATATCATTTCAGATCATTTTTGCTATTCTCTAACAAGTTCTCAAATTCTTACATGGTCGTCAGGTGGTACGAAATCCCTATATCATTTCAGATCATTTCAGGATTTTATTTTTCTTCAATCCGTTTAGTTGCTCTTTATTCTTATTGTTCAATCCGTCAGCCTTTGAATCTATTTCGCTAGATTTTTGTAGGGGTGGCCAAATGTGCAGGTTCAGACACAGGCCTGAACATAATTTCTTATGTTGGTGTCAAAGCATCATATTTGTTGACCATTTTGTGCTCATATGTCATAAGTAGCTACCTCGAGGTGGAAGACGGAAATGAAGCCCGATTGCATTAAGAGTCGTACAAACTAGTCAAGAGAAGCCTGATTGCATCAATAGTTGTCAATGAATGGGTATACTGGAATTAAAATGATTAATGTTGGATTGTTAGTAAATAGATTGCTTATGGTTAAATGAAACCAGGATTTTGTTTTTCTTCAATTCGTTTAGTCGCTCTTTATTCTTCTTGTTCCCTCCGTCAGCCTTTGAATCTATTTCGCTAGATTTTTGTAGGGGTGTCCATCCTAAAACATGATTAATTGGGTTTCTGTTTGTTATTTTGTGAATAAAAAAACATGCAAATGGTGGTTTGAATTGGGGAATGATGTGTTTGTGGTAGTTTGAATTGAGAAAAAGATTGATGAAATGAACTGTGTGTTTGTGGTGGTTTGAATTGAGGAAAAAAATGATGAAATGAAATGAACTGTGGGAAAGAGATTGATGAAATAAGTCAACTATTCTAGTCATCATGTGTTGGTAGTGAAAATCAGACGTGGTTGTATTAAACAAAATAATAAAAATGACGTGGATATTATCATGCCATCGTGTCGGTAACAAGTTACTAAATTGGTAACTTCGGAACGAATTTGAAAGTTGAAAGGTAAAGTCACGAGAGAAAATAATAAGTGTTTAAAGTCGGCACAAATTAATAAGTAAGATGGTATTTTATAGCTTTTACCCTACGTTTTAGATGCGTTTATCTTTGTTGGGATGGTATATGCTCGTAAAGAGACGATACAATCATACAAATACTTTCTAGCGGTATACTTTGTTTTCCTGAAAATTTTGGTCGTGACCAAAGATTTAATAAAAAACAAGGTATAGTAAGTGTGCAAGAATGTAAATACAATAAAAAAATGGACACGCAATAGACTAAATAGTAGATAGATCTATAAATAATGCGTCGAATAAAACATGTAATGAGATTAATTAGTAGATAGAACTACTAATAAATAATGCAAAGAGATCGAATAACACATGTAAAGAGAGATACTGTAGCACTTTGCCATTGGAAAAGCACTAGTTTTGCCTTTAAGAAAAAAACACAAGTAGAGGGCCATGCATATGTAGCGACATCCTACTTTTAGGAAGGTTGTTGATTATATTCTTTCATAACTTTCAATAATATAGTTAGGCTAGCCACAACGATTACGGTCGCAGTCGACCCCGACCAAAGTCGAAGTTGATCGGTTTGTTGCGACGATCGAGTCGATCAAATCGACCCCCCAAACTCGATCACTGGTAGGATCTATTTGCCAAGTCGGTCTCTGATTTTCTTTTTTTTTTCTTTTTTGTTATATATTTTTTGATAAAATTATATTAGTTTTAATTATATAAAATTTATAAAAAAATTTAAATTTTAATATATTAAGTTTTGTTTAATTCCTCACAACACATATTAATTTAACCATTTTTAGAGTTAGCTTTATCTAATGAATTTTACTTTATTTGTCTCTAATTAAATCTTTTTTTAATCATTTTTTAAGGATATTTAAATATAAATATTATTGTAATATCTTTTATTTTATTTAAATAATTATTTGAAAAAAAAACATTTTAAAAAATTGAATTAAATCGCCTTATTAAGGCAAATAGGTTGTTCTAAGTCGCTGGAGTGAAAAAGCTCACGTGACACAAAAATTTAATATCGCACTAAGTCGATTTTTTGCCTGGCTAAAGCTTCAAATTCATTCTTATACAATTTTGGAATAAAATCGAACACTTGATGATATACACTTCTAAATTAGCCTGTTAATTTTGCTAAACATAAAGAGAAAAGTACTAATTGTTGGTAATTTTAGTATCATCAACTATTTTAGTTAATCAGGATTTACTAAAGATCAATGAGATTTTATATTCGGTTCTGACACGAGTTAGGGGAAGTACGGAGTGCACACTCGTTGAGCTAATATGTTATCGCCCACGACGAAAATGCAGGGGCAAGGAGGCAGCGCCTCTTGCGGGGTCAAGGGGCATAGCCCCTTGCTGCGGGGGTCCCAACCAACACGCCTGTTCTCTCGACATTAAGGATTCGTCTTAGTTTTCCCGTGAAAACCCAACCAACACGCCTGTTGGAGAACAGTTGTAACTGTTCCTTTCAACTGCTTGTAACCGTCTTTTATGTCTGTTGATTAACAGAATTTGGTCTCATATGAACATAACGAAAAACGCAATTCTCTCTTTTCTTGCTTTGATTTCTTGTGCGTAGAATTAAAGTGTTTCTGCTTGAATTATCCCGATAAGGATTTCGTGCAACTCAGGCACCATAAGGTCGAAATACTTTATACGAAAAGTGAACTTAACACAATTCAAGTTAGATATCCAAGATTATCACACCCTATTTAATTACTTACAATAATCGCATATTAAACATTGATATGCTTGATAATAGCCCTCGGGTGGTTTCTTACCAGCTCATTAAAGAAATATACATGCTTCTAACTTAGAAGATTCGCGATACATCAAAATGGTTAAACAATTTTGGACGTTAAACGAGTATAAGATTCAAAGACGCAAATTTCCTTGATAAGTTTCTATCAACGGGAGAGTCGGATATCCATTTTACATAAAGTTGGAGAACCCTGAGGGATGTGACTCTGGCTCTTTGTGGCATTTTGCATACGATCCATCCAAGAATAAAGCAAAATATACTAACCCTATCCTTTCCACATGCAACTCGCCACTCGTCTTAGATCATAAAGTATGAAAAATTTAGAATCGAAGAACCTATCAACGTAGATTTTGAGGTAGATTAAGTTATGCGTTAATAACTACTTGTGAGTTAAACTTCTAACTGGATCACATGACATACTTGTATTGACACTTGATGTTTTTAGCAGTACGTCTATAGCGCAAATTCAAGATTTCATGGAGTTGTGTCGACGTTAACGTACGTTTTATGAAGTTCTTGTGTTTGAAAAAGCCATTTTGCTATGATATCAACAAGACAATGATAAAGTTGTTCTAGGCACACAAGAGCGATGCTGAAATATTCTAGGATGAGATATGAGATATTCTGCATGATGACAAGTCACACATCGAAATCGAATATCTAAAGTTGGTCTCACAAGGTCTTAATTTATCACAAAGAACGTGAATCACATAGCTGGACGCTGGCTAAAGTTGGCTACAAGTATGTACGTAGTTGCAATGACTAATCTATACTAACAAGGATCGAGAAAAGGTGAGGTTCTACATCGATTCAGCAATTATCGTGTGATCAATCAAAGAACTGTGAAACATTCAACACAACTGAAGAATAGCCTATACGAGGATCGTCCTGATTGATAGTAATTAAGAATCAATTGTGATCCAAAAGTCTATCGAACGACAAGATATTCTTACTGTTTTGTTTACACACATTAACCTAGTCACTCGATCTATTTTCCGACATGAGAATTACATACTTATAGCAACGATTCTGAAGACCATGCATCTTCTGGTAGAAGGTCTCTCAAAGAACACCAGGTCATTATCATGTGAGAATCTCATTTGCATCTATCTTTGTTGGACCATTTCTGGATCATATAGTGATTCTCGATAAAATGTTCTTATAAAAGAGAACTACTTTGTTTACTAGCAACTAGTTGTTACTTATTCCGACTCTAGAGTAGACAACCTAAATAATTGCAAAAAGGATTTCAGATCTTTTGCTTCAGGATTGTGTCGACCAAAACAACTACACGTATCACATATATAGATGACCGAATAACACCAAGTTAAATGCCACAAGTTTGTGACTACAAGTCCTTTTGGTAGCTTTTGAATTGTGTTTTTATGCATGTATAGCATCCTTGTACTTGCACTTGTTAAAATAATTCACAATTTAAAATGAAATGTTTTACTTAGAAAACTTACTTTTAACCAACACACATGCATATAAAACTTTACACTTTTAATCCAACTATTTTTCTCATTGTAGGTTGATCTCGTACCTTTTAGGTTGACAAGCCATCTAACTTCCTGCTAAGTTACAAAGCCAACGAGTTTTCCTTTCAAAACTTGATTAATCTCCATATGTTTAAGACTTTGAGAGAAAAGGTGTTAAAAATATTATGTTTAAGTAGCAATCTTATAGATCTTGAGGGGCGTTTATGTAACATTCATAAAGCTAACTTTTAGTTTTAACTATGTTTGTGAATGTTTGTATTCTACAAGGTTGAATGTGAAACTTGGTTGTATATAAGTTGCAAACCAAGCTTAGGGTTCACATTCTCTTGTCATATCGTTCATAATTCTCTATCAAGTTTTATCATTTGGGTTTTAGGTCTTTAGTCTTTGATCAAGCTTAGGGTTTTCATTTTGTTATCATATCGCCTATAAGTCTCATATATGTATGTTGTTTTAAAAGAGTGAAATCATCAAAAGGTGGCTAGTTAGGTGATAGTTTTATCGTTTTGTGCCATTTTTACAAAAATTGAAAATATAAGGATGTTAGACCGATGCTAAGAATGACTACAAACATAACCATCAATTGAATACTACATCAACTTTCAACACAACTAATATCGCCACACAAACATATCTCGTTTATATATCTCACAAAAACCAAAACTATACACACTCTTCACTTTGCATAACTCAGTCTTGTGAGTTATGATTGATCTAGTTCTCACAAAACATACATAACGCGTGATATGAGGTGACTCTTCGAAAAATAATGCGTCCATAGAGGTGCAAACAAGGCAACCAACACATCATTGGTTGCTTATTGCCATTAGTTTTATACATAACAATAGTATCATTACAAATTTGTCAGCTTTCGACTCGAGTGTTGACCACGTATATTTTGTCATTCGATCTCTTTGAAGCTTTCACATGATACAAGCTTCTATAAAGTCAACCTAGTAAAGTTCAACTAAAAAGATTGTAGCTTGTAATTAGTCAAATTACATAAGTACCTTTTAATTTATTTTGATGACTTTCCATACCATCTTACGACAAACGCCATATCCTAGACGAATTCGCCAAACACTTTTATAACACTAACTAACTGAGTCAAGACTGCAAATTACGCTCAAGCTCACCACAACCAAGCTTAAAATCAAGATCATGGTCAAAAGTCAAAGCTAAGGATAAGCTCTATAACAAGCACAGTCATAAGCTCACAGTATCAACACCATTACAAGTGCCTTATAAAGTTGGAGCAATGTAGTTTCACATTGTAGTTTATTATTGTAATAGTTTAGCAGTTAGGTTAGCTCAATTATACGGTTTGACTTTACAAAGTCAAACTTATCTATAACATATTTTTCCGCAACTTGGTATCTCTTTAAATACTACATTTGTACCATCTTTTTTCTTAAGAACAAAACATATAATTTGATTCATTTTCTCTTGGTTTACTTTCTCATTGTGATATCAAAGCCATTACACATCAGTGCTCTGTGACATCTGATTAAGTTAACAAACTTATCAGGTTACCTAACCATCCCAACAAACTTTCACCACCATTACTGATCACCATAATAAACTTCCACCACCAAAATAAACCACCATAGCAAACTTTTCTTATCAAATTCATAGTAATAATGGTAAAAAAAAATCGTAATTCACAACAACTATCATTTTGTATCTCTATAAATATTGCATTGTACCCTCATTTTTTAATTTCAAACACACAATTTGGTTAATTCTCTCTCAGTTTAATTTGTCATCATGATATCAGAGCCATGAGTAGGGGTGTAAACGAGCCGAGTCGAGACGATTACTTCCAAGCTCGAGCTCGACTCAAATACTAAAACTCGAGCTCGATGAGCTTTATATTTCGAGCTCGAGCTCATCTCGTCACATAAAACTCGAGCTCGAAACTCGACTATTTTTGCATTTCATACTCGAACTCGATAAATACTCAACATATCAAGCTCGACTCAGCTCGAATTATGACTATAAAATGTATAAATCTAATTTAATTGAAGTTCGATAAGGGTCGCAAGCTTCACGAGCGGAGTATTTTGGAGCTCGAACTCGACTAAAAAATAAACTCGAGCTTGACTTGTTTAGATCGAGTCGACTTCAAGTAGTTTATGAGCCAATCTTGAGTAACTCATGAGTTTTCTCGTCTCCTTTACACCCCTAGTCATTAGTGCTTGTTGGGAATAAAATTAGCGTTGATTTGTATTTACATTATCAATATTAACAAATTTAATGTTGGTAGTGATATTATTAGTGTTGGTTGTGTTAAGACAGAATTGGACGATCTTATTGTTGTCAAAGGTATTAGTGCTAGTCTGAAGATAAAGACTAAAGATGCATATGATTAACAGTTTAAACTTATTCATTGGTATTTTATCTTGTAAAGGCCTTATTGCACTATAAAAGTAGGTCCTAGTTTTAGGTTTAGATATATCTCTTCTCTATAACTTAAACTTCACGGATGTAACTCTAATACTCTGCATTAGAGTATTCATATTATTAATAATATTAAAGTGTTTGGTTTACATTCTTTGTCTTGTTTCATAACTCATACTATACAAAATCTTCATAATATCAAAGAGTAGATTCTGCATACTCTTTCATATCATACAAAGTTTCTACTAAGGCTATATAGAATTTATTCTGTATAGTCTAAGTTTTCAAGCTAGGCTAATAAGATCATGAGGGATCAACAAGTGGTATCAGAGCTGTTGAATAGCTTTGATATGGAAGATTGCTAAAGATCTATTATTACCAAAAGAGATGGATTCAGAAGCTGCACAACCAAACACGATGAACAATGTTCCAGTCTTCAAACAAGGAGAATTTGAAGAATGGAAGTTCAGATTCACTCAGTTTATGCAGATGTACAACTAGGATCTGTGGGTAGTCATTGCCTATGGAAACACTCATACCAAACCCGTTGTAACTACAAAAGATGGCAAAGCACCAGAAGTATTACTTGAAGAAAAGAAGAAAATAAAAAATGATACAAAGGCAAGAAGTATTGTTATGCTAGCAATACCAAATGAGCATATCCTTGTTTTTCAGCAATATGAAGATGTTAAATCCATGTTTGAGGCCTTTGCTCTAAGATTTGGTAGTAATGACTCCACAATGGTGGCCAAGAAAGCATTGTTAAAATCAATGTTTGAAAATTTTAATGTTGATGGTTTGAAATCTCTTGACTCTATTTACAATAGACTTCAAAGGATTGTGAGCAAACTTATCACTCAGGGAGGAAAGGCTAAACAGGATGACATAAATGCAAAGTTTCTTAGGAGCATGTCTGCAAAGATGGCTATAGAGGTATCAATTTGGGAAACAATAAGGATATTAACCAAGTCAATATTGATGATTTATACAATCACTTTAAGGTGTTGAACAGAAACTCAAGAAAAAGGCTGGATCAGTTTCCAATGCTACTAATCTGGCATTTATGTCAAGTACTAGTCATGTTAATGAAGAATATACCGAGAGCATCTTTAATACTAGCAATACATCTTTTGATACTGGCATGATATTTTTTAATTCTAGTAAAATAACTACTAGTGCTGTTGGTTTGAGTTATGGCACAATCCGTGCATTCTTGTCCAACTATGAGAATGTAGCAGAGATTATTGTAGATGATCTTCTACAATTAAGTGATGATGACTTAGAAGAGCTTGAAATAAAGAATCAGCTTGCTTTCCTTAGCATGAGAGCAAGAAGGTTTCTTAGAAGAATAGGAAATCAGATCACCCTAAAATGATGATGACAAGGTAGGGTTTGACAAGTCTAAGGTGGAATGCTACAATTGTCACAAGAAGGGACATTTTGCTAGGGAATGCAAAAGTCCAAGAAGTCGGAACAATTTCCACGAGAAAAAGGTAACTATTGAAAATCCTTCTAGAAAGACATTGATAGCTATTGATGAAGTTGGCACTTCTTGGGATTCATGGAAGATGAGGAACCTATCACAAATATGGCTCAGGCGCTTTCAAACTTTGAGGTAACTCTTAAGAAATTGTAATGTAGAATGTCTAACAACCTATGAGGAACTTAAAAAATATTGTGATGGTATTAAAAGAAACTATGATAGATCTATATGTGATTTATCTAACTATAAAAGAGGTTTAAAAATGTTAGAAGAACAGATAGTATGTTATAAAGAACAAGAAATGACCTTTAAAGACTCTATCATTCTTTTAAAAGGGAAATTACAACACAGGTTGTGGATATAACTGAATTAACTTCAAAACTAGAAACTAGTGAGTCTAGCAAAAATAAAAATAAGGTTAAGTTTAAAATCTTTGATAGTGCCACTAAAAGCATAAAAACGATGATTGATAGTCAGGTTCTTGACAAATGCAAGTGCGGTTTGGGATACAATGGTGATTACCATGTTGTTGAGCCTCATCTTGTTCACTTCCCTACCATGAAGGATTTGTCGTACACTGGTTTACCAGAGTTCCAAAAAAAGGCGGAACCTAAATTTGTGCCAATTAATTTTGAAAAGGAAAGTAATAATGTTGCTTCTTCTAGTAAAACTTGTGTTGACATTCCACTAATTGCTAGTACTAATATCAGTGGACAGACTGAGACTTTAGCTTTTGAACTATGTAGTTCAGATAACACAAACTCTCAAACTAATGCTAAGCTAGAAGAGAAAGTAGTGTTTGAAAAGGTTGTAAGTTTGAATCCTAATGCCCCCAAGTATCAACCTGTTAGAAAATCTATAAAATATGTTGAAATGTACAAGACTAACAAACCAAGGGGAAACCAAAGAAATAGGAACAATCTAAGGTTTCAAAAGAAGGAAACATAGTAGAATAAATCTTGTTATGTATGTGATAGTTTTAATCATTTACATGTACAGTGGAGGAAGGGTCATAGAAAAGGATTGGGATATGGGAACAACTCTAAAAGGAAAGGTAACATGTGTTATACTAACTCAAGTTCCAATACCATAATGATTCCCAGATCAGTGTTGCTTGGAAAAGGTCTAAACCAAATTAATAAGGCTAGTCATCTCAATTCTGGTAGACCCACACTAGTAAATTCTGGTAAACCAATTATTGGTAGACCATACAACTTTGTTGTCCCAAAGTCATACTTTGGAAACAATAGTCCAAATCAGCTGGTTGATAGGTGTATTAACTATGGCATCCTAAGACCATATTTTGGTAGTCCTAGACCAAATTCCTTTATATCTCAACCACACTTCAAGTCAACTTCTCCAAAGAAAGCAGCTTTAAATAATCCATATTCCCATTAAAAGAATAACACTACTACTCTATTAACAATAAATTCGAACCTAAGCTTAAAGCTAAGGAAAAGAAAACTTTCACCAAGGTTCACAATGGTGTTGTTCCTCCAAACATGGTTTAGAGACCAAAGAAAAATCAATCAAAAGAACTCACTAACAATATTGTTGAGAAGATTCAGCCTAAAGTAGGTAATGATAGTAATGGTGAAGAAGAAAATGAGTATGTTACCAGAATGTTTCAAAAGTTTGAAGCCATGAAGAAAAATAATTTATGAAGAAACTAAGTCATTCAAGAGTTGAAACTAGACAAATGGTGTTGTAACTTATGAGTTAAATGCTACCTTGAATCAAATCAATCAATGAATGCAAGAAAAACCACTTACCGAGAAATAGAAAGGAAGGACAACTTGGTTTGATTTAGAAAGGGAAAAATATTATAAGACATATAAATTTGTTAGACCAACCAAAGATGATCCCAATGTGTCTTGGGTGCTTCATGAAAACTAATCCTTTTCTTGAGGTATTTTGTAAAAGTTTTGTAATCATTAATTCTGTTAGTATTAATTTTTAATTATGGTAATAAATTTTCTTAATGTTGTTAGTCCTGTTTTTCAAAATCCAAAAGGAAAATGTTTTGGGCATATAGAGTAAGCAAAGGAGCATGAAAGAATTTGCATGGTATATATTACATTTGGGTTGTTGTATTACTCTTTGAACACTTAGTTTTTACTGAGTTGACCCACTCTTTGCCATTCCATTTATGGTGTGTTAATCTTTTGACATCTGGTTTATAGAACATTTGCTTGCTGGAAATCCTGTCAAGAAGGCTTTTATAATAAATTCTATCTGATCACATGCAATGCTTATGTACTGAAAATGGTTTTCACAAACTAGAGGTTAAAGCAGCCTACAAGTGTTTAGTGTATGGTAGTGTTCTGTTTGAGCATATAGTCATGACTTTGTTCTAATGGATACTTCTGAGCAAGTAACCATATAAGATTCGTATCTATCTCATGTATTTGAGTGTATTGAGTACTATGACGACTTGCTTAGACTTTAAAGTTAGCTTATCTCTCTCTCTCTCTCTCTCTCTCTCTCTCTCTCTCTCTCTCTCTGTGTGGGTTCCTACTATTGTGTGTGTTTAAAAAAATGTGTTGTAAATTGTTATGTACTCATTGATGTACATTTTTGTTTTTCTAGATAATTGTTTGGGTTATGTTCTTTGGGTAGAAGGTGTAATGCTACTTTAAGAATTAATGTTGGTAGTATTAGGATTAATTATAGTAGTGTAAATTAATTTTGATGGCTATCCGTCAGTTCTGGTTTGGAGGGAATTTTCAAAGTTACCATTGAGAAATTTATTCTAATTACTTCAACCCTAGGTAATCTTTTTAGAGATATTTACTTATTCTTTTCAAAGATTTAATCTGTTGTCCCATATAATATGATTATTAAACAAGAAAGAAAGGTAGAAGATAGATGAACTCTAGAGAGAGAAATTAGAGAGAGAAAAGAAAGAGAAGTGTGTGAAAATTTGTGAATAGTAGATTAGAGAAAAAATGAGAGAATAATGAACCAACCAACCTCTCCTTACATGCAAGGAGAGGTATTTATAGCCTTGCCTACATGTGGCATAATGGGCTATATGATAATAGGTCGGGCTTATCTTTTGGGCTTTAGTTACTTATGAATGAACCTTAGCTTAAAGTTAAGCCCGCAAAACACGACTAATCTACTACCTATTACAACGTTCTAAAATACGATACATAATAAACATATGACCGAGCATTCTTGTTTGACTCAATATTTTGAGGCTAACAATATCCCCCAATGAGAGGTCATTACCCTTTAAGAGAGGTCATTACCCTTTGTCATTTGGAGATTTGTAGAGATTACTAATCTCGCCATAAATGAGTCTTGAACATGTAATAGTAGTCTTTTTCCTTCATGTTGTGATCTTTGAGCATTTGTCGTTGTCTTTCGACTTTGTCCTTTTTATCTTGAGATCTTCAAATCATCCTTGACTTGTCTTTGCAATCTTGCAATCTTGTGTCTTCATCCACATACTCACAGTATTAATTGTTGAATATGTCTCTAGGCATGAGTATGTGGTTTTGAATCTTTGACTTTGTTGAGTACACCGTAACGCCACCTTCTCGAGACAAAACATAGACGCGGACTGAATGGCTTTGACATTCGTCCTAAATCGGTAGTGTTATACCTCCGGTTGGTGAAGACCGTTATACGATATTAAATACCGTACCTGTGATAGGTAGATTCAATTAAGAATATCCTTGACAGGGTTTCGCGGTTGTACTAGCCGTTCTCTTTACTCGACCGTCTCAAAGCAAGACTACGAACATAAATAGTGAATCAATTGGATAAATATCCGCTTGATTAAAGTCGTCAATTCAAATTCCTGGAACAAATGTGATTCATAAAGAATCTTACCATTGTTGCTTTCCAGTTGACACAAGCTTGATTCATAAGAATCTCGCAAGTCACCTACCGTAGCGCTGTTTGAGGTTGACGCTATAAGGATTTCCATTCGTCACTGTGAATATAAATGAATATCACCCTGAATGTTCTGGAAAGATCATAAAGATATTGCGTAGAAACCTGAAACGAGTTTGAATCAATTCAGAATCAAACCACTGTTGCTTTTCAGTTTTACACATGTTCAATTCATAAAGAATCTTACATATGACCTACCGTAGTGCTGTTTGATGTTAACATTGGAAGGATTTCCACTCATCATTGTGAATACTAAGTAGTATCACTCTGAGTGTTCTAGAAATATCGCAAGGATATAGCGTAGGACTCTCTTTATCGTCATTTCGTGTGTCCTAACGAGATTTGATTGATCTCTAGGCTCTAGACTCGTTTTGTGCACTTTTAGTGGCCGGAGGCTGGAGAAGATGCCACCTATTCAATATCAACTATCTTGGAGTGAGAAAGTCAATAGAAGTCATGTTGATCTCCGTGACAATAAAACAGTCTTCTTTTGAGAGAAGCCTGAGTAGCTAGGGAAGGGTTGTGCATTACATCACTGGGTCCATGATGAGTTTGTCTTCATGATGTGTTGACCCGGTTTCTACCTAAGTTGTATGGAGCGATTCTTTCTTTACACCCTTTATCCTTACATTTCTTTTTCATTCTTCAACCCCTTCAATGCTTACCAAGACATCATTACTAGCACCTTGTTCTGATTGTTCAAGTGCTATCATCAGTACTCAGTCGGCATTCAGCTACGTTCACATTCTACTCCATCTTTCCTAAGGACTTCTAATAATCTATTGGATTGTCCCTGGGAACATCCCCCCGGTTCTGGTTGGATCATAGGACTTAAGCCTAACCACCCTTTTGACACCAATAACGTCGTGGATTAAAGATGTTATGGGTAGTTGATCGTAACCATAATCGAAATGTCTAACAAGGTATATGAAAAGCATTTAACACCTTGATAGTTTTGTCGTTTCAGAAATGCCCCCCTTTCACATGTACACCGATAATAAAGTGTTTCGCACATGTAGGTAAGAGTTACAGTGCTTGAGTCTTATATAGATCACATTTTAATCACATTTTCTCCCCTATCTCTAATATATAAAATCTTTTAATATTAGAGATACCAAATTTGATTAAAATATATTTTGAAAAATATTCTTGAAAATCTCCAGGAGAAAGATGTGTCAATCTTTGCATGAAGTTGAAATGCTCCCCTGAAAAATTGATCCAATTGAATTGTCATTGTGAGGGTGTCATCCACATTTCACTTTTTGAGGATAGGAGTTGTTGAACACACAATTTTTGAAAGATTTTGAATAATCATTGAAAAACTCTTGAAAAAATTGTGTTCAACGCTTTTTGAAAACACTCTATTTCTTTTTGGCGAAGAGGTTTTTCTAAAGCATAAACTTGAGTTCATAGACTTTGAATGTCTTGACGAATCCACTCAAGTGTAAAGAGATTTCTCTTCTTTTGCTGAGGGTAAGCGCACTAAATCGTACACTCCCCGTGAATATCGATCCGGGTTGCAATCTAAAAGTGATTACAAGACACTGTGTTGAGCTCAAAACATTGAATGTTTTGTGACAAGCTCAACCCAAGATAGATTGCTCTACCCGTTGTTGGAAAAATGTCCAAAATAGACATTTTCCTTTATTAAAAGATAGAAATGACATGTTTTGAAAAAAATATTTACAACTTTCATTCGAGCTTTATGTACACACTCGTGTCGTTATTGAGCGACATTTCTAGGCACGTCCATATTATCGATACTGAAAGACATGTCGAGAAGAATATTTTTGGATTTTGAAAGATTTTTAATTTTGTGTTTTGTTTTTATATGTTTTATATTTTTGTATTTTGCTTTTTCAAAGATATTTACAAGTAGATGTTTGATATATAAATCAAGCAGGCATCTTTGCCAGAATCTCCAGGTCTGCTTTGAGTCAAACATCTCATACCAATTTGCCTAACGAGGTACTCAAACCTATCTTTCGATAGAGCTTTCTTAAACAAGTCGGCTAATTGGTAATCCGTTCCAAAAAAGTATAGTTCAACGATACCTCTTTCAACTTGTTCCTTTATGAAGTGGTATCTGACATCGATGTGCTTCGTGCGGGAATGATGTACCGGATTGCAGGAGATGGCTATGGCCGACTTTGAGTCACAGTACATAGGTACTTAATCAAAGTGGAAGCCATAATCTGTGAGTTGTGTTCTCATCCAAAGAACTTGAGCACAACACGCAGATAGAGACACATACTCCGCTTCGGCTGATGACAGTGACGTGCAATCCTGCTTCTTGGAAGACCATCCCACAAGCTTATCTTGACCTAAAAATTGTGCACCACCAGAAGTAATTTTTCGTGTATCAAGACACCCTGCATGATCAGAATCTGAATAGGCCGTCAGATACCAGATTCCTAAATGATCGGTATTCTTAAGGTACCTACAGATCCATTTAACCTCCTTGAGGTGCTTTTCAGTGGGTCGTGCTTGATATCGTGCACAATAACATGTAGCATGTAAAATATCAGGTCTGCTTGCTGTCAAGTACATGAGGGAGCCGATCATAGAACAATATCTCGTTTGATCTATGACATTTCCCTCCAAGTCAACATCTAGCGATGTGGTTGATAATGGTGTCCCAACGGGGTCACATGAAGTCATTCCATGCTTTTTGATTATCTATTGACAATATTTAGCTTGGTTTATAAATATACCACTCGGGGATTGGTGAACTTGAATTCCAAGAAAGAATTTTAGTTCGCCCATCATTGACATTTCAAATTTGTTGTGCATTACTTTTTCAAACCATTTTGAAAGTTTTGGGTTTGTAGACCCGAAAATAATGTCATCAACATAAATCTGCACAAGCAAAATATCATCCCCATATTTATAAGTGAACAAAGTTAGATCAATGGAACTTTTTGAGAAACCTTTAGATACTAGAAATTTCAAGAGCTCATCGTACCACGCCCTTGGAGCTTGCTTGAGTCCATAAAGTGCTTTGTGGAGACGATACACCTTGTCAGGATAATGAAGATTGACGAGTCCTTCCGGCTGCGTGACACAGACTTCTTCCTTCAAAGGACCGTTAAGAAATGCCGTATTTACGTCCATTTGATAGACATTGAATCCCTTATGTGCGGCATAAGCAAGGAAAATCCTGACCGCTTCCATACGAGCAACTGGTGCAAATGATTCGTCAAAATAAATTCCCTCTTTCTGGCCATACCCCTTAGCTACTAGCCTAGCTTTGTTCTTGATGATTGTGTTTTCTTCATCCATCTTGTTTTTCCAGATCCGACGAAGATTTAATGAAATCACATCGTATGGTTTGTCAACAAGTTCCCAGACTTTAAGTCTTTTAAATTGTTGAAGTTCATCCGTCATCGACTCAATCCAAGCATGATCAGCCATGGCTTCTTTGATGTTTTTTGGTTCAGCTGTACTCACGGCGAGTGCGAACATACAAACATCGCCATTGGTGGCTAGTTGTCGTCTTGTACGAACAAGCTCTGAAGGGTTTCCAATTACTTGAACCAAAGGATGTTCTCGGGTCCAATGATGTGTTGAAGGATGTTGTTGGTAGAACGTATGCATATTTGACGGATCAACATGGCGAGTAGAAGACTCTCCAATTTCGCATACCGATGTACCGAATGGGTTGTGAAAATCATCATCGTCAGATAATGCATCGTCTGCTTGATTTGTGTTCTCTGGAGCAATGACAGTAGTTGTGGATGTTGTAGGATCGATTGTTGAAGTGATATTCTGAGGAAGTAAATCTGTAGCAAACCGTGTTGAAGTAGATGAAGTTGTATCCTTTTGTTGATGATGATCAGTCAATCGATATAATCGCTTGCAATTGATTTTTTTCGTGTCTAAACGTAATCATTTTTCTCGTTTTTCATAAAATTTTAAAATTTTTAGTGTTATTTTAAGTTTTAATAAAGAAAATTAGTGCTTTTAACACGAATGTAGGCTTTCCGTTGGCGAAAATAAAAATAGTTTTTGACTCGACTCGGTTTTTACCTTAGCTTTTTCCTTAACGTGTTTGAATCTAGTTTTGCTAGGCTTTTATATAGGGAACTTTAAAACGCGGAAGTCTTAACTCATACGGGTTTAAGAACGAGAACTTTTCGCAAGTTCCTATAATTGATCCTAGAAAGTCGTTTATCAAGGAAACTTTAAAACATAAATTCTAAAACTTGAAAAAGTATAAGAAGATGCAAGATCCTATAGATGACTTGAAAACTCAAAACTTTGATTTAATAGGCTAAGTATCTATTGATTTCACATTTTTGAAATTTTACAATATGGAGAACAAGAGATGATATAGTTTAATCATAAGTTTCTAAAGTTAATTCTTTTTTGTGTAAGTATTTTTGTGTTTGATTTAATCTCCTAGTATTTATTTTCCACGCTTGAATAATAATTGCTTAATAAATGAAGTTTTAGCGGTTTAGGCTTAATATCTTAACTCGTAACTCCTTCTTTTTCTTCCCTTGTAATTAAAGTGAGAACACATTAAGGGTGTCAGCGTCATGGACTTTTGATCATGGGATTGCGGAAATTTGGCTTACTATAAATATCATAATAATAAGAACAATAAATAAAAACATGTTCTCTATGAGCCTTAGGATCGGAGTCATGTAACACTAACCTTGTCATTAGAGCCTTAGGGTGTATGGCATGGGACGTGTTTAATAAAAATTGCTTCATCATTATGATCCATAAGGTGGGATGGTGAATGTCAATTCCCTTATTTTTGTCCAAGGAGCCTTCGGGTGTGGATTATAAATAAGGAGCACAATTACATCTTAAAGAGCCATAAGGTGATATGATGTAATTGTTGCTAACTCCATTAATAAGGTCATAATTGACTTTGGAGGATTTATTGTTGCTTTTAAGTAGTCCTATTAGCCAAATTTTGGATCCGGGGATTTATCCCTCAAATCGTGTTAAGTTATCCTTGATGCGGGCTTTCTTTAGTGACAACGGTTTTTGTAGTCGAGGTTAGGTTTTGAGTGTTGAGTTTACACCGTTTTTGCCTTCATTTTTGGATTAATCAATATCAAATAAGTCAAATGAGCCTTTGGGTGAATGAAAAATAAAATC
The DNA here is from genome assembly GCA_025667525.1 of Glebionis coronaria. NCBI lineage: Eukaryota > Viridiplantae > Streptophyta > Magnoliopsida > Asterales > Asteraceae > Glebionis > Glebionis coronaria. The sequence continues at coordinate 345,448,481 of CM046880.1, forward strand.
TAGAGATACAATTAGGAATAATAGGAGATTGAGTTTAACACAAATTACTTGTGTTAATGCAATAATACCTAAAAACGTTACTTGCAATTTTCGGTCTCACTTAGTTTTGATTACGACAATATGTAAAAACAAGCATTTACAAAAACAACGAAAAACGAATTCTTGAGTTCAAGTATTTTTTCATTTTACCCATTTTCACTTAAAGGTATGAATAAACAAGTACTAACCTTAATCAAGTGATCAAGTGATTTAATCTTTTTTTTAAACTCACTTTTTATTAAGTGTGACAAGTTTTTAATTAAAATTTCTTTTTAAGAAAATGTTTTATTAAATTAAATATTTGAAAATTTGAAAATGGCATATTCCCTTTTGATTTAGAATATCCTTTCTGGATATTTTTATAACCAGATATGACCTCCACCACTAAAGGACAAAAAGGGAGCGGAGTCTAGCCCGGTGGTTCCTTAGCGCCTAGGCGGTTCCTTATCGATAAGGTACCGCCGACTAAGATAAGGAACCACGGGCAGATATAGCCGTTGGCCCTTTGTCCTATAAATAGTGGACCTTTCTCAGATTTTCAATCCACCTCTTTTGCACACAAATTTCCATATTCAAACATACTTCTTAAATCACTCAAATCCTTGATTATTTGATTGACTACTACTTGCTTAGAAGTGAATCTATCTCCACCATCCCTTCCTCTTCAAGTGAAAAGAGAAGAACACTATCATTGTGAAGTGTTGAGTCCACCACCAAAGATCCTTTGAAGATCAAATCTTATACATTTGTTGTTGTGTAATAGTTGTGAAGATCCAAGTAGTTGTGTCTATTTGGAAGTTGTGTATGTACTAAGTATAGTTGTGTAGATTGGTCCTAGCTACGATTAGGGCTCGACTTTTAGCTTAGAGTCGGAAATTGGTTAAGCGACGTGTACGGTTTTCTCCGCCATAAGGAGCTTGTTGTGTAGTGAACTCTCGAGTAAGGAGTACTCGAGGAGTGGAGTAGGAACGAGGAGCGAGCTTCGTTGCCGAACCACTATAAATCCTTGGTGTTTGGTTTGATCTTTCTTTACCCTTAACTCTTTACATTCTTTATTCTTTGTGCATATATATTAGTTAGTATTAGTTTAAATTACACTATCATTGTTCATATTGTGCATAAGAAGATTTCGCTTATTTCCTTAAGTCTAAGTTTTTGAGAAAAAAGATTTTTTTTGAATACCATCATTTAACAAGTAAATATAAGAAACTATTCAACCCCCCTTCTAGTTTCTACAATTGGTATCAGAGCGGGTTGCTCAAGTATTTTTAAAGTATATTGTATTTTAAAACTTGAATCGATCTATGGATTCCAACAAGTACCTAGAAGGGCAATCTATGCAAAGACCACCAGCTTTTGAAACCGATAGTTTTATTTATTGGAAAAATAGATTTGAGACTTATGTGAAATCAAAAGATTTAGATCTTTGGCATGTTATTACCAATGGTGATTTTTTACCTCATCAATTTAATGAAGTTTCTAAAACAAAGGAATTGGTCACTTTTGACAAAGCTAATGATGAAACTAAAAAGAAACATTCGAAAAATAATGAGGCTAAAATGGTGATTTATAATGCTTTACCTAAGAAAGAGTATGAAAGGATTTTTATGTGTGAAACCGCTAAAGATATTTGGAACACTCTTTTAGTAACCCACCAAGGTAATAGCCAAGTCAAAGAAAGCAAAATCGATCTTCTTGTCCAACAATATGAACAATTTGTCATCTTAGAAGATGAAGCTATTGATAGTGCTTTTGCTAGATTTAACACTATTATTACTAGTCTAAAAGCACTTGATGAAGGTTTTTCTAGCAAGAACAATGTTAGGAAGTTTCTTAGGGCCTTACATCCGAAGTGGAGAGCAAAGGTCACGGCGATCGAAGAATCGAAAGATCTCTCAACTTTATCACTCGATGAACTCATAGGCAACTTGAAGGTTCATGAGATGATAATTTTAAAGGACTCAGAATTGGTAAAGACCAATAGTGAAAGGAAGTCTCTTGCACTCAAAGCCAACAAGGCACAAAGCGATCATGATAGTTCCTCGGATAGTGATGACGAGGAGTATGCATTGGCGGTAAGAGATTTCAAGAGGCTCTTCAAAAGACGAGGTCAACACGTGAGGCAACCCAACAATGACAAGAAACCATTCTTAAAGAATCGGTTTGCCAAGAACGAAAAGGGTGATAGGAATTGCTTTAGATGTGGTGATCCAAATCATTTCATTAATGAGTGTCCAAAGCCTTCACGCGATAAGAATCACACGGCATTCGTTAGTGGTTCTTGGAGCGATAGCGGTGAAGATGTTGATGACAACCCCAAAGAGGAGAAATGTCTCATGGCTCACACTTCTAAAGAGGTACATTCCGAAACTGAATATTATAGCTATGATAACTCCACCTTAGATGATATTGAATTAGAAGGCCAATATGACAATTTACATAAACTTAGCCTTAAATTCATAGAAAAGAATAAAACACTAAAATCAACTAAAACTAAGCTTGAAAATGAGATTAATGAACTTAGGGAAAAATTAGGCAAGATTGAGAAAAATAAAGAAGTTGATATAGGTTGCTTAGGTTGTGAGAAACTTAGGTTAGAGAATAAAGATCTCAAGAGCACCTCCATTAAATTGGAAAAGTTCATGAAAAGTACTAGTGCTCTTGATGATATGTTAAACAAACAAATTCATTCTAAGGAAAGACTTGGTGTAGGTTTTAACTCAGATGAATCATCAACTAGTGAACCTAAACACGTCCGATTTTCAGAAAAACCATCTGCTGTACGCGGTCCCAAACTGTATGGGGCGGTTCCTTATGGATATGGAACCGTCGCCATAGATAAGGTACCGCGGCCAGAAAACGTTTTTGATGAAAATCCTGAACTTTCTGAAAAATCAAATTTAGGTGAACATCCTAAGCATCTTATTGTTAACAAAGTGAAATTGCCTATACTTGACGACAATGCCGTTGATAAGTTCTATAAGCCTTTGAGTAAACCTCTAATGGGAAATAGAAATTTATCAAGACCATCTTCTACTCCACCAAGAGTACGGAATGAGTCTAGGCCTAGAAGTAGAACGACAACACCTAGAAGAGATAGTCAAAACAATTCACGACCTAGAAGTAAAACTCCAACACCTAGAAGGAATGACCATAACTCTAAACCAAGATCAAATACACCTAGGAGAAATAATAAACAACAAAATGGTTATATGAATTTTTATCCTCCTCCCTTTTGTTCCCCATGGGGAAACCTTCCTCAATTCATGCATCCCAACCAAATGCAAGGGATGTTTGGAACTAACAATTTTGGACCCATGAGATATTGGGGACCAAATTTTTGATCGTGTTTGTTGTTACCTAGATATGCTTGGGAATTGATTTGGAACCCGACGAGTGGATTAAGGATAGTGGTTGTTCTAAACACATGACGGGTAATCGAAGTTTGTTCTCACGGTACAAAGCATATGATGGAGGTAACGTCACATTCGCTAGTAGTCTACGTGGTAATATCATTGGTAAAGGTACGGTTTCTCTTGACTCCAAGACTATTGAAAATGTTGAGCACGTAGATAATTTAGGGTTTAACCTTTAAGCATAGGCCAAATTTGTGACAATAAGTGTAAGGTCATCTTTTCGGAAAATGATAGTGAAATCGTAAAAGATGGAAAGGTCATTGGAAAAGGTGTTAGAAAGCATGGGCTTTATGTCATGAAGGTCAATAAGAAGTCAAAAGAAAACATATGTCTTGCGACTATAGATGATAGTTCTTCTCTTTGGCATAGGAGATTAGGTCACGCTAATATGCGTCTAATTCAATCTTTAGTCTCTAAGGAGTTGGTAAGACACCTCCCCAAGATGAAGTTTGATAGTCACTTTTGTGATGCTTGCAAAGTTGGAAAGCAAGTTCACTCAAGTCACAAAGCCAAGAATTTGGTTTCAACCTCTCGGTGCTTAGAACTCCTACATATGGATCTCTTTGGACCTACCGCCATACGGAGTTATGGAGGTAACCTTTATACCTTAGTTATAGTTGATGACTACTCTAGATTCACTTGGACTAGATTTTTGGCATCTAATAATGAAGATTTCGATCATTTCGAAATCTTTAGTCGAAGAATTCAAAATCAACTAGGATGTCTAATTGTCTCTATTAGGACGGATAATGGTAGGGAATTTGATAATGAAGTGAAATTTGGTGCCTTTTGTGAAGCTCATGGTATTACCCATAACTTCTCGGCTCTTCGCACTCCACAATCAAATGGGGTAGTTGAAAGAAAGAATAGGACCATCCAAGAGATGAGTAGGACGATGTTAAACGAGCAATCTTTGCCTCAAAAGTTTTGGTGCAATGCCGTGGACACATCGACTTATATTCTCAACCGAATTCTTATTCGACCCTTCCTAGGAAAGACCCCCTATGAGATTCTTAAAGGTAAGAAACCCTCATCGGAATACTTTAGGGTGTTTGGAAGCAAGTGCTTTATCCTCAACACCAAAGACTACCTTACCAAGTTTGACCCAAAGTCTTACGAAGATATCTTTTTAGGTTATTCCCAAACTAGCAAAGCCTACATAGTCCTTAATAGAACCTCGGGTGTAATTGAAGAATCACTTAACGTGACTTTTGATGAAACCCCTCCTTTAACCAAGACACCACCATTGGTTGATGATGACTTGGATGAAGTAGAAGTAGTTAGAGCCAAAGAGGTTAGAAAAATAGGAGTTGAAGACCTTAGTGTTGAAAAAGAAGTAAACATTAAGGAGTCTAAGGATCATACTCTCAATAATATCATTGGTGACTTAAATCAAAGGACCCTAAGGTCTCAAGTCCAAAACCAAAGTAACTTCTTTTGTTTCGTCTCCTTGATTGAACCAAAGAATGTTAAAGAAGCTTTGACGGATGAGAGTTGGGTCATTGCGATGCAAGAAGAATTGAATAAATTCGTCGCTAATGATGTTTGGGAACTTGTTCCTCCACCTAGAAGTTCTACAATTATAGGAACCAAATGGGTATATAGGAATAAGCTAGATGAGAATGGTGTTGTGTCTCGTAAAAAAGCTAGACTTGTAGCACAAGGCTATAATCAACAAGAAGGGATTGATTATGATGAGACATATGCACCGGTAGCTAGATTAGAATCCATTAGAATCCTTTTAGCCTACGCTTGTGCCTTAGATATTAAGCTTCAACAAATGGATGTAAAGAGTGTGTTTCTTAACGGTTTGATCAATGAGGAGGTATATGTGGCTCAACCTCCCGGCTTCATTGATTTTGAGAAACCGGATCATGTTTACAAGCTTAAGAAGGCACTTTATGGTCTTAAACAAGCACCCAAAGCTTGGTATGATAGACTTAAAGCGTTTCTTGTTAAACATGAGTATACCATGGGAATGGTAGACAACACTCTCTTTACAAATAAGAAAGGTTCTCACCTCATAATCGTGCAAATATATGTTGATGACATTATATTTGGCTCAACTTGTCAAGAATTGTGTGATGACTTTGCCAAAATCATGCACGATGAGTTTGAAATGAGTATGATGGGAGAACTTAACTTCTTTTTAGGACTCCAAGTTAAACAAATGGACGATGGTATTTTCTTTAGTCAATCTAAGTACGCTAAAGAAATGCTAAAGAAATTTTGATTAGAAGAATCTAGACCAATGAAGACCCCTATGGCCTCGGATACTAAACTCACTGTAGATGATGATTGTGAGTCGGTAGACAACACCAAATATAGAGGTATGATTGGTAGTTTGTTGTACCTAACGGCAAGTCGACCGGATATCATGTTTAGTGTTTGCCTTTGTGCTCGCTTCCAAGAGGCTCCCAAAACCTCTCACCTTAAAGCGGTTAAGCGTATCTTCCGATACATTAAAGCCACTATACATTTAGGATTATGGTATCCTAAAGGGACCGACGTAGAAACCATTGTCTACGCGGACTCGGATCATGCGGGAGATTATGTGGACCAGAAAAGCACTAGTGGTGTTTGTACCTTCATCGGTTGTTGTTTAACTTCTTGGTTCTCCAAGAAACAAACTGCTCTTGCGATATCCACCATGGAAGCCGAGTATGTGAGTGCCGGAAAAGCATGCCAACAAGCTCTATGGATGAAGCAAGCGCTTGTTGATTACGGGATTTGTCTTGATGATGTTCCCATCATGTGTGACAATAAGGGTGCTATAGACCTTAGCAAGAATCCCGTGCAACATTCGCGAACCAAGCACATAGAAATTCGTCACCATTTTCTTAGGGATAATGTTCAAAAGGGGAACATTTCAATTGAGAAGGTACCCTCCGAGTATAACTTAGCCGACATCTTCACTAAGCCACTTAAGAGGGAACCTTTTAATTACTTGCGTCTAGGTCTAGGATTAATGGAACATATTCCTTAATTGATTTCCTTTATTGAGTCTCTTTCTTTCCTTTGAGTCTTGTATCTTTTTGAGTCCTTGAGTCTCCTATACTCTTCTTGAAAATCTTCTCTTCTCATTTTCAAAATCCTCAAAGTCGCTTTCAAAAATAGTTGAGAAATGTTTTGACATTGTTAATTCAATCTAAAAACGTTTTTCATAGATTCTTGCTATTAATCTCGAGCTTACATAATTCATATGTATGATTCTCTCAAACATAGCAACAACAAGATAGAATCATGGAGGATCATTGTGTCATGACTTAAGGTCTTGTCTTACACACCTCCTACATCGATTTTTAAAATCCATGTATTTTGGTCAATCTCTATTTGGTGAGCTAGTATGTGTTCTCTTTGTCTATCTTTGCTTTCAAGCATATCCCTATGATAAGTTAGACTAGAAAAATAAGATTTGCTGAAAAATATTCCTTCACCACCAAAACTCAATCACTGTAGGCGGTTCCATATATGAACCGCGGTTCCTTATAAATAAGGAACCGCCGGAAGCAATAAGGAACCGCGGACAGTGCTTCCTTATTTTTCGGGTATTTCTGAAATTCCAAATTTGTTCCAACATTTTTGAGAATCTTTGCTTCAACCCTTTGACCACCTCAAAAATACCTTGAGCCTTCCCTATTAAACCATAAGCATTTTGCCTTACCTCACATCCCAAAATGTCTTACTCTCCTAATGAAAGCCTTGATTCTCCTTCATTCTCCCCAATTGCTTTCAATCCCAACTCACCCAAGAACACTTTCAATCCAAATTCACCCAAGAACACTCTTAATCTCATCTCTCCTACCAAGAATTTTGATTGTGGAACATCTTTTCTTCCACCACCACCCTTTAGTGTTCTTCCTCATTCTCATGATAATGTCATGCACCATGGGACATATTGTCATTGTTGTCAATATCAACATCTTGCTATGGCACACATCTATGAGGAGTTGAGCTACATCAAGAATCTCTTAATCAAGCCTCCTCTTCACTTTTATTATGAGATCTCCACCAAGCCACCACCACCACATTCCGCCACTACCTTGTCTTTCATATAAGCATCGGTTGCTTATCCACAAGACACCTTTTTTTTCTTTCTTTTAAGCAAATCTTAGAATTCTAGATTAACTAGGATTAGATTTATGCTTTTGGCTTGTTTTCTATTTCATACATCTTTGTATGACTCTTTTCTTATTTTTATATGACTTCACTTGGATCTTAGTCTTTGTGTTTTCTTCTCTTTTATTCTTTTAGTGTGACCTTTAGCTATGTCTTGTTGGTTGTTTCTTTTGTTCAACTAACCCTTCTATGTAGCTTGTCACCATATCTCGATTCCTCGGTGCCCCAAGCTAGGGGGAGTAAGCACCAAGAGGGAGTCTTTGCAAAGTCCGTCTCTTCAACACCGACTTGTGCAACCTTTTTGCTTCGACAAAGGGGGAGAAATGAATAAACTCGTCTTCGAAAATCTTGTGTTTTGTATGATTGAGTTTATATATTGTCGGAATCAAAAAGAGGGAGATTGTTAATGCAATAATACCTAAAAACGTTACTTGCATTTTTCTGTCTCGCTTAGTTTTGATTACGACAATATGTAAAAACAAGCATTTACAAAAACAACGAAAAACGAATTCTTGAGTTCAAGTATTTTTTTCATTTTACCCATTTTCACTTAAAGGTATGAATAAACAAGTACTAACCTTAATCAAGTGATCAAGTGATTTAATCTTTTCTTAAAACTCACTTTTTATTAAGTGTGACAAGTTTTTAATTAAACTTTCTTTTTAAGAAAATGTTTTATTAAATTAAATATTTGAAAATTTGAAAATGGCATATTCCCTTTTGATTTGGAATATCCTTTCTGGATATTTTTATAACCAGATATGACCTCCACCACTAAAGGATAAAAAGGGAGCGAAGTCTAGCCCGACGGTTCCTTAGCACCTAGGCGGTTCCTTATCGATAAGGTACCGCCGGCTAAGATAAGGAACCGCGGGCAGATATAGCCGTTGGCCCTTTGTCCTATAAATAGTGGACCTTTCTCAGATTTTCAATCCACCTCTTTTGCACACAAATTTCCAGATTCAAACATACTTCTTAAATCACTCAAATCCTTGATTATTTGATTGATTACTACTTGTTTAGAAGTGAATCTATCTCCACCATCCCTTCCTCTTCAAGTGCAAAGAGAAGAACACTATCATTGTGAAGTGTTGAGTCCACCACCAATGATCCTTTGAAGATCAAATCTTACACATTTGTTGTTGTGTAATAGTTGTGAAGATCCAAGTAGTTGTGTCTATTTGGAAGTTGTGTATGTACTAAGTATAGTTGTGTAGATTGGTCCTAGCTACGATTAGGGCTCGACTTTTAGCTTAGAGTCGGAAATTGGTTAAGCGACGTGTACGGTTTTCTCCACCATAAGGAGCTTGTTGTGTAGTGAACTCTCGAGTAAGGAGTACTCTAGGAGTGGAGTAGGAACAAGGAGTGAGCTTCGTTGCCGAACCACTATAAATCCTTGGTGTTTCTTTCTTTACCCTTAACTCTTTACATTCTTTATTCTTTGTGCATATATATTAGTTAGTATTAGTTTAAATTACACTATCATTGTTCATATTGTGCATAAGAAGATTTCACTTATTTCCTTAAGTCTAAGTTTTTGAGAAAAAGGACTTTTTTGAAAACCATCATTTAACAAGTAAATATAAGAAACTATTCAACCCCCCCCCCCCCTTCTAGTTTCTACAACTTGTATGAGTTGTTTTAATCTTGGGGATTATGATTGACAATGATCTTGTTTTTACACTTGGCATGGAAAAGTGAAAAAGTCGAGGACGATGAATCTATTTGAGTTTTATGATCCTAAAAGTTATTTTTCAAATAATGAAAGCAATACATTTTGTCTTTGCAAAATAAAGTCTCATAAGTTGAATAAAAGTATAGTTAGTGTTTTATTTTATCATTGCGTGAGGACACGACAATTACTTAACAAGGGGGAGTTTGATATGAGCTAAATTACTCATATCATTTGTATCTATAAACAATGAATAAGTGCATTAAAAATGTATAAAATGGCCATGTATATGCTTGTTTTGTTGTTTGATGTGTGTAGGTACCGAAGTTCGGAAAAACCGGCAAAAACGACACGAGTTTGAAGAAAATATCAACAAAGCCAAAAAATCGAGTTCGTTTAAGTGGATTTAATCTTTTTGAAGATTATTTGGGCTTGTGGGACCCACATTTGGTATTGGGCCCAAAAGCCCAATAAGGAAGTAAGTATTGTGAATTTTGGTTAAAAACCCATCAAAGGCCCAAGTTAAACAAGACGGATGAAATATTATCACTTTTGGCCCAGGCCCAAGTTTTAATCAAAACTAAAGAAAACGTGTTAGTATCTTTTCTTGGGCCAAGCCCATTTGGGTTATGGAAGGAGACGTTTACTTGTTTTCACAAGTCAAATAATAAAACGTACACCACACACTTCCTTTCGATATTAACAATGCAAAGTCTATCTCACCTTTCTCTCCCATACCAAAAATGACCAGAAACATCACTATTCACCCAAACCCTAACTGTCACATATTGGGGCTTTTTGAGGCATGTGAGATCCACACACTTGGGAATTACACAAAGAAGAATTAACTTTAGAAACTTATGATTAAACTATATCATCTCTTGTTCTCCATATTGTAAAATTTCAAAAATGTGAAATCAATGGATACTTAGCTAATTAAATCAAAGTTTTGGGTTTTCAAGTCATCTATAGGATCTTGCATCTTCTTATACTTTTTCAAGTTTTAGAATTTGCTTTTAAAAGTTCCCATGATAAACGACTTTCTTGGATCAATTATAGGAACTTGCGAAAAGTTCTCGTCCTTAAACCCGTATGAGTTAAGACTTTCACGTTTTAAAGTTCCCTATATAAAAGCCTAGCAAAACTAGATTCAGACACGTTAAGGAAAAAGCTAAGGTAAAAACCGAGTCGAGTCAAAAACTATTTTTATTTTCACCAACGGAAAGCTTACATTCGTGTCAAAAGCACTAATTTTCTTTACTAAAACTTAAAATAACACTAAAAATTTAAATTTTTTATGAAAAACGAGAAAAATGATTACGTTTAGACATGACAAAAGCAATTGCAAGCGATTATATCGATTGACTCCCCCATGCTAAAACCAAACATTGTCCTCAATGTTTCTTGGCTCAAGAGTAACACCCCCTTGCTAAAATACGAAGAGTCTAATGCAAAAGTCCTAACATGGTAAGAGCACGTAATTCTATAAGACGTTTATTAATTATGCCTCAAGATAAAACGTTAGTCGATAAAAATCAAAGGATAGAGAGTGTGCCCCTTTTTGACAATCAAAGAATGGACGATCAAGTGGACCGACAAAAACCGAACACGAGAGTCTTCAATGATTAGGGTCATACCTAAGATTCACAACACAACAAAACACGAGCACGAGCTTGAAAGATCAAGCCTTATTAGTGTTAGAAAATAGAAAGAAGATAGAATGTATGGGACTCCCCCACAAGGCACCTCGTTTTTTTTAACCGAGTCATGAGCTCGACTCGGTCCCCGCATTCATTGGTCCTTATGGAAAATGGTGAAAACCGGCATAATGGAATTAAAGTCCATAATAAAGCACGATGCCGGGGTCAAATATTTCATCCTCGTTGTCGGATGACAAACAAAAGGATAAAACTCCAACACAAATCTACAAAAAGATATGGTAGTCACAAATCACGAAATGGATATAACAAGCTTCCCGAGATAAACTCGCACCAAGATGATTTAAAAGTCTTTCAATTATTGCATCGGTGAAAGGCCGAGATTTCCCTAAATCAACGATTCTGGGGTCGAATACCTCGTCCTCGGGAGAGAAAGGAATAGACAACACGGTGTCGTCCCCCCATGCTAATCCAAGATCATATAAAGCACATGGTAATGGTGTGGTAAAAGTCTCAACTCTTGTGGTATCAACTTACATGACTTTGTTGACCTTATTACTCTTATAAATGTGGAAAAATGGGTCATGGTACTCAAAATGAGTCGCATGAAAAACCCGCACATTAAAATCAAAGCGAGTGGGAAGGATAATTGGAGTAAAGGTAATTTCTCCCTCCGGATCAACATTATCATCATCATAAATCGGGTGATCAAACCAAGGACCGTCATTAGACTCTTCCTCAAATTCCGAAGGAATGTATATGGAAAGTAACTTATCAAACTCCTTAATGAAGAGCTCATCATCACAAAGGTTGTGAGATGAAGGAGGTATGATGCTCTCAAAATCCTCTTGAAACAACTGATTATTGTTCATTGAAGCTTCAAAGAGATGATTTGAGTAAGTCACAAAAGTGTCATCAATCTTGTCATCACAAGAAATATCCGACAAAGTATCAACAAGTTCATCATTCTCATTAGAAGGAAATTCATCAAAGAATTCCTCGAGAATGGTAGGTAAAACATGAGGATCACGCTCGATCTTGAGATCAGAAACATCTTCACTTCCCCGTGGAAGTGGATCAACAAGTTCCTCGACGAACTTATCTAACGAATAGTCACTAATCTCACTCGGTGTGAAGTTAGGAATCAAAGGCTCTTCAAATGAAGATTGTGCCTTAGGATCATCAAGTTGGTCCTTCGAAGAGAGTGAAAATGAGTCCATTTTCAATGATTTTTCAATTAAAGCAATATCTCTCGCGTGATCAAAATTATCACTATCAAACTCACTAGCATCAAATGGTGCACTAAGGTAATCATCAATTTCCTTTTCAATCTTAGATCTATCATTCTCGTGTGGAGTGAGTGGAGACGAGATAATATTACAACATGATTCAACAAAACAAGCATCTTTCTTTGAAATTAACTTTTCTTCTTCACAAAATGAGGGTTCCATAGTTGGCAAATCACCTTTGTAAAAGAGAGATTCCTTGTTTGTGTTACTTTCAATAGGTTTAACAAGTTTCACACTTTACACTTTCTTAGTAAAAAATCTTGGAATATTTTCCGGCTTGAAAATAATATGTTTATCCCCATAAAACAATTATATCTCCTCTTCTCTTATATCAACTATAACATGAGCCGTGCATAAAAATGGTCGTCCTAAAATGATAGGCACACGAGGATTGGTCTCATAATTAACGATTGCAAAATCGGCAAGGTAAATGAACTCTCCCACTTTAACAATGATATTTTCCGCTATACCAACCGAATGGGTGGTGGTACCATTAGCAAGCTCAATGATCATTCGAGTGGGACTAAGTGGTTCATAGTCAAGAGTTTTCCAAATGGCTAAGGGCATTACGTTAATGCTAGCTCCTAGATCGGCTAGAGCTTTGTATTCCCCAAGCTCATAAAAAACACAAGGTATCAAGAGTTGACTCGGATCTTTATATTTCTTGGGAAAGAAATCAAAGAAAACTGAGGTACTAATCACATTTAAAGTAGCCTTGGTAAGATCAAGGAGGGTCTCTTTAGGTGGAATATAAAGCTCAATCACTCTTTCTACATTATCATCATCATAAGCGGTGATGGCTTTAAACTCTCCCCTCGGGTTTGGAATGGTATTGCTAGGTAAGAAACCCGAAGAAGAGGATGGTTTAGTCATAAATCCCTCAAACATCAAAATCAATTTATTCTCAAACTTAGCTTGATTTCCCTCAAAACGGTTTTGACTTTGTTCCAAACTTTGTTGCATTCGATTTTGACTTTGCTCTAATTTTTGCTCAAATCTTTGTTGGTTAAGCTCCATCTTGTTATTTTGTCCCTTGATCGTATTTTGAAACTCATTTTTCAAAGTTGCCATTTGTCCTTAAATATTTTTTTGAAAAGCTTTCAACTTTGCCTCATTCGTTTTAATGTAGCTTGACAAATCATTTTGAGTGTTGTGAAAACCTTGATTGTTTTGATTAGCATGAAATCCATTTCCTTGATTGAAATTCCCTTGGTTACCACGGTTAAAATTATTCCTATTGTTTCCATTGTTGTACCTATTTTGAACCGGTGGAGCAACATGATTTTGAAGAGGAACTTGACCGTTGGAGCCATAAGTTCCCGTCGCGGCAAAAGCACTAGCTTGATCAAACCCCGTGGTTGAATAAGCATAATTAGGATGTGCTCCACCACATGATACACAAAAATTCTCAACCATATCAATCGTTCCATGAGGATTCTTCCTAATCTCATTCAAAATCGTGTCAATCTTAGAGTCCAATCTAGAAATCTCGGTATTAGACGAATTCACATTGGAAACAACCGCCATGTTTCGTAAATATTGCACTCTAGACTTATTCTTAATTATACCGCACGCGTCTCTCGGAGTTTTTCTTAAAAGATTACCACCCGCGGAGGCATTTAAAGAATCTTGTTCAACCATATTAAGTCTATTATAAAAAGTATTGATTTGGTGCAATTCCGAGAAACCGTGGTGTGGACATTGTCTTAAATAATCTTTAAACCTTTTCCGAAGCATCCCCAAACGATTCATGCACTTTTTGTTCAAATCTAGTGATCTCGTTCTTAAAGTGTGTTGTTTTAGATGGTGGAAAGAAGTAATTCATGAACTTAGACACTAAATCATCCCATGTTAAAATCGAACCCAGTGGTTCTTTCTCATACCAACGCTTAGCATTCCCCTCGAGCGAGTACGAAAAAAGCATGAGCTTAATCGCGTCATTCGACACATCTCTAAACTTGAGAGTCGAGGTAATACGAAGAAAATTCCGAATGTGAGAATGCGGGTTATCGGTCTCATTTCCACGAAATTGGTCGGCACGAATGAGTGATAAAAGACCCGTCTTAATCTCAAAATGATCCGCCAAAATAGCTGGCACAACGATTGCTTCCCCATACCCTTCGGTGGGTGCACGGAGCAATTCCTCCATTGTTCCGTTATCGTCCATCTCTACAACAATAGGTGGAAGCTCGGGTTCCACTATTCGTTGTTGACGATTTCTATTTCTACGAGGAATATTTTCAAGCCTATTTAAATAAATCAAAAGTCGAGAAGATCGTAATTGCATAAACCAAAGTGACGAGAATTTTAGAGGGTTGAAGAAAAGAAATTAGACAAGAAGAAGATTATGTTTGGTATTTTTATTTGGTATTGCTCAATCAAAAAGATTGATAAAAACAAGGAATAAGGATAACTACTATGTAAGTAATCTACCCTCGGTCAACTTTGAAACGATAGGTGAAAACCTAAACGTCTCGAGGTTCAATAAGTAAAGTACAAAAATAAGATTTAATACTACTTGAGTTGGCAAACCAATAATCGGTCGTCCCTCTCAATATACGCACAAGCAAGCAGGGAAACGAGGTGGCACAAAGAACTTAAAAACCTTTTTCCTTAGACGGCCTTTTATAGCACGTCGCCTTATACCCACCTTATAGTTTGTATAAATCGAGTTCAAACTTTTTATTAGTATTTATCTATTTTGCCTTTTTTTTCGTTTTGGATTCGAATACAATAGCTAGGTGATGAAATCCCAACTAAGGTCTTATTTGGAAGTAGGTAAATTTATTGTTCTACGTAATACAATATAGTAATCACAAAAAACACGAAAAACGATACATACTATAATAATAGAAAAATAACAAAACTTTTCGAGGAC
Organism: Glebionis coronaria; assembly: GCA_025667525.1. Lineage (NCBI taxonomy): Eukaryota > Viridiplantae > Streptophyta > Magnoliopsida > Asterales > Asteraceae > Glebionis > Glebionis coronaria. The sequence continues at coordinate 345,463,552 of CM046880.1, forward strand.
GGAAAGGGTCTTCAAATCAATGATCAACAAATCTCCACGAAACGAATCGTACACAAGATCCCCGGCAACGACGCCAAATTTTTTGATATGTCGAGGAAACGTCGATGTATTTTAATTAGATACGGTATAGGACAAATTTAGGAAATTACCCTAAGAAAAGGTAATAATCCAGAAATAAGTCGAAGACGGATTTAATTAAACACGTTGATGATCCAAGTTTGTTGTACACGAAGATCGAGTGAATTTGAGACGTTTTGATTCGATTTGGACAATTGATTTGAATGGTTTTTTTGGTTTTTGAACTAAAATTAATCCTACAAGTTAAAACCTAAGTGCATGAATCGTTCCCCATTATTTATTTTAAAAGACGATTATTAAGAATTAAATCAATTAAGCTATTTAAAATTAATTAAAACTTTAACTATTTAATTAAAATAACTTTTACACTATTAGAAATCTGTTTAAGCAAATTTAAAAAACAATATTTAAAATCTATTACAAATCTAATCCATTAAAAATTAACTCTGACTTTTTATAAACAAACTATTTTAAAACTATCTTTATTAAAAACTAACATATTTAAAATCTAATTATTTTAAAAAAAACTAATACTTATAATTAATTTAATTTCTAAAATTAATAAAACATTATATATATATATATATATATATATATATATATATATATATATATATATAAAATTTATTTATTATCTTAAAAGTAAATAAAATGATTAGAATTAAAATAAAAGAAAACTATGTATTTAACTAAAACAAAAGCTGACAGCCACTAACTTGAGATAATATTAGATACTAAAACAAATTTATAACAAAAACAGTCACCTGGATGAGATGGTAAACACGTACGGCTGTTACCCTTGAGGTCAAGGGATCGAATCTCATGAGGGACATATTTTTTTTATGAGTTATATTTTTGACAATGAAACGAAAATTACAGTCACAGGAAGTGACTTAATTGATGATATAATAATTTTTGGAATGAATAAGTGTGACAAATTGGTCACAACCCAAACCGAACGTTCGGTTTAGTTAATTTACGACAGATAAAGCATGCTCTAACAATTCAGACAAGATAATAAATCCATCTATAACTCAGATAAACCAAAATCCATGACAGACTAAAACATGTAATGCAGATTAAACAAATGATTAACCCAAACTCAGTTAGAAACCATTTTTATCAGATACCAAAAGTTTTAACAGCTAGAAAGAGGAACAAACATCAATCCATGTAAAACTTGTACTGAATCATAAATCTAGCAGACTAATACAATTACCAAGACTTGTGAAACAATTAACTCTAAATCAGATTTAACATCAACTTTAATTCTCAGGTTAACCCCAAAATCTTTTATCATCAGTCAAAATGCATACTCAGATGAAAGACAATAAACTCAGCAACTTCTCAAACTAAGATAACATTCAACAGACTTCTAAAATTTATCCATGACCATAAGCAGACAATATTGTTAAGCATCCTAGGAGTAAATTAACAGATTCAGACCTAAGGTTCTTTAACAAATCAGATTAAACTAAACAGATGAGAATATAAACTTTCTTAATTAAAATGACCTTAAATACCACATCACAGATGTACCCAATTCCTTTAAACAGTAAATAACCAAAAACTATCAGATATTAACCATAGAAAACGTAAAACCAAATAGATTCAGTAAAACCTAAATCATAATCCTACAGCCTTAACACATTGATCAATTACTTTATTTAAGCAACTAAATCATATTCATCAAAAAAAGTAAACAACATATAAATTAAACGGAATGGAACCTTTTTGAAGTAATCCTTTAGGGAGAAGAGCGGCGCTGAGCCGTCTTGTCTAAGCTAAACCACCATTGAACATCGAACTATCACCATTCGTCACCATCGAACCAACAACATCAAACATCTTCGAACCAATTTTTTATAAACTTCCAGTGGGGAAGTTTATTCCCAATATTTATTTTTTAATTATTTAAATAAAACTATTAATTAGTTTCAACAAATAATCTCAATCATTATCATATCAAATCAATTTAAAAATTAAACGTGCAATAATTAGTTTTGAACAGAAAATAAACAACGAATCAAACTGATCAAAAATCACTTTTATTACTAAACATTGAAGATTACAATACTTTAAGAAAGAAACATTACAGGATTAATCCTAAAACTAATTTAACATAATAACTTTAGAAATATAATTGGATACAAATTACAGATAAAATTGGGGTTTTTATAGCCAAACCCCCAAGGCCCTTGGTGGAGTTTGTTGAGCAGAAAAAATGATGTTGGCCCTTGATTCTTCTAGTCTTCTTCTCTTTCTTGATCATACGGCAAAAAAACAATCTCCTCTCCCTCAGATCGCCAACGTGGAAATTATTGTGTTTGTTGTACTTCTTTGAAGCTGATGTGGCCTCATTTGATTGGGGGATTGGTGGATGGTGAGAAAATAGGCCAATCATAGATGATTGGTGACAAGAGAGAGAATGCCACGTTGGCTTGGGATGCCATCTTCTTAGTCTGAAAAACTTGGGAATTAATTCCCAAGTGTGTGGATCTCACGTGCCTCAAAAAGCCCCAATATGTGACAGTTAGGGTTTGGGTGAATAGTGATGTTTCTGGTCATTTTTGGTGTGGGAGAGAAAGGTGAGATAGACTTTGCATTGTTAATATCGAAAGGAAGTGTGTGGTGTACGTTTTATTATTTGACTTGTGAAAACATATAAACGTCTCCTTCCATAACCGAAATGGGCTTGGCCCAAGAAAAGATACTAACACGTTTTCTTTAGTTTTGATTAAAACTTGGGCCTGGTCCAAAAGTGATAATATTCCATCCGTCTTGTTTAACTTGGGCCTTTGATGGGTTTTTAACCAAAATTCACAATACTTGCTTCCTTATTGGGATTTTGGGCCCAATACCCAAATGTGGGTCCCACAAGCCCAAATAATCTTAAAAAAGATTAAATCCACTAAAACGAACTCAATTTTTTGGCTTTGTGATCTTTTCTTCAAACTCGTGTCATTTTTGCCAGTTTTCGCGAACTTCGGTACCTACACACATTAAACAACAAAACAAGCATATACATGGCCATTTTATACATTTAATGCACTTATTCATTGTTTATAGATACAAATGATATGAGTAATTTAGCTCATATCAATGAGCGATATCATCATTCGTATCATGAGTGACAGCGGAAGACTTCGATACAACATGTTTCTCCCCCGTGAAATATTCATCAAACATATGTCCATATAACATTTCCAACTCTTCAAGTGTCGTGTCCACTGTCAAATCTGCTCTAGGAACATGTTCAGGAACCAGCTTTTGTTGGGTCAAAAAGTTGATGTGGCAGAAACTCAAAAACGGAGAAAACATGAAGACATTTGTTCAGGCGTTGACAAGAGCAAATCTAACGTTGTCAAGAGCAAATCAAGCGTTGACAGAAGTCAACATTGACAAGCATTGTCACATGCAATCCAAGCATTGACAGAAACGTAGACAAGTGTTGTTGGAAGCTTCTATTTAGATAAGTATGCAGAATATATTCTGTATACGTTTATTCGAATAGAAGATTTACATGTTTATTTGATATTATCTCTTGTAAACCCTATTCCTTACACTATAAAAGGAACCAAGGGTATTAGGTTTTATTCATAACTTTTATTCACAATGTAAACCTAAAAGCGTGTGTCGACTAGACGTGGGATTAATGTATACACGTCTAGTGATTGTTGATTATTAATATAATTAGCAATCCTTTTGTTTTAATTCATGTTCTTTGTGCCCAAACACCTTGTTACATAGTTATTGTTCTTTTCCGCTTTGATTGTATGATCATATGAACAATGGCTATGCCTAGTAGCTAAAAGATCGAGGAAACCAAGGTTTCCACAGTTGGTATCAGAGCCTCTTGGCTCGTGATGCTAGGACCAACAAGGTGTTCGTGTATGGTGAAGAAAAGAAAAATCCGTCTAGGGTTTTTCTGAATGTTTTTGTGTGCGCAGCAGTATTCAGAAGGTCATAACTTTTGATTGAACCGTTGGATTGTCACGAAATTTTTTATGTGTGTTCTACATACATATATCTAAACATCCACCAGATGGATTGTTTAGATTAGCCCTCAATCAAAAGTTATTAGGCGTCAAAGTTGGCTGTAATGGTGGTTTTCAGGTTTTCTGTTTTCACATAGAATAATGATTTAGGGTATCAACAAACCCTAGATCATTCTTATACAGAAAAGGAGACATGTTACTGTTCGTATGGACTACTCGTATTAGGCTTGGTGAGTGATTTCTTGGAATCACGATGAACCCTAGTACGAGGTTCATTGATCTTGGTTGCTGCGATTATTAAATAGAATTTGTTTATTAGGGTTTGTCTTAAAACCCTAGAAACAATAATGGATGTCAGTAACAAGAACAGAAGGATGGTTGATCATGGTTATGCTTGAATTTGTATTCACGTTTGATCACATACAATATATATTGCGTGAATATATTTGTTTTGACTCTTTGAGCAGTAGATTGATAAGTAACGTGTGCATGGGACAACTAGAATCTAACTTGTGTGTTCACACGATACAACCAATCAGGAGAGGGTCCCAGACCATGATTTACTCAGACGTGGGGATTTGGTCTTCACAGATATTCAGCGATTTTTAAAACAGTATGAAGATATTTGCTATTTTTATGGATTATTTAATTTCTATAAGAATATCTTGATATCCCTGGTTTCTTGGACAAAAACGTGGATGAATACTTAGAAACATGGGATATATGCGAATTATTCATGGGTCAAGCAAGCAGCTAAAAGACGTAGGGACTTATATTCAGTTTCCTTTTTCCAAACATGGGAATGACGTGTGAATTTTGGAGATCACAGTGATGATTATTGTGGTCCATATCTAATTAAGGTATGAAAAGAAGACGTGAAGTTACTTTGCAATTAAAAAGGAAGTAAGCCCTTAACGTTGCTGTTTGTTAGTGTGACGCTGACAAAGTATTGAATGGACGCTGACAGTAATAAAGTGGGCGCTGACAGCAAGCGCTGCTGCGTGTTGTCCGATATATATGGTTTCAGACGCTGATAGGTATTGTCCGATATTGGACAATACATCTGACAATGATGTTGGATAATGGAGGACATTGGATAACAAAAGAATAGCTATTGTTTGAGAAAATTGATACGATTTTTGCACACAAAAAGGAGGTATTTACACACGAAGGTACATGGAATCTCCGTTTTTATTTAGAATATCAAGTTGATATTAATGGCTCGGATATTTTTAAAGGGGTCAATGATTTTTAAGTAAGTTAGCAACAATTCATGAAGAATTTGATGGATATTTTAGATTATGTAATCGGGATAACCTTGTGAAAGAGTTATCCGTTGCGAAACTTTTACATATGGTATGAAGATGTTATTTCATTATAATTCGTCATGAAGAGGTGTTGGCTTAAGGGGAAGAATTCTTATGGTAAGTTTGATGTTTGAAGAAGATTTTCGCAAGTTTGTGTTCTATCATATCTTAAAGTCGTGCACTTCCATTCATGGACTTTTAAGGTAACTTGTTCGTGCTTTTAATGATTGGTGACGAAGACTTGTCATAAACACTTGAAGGAGTTACATTATCGTGCTCAGTGTCTCACAAAGGATGAGAATATTGACAAGGGATCGAGGTCTACTTATATTTTCTCATGGTATAAGTTCTTCATCACATGGATAGTACAAGACATGGAACATAGGTTTGGGTTACTCTACCTCTACATCAAGAATATTATATTTATTTTTCTTCAAGATCATTACATAGAGCCTACATTAGGAGAATCTTCAAGACTGCATACATTGTTTACTTCCCTGTTGATGTGACAAAAAGGGGAAGACATACATGCTACATTTGAGGGGAAGCAATTTGAAGATGATGTACAACTTACAAGAGATACACAAAGAGTTTTGCCGACATCAACTAGGGGAAGATTGTTGGGTCAAAAACTTGATGTGGCAGAAACTCAAAAACGAAGAAAACATGAAGACATTTATTCAGGCGTTGACAAGAGCAAATCAAGCATTGTCAAGAGCAAATCAAGCGTTGACAGAAGTCAACATTGACAAGCATTGTCACATGCAATCCAAGCATTGACAGAAACGTAGACAAGTGTTGTTGGAATCTTCTATTTAGATAAGTATGCAGAATATATTCTGTATAAGTTTATTTGAATAGAAGATTTACATGTTTATTTGATATTATCTCTTGTAAACCCTATTCCTTACACTATAAAAGGAACCAAGGGTATTAGGTTTTATTCATAACTTTTATTCACAATGTAAACCTAAAAGCGTGTGTCGACTAGACGTGGGATTAATGTATACACGTCTAGTGATTGTTGATTATTAATAAAATTAGCAATCCTTTTGTTTTAATTCATGTTCTTTGTGCCCAAACACCTTGTTACATAGTTATTGTTCTTTTCCGCTTTGATTGTATGATCATATGAACAATGGCTATGCCTAGTAGCTAAAAGATCGAGGAAACCAAGGTTTCCACAGCTTTGAACTTGACGGTTCATTGTTGTGGTCTTGAGTTCCGAGTTCCGTGTGGTGATAAGTCTTTTGTCGTTGTGGATCGGGACTTAAACTGTTTTGTTCAAGTGCCATCTCTTGCAATTCATCAAATCTGATATGAATAGTTTCGACTATCAAGTTTGTTCTCTTGTTCTACACTCTATATCCCTTAGACTGAGTTGCATATCCCGCTAGAATGCATGCATCACCTTTCTCTTTCATCTTGTCCAGATTTTCACCATCTCGAATAATGTAACACGTACATCCAAAAAGATGAAGGTGTTTGAGTGAAGGTTTGCGATCATTAATTATCTGATATGGTGTCTTTTCGTGTCTTGGGATAATTAAGGAACGGTTTTGTGTGCAACATGCGGTTGACACGGCTTCGACCCAAAAGAGTAATGGTAGTTTTGAAGCAGATAATAATTTTCGAGCAGCCTCAACTAAAGTACGGTTTCGTCTTTCAACTACGCCGTTTTGTTCAGGTGTTCTAGCAATAGATGTTTCATGTTCAATCCCTTCGGCTTCAAAAAATTCTTTAGAGTTAAATTAAAGAATTTTGTGCCTCTGTCAGTACGTACCACTTCTACTTGAGGTTGAAGACCACGTTGTATCAGCTTAAGGAAGTTGATGAGAACTTTGGGTGTTTCATCCTTAGACCTCAAGAAGTGAGTCCAAGTGTACCTTGAGTAGTCATCGACAATTACCATAACATATTTCTTCCCATTGATGATTTGAACACGCATGGGACCACATAAATCTATATGAAGAAGGTCTAACCAACCTTTAGAGCTTGGTGTAGTCTTTGTCGTGAAACTACTCCATTTAGTTTTACGAAGCTCACAAGAAGAACAAAGATGATCTTTGATGAATTTCAAATTTGGAAGGCCTCGCACGATATCTTTCTTAGAAAGCAAGTTGATGGTATCAAAGTTAAGATGACATAATCGTTGATGCCATAACCAAGCTTGAGTCGTTGAAGCTTTAGCCATGAAACAAATTGGATTTGAAGATGTGGAGTCTTGTAGTGAAATAGTGCAGAGATCAGTACCCCGTTAACCGGTAAGTAAGTCATTCCCATCATAATCACAAACAAAACATGTCTTTTTTCTAAAAGCAACCTCCAAATCCGCATCACAGACTTGACCAACTGAGAAAAGATTGTGATTGAGCCCTTCGACGTACTATACCCTTTTGATTGTTATATTCCCCTGAACCAAATCTCCATAGCCTAGGATCGATGCAAATTGATCATTTCCGAATCGGACCGTACCCAGGAACTTCTCCACGAGGTTAATTAGAAGCTTGAGATTCCCCGTCATGTGCTTCGTGCATCCAGAGTCCAGTATGAAGAGAATTATATCGATCACTTGCAGAAGAATTAGAGCACAATGGAGCATTTGATAAACTGAATTCCATGTTAGTTGTGATATCTGAATCATTAGTTTCACTTAAAGGCACACTAACGCTCATTGTCACATTTCTGTCCTAACATTAGGCATCCATTTATATCCTGGAGGACATTGATTAACAAACCACCATTTCTAAGACTTGCTAGCAGACTCATATAATTCCCTAATTCTGCTTCTAGGGTTCTTAGTGGTGGAGTCTGATGCAATACTTTTCTCAGGGGGGGTTGCACCATAATGGTTCACTTTGTGTTTAGGTTTTCTAGAACTAATAGGCATCGTAGTTTGCTTCTTAGTTCTAGTATCTACGCCTTTAACATTATTCGAAACACACACAGCATGATTAGCATTAGCACACTTTCCACATTTCACACAAACAAACTTAACATTCAAAGCATTCAAAGTCGAATCATTCAAATCGTTATTACACGCGATTATAGACGTTTTATTCTTAGAAACATTGAAAATCCTAGGGTGGTCTTCTACTTCCTACATCTTCCCTTGACTTTTGTTTTGCCAAACCTTTTCATTCATTCGAGTGCTTTTAAGCTGAAGTCGGCTAACACTAGCAGTGGGGACTACTCATGTAGTAAAAGAAACACGTCTATTAGTATTTCTAGAAGTATGAGGTGACTTACTTTCTTTGTTGTGTGTGGGTTTAATAACCAATCTATACATCCCTGGTTTAATCACATTTGTGTTCTTAATGCTTTGTGATCGAATATGTGTTGTGGGAGTATTCTGTGGTAACCTATCCTTCCCATCCGTCTTGGGGGCAAACACAGGTTTTGCAAATGCAGAATTAGAGAAAACAAATGGTTTTCCCAAGACAGAGGGTCTAGTCACTTTGTGCGCATTGGGTTGTCTTACAACAGGTTTCTTAAGACTAGGTTCCACAATTTTCCCACCCATCTTAGCAATGAGTTTCTTCAACTCTGCTATCGTTATTTCCCTGTCATGTAACTGAGCTTTAAACTCTTTAATTTCCAAACTCTTTTCATTCATTTCTCGACACATTTGGGAATGTTTTTCTTGCAATTTATTATTATGTAGAAAACTTCCGATGTCTTTTTGCAAAGCAAGTTCAAGAGAATGACAATGTTTTTTGAAGGAAAGCAGTTTTGTGTTGAAGTAACTCAAAAGCCTTTTTATCAACATTTTCTTTACGTTTCAAAAGTTCAAGTTCAAGACGCTCACATTCTTTGATCTTATCAAGATATTTGCATGCAACATCATAATATTCATCGATATCAGCACAAGATTGAAGAGTAACACACAAAATATATTTGGAGAGACATTCTTCTAAGAGTAGATCATATTCGTTTGAAAAATCTGATTTGTCATTTTGAAGCTCATCAATTTCTTTTTCAAGAGACTCAACATATTTCAAATCATCGAACATTTCAAACCGAATTAATTTTTCAAACTCAAGAACATTTTCTTTGATTATCTTCATATTTTGTATTAAAAGTTCTTTCACAAGCACAGTTATGTCGTGAGGAATCTCTGTTTTCCACTTACCCTTTTGACGTTTTTCCCAATCGCTTTCAACAATTGATTGAATATTATCAATGTACTGTTTAAGAATACCAAGTGTTTTTCGACTTTTGCTTTTAGAAGCATCAAGAGGCAAATAGTTAATATATTTAAAAACATTTGATTTCTTAGTGGCAAAAATTTTCTTCCATTAAATTCTTCGTTGTTTTCATTTAAGAAAAAAGTCCTCACGAGACTTCTGTTTTTGTGGAGTGAAAAGACCATAAAGACTGTTTTCATAAGCATAATTATATGGTGTCACAAAATCTTTATTGATCGGTGATCTACTCTCCTCATCCCAAAGGGACGTCTCTTCACTATCGAGGCTAGCTACTGGGCAATCATGATCGGTCCATTCAGACTCATCAAGATATAGGTGAGGGTTAGCAGCTTGAGCTTGTTCGAGGTACTTGGGGCTTGCAAAACTAGGTTGACCCTTGAAAAACGATCGAGGTGCTATCATTCTAACGGTTTGAATAGATTCATGCGGTTTATAAACAACTTTTTTCAAAAAATCGACTTGTTCTTCGAGATCCTTTACTTTTTAAGTATCTTTACCTTGTCTATTTTTGAAATCTTGTTTTAATTTTTCAACCTCTTGTTTCTTTTCGTCAAGAATTTAGCAGAATCGATGGTATTCATAGAAAGCCTCTGTTCAAGTTCATTAACTTTTGTTGTGGCAAGGTACATTTTCGACGTTCATCACTTAATAAGACATTAAATTGACGTTTTTCTTTAGTTAACAAAGCAAGAGCTTCGTTGTATTTATTTTCAAAATCGTTGTAGTTTTAACGTTCATAACACGACTTTTGTACCCCTCAAGCTCTTTGGTCTTTTGAAGAAGCTCAGACCTATAACTATCAAATGTCTCACTAGATTTTATAAGAGCGGCTTTGCTTTCTTCAGAGTTTTGAGTGAGCGCTGCGTTTGCCTTCTTTAATTGCTTTTGACTCTTTCTATTTTCATTGACATCTTTTTGTAAACTAGCAATTAAATTAGCAAACACGACATGCTCCTCGTCATCATACTCATTTGCATGTTGATCATCCTCAAACTCACTATTGCACATGTCTGATGAATCGGGTGTGGTATTGCTATAAACCGTTTCCATCATACACGTTTCAGTAATTGTTGTTGGTAGATCACTATGCTCATGTGTATCACCAAACACATTATATTCATCATCATGTTCTACCTTATCAATTGGCTCGGTATCAAAGATAGGACCATTGTCATCTTTAGCGACGTTAAGGACCTCATGAATCTTTGTCATGTATGAATAATGTGCCTCGAGTTCTTGGTCGGAGAGTTCATCATCTGTGTCATCAAGCATTTCTCCTTCCTCAGCTGATAACTTGATCCCAGCTTCCATATTCTTACACATCAGCATTTTTTCCTTATGATAACCATAATCTTTGACCCTCTTTGGTTGCCTGCATTCCCTAGCCAAATGTCCATAACCTCGACAATTAAAACATTGAATCCCACTTTGTTGCACAACTTGAGTACCAACAGTTTCCCTATTTCCAACAACAGTAGCAACCCTCTGACTATCATACTTCGCGGGTTATCGATCATACTTTGGAGGACTCTCAGCACGCCTTCGTGTGTCATTCCTTGGAGAACTCTGAGCATATTTGTTCCTCATGTTAGATGATCATCTGAGGTTGTTGGTGGGTTTGTAGATTTTTTTGTATTGCTTCATAATGAAAGCCATTTGTTGCTTGAATTCCCTATCCTTTTGAGCTAGTTCTTCATCACTGTCTTCTTCGGATGATTGCTCAGGTGTGGGTGATGGTGCTCTTGCAACTTCTTTGTCTTGGGATCTTATTGGATCATGTGACTTAGAGACATTGGATGATCGTGGTGATGATGATTGAGTAGAGTAGGTATTTGGAGCACGAGAATGATAATCTGGGTAATGTTGAGTGGTAGACACCAAAGCAAGTGGATTCGAAACCTTTGCAGCATGTTCAGCTCGAAGTGCATTTGCCTCATTTTGAAATTGTTTCAAAATGTTAAAGAGCGTGTGATATGAAACTTCGTCTAACTTTTGTTGTTGTTTCACCAAGGTGACAAACCTTGTCCAATCTGGTTGAAGTTGCTGTAGAAATTGGACATTGACTTGCATGGTGGAAACTTGCAAGTTGTTTCGGGTCATGTCATTCATCATTTTGTAGAATCGGGAGTAATAAGAATCAATTGATTCCCCATCCTTTGATGTAAACTTGCCAAAGTTCCAAAACATCTTAGTTTTCATGTCTTGTTTGTTAAGTGATTCACCTTGTTGCAATCTTTCAATAGCCGTGCACATTTCTTTAGCAGTAGGGCATGCCTCAACCGTGGAATGAATATCATCACCAATGCCACTGAGAATTAAGTAAATTGCTTCCTTCTCTGCATCATACCAAGCACGGTTCTCTAGTGTGAGGTCGTTTCTCTTTTCATCACGTTCATATGCGAGTTGTGCGTCAGTTGTGTCTATGGCTGGTACTGCGGGAACTTGAATCCTTGAGAGTTTACAGGGTCCATAAAAAATACATTGCCTTAATGCATCACCGTTAGGTTTTGTGTCAAGATAACGTAGAAAACGGGATTGCCGTTGATCATATCCACCCGACACAAGCATTGGTGGTCTCTCTTTGTTACCCGCCACCATTATGTTGTTGTTCGTTACACGATATTCTGCATTAGAATCCATCTCAATATTCTCTGAAATGATGAAGTTAATATGGATCTTAAGTAGATGTGTTATATTGATTGTTGTTGATTAGAAAAAGTGTTGAAATCCCTTAAAATATGCTATCGAAATGTGTAATCGCAATAATATCGGAATGTTCTTATCGGAATGTCATCAGAATAGTCATCGGAATAACATATCGCAATGAGTGATCGTAATGTGATCGCAATGAGTGATCTTAGTGTGATCGCAATGAGTGATCGCAATGTGTGATCGCAATTAGTGATTGCAATAAGTGATCGCAATGCGTGATCACAATAAGTGATCGCAATGCGTGATCGCAATGTAGAAACCCTTAGGCTTTTGTGATCGGAATATAGAAGCCCTTATCGCAATATGTGAACACTTCCGAGACTTAAGGTAAAAACTTGAGATTTTTACAAGAAATCCGTGATAATAAGCAAACCACAACAACCAAATCCTTACCACACGTATAAAAGAGATATATAGCAAGATTTAGAGCACGGAAAGCACAAGAAACACTTAAATCCGAGATGATTTTAGGTGTAAATCATACGAACCAAATAGTATATCAACAACGAATCACAAAACTACCCCATGGCGATTGATACCAATTGTTGTCCCATATAAAATGATGATTAAACAAGAAAGAAAGGTAGAAGATGGATGAATTCTAGAGAGAGAAAATAGAGAGAGAAAAGAGAGAGAAGTGTGTGAAACTTTGTAAATATTAGATTAGAGAAAAAATGAGAGAATAATGAACCAACCAACCTCTCCTTACATGCAAGGAGAGGTATTTATATCCTTGCCTACATGTGGCATAATGGGCTATATGATAATGGGTCGATAATAAGTGAGAAAACACTTATCCTTTTACCACTTAATTATAATAATAACCAAGCCAAAACGTGTATTTTATGTCGTAAATGTCGGAATTATGCGTGGTTTGTGTTTTTGTTGTGATTTAGGATCAAAATCTGAAAAGGGAAGAAAACGCGGTCTTTCACGGGCTTTTATCGAAGAAAAAGACAAAAGACGAAGTCAAAAGATCAAGAGTGCAAAAAGAACGGAAGTCCAAGGCCTATTATGAAGATTTATCGAAGAAAAGTCTAAAGACGGAAGTTTAATAAAGCCAAATAACTCAAGTCTAATTTATGAAGAAATTACAAGACGAGTTTAATTAATCCCGAAACAAAGTCGATAAAGTCGAAGAACTTAGAAGACGAAAAGACGAGAAAGAAAGAAAGAAGGAAGCTTCCAACACATGCTTACCTCCCTAATCATTATAAATACCCTCCTAATGACACATTAGGAGGTGTTGGCTATTTTGACAAACTAGTCTTCCATCATTTTCATTACTTGCACATTTATTTTCATGTCATTTACTTAATTGTCAATTTAATTACCTTGTTTTGCACCTTAAATTTCTTGCCTTTAATTCAAGTAAGTCTTTTAATTTTGTTGTTGAATCTTTGTTTTCCTTTAATCAAGCTTTTAGTTATCAATCTTATTCTACTTTTCTTGTCTTTGATTTGATTTTGGTTCGGATTAAGCATTAATTTTGCTTAATCTTATTGCTTATTTGATAAAAAGTTTATCTTTTCATTTCTATTTAGGCTTTTATAAGAATTAAGCTATAAGATTGACAATCTTATTGGCTTGTTTTGTATTTAGCTTTTTTGTTTTATAGTTTTCTTAAAAGTTTTATCTTTTTAAAGCTTATTTTATAAAGTTTGCTTAATTTGTGTCTTGAAAGTCTTTAAATTTGTGCTTATTTCATTCGTCTTATTCTTGTTTAATCAAGTTTTTGGTATTTGCTTTTTAGACTTAAGATTATTTGTTTTGCTTATTTTGTATTACATTCCATCGGAAAGGGATTTGGATTCCGATAGGTTGCTACGATAGCAAAAACCACAAGGGTTTCTACATTGTGATCGGTGTGGTGATACTCTCCCTTATTCCGATCGTGATTGCGATCGCTCATTGCGATCGTACATTGCGACGGGTCTTAAGGCTACATTGAGACGAAGTGCTGCCAAAATTTCACTAGCCATATTCCGATAGTTTCCACATTCCGACAGGAGATTCTGATCAAGCATTCCGATTAGGATTCCGACAGGTTTGTTTGACATTCCGATAGGTGAAGAGTTATTCAGACAGATTTCATTTCAGTTATTCCGATAGGGGATTCCGATCACATTCCGATCATTATTCCGATAGAGTGGTAAGCTTGTATTCCGATACCTACATTCCGATAAGTATTCCGACGGTTTTGTGGTGACAGCATTTCGACGGGATTCTGACGGGTTGGTTTTTGTTTTAAGATTTTGTCTTAGTTTTATTTTATCTTAGTTTTATTTTATTTTTAATTTTGCATTATTTTAAGTTTTCGAATTTTTCACGCTTCCCGAAATATCTATTTATACCAAGTGTTTTTCTAGTAATTTTTAGTTTAATTTTTTAAAGCTTATTTTTCCGCCATTTTACCTTAGTATTATTTAAAATCGTTTTTTTAATTTTAAATTTCAAGTTTTCATTTTTATTACATTGTCAAATTAACTTTTCGTCGAGTTTTAATTTTACGTCATTTAATTCATTTGTTTTTAAAGTTTTAATATTGCACCATTTACGTTTTAATTAGTTTTAGCTTTAATTAACGTCATTTACTTTAACGTTTTGCATATCTACTTTACTACAACGACCAATCTATTGTTCTCCACCAAAAGATAGCTGAGTCGCACTTAAACCAGTAATCAATTCGATTAGACCGATTTTAACGAACAATTTTTCTAACTAAAATACTAGTTATTAAATGGCGCCGCTGCCGGCTCTTTTCGTAAAGATTAACGGTTTTCTGTGAGAGACGCGTTGAATTTAGGGATCCGTTCACTCGTGAATGTTATTTTTCTTGCTAAAAAATCCATAAAAATTAAAAGTTGTTAAAAATCTATAAAAATTAAAAAAATTCAAAAATCCAAAAAGATTTTTATTTTTATTTTTATAGTGTATATATATTGTCTATTTCTTTGGTATCTTTTTCTTTTGCTTTTGCAGGTGTATGCGTACTAGATCTTCAACTTATTCTGAGCCCGAGACTCGCGAAGATTTAGATATGGCTGGTGTGAACAACAACAATAACCCACCGCACCTCAATAATAATAATAACAACAATGTTCCCCCACCCGATCTTCGAACGATGGAGGAGTTGTGTCAACCTACAATGAATGGACGCGGAGGACCGATTGCGCCGATGCAAATCATGGCTCCAGAGTTTTCGTTGAAGCATCACATGATCCAGCAAGTTCAAAACACTTGTCCATTTCGCGGATTGCCGGATGATGATGCCAACAAACACCTCGACAAATTCATTCTCGTTACTCAAAGCATGAAGTTGCCCGGGGTTACTATGGATTTTCTTCGCCTTCACGTATTTCCACACACCTTATCCCACCATGCCGAAAAATGGTTTGATCGTCTTCCGAAGAATTCAATTCATACTTGGGATGAGATGACTCAACGCTTTTTGTCGCGCTACTTTCCACCATCCATGGTCACGAGCCTTCGAAATCAAATTAGTGGATTTACTCAGGAACCCGATGAATCACTTTTTGATGCTTGGGAACGATATAATGTTTTGATCGATCAATGTCCAAACCACAACATGCTCCCCGTCACCTTAATTGATACTTTCTACAATGATTTAGCTTTTCGTGATCGTGATACGATTAATGCAGCCGTCGGTGGCACATTTATGAAAAGAAGACCTGAGGAGTGTAGAGAGCTTATCGAGAACATGACTACTCATCACAAAAATTAGGATTCATCCGCATCTTCAAGGAATAACCCGAGAGTCAATGTTTCTTCTACTTCTTCAAACCCTGATATCACCGAATTAACCCGCGCAATGGTCGAAATGAGCAAGAATATGCAACTTTTGGCTACAAATCATCAACAACAAGTTAAATCTGTAGCAATTTCTTGTGAGACTTGCGGCGGTCCTCATTCATACACTGATTGTCCTTCTACTCATGACAATCCGGAAAACGTGTATGCAGCTTATGGTAACTATTCAACGGAAAGCCATCAAGCTCGACCTCAAGGTGATCGTAACTTGCTAAGTTACCGTTCTAATAACTTTCTTTCACCCGGTTTTTCTCCTCAAAACCACAACCCCAACAACTAAAATAGAAGCAACCCAAACCCACCTCGACCTTCTAATCCTTATCACCCACCCGCTCAACAAACACCACCCACCAAGATGTTGAAGCTTTTATGAGGACCCAAGGAGAACAAATGAAGAATCTGCAAAGCCAAATTATCTACTTGAAAGGAGATATCACTAAGCAAGGGAATGATATTAGAACCGAGCTTCGACATGATATACAAACCTCTTTTAGCACTCAAACAAATGATTTGAAGAATATGCTGGCTAGTTTCTTACCAACTACTCAACCCTCTACTTCGGGCTCTCTTCCTTCAACTACCATCACCAACCCAAGAGCGAATGTGAGTGCTATTACTACACGCAGTGGAGCAACTTTAGTAGGACCATCTACCCCTCCCCTAGTTACTCCATCTACACCTCCTCTACCACCATTTATCCCTCCTACTCCCACGCCTAGTATTAGTTCTCCATTACCGTCTCCACCCCATACTGAAGAAGTTCCCAAGAAGAACCCTTCACCAACCCCACCTTCCACCTATAAACCCAATATCCCTTATCCTTCTCGCTTAGACAAGGCCAAATTGCAAACCAAGGATGACATTCAAGTGTCGAACTATTTGAAGAAGATTTTGGGACTGACCATCACCTTTAGCCTTGTTGAAGCTCTAGCCCAAATGCCTAAATTTGTTAAGATGTTTAAGGAATTGCTTAATAAGAAGGAGAAGATGGCCGAGTTTGTTAATACTCGATTGAATGAAAATTGTTCTGCCGTCCTTCTTAAAGAACTTCCGGAAAAACTTGGAGATCCCGGTCGTTTTGTGCTCCCATGTACTTTTAACCAAACCGAAGAATTTACTGCCTTAGCCGATCTCGGGGCAAGTATAAATTTGATGCCTTTAAGTGTTTGGAAAAAGTTATCATTACCCGACCTTACACCAACAAAGATGACTCTTGAGCTTGCAAATCGTACTCTCGCTTACCCCGTTGGTATTGCTGAAGATGTGTTTATTAAAGTTGGTACCTTCACTTTTCCGGTCGACTTTGTTGTTGTTGATTATGAAATGGACCCTCGTATTCTGTTAATACTTGGTCGGCCATTCTTGAGAACCGGAAAAGCCTTAGTCGATTTTGCCGAAGGTGAGTTAATCTTGAGAGTCGGGAATGATGCAAAAGTTTTTAAAATGGGGAAGATCACAACCAAATCAAATGGAAGAGAATCAGCGAATATGATTAATGTGCTTGATGATTTTATCGTCTACAACAATCCTCTATTCGATTCTTGCTATGATAATCCACTGTTCCAAGTTGATGTGGATGATTCTCTCTCTAATTTAGATCCTCCCCCAATTCATGAGTCTCCACCGATCTATGATGACTACGATGATGATTTGAGTTCTGATATGGATGATTCTGCTGATTTTACTTCTGAGTATCCAAACATGCCCACTTATGATGATTTTGATGAGGCTGATACTCTTTCGAGTGATTCTTCACATGATGACCTTGCACCTACTTTTGATGAAGATCCTCCGCCAACAACACTTGATCCTACTTTGGACGACTACTCATTTGAGGAAGACTTTGCTACTTTTCTCAACACTTACTTCCCAAATGAGAGTGATTATCCTTCTTTGGACTTTGATGATTATGGTCTTTATCTTCCTTTGGATATGAAGAAACCCGTTTCAAAGGAGAAGAAGCCGGACGACACCGATATCCGCACTACTTATGTCTTGACACCTCTCTATTCCCCTTCTGAGGATGAGATTGTGCGATTTATGAGCGGATCCTCTTCAAGGTCTACTGTGCCTGAGTGTTATTTTCCCCTAAAGGAAAAGGTGTTCGATCCCGATATTGCACTTTTTAAGCCATTTCAGTATCCATTTGATGAAATAAAAGGAAAGATTTTTGGAACTTTTGGAGATATGCTTGCACCTCTTCCCCCTTGCTACCACCGTGCTCAACAACTGCTTAAGGGAACCTTGCCTGCTCTTCTTTGGCTTGCCTTGTTCGCCTTAAGCTTGTGTTATTTTATGGACGAAAACCATGTATTTGATCCCGGTGGATGTTCTTCTAGCTTCTTACCATGCTAATCAAGGTCGAGTCAGGCTCACGACTCGGTTACCAATAACAAGCGCTTCTCGGGAGGCAACCCGCAGTATCTATCCTTTTTCTTTTGTTTTTATAATAAGTGTAGGGGGAGACCCTAGTATGTGTTTGTTGTTTTCTTTCTTATCATGTGCAGGGATTCGAGCTATCAAAGATCCTTTCTTGATGACTTTTGACGACCGTGATTCCGTGTACCCATCTTCCCGGTTCTATCCTAAACTCTTTTGATTCTCTATTTTATATTCTTCAATATTGAAATAGGAATCACTTTAGTTTTCTCTTCCTTAGCAAGATTAAAACAAAGTGCACAATGTCCTAAGTGTAGGGGAGTTTACTCCCACATGCTTAAACATTGAGGACAATGTTTATATTAAGTGTAGGGGGGACTTCTATTGAAGTTAAGTGGGCTTTTCCTTGTATTTGTCCTCATTTTAACCGGAAAATCTAATTTTTCGACATTTTTCAAAATTTTTGATCTATTTTGGCCTAGTAGTTTTACCTTTTTTATTGTTATTTTCTTTCTTTGCTAGAATAAATTTTAATAAAGTGGTTTTAATTTTTCAACGTTGTGAATCTTTTGACTCATCCCGAGTTTACTTATCTAAGTTTACTCTAGCTAGTATCCTTAACGTGTTTAAATCAAGTTTTGCTAGGCTTTTTTTTAGGGAGCTTTAAAACGCGAAAGTCTTAACTCTTGCGGGTTAAGAACAAGAACTTTTTGCAAGTTCCTATAATTGATCCTAGAAAGTCGTTTATCAAGGGAACTTTAAAAAGCGAATTCTAAATTGAAAAAGTCTAAGAAGTTGCAAGATCCTATAGATGACTTGAAAACCCAAAACTTTGATTTAATAGGCTAAGCATCTACGAGTCTCATTCATTGAGATTTTAAATTGTGGAGAACGAGAGATGATAGAGTCAGTTATAAGTTTGGTATTCTTTCATGAATTTATGTGAGTTGATTATAAGCTTTTTCTCCCATCGCTTGTTAACAAAAATATTTGCAATAATAAGGTTGTACGATTTGAAAAGTTACTTAGCTTCTAGCCCAAGATCGTTTAAAAGTTGCTCGGTATTAATTAGAGTTCATAGCCAAGGCATAACTTATTGAAGCGTAATGCAAAGATTGGCGAGTCCGAAAAGGTCCTAACAAGACATGAGGGCTACATTTTGTTGCTAAAGATCCAAAGTGATGTGAAGAATCATTTATCAAAAATCAATATGAAGGATCGAGACACACGACGAAAAGCAAATACTCCCCTAAAGATCATGGAGAAGTCTATCCAAAAAGGCCCTAACAAGGTATGAGGATAAATAGATCCAAGTCCTAAAAGGAGGCGGATCGTTGTATATGAAAATCCCAAATAAAGATTGGAGAAAAATGAAGAAGTCGTGGTCCAAATATAAGAATCTCTCAAAAAGTTCAAGTGAAGAAATTCCTATTATGAAGAGAAGACCATTATTTCATGAACGTCTCTCAAGATTTGAAGTATGAAGTCGCTGCCAAATATGGGTCCGAGAAAGGTCTCAAATCGTGAAGCGAGTTATGCCAAGATATGAACTTTATGAGGTCCCCGAGAAGCAGTTTTAAAAGATTTTGTCCTTTAGCTAACTATTGATTAAATCGTCCCACTTTATTTTCAGCCTAATAACTATCAAAATAAGTCAACAATGCATCTTCGTGATCATTCAAGACAACAATAAAATATAAGAGATACACCTAGGAATAAGAGAGTCTAAGTGAATAATTGGCCCACATGAGTTTGTGTTAGTTTGCTAACTTATAATAACAATGATCTCGTTTTTAAGCTTGGTTTGGGGAACGTGAAACTTGAGGGTGATAATCATTCATGACATTCCAAAACCCTAAGCTTTGATCTTTTTACTTTTTTTCTATCTCTTTAATAAAGGCCAATGTGGATTGATTATGATGGAAAATGTAAAACTTGCTTTGTAATTAATGCATTGCATGAGGACATTGCAATGGTCAAGTGTAGGGGATTTAATAAGTGTGAAAACACTTATTCTTTTACCACTTAATTATAATAATAACCAAGCCAAAACGTGTATTTTATGTCGTAAATGTCGGAATTATGCGTGGTTTGTGTTTTTGTTTTGATTTAGGATCAAAATCTGAAAAGGGAAGAAAACGCGGTCTTTCACGGGCTTTTATCGAAGAAAAAGACAAAAGACGAAGTCAAAAGATCAAGAGTGCAAAAAGAACGGAAGTCCAAGCCTATTCTGAAGATTTATCGAAGAAAAGTCTAAAGACGGAAGTTTAATAAAGCCGAAGAACTCAAGTCTAATTTATGAAGAAATTACAAGACGAGTTTAATTAATCCCGAAACAAAGTCGATAAGTTGAAGAACTTAGAAGACGAAAAGACGAGAAAGAAAGAAAGAAGGAAGCTTCCAACACATGCTTACCTCCCTAATCACTATAAATACCCTCCTAACGACACATTAGGAGGTGTTGGCTATTTTGACAAACTAGTCTTCCACCATTTTCATTACTTGCACATTTATTTTCATGTCATTTACTTAATTGTCAATTTAATTACCTTGTTTTGCACCTTAAATTTCTTGCCTTTAATTCAAGTAAGTCTTTTAATTTTGTTGTTGAATCTTTGTTTTCCTTTAATCAAGCTTTTAATTATCAATCTTATTCTACTTTTCTTGTCTTTGATTTGATTTTGGTTCGGATTAAGCATTAATTTTGCTTAATCTTATTGCTTATTTGATAAAAAGTTTATCTTTTCATTTCTATTTAGGCTTTTATACGAATTAAGCTATAAGCTTGACAATCTTCTTGGCTTATTTTGTATTTAGCTTTTTTGTTTTAAAGTTTTCTTAAAAGTTTTATCTTTTTAAAGCTTATTTTATAAAGTTTGCTTAATTTGTGTCTTGAAAGTCTTTAAATTTGTGCTTATTTCATTCGTCTTATTCTTGTTTAATCAAGTTTTTGGTATTTGCTTTTTAGACTTAAGCTTATTTGTTTTGCTTATTTTGTATTACATTCCATCGGAAAGGGATTTGGATTCCGATAGGTTGCTACGATCGCAAAAACCACAAGGGTTTCTACATTGCGATCGGTGTGGTGATACTCCCCCTTATTCCGATCGTGATTGCGATCGCTCATTGCGATCGTACATTGCGACGGGTCTTAAGGCTACATTGAGACGAAGTGCTGCCAAAATTTCACTAGCCATATTCCGATAGTTTCCACATTCCGACAGGAGATTCCGATAAAGAATTCCGATTAGGATTCCGACAGGTTTGTTTGACATTCCGATAGGTGAAGTGTTATTCCGACAGATTTCATTTCAGTTATTTCGATAGGGGATTCCGATCACATTCCGACAGGAACACATTCCGATCATTATTCCGATAGAGTGGTAAGCTTGTATTCCGATACCTACATTCCGATAAGTATTCCGACGATTTTGTGGTGACAGCATTCCGACGGGATTCCGACGGGTTGGGTTTTGTTTTAAGATTTTGTCTTAGTTTTACTTTATCTTAGTTTTATTTTATTTTTAAGTTTGCATTATTTTAAGTTTTTGAATTTTTCACGCTTCCCGAAATCTCTGTTTTTACCAAGTGTTTTTCTATTAATTTTTAGTTTAATTTTTTAAAGCTTATTTTTCCGCCATTTTACCTTAGTATTATTTAAAATCGTTTTTCTTTATTTTAAATTTCAAGTTTTCATTTTTCTTACATTGTCAAATTAACTTTTCGTCGAGTTTTAATTTTACGTCATTTAATTCATTTGTTTTTAAAGTTTTAATATTGCACCATTTACGTTTTAATTAGTTTTAGCTTTAATTAACGTCATTTACTTTAACGTTTTGCACATCTACTTTACTACAACGACCAATCTATTGTTCTCCACCAAAAGACAGCTGAGTCGCACTTAAACCAGTAATCAATTCGATTAGACTGATTTCAACGAACAATTTTTCTAACTAAAATACTAGTTATTAGTCGGGCTTATCTTTTGGGCTTTAGTTACGTATGAATGAACCTTAGCTTAAAGTTAAGCCCGTAAAACACGACTAATCTACTACCTATTACAACGTTCTAAAATACGATACATAATAAACATATGACCGAGCATTCTTGTTTGACTCAATATTTTGAGGCTAACATAATCATTACCTAGTTTTACCCTATATTTAGAAACTTAAAGTTCTCGGCCCAATCAAACTCCTTCAAACCAACTATATAATTCAATTTCTTTTACCATAATCTCACTTTCACCTTTACGACCTTAACCCAAACCTCTTTATCGATTTTCATTTTCCTCATCTTCACTACCAACAATGTCGAACCTATCTTTCTTTGATAAGCATAATCAGATTACATTCTTGCACAAAGATGATGGTCAAGAATCTTTTTATGAGATTATTGACTTTTTTACACACAGTCACATTCATTATGCTCTCATAGTTCACCCCAAAATACTAAAAAACATTATCTATCTGTTTTGGGGAACTGTTGTTGTTACAAAGGTGAATGGAGACGAAGTGATAACAACTAATGTCAATGGAGACGGGTTCATTATCTCGGAAACACATGTTATGGAGCACCTACGGTTGGATGATGCTTATGATGTCTTTACACTCAGGAATACAGAGATCTTGGATGGTATGGAGACACTTGTATACATAGGTGATAGGTCCTTTACATTATTTAAAGGATCATTCTCACCTCATTGGAGATTTTTGGTTCATAATATTCTTCATTGTATGAGTCAGAGGCGAGCTTCATGGAATCAATTTGGTAGTCATCTTGCAACTGCATTGGTTTGTCTTTCTTTACATAGAACTTTTAATTTTAGCCACTTAATTTTTATTAATATGCTGAAGCATGTTGAGAGTTCGAACTAATTCTTGATCTATCCAAGATTTCTCATGACCATCCTTAATGGAATGGAACACTCTTTGGGAAACCCTCAAAGAGAATACAAGGTTCTAGTTCTAACACACATGGTCTTTGGACAAATGAGAAGGAGTACTGAAAAATGGAATGAAATAGTGGTACCATTAACAAAATGTATGCTACAATTAAATATAGCTAGTAATGATGAGGGAACATCAATCCCAGTTGTGTCCCAACCCACATCACCCAGACTTAAAGATATTTCATCTACTTCGCAACCACCATCTTCAACCTCTAGGAATAGACACAGAAATCTATCACAAGTATCTCAACTTGGGTCATCTACTTTATGTTTTGTAGCAGATGAGAGTACTAGTGCTGGTGGGCCTAGTAGAACTGGTGGGGCTTGATAGGTGTGAAAACACCCATCTTTTCTACCACTTAATTACATTAAAACTGGACCTAAACGTATATTTTATGTCGTAAATGGCGAAATTATGCGTGGTTTGTGTTTTTATTGTGTTTCAGGGTCAAAATGTGAAAAGGAAAGAAAACACGGTCTTTCACGGGCGTTTATTGAAGAAAAAGACAAAAGATGAAGTCGAAAGATCAAGAGTGGAAAAAGAACGGAAGTCCAAGACCAATTCTGAAGATTTATCAAAGAAAAAGTCAAAAGACGGAAGTTTACCAAAAGCCGAAGAACTCAAGTCTAATTTATTGAAGAATTACAAGACGAGTTCAAAGAAATCCCGAGCCAAAGTCATTATAGTCCAAGATTTAAGAAGATTAAAGAAAGGAGGGACCTAATGACGCAATTAAGGAAAAGAGGAAAGAGGGGAGGAAGCTTCCTTCCACTAATCCCTTCCTCCCCTATAGATACACATTATTAGCCATTTGTTTAAGTTGTTGGAGGCTTGACAAGCCTCTCTTCCCCATTTTCATTTTTCTTGTTCCTTAATTTTATGCACTTTAATTCTCATGTAACACACCTTTAATTTTCTTTTAATTCCAAGTAAGTTTACCTTTAATTGTTGTTAATCTTTATCTTATTGCCAATCTCCTTATACCTTTCTTGTTTGATTTGTTCTTTATCTTCATTGTTCATGTTCTTGAATTTTTATGATTTTGATCAAGTGGGTTTTGATTGATTTGGTTATGTTTGTTAGTTTTGATGATTTGCTTTGATTGATTATTGTTAGTTGATGCTTATTGGTTGTTTTGGTTTAATCTTTTGTTTGATTTTGATTAATTTGAGGATAGATTCTTGGTTACTGTATGTCCCTGTTCTTCAGGGAAGGTTGTTTCTGTATTTTATCATTCCCAGGTAAGCTTCATCCGGAAGTCAAAAGTTCCGAGTGAAGTAGCTTCATCCGGAAGTCAAAAGTTCCGAATGAAGCAAGCTTCATCCGGAAGTCAAAAGTTCCGAGTGAAGTAGCTTCATCCGGAAGTCAAAAGTTCCGAATGAAGCAAGCTTCATCCGGAAGTCAAAAGTTCCGAGTGAAGTAGCTTCATCCGGAAGTCAAAAGTTCCGAACGAAGCAAGCTTCATCCGGAAGTCAAAAGTTCCGAATGAAGCAAGCTTCATCCGGAAGTCAAAAGTTCCGAATGAAGCAAGCTTCATCCGGAAGTCCAAAAGTTCCGAATGAAGCAAGCTTCATCCGGAAGTCCAAAAGTTCCGGATCAAGCCAGTTCATTCGGAAGTTTTAAACTTCCGAATCAAGGTCTGTCAGTCTTTTTGTTTGTTTTTCTTTTTAAGTTTTTGTCTTTTATTTTCAAGTTTTATTCTTCCCGCCTTTTTCTTTATTTGAATTTTTATTTGCTTTCCTTTTAGTTTAAGTTTTGATTTGGATCATTTACTTTATTTACCTTTTAATTTTCTCGCAATTTACTTTTCGCCAAGATTTTATCTTTCATTGTTTCTTTTTACTATCTTTACTTTATTTTTTTATTTGTTTCAAGTTTTCATTTTAAATTAGTTTCAGACAACGACAACTCTTTTATTTAATTCACCAAGAACAACTGAGTCGCACAATTAACCAGAGATCAATTCGAGAAGACACCGAGAATAACGAACTTTTTCAACGAGTAAAATCCTGTTATTAAAATGGCGCCGCTGCCGGCTCTTTTCGTGAAGATCGAAGGTTTTTTGTGAGTGACGCGTTGGATTTTGGGATCCGTTCACTTGTGAACGTTATTTTTCGTGTCCAACAATTTTCAAAAATCCAAAAACATTTGAAAAATCATAAAAAGCATTTCTTTTTCAAAGTTTTGCACAAAAAATATTCTTCTTGCTTATCTATCTTTCTTTATGGATTTTTATGTCCATTGCGTCCGGTGTGGGAAACAATTATCTGGGAACAACTCTTGCCAATGATGTACATGTGAGCGGTGTGGAACGATCTCGACAATACACAATTCCTATTCGGATTTTGTCCTTTGTGCAACTCGACTAATTCGTTCTTTTTGAACCCACCTCCTCCTGTTCCCCCGTGCATCTATTGTGGAAGCGATTCTCATTGGCATGTTTCGTGCCCGGTTCGATACCCGTATGGTCACGGGCAAGAACCGGGGTACAATTATGACAATGATAATAGCTATCCACAAGACGCACTTGATTTTTCTCCATACCCGGTTTGCAACAACTGTGGGGGTCCTCACGATACCTATTATTGTCAACCAATGAATTATTATGAGCAAACTCCGGTTCCTCAGTTTTCTTCACCTATGGATTATTATGAATCAAACCCGGTTTCTAATTATTCTCAACCGATGAACAACTATGAGCCACAACCTTGCTATAATTCAGGTTTTCAACACTTTGAGCCCCCACATCACACCCTCAATCATCAATCCTCTCAGCAAATTAATCTTGACCCACAACTCACTACCTTGAATGAAGAAACACACTCCATTGTTTTGCAACTTCAAGAAGCCGTTGTTTTGCTTAAAGAACTTAGGGACGAGGAAAAGCGACTGCAACAAGAGCAAGTATCTAATCTTAGTGATTATACCCCTCCGCTTGTGCGTCAATACTATTATGATGATGATGACGACGATGCTGTATGCACTTTCAACACATCTTCTGAAGTTGCTGCTCCTACTCTCGATGTTCCTACTGCGTCTAATAATCTTGATTCGTTGAATGAGCTTAATGATGTTGGTCTCGACAAATATTGGATGATGAGGTTTGTGACTTACTTGCTATGGAGCCTGAGGACGACGTTGCTCTTACAGACGAGGTCGATCCTAGTGATGACGATTCTTCTCTCTGCTATGAGAATTTCACTTTTGAAATTTCTCAATCTCCACCAGGAGATGCAGAAAATGACGATTTATTCTCTCCGGTTTACGAGCAGTTCACCGATGAACATGATCTTGTGGATGAGGTGGAAGACGTGCTTCTTCGCGATGAATTACGGAAAGTGCACCTTCTAATTGCTCAAATCGAAGCGTTGACTTCTCCTTCTCTTTCCAAGTCTTTACCTCCATCTATTCCTCCCGTTGAAGATAATGACCCATTGCTGGAAGAAATCGATATCCACTCCATCCCTCCAGGTATTGATGACTCTGACACGGAGGGGGACATTATTTTTGATAATTTGCTGCAGGAAAGTATTGACCCAAGTCCCCCTCCCGAGCACCTTCCATCCTCCCTTTTAGCCACTATCACGGAGGATGAGTGCTTTGATCCGGGAGGTGACATTGAGTATGCTATGATTAATACCATTACGGCTTTGCCGTTTGCTCAGCATCCATTGTCTTTGGGGGAGGACAATGTGCTTACTATACCCAACCCACCTCCCGTGGATCTTGAATTCACATACTATACGTATGTTGAAAGGACCTTTCTCCCTTTCAAGACTTATTCCCCCGCCTCTCCTCTGTTGATGTCAACCGGGAACGAGGACAAGGTCTTTGATCCCGGTATCACATTCGAGGCTTCCCCATGGACCATTTAATTCGGGGACGAGTCAGGCTCGTGACTCGGTTAATATAAACAAGCGCTTTTTGGGAGGCAACCCATTTATCTATCTATTTTCACCATAAGTGTAGGGGGGAGCCCCGTGGTGTTTCTTGCTTTCTTTCTTATCATGTGCAGGGATTAGATCTTCAAAGACACACTCTTGATGACTTTTGACGACCGTGACTACGTGTTCCCTTCTTCCTGGTTCTATCCTAAACTCTTTTCGATTCACTATTTTATATTTC
This sequence comes from Glebionis coronaria, assembly GCA_025667525.1. NCBI lineage: Eukaryota > Viridiplantae > Streptophyta > Magnoliopsida > Asterales > Asteraceae > Glebionis > Glebionis coronaria. The sequence goes on from CM046880.1 coordinate 345,491,142, forward strand.
TAAATATTAAAATAGGAATCTCTTTAGTTGTCTCTTCCTTAGCGAGATTTAAACAACGTGCACAATGTCCTAAGTGTAGGGGAGTTTACTCCCACATGCTTAAACATTGAGGACAATGTTTATATTAAGTGTAGGGGGAACTCCTATCGAAGTTAAGTGGTCTTTTCCTTGTATTTGCCCTCATTTTAACCGGAAAATCGATTTTTCGACATTTTTCAAAATTTTTAATCTATTTTGGCCTAGTTGTAGTTCCCTTTATTTTTGATATTTTTCTCTTATTTTAATAAAATGGTTTTAACAAGTTTAGTTATCTTAGATATATTAGGCCCGTTGTAAATTTTTTTTTGACTCAACCCGAGTTTACTTATCCAAGTTCACTCTAGCTAGTATCCTTAACTATGTAGACCTTAATTGGTTTATTGGGCTAAGCATCCACGAGTCTCATTCCTTGAGATTTTAAATTGTGGAGAACGAGAAATGATAGAGTTGGTTACAAGTTTGGTATTCTCTCATTAACTTATGTGAGTTAATTATGATCTTTTTCTCCTATCACTTGCTAATAAATTATCTGTAATAAGTAAGGTCGTACGATTTGAAAAGTTACTTAGCTTCTAGCCCAAGATCGTTTAAAAGTTGCTCGGTAATGATAAGAGTTCATAGCCAAGGCATAACTTATGAAGCGGGGCGCGAAGATTGGCGAGTCCGAAAAGGCCCTAACAAGGCATGAGGATTCCATTTTATTGCTAAAGATCCAAGATGATGTGAAAAGCATTATTCCCAAAGTCAATATGAAGGATCAAGACTCACGACGAAAAGCAATCAACTCCCATAAAGATGATGGAGAAGTCTATCCGAAAAGACCCTAACAAGGTATGAGGATAAATAGATCCAAGTCCGAAAAGGAGGCGGATCGTTGTATCTCAAAATCCCAAATAGAGATTGAAGAAATAATCATGAAGTCGTGGTCAACAAAGTTGGAGTACCTCTCAAAAGTCTCCAAGTGAAGAAACTCTATGAACGATGAGAAGACCATTATCTCAAGCACGTCTCTCAAGATATGAAGTATGAAGTACATGCCAAATATCGGCCCGAGAAAGGTCTCAAATCGTGAACCAAGTTATGCCAAGATATGAACTTTTTGATATCCCGAGAAGCAGTTTTAAGAGATTTTGTCCTTTAGCTAACTATTGATCAAATCGTCCTACTTTGCTTTCAGCTTAAATAAACTATCGAAATAAGTCCAACAATGCATCTTCATGATCATTCTAAGACAAAAATAAAATATAAGAGATACCCATAGGAATAAGGGAGTTTAAGTGATTAATTGAACCGCATGAGTAAATGTTTGTTATGATAACTTGTACTAACAATGATCTTGTTTTTAAGCTTGGCATGGGAAACGTGAAACTTGAGGGTGATAAACATTCATGACATACAAGCCCTAATGTAAGTCTTAGATTTCTTTACAAGTTTCTTCTTTGTTGCATCTTGTTATTTTCTATCTTTTTGATTTTCCTTAGTTGTTTAATAAAGGCCAAGGTAGGTTGATTATGATGGAAAGTGTAAACCTTGCTTTATTGCTAAGCATTGCATGAGGGCATTGTAATGGTTAAGTGTAGGGGATTTGATAGGTGTGAAAACACCCATCTTTTCTACCACTTAATTACATTAAAACTGGACCTAAACGTATATTTTATGTCGTAAATGGCGAAATTATGTGTGGTTTGTGTTTTATTGTGTTTCAGGGTCAAAATGTGAAAAGGAAAGAAAACACGGTCTTTCACGGGCGTTTATTGAAGAAAAAGATAAAAGATGAAGTCGAAAGATCAAGAGTGGAAAAAGAACGGAAGTCCAAGACCAATTCTGAAGATTTATCAAAGAAAAAGTCAAAAGAAGGAAGTTTACCAAAAGCCGAAGAACTCAAGTCTAATTTATTGAAGAATTACAAGACGAGTTCAAAGAAATCCCAAGCCAAAGTCATTATAGTCCAAGATTTAAGAAAATCAAAGAAAGGAGGGACCTAATGACGCAATTAAGGAAAAGAGGAAAGAGGGGAGGAAGCTTCCTTCCACTAATCCCTTCCTCCCCTATAAATACACATTATTAGCCATTTGTTTAAGTTGTTGGAGGCTTGACAAGCCTCTCTTCCCCATTTTCATTTTTCTTGTTCCTTAATTTTATGCACTTTAATTCTCATGTAACACACCTTTAATTTTCTTTTAATTCCAAGTAAGTTTACCTTTAATTGTTGTTAATCTTTATCTTATTGCCAATCTCCTTCTACCTTTCTTGTTTGATTTGTTCTTTATCTTCATTGTTCATGTTCTTGAATTTTTATGATTTTGATCAAGTGGGTTTTGATTGATTTGGTTATGTTTGTTAGTTTTGATGATTTGTTTTGATTGATTATTGTTAGTTGATGCTTATTGGTTGTTTTGGTTTAATCTTTTGTTTGATTTTGATTAATTTGAGGATAGATTCTTGGTTACTGTATGTCCCTGTTCTTCGGGGAAGGTTGTTTCTGTATTTTATCATTCCCAGGTAAGCTTCATCCGGAAGTAAAAAGTTCCGAGTGAAGTAGCTTCATCCGGAAGTCAAAAGTTCCGAATGAAGCAAGCTTCATCCGGAAGTCAAAAGTTCCGAGTGAAGTAGCTTCATCCGGAAGTCAAAAGTTCCGAATGAAGCAAGCTTCATCCGGAAGTCAAAAGTTCCGAATGAAGCAAGCTTCATCCGGAAGTCCAAAAGTTCCGAATGAAGCAAGCTTCATCCGGAAGTCCAAAAGTTCCGGATCAAGCCAGTTCATTCGGAAGTTTTAAACTTCCGAATCAAGGTCTGTCAGTCTTTTTGTTTGTTTTTCTTTTTAAGTTTTTGTCTTTTATTTTCAAGTTTTATTCTTCCCGCCTTTTTCTTTATTTGAATTTTTATTTGCTTTCCTTTTAGTTTAAATTTTGATTTGGATCATTTACTTTATTTACCTTTTAATTTTCTCGCAATTTACTTTTCGCCAAGATTTTATCTTTCATTGTTTCTTTTTACTATCTTTACTTTATTTTTTTATTTGTTTCAAGTTTTCATTTTAAATTAGTTTTAGACAACGACAACTCTTTTATTTGATTCACCAAGAACAACTGAGTCGCACAATTAACCAGAGATCAATTCGAGAAGACACCGAGAATAACGAACTTTTTCAACGAGTAAAATCCTGTTATTAGGGCTACTCCTACTGTGGCTGATGTAGCACGGGGGAGGAGTAACATTGATAAGAACCCAGCTAGATCCAGTGATTCACCAACAAGAGTTACTTCCATCGGAAGTGATGAGGATAGATTGTTACAACTTGAATTGATGGTTTTCAACCTCAGTACCAAGGTTTCTTCTCTATAACAGGCAATGTCACACCCCACCATGGCGGAATATGGGGCGCGATGTATGGATATCATCACAACAGTAGCGTGTCTATAGAGTTAACTAAATGAAATAGAAATGTCATAAAAAGGTGACACAATGTCATGACAATATCTCAAATAATGTAGGCGTCTAGGTAAGTAGGTAGCATGCCTACCTCTTACCAAAGACATTTAAATAACACACATAAAACATATAGGTATCAAACAATTTACTAAATCAAAAGACAAAATAAAATCTAAGAGGAAAGAGATTCCTCCTAATGCAATCCTAGCAGCCTCTATACTCTAGCCACTTCTAACATCATCTTGCACAACTACCTCACCTGAAAATGACACTAAAATCTGTCAACATAAAGTTGGTGAGAACATAGGTTTAAGTTATCTAAACATCATAAGAAACCTTGACAACCGCTGTAAATAAGTTGAAGAAAAACAATTTATTGTAATGGACCATAATGTGATAATCGTGTTGCATGCATCCACAACAAAACTTAAACCAAGTACCGATCACATCTACAATTCACAAAGCACACTATAATAATCAAGAAGTATCCCGTCACACACACAAGAACACAGACCACACTATCCGGATCTTTCCCACACCACCTGTGGAAGATGAACTATATCCCCGTCGAGATATCTTGCCTCCGAAGAGACGATGCACAAGTACTCAGGACGGATCGTGCCCCACGATTCAAGAACTCAGAATCAAGAACTCAGGACGGATCGTGCCCCACGCTCCACACACATCACAACTGGTGCCATAGACGCCCATACATCTATGGACCAATCCCAATCATAACACAATCAAGATTCACATATCAGAACACACTTCCGAACACATATGAGAACACATAAGCACAAAAATCACACAATAACACATTTATGTCCACACATTTTAAAACATAGTACTAAATTATTTTAAGAACATTAGAAGTGTCATCTCCATCCCATACTGGAAAAACATTTAAAAACGTAGCAAAAATGGGACTATGAACTCACCTTACGAAAAGCAATCCAAATTCTCCTCACGAACAATCAATTATCTAAAACACAATACAATAATACACAGGTCAACATTGACTCTGGAACTCTAATCCTTCATCAATGTAATAATCCCTATGATGGATACATCCCAAATCAGCCCCATGATAGCCCTCTAAGTGTCCACTATCTCAAAATATCCAATCCACGTTTTTAAACAACGTTGTCCGAAAATTAACCTTGAACTCGACACTTGTACAAATAATTCGACCATGCTACTGACCTCCATAGGCTATACATTCTGATAATTTGAAAAGTACGTTCCGAGTACATAATTTTAGGCTTTTGAATCACCCAAAAAGCTTTAATAACGAATACGTTATGACCAAAACGATTTTACCTAAAATCTGCCCAGACATTAGCGACGGATTCTGACAGTTTAGCGACGAATTCTGGCAGATTAGCGACAGCGACAGTTTCTGCCTAATCCGATGTAAACCCTAAAAAAACAATTTTAAACCCTAAAAATCCCTCATTAATTACCAAATTCAAGCCCTAAATTATTTTAACTCCAGAAAATTAAAATCCCTAATCCATCATATGATTATTAACATGATTCTAACATAATTAATTAAATAAGAACAAGAATTTAATAAAGATCAATACCATTAGATGATCAAAACCATGTTTTTTTTCTTTTCAGAACCCTAACTTTTTCCCCTTTTTTTTTCCTTTTCCTTCCTGCGTTTTTTTTTTCATGCGTTGATTGTATTTGTTTTTTTTATCAAATCTATTTATATAGTATATACTACTAGTTCAAGCCCAATACAAAAAGCCCCCTTCTTTTTCTCTTTTTTTTCTTTTGCCGACTATTTCACAAAATTTTCCAAAAATATACATTTTTATTTATTTATTTATTAAATTCGTTTTTTAATTAATATTTCCTTATTTATATTTATTATTTATTTATTTATTTGTTCCTTAATTAATTAATTACACCTAAACCTTTTAACTAGTCAATTTTACGCGATTACCGTAAAATACGTAAAATATACAGTTTTATGAAAATTCTTAAAATATGAAATAAACTTTATAACTAAGTCATAAATGGCCTAAAACCATCCGTAAATTATTCCCGTGACTAAATACCTCCTCCGAGACCTCAAAATGCTAAACCCTAAATCGTAAAAATTACGATTTATTATAATACATATACGTACACATAAAATCCTAAAATAGCACCGCATTCTGTCATAGTTACATCCAGGTGAACAAATGAGCATGAACTAACCCCATCATAACATTATATAATGTACCACGCAATACACAAACGATGAGTAACATCCAATCCAAGGCTCAAATATAAACAGAATGCACGTAAACGCACACTAAGCAAATAATCAAAGTCAAACAGTCAAAAGTGACAAATCCAATATCTAGGGTTGTCACATCACTCCCTCCTAATAGAAATCCCGTCCCGAGATTTACTACCAACTTCAAACTTATTCTCAGCAAACAAACGGAGATACATATCCCTGATAAAACCTTCACGATCAAACGTGACTCAGTTTATACTAAAATAATCTCAACCAACAACACATGAGCCTTAACCGTCCGCGAGGAAACTTATTAAAACCATAAAGTTATGTAACCAACCTAACTAAATCTCGCAACTCATCAAACAAGAACTGTTTTGAAACCAAGTTAGGAGCCGTCACATAACTCTACGGGTTTAAAACCATCACCCCGATTTCAGTCTTACTCATAAATGCCATTAATCAAAACTCATCAAAATATAACCATGTATTCTAAGGTCTAAAGAACTCTCAAATTCTGTCCTAACTAATCTCTATCATAAGAACGTAACTGGATCATCCGTATGACTACAACAACGCTCCCAATGAATATAAGTTCACTACAAATTTTAGGACCCCCAACTTCGGATAACGGATCAAACCCATGGACGACTAACGGAAGTTTACGTGAACGAATTTAAAAATATGAACCAAAACCATGAGACTCCAAAAGATACTCAAACATAAACATGTTTCGACTCCAAACGAACCATGGAAACGGACCAATGACACAAGAAGCACCCAACGACAACCGAAACGTATTATGACCACATGAACCAAACTTAACACCACACTTGACTACCATCCTACTGAATTTATGTTGTCCTATGATCTAAAAACTCCAACAACAAATTTTGCTATCTACTTACACGTTTAACCCCTCCGTTTGGTCTCTACGCCAAAAGTCGTTTTTACCAAAACTGATTTTCTGTACATGCTAAATGTTTGTCACCAAAAGCCCGACCTAAACACCATAACTTTAATTGAAAACCTCCAGTACTTTCATATATGTTATAAAGAGTTCCCAAATCAAAAATATTTGGCTATCTCATTCATTTGGTTTGGTTTTGACTCAAATTCCCGAAATCCATATTTATTCCTGAACAGCGCACTGTTTTTGTAACAATTGTTTGACGACCTTCCCCAACTCTATTATCGACGAACATTACATTTCAGAAAAGTAGACTCTCCGAACTTAGTTTTAAAAAAATAAACGCGACCAAAGGTGCTACCAACTGCCCGTAACAGTCGACACAAGAAAGACCTAAAAATCAGACTATTTTACGCCTTTATGCACTAACCCTCTAAACCTCATTAATCACCCCTAAATCCTTAAACCAATCCTCTAAGATCATACGTGGATCTTAATTGCTATATATGTTTTGTTTAACCACGCTTCTGAAACTTTACCCTTATTTCTCACCGACTACCAACAACTATTTCAACTCTTTGTAAATTCCAATTTTTTTTACCATGTAAGACTCAACACAAAATATACTGTTATCCCAAACGTAAAAACAAAGAAAATCTTAAACTATCTCAATAGCCTCTACACCATAAGTACCGTACAAACAAACACGTGAAATGAGGACTCGAGAAATGCGCTACTACAAAAGTTGAACATCTCAAAGAGAAACGAGCTAGCAACCATCCTAAGAATACAACCGATAAGTAGAAAATAACTTTACATATATAGGCATATGCATACATACACTCAAACCCATCCAACGTATACTATACAAACATGTATTAACCCTCTTTCATGCAACCATACTCAAGAATCCATTGATGTTGTGGTACTTGTGTAACTATATTGCCCACCATACTTATACAAGTCCCCTTTTCACCAATACACTCCCTCCTATGATGACACTTATAAGAATTAATACTACACATAACACATCGGTCTACCAACTCAAATAAGCACATAGATCCTACAACTCATATAAGCACATAACCACAACATAAAATAAGATCCAATATCTATGTATTAAAATACCGTAGCCAATGCATGAAACATATAAACTCGTAATCCAGCTGAACCACCGTAGACAAAATTCAAAATGTATAAAGAACATGAAAACGTAATTAAAGGAAATCCAACAATGACTAGCGTATACGACTATAGTTCAACCCGCACTATTCAAAACTTGAAAAGAAAATAACATGTAGCTAATTATGAACTTACTATGGTTCAATTCATACTAGTCAAAACATCACAATAAATAACATCCAAACACATTAATTAATATAAAATGCACACATACTCCTATGACGCCTATATGCAGGGACCCTTAAGCTATAAACTTGGCTACACGACTAGTCAACCTAATTCTCTATAACCATTGTCCCTGATACCATTCTGTCACACCCCACCATGGCAGAATATGGGGCACGACGTATGGATATCATCACAACAATAGCGTGTCTATAGAGTTAACTAAATGAAATAGAAATGTCATAAAAAGGTGACACAATGTCATGACAATATCTCAAATAATGTAGACGTCTAGGTAAGTAGGTAACATGCCTACCTCTTACCAAAGACATTTAAATGACACACATCAAACATATAGGTATCAAAAAATTTACTAAATCAAAAGACAAAATAAATTCTAAGAGGAATTCCTCCTAATGCAATCCTAGCAGCCTCTATACTCTAGCCACTTCTAACATCATCTTGCACAACTACCTCACCTGAAAATGACACAAAAATCTGTCAAGATAAAGTTGGTGAGAACATAGGTTTAAGTTATCTAGAACATTATAAGAAACCTTGACAATCGCTGTAAATAAGTTGAAGAAAAACAGTTTATAGTAATAGACCATAATGTGATAATCATGTTACATGCATCCACAACAAAACTTAAACCAAGTACCGATCACATCTACAATTCACAAAGTACACTATAACAATTAAGAAGTATCCCGTCACACACACAAGAACACACACCACACTATCCGGATCTTTCCCACACCACCTGTGGAAGATGAACTATATCCCCGTCGAGATATCTTGCGTCCAAAGAGACGATGCACAAGTACTCAAGACCGATCGTGCCCCACGAACCAAAGAACTCAGGACGGATCGTGCCCCACGAACCAAGAACTCAGAACCAAGAACTCAGGACGGATCGTGCCCCACGCTCCACACACATCACAACTGGTCCCATAGACGCCCATACATCTATGTACCAATCCCAATCATAACACAATCAAGATTCACATATCAGAACACACTTCATAACACATATGAGAACACATAAGTACACAAATCACACAATAGCACATTTATGTCCACACATTTTAAAACATAGTACTAAATCATTTTAAGAACATTAGAAGTATCATCTCCATCCCATACTGGAAAGACATTTAAAAATGTAGCAAAAATGGGACTATGAACTCACCTTACGAAAAGCAATCCAAATTCTCCTCACGAACAATCAATTATCTAAAACACAATACAATAATACACAGGTCAACATTGACTCTAGAACTCTAATCCTTCATCAATGTAATAATCCCTATGATGGATACATCCCAAATCAGCCCCATGATAGCCCTCTAAGTGTCCACTATCTCAAAATATCCAATACACGATTTTAAACCACGTTGTCCGAAAATTAACCTTGAACTCGACACTTGTACCAATAATTCAACCAAGCTACTGACCTCCATAGGCTATACATTCTGATAATTTGATAAGTACGTTCCGAGTACATAGTTTAAGGCTTTTGAATCACCCAAAAAGCTTTAAAAACGAATAAGTTATGACCAAAACGATTCTACTTAAAATCTGCCCAGACATTAACGACGGATTCTGACAGTTTAGCGACGAATTCTGGCAGATTAGCGACAGCGACAGTTTCTGCCTAATCCGATTTAAACCCTAAAAAACGATTTTAAACCCTAATACCCCCTAATTAATTACCAAATTCAAGCTCTAAATTATTTTAACTCCAGAAAATTAAAAACCCTAATCCATCATATGATTAATAACATTATTCTAACATAATTAATTAAATAAGAACAAGAATTTAATAAAGATCAATACCTTTAGATGATCAAAACCATGTTTTTTTATTCTTTTCAAGAACACTAACTTTTCCCCCTTTTTTTTCCTTTTCCTTCCTGCGTTTTTTTTTTCATTCGTTGATTGTATTTGTTTATTTTATCAAATCTATTTACATAGTATATACTACTAGTTCAAGCCAATACAAAAAGCCCCCTTCTTTTTCTCTTTTTTTTCTTTTGCTGACTAATTCACAAAATTTTCCAAAAATAGAAAATTTTATTTATTTAATTATTAAATTCGTTTTTAATTAATATTTCCTTATTTATATTTATTATTTTTTTATTTATTTGTTCCTTAATTAATTAATTACACCTAAACCTTTTAACTGGTCAATTTTACGCGATTACCGTAAAATACGTAAAATATACAGTTTTGTGAAAATTCTTAAAATATGAAATAAACTTTATAACTAAGTCATAAATGACCTAAAACCATCCGTAAATTATTCCCGTGACTAAATACCTCCTCCGAGACCTCAAAATGCTAAACCCTAAATCGTAAAAATTATGATTTACTATAATACATATACGTACACATAAGATCCTAAAATAGCACCGCATTCTATCATAGTTACATCCAAGTGAACAAATGAGCATGAACTAACCCCATCATAACATTATATAATGTACCACGCAATACACGAATGATGAGTAACATCCAATCCAAGGCTCAAATATAAACAGAATGCACGTAAACGCACACTAAGCAAATAATCAAAGTCAAACAGTCAAAAGTGACAAATCCAATATCTAGGGTTGTCACAGGCAAGGAAGAATCAAGCTAAAATTCTTGGTGCACAAGCTAAGGAACTTGCTACTTTAAGAAGATTTGTACAGGATATTCAATTTGAGCAGCCATCTAGACAACTTAAAGTGTCTTCCTCAGAAGAATCTTCTCATGATTCTGATTTTAATGATATCATCATCTAGCAATGGGAGGAATTAGAAGAAGGAATAATTGATAAGGAGCATCAAGAAGAAATGGATGTGGTTGAAACCGTATTAGGATTGAAGTCAGCATCTATAATGGATCATGGATCACTGATGGTTTCAGGGGAGGCTAATACTGATGGAGAAAATATTAATGTTGGCAATGAAAAGATTAGTGCTGGTATTAATACTGGTATTTAAGAACAGGTTCAACATGATGTTGAGCTGGCTTGGAACTTGGAATAATATGAAATAATTCCAGAATTAGATGTTATATGGACTTCAGAAGAGGAAGAGGCTGATATTCAATCACAGCATCTCTCAAAAGAAAAGTTAGAAGAAATGGCTAGTCAATTGGATTGAGGTATACCAATCATTGCATAATTCTTAGAAGCCTAAAAAGAATACAGACTCTTCCAATTAAAGACAAGTACGAGCTTGTGGATATAACCCTAAAACATTATAAAGACAAGAATGAATTATTGGAGCATCAAGCAAGACAAGAAATGGGCTTAAAGTCTAGATAAGGAAAAAGAGCCTATTACAAGGCAATGCTCAGAAACCATAAAGGGTACACAAAAAAACATTAAGGGTTTGACTTTTGATTAGATTAAGAAATAGACCATACATGTTACATATTTGCAAATAGTTTTCTAGATCCTGGTTTTGAGATAGAAAGAAAATATCATGAGGATCAAGAAAGGTTTATGGAAAGGTGTAGAGCTAAGAGGAAGAGAAAGGATGAAGCTGCAACTTCATCTACTCCTGAGATCACTCGAGTGACTACTAGCTTGGATGAATAAAGAACAACAAAGAGACAAAAGAAAATGGTTCCACTTAGAAGCTTCACAACAGAAGGTGTGGGTCCTTCAAGTGCAGAACTAAAAGGTTGTTCGGAAGTAGTTGTTGCAGATACTCTAGTTGTGCTTCTAAATCCAAAATTTCCAATCATCAGTTATGAAATTCAATATGGAGAAAATGAAAGATGGTGGAAAATTTATAGAGCTAGATGAGAAGCAGAAAAGTATCGGTTCTTGGATAACATGTTTCAAGTCTTGGACAGGAAAGACTAGAATCATTTATGGGAGATTAGGAAAAGGAGATTTGGAAATAAGAATTCTTCAACTTGTTAGGGTATGATGGAATTCTATTTATGGGAAACCATGAATAAGATGTATGAACCGGACGAGATTAACAACGTGTCGGGGAAGACTAAACACATCAAAGATGAAACATTGGCACTTATATAACTGTTTTGAGTATATCATCTGGCTATGACAAATGTTTCTACTTACTTACTTGTAGACAGGGTGTATCCATTTTTCAGAACACTCTTAAGAAGATGGTTAATTGTCAGCTAAAGGTGAACCTAGAGGATCAAGTTGCCAATGATTTTCTCAAGTTTCTTCATAGTTAGATTCAGAAGTAACTCAAAATTTTGGTTTTCTTAATTTTTATTCCAGAAACTTTATGAATTTATGAAGGTAAATCACAAGTTTAGGGGAGGATTGTTAGGAATAAAATTAGTGCTGAATTGTATTTACATTACTAGTATTAACAAATTTGATGCTGGTAGTGATATTATTAGTGTTGGTTGTGTTAAGACAGAATTGGACAAATTGGACATAGTTAAATCTTACTGCTATAAGAGGTAGTAGTGCTAGTCTGAAGATAAAGACTGAAGATTCGTAGGATAAACATAGAAGATTTTGTGTATATCTTCTAAAAATTTAAACTTATTCATTTGTATCTTTATCTTATAAAGGACTCACTTCACTATAAAAGGAGGTCCTAGGTTTAGGTTTAGATATCTCTCTTATCTATAACTTAAACTTCAAGGTTGTAACCCTAATACTCTGCATTAGAGTATTCGTATTATTAATAATATTGGAGTGTTTGGTTTACATTCTTTATCTTGTTTCATAACTCATACTATACATAATCTTCATAATATCAAAGAGTAGATTCTGCAAACTCTTTGATATCATTCAAAGTTTCTACTAAGGCTATATAGAGTGTATTTTGTATAGTCTAAGTCTACAAGCTAGGCTAATAAGATCACAAGGGATCAACAATGCTCTATGAACTCTAATGAAGTTAACAAACGTCTCTGGTCACATAACCATCCTAATAAATTTTCAACACCATAACTAATCACAATCATAAACTTCTACCACCAAAAAAACCACCCTAAGAAATTCTTTTATCAAATTCATATTAATAACAGTAAAAAAAATTGTAATACACAACCACCACCACCACCACCAATATCATCCAATCAACCACCACTATCATCCAATCAACCACCACCAATAGCATCTATGTTTACACAACAACCACCATCATCGTCTACTCAACTGACCTTCATTTCACTGATAGTCTCTTGGATTCTAAACACATTCACTGAATAAATCAGCAGTTCTCTTAGTTTTGTGAATTCTGTAAAAGAGTTATGGAATGAACTACAAGAATATTATTCATAGTTAGATAGCCATAGAGTTTATCAGTTAACACATGATCTAGTTCAATCCAAACAAAACAACTCAATCAATGAAAATTACTATCACAAGTTAGAGGGTTTATGGGATTACGCATTTGTGTTTATGAATGTGAAAATGGTAGAATCAATGGAGAAAGAGATCAGAGGAAGAGGTTGATTCAATTTTTGATGGGGTTAGATGAGTGTTATGCAAACATTAGAGGTCAAATTCTATTGATGAATCCAATGCCAACTGTAGCCTGGCTTACAGTATCACCACACAAGAAGAAAATAAAAAAGAATGATTTATTTCAAAAATTCCATTGGCTACTGTGATCTCATCTTACTATTAAAACAATAACAAAAGATCATACAATAATGGTAGCAGGAACGGAAGGAATAACTACCAAGGTTGAAATTCAATTGGAATTGGTGGAAATTTTGTTAGTAATGGTGGTCAAGAAAAGACAGGTATTTTCAAGAAGGGTGTTATTTATGGAAATTGAGACAAATACGGCCACACAAAGAATGAGTGCTACCAATTGGTCGGATATCTAGTAATTCATACACTTCATGGAAAATTCAAGTCACAAAACTCATTGCCAAACACCCTTTAAATGTTTAACTCGCAAAACAGCTTAATCACGAATATGGAAACGGGGCAAAGTAGGATGAATGAGACACCAAGCAATTTTACTTAAGGTAATGATGCAACTATGTGTGAAAGAATGGATCAATTGCATAACCAATTTAAGTAAATGATGCTCATGATGCAAAACAACAAGGAAATGCCTAGTCTAGTTTCTATTATCTCTGGTGTATACCTAAACTAGTTGCATCTATCACAACTAATACTTAAATGGCACATATATGATGGTCTTTACATCATCAAGCAAGAGCAAGCTAAACCATCTTCAACCGTTCACTCAATCACCAACACCAATGTAGCTCTTTGGCGCTCAAGGCCTGGTCATCCATATTTTCCTGTTTTACAACAAATAAAATCCTTGTCTACACCTTCATAGTGTAACTCTCATGTTTTTAATGTTTGTCCTTTGATAAAACAAAAATCTTTGTCACTTTCCTTAAGTGATTCTCATGTTAGTACTTTATTTGATTTGATTCATGTTGACATATGAGGAAAATGGGCATTCAATTATGAACAATTGCAAGTACTTTCTCACAGTAGTTGATGACTATTCTAGAGCAACATGAAATTATCTATTACCATCAAAACAACGCACAACTCCACACATCAAAATGTTATGCTTTTGTCCTAAATCACTTCAAGGTCTCGACCATCAAAGTGACAAAATCTTATAATTCATCAATGAATCCTTAACTAAATTCTTACATGAGAAAGGTATTACACATAGAACCTCGTATCCTTACCCCCACAACATAATGTGTAACACCCCACTTTGATAAGTAGACCATTACGTGTATTTATGGCGTGTCATCAAAGCATGCAAGGTAATATGTACTAAAACATACATGACCAAAAGGGAAAATCAGAATCAAACATCGGTTCCCAACATAAGCCCAAAACATAAATAAAGTAAATGAAATGAGAAGGACAAAATGAATGTCCAAACCAGCATAAGTATAAGAGGGAAAAAAGAGAAGAAGTCTAAGGCAACTTCCATCCTATGCACGTCCTCCAAATGCTCAAGTCTGTCCTTGGGTACCTTACGTCCAGTAGTGAAGCTAGAATGGAAGCTGAACGATCTACTCCGACTTCACAAATACTAATGTGTGTTTGGGTTTAGGATAATAACACGAATGCAAACCTTAAATCTTGGATCAAACCCACGTCATATCCTCTTATTCTTGGTGTGGTGAAACGACGGCAGCAAGAAGAAACCAAAAAAAGAAAAAGTCGACGGTTGTAGTTGTGTTTTAGGGTTTTATGATTTGTTCCTAAATATAAACTCCCCCCGTCTTTGTATTTGTTTAGGACTAGGACTCCCAAATGGGCCATGAGCCAAGCCCATGATCCCCTCCTTTTATTTCTCCTAACTGTCCAACATAAACTCACCCGCATATAATGTTTTCAATTTGTGTGTATTAATAGTTATCGTACGTTTTCGTGTTTTATATGTCGTGTCTTATTTATTGGATTGTTTAAGTATTATACATAAATACTTATCGTGTATTAATTTCAATATTAATATACGTAATACTTGTACTAATTAATTAATATACGTAATGTTTGTATTAAATAATCATGATTCGCGTCGTATATTAATTAACTGAAAAGTTTTAAATTACACATATTTTTATGCATTTAATGTTCTAAGGGATTTTAAAACGGGTTTTACATAATGTAAGGGTAGAGAGAAGACATAAGCATCTTTTAGAAATGGTCGGGGCATTAAGGTTTTAATCACATTTACCTATTGATTTTTGGGATATTGTATTCTAGAAGCAACCTGTCTCATAAATAGACTATCCTGCAAATCCTTTCAGTACAAGGGTCCTTATGAAATGTTATACCAAACACCCTTTCACTATCTGACCTTATAGTTATTGGATGTCAAGCTGATAATGCCCAAATCTAACATGTTTTCTTGAGCGTTATCCGTATATTTTGCACGGTTTTTTGTTAAATTAACAAGCTTTATAGCTCATATATGTGTGAAGTTATGTTTTGTGTTGTTAGTTATCCAAGATCAAGGAAAGTGAAGAATAAACGATGTTTTATGCATATACGAAGAATCCAAACCAAGTTCAAGACCCGTGTACGAGTTACGAGCCTTTGAAGATCAATTCCGAGTGCAAGAACAAGTGTTTTCAAGAATATTCAAGCCTCACAAGTAATCCCGACCTTGGGAAATGCAAGAAGAATCATGTAGCTAGTTGTATTAACAAGCAAAAGTCACACAGCATGAAAGTAGAGGGCAGCATAAAAATAAGCCACCAGGAAAGTCAAAAGGTTGCCAACAAAATTCATATTCCACCATCTCCTTTCAAGTGGACAAATTTTACTACAAGTCATATGGAATATACATGAAGCTTCTATTGGATATTCTATAACTACTTTGCCACCAAGTAAAAGACTTTGGCTCCAAGTATTTACCTTTGGCTCCAAGACAAACATTGATGACCATGGCTTCAATTCCACTATAAATAAGACCCACGGGGTCATTGTAACAGAACACTTCATAACACTTTCATAACTAACTTCATTATTCATCAAGGAAACTCTCTTCCTTAGTGAAATCTTATATTTGGTCCATGTGTGCCAAAAACTCGTCCTTTTGAAGCTCCAATCATCAAAATAACCTTGCTAAACTCTAAGAGATCATTACTCTTATCATTGGTAGTGTTTCTTGAATCCTAAATCACCACCAATCATCTCCTAGCCTCTCCTAAACCACCATCTATTTTCAAATACGAATTTTCAAATACATAAGCCAAAAGACCACAAATTCCTACCATTGGTTTGAAACTTGTAGTCAATTGGAGGTCTAAGGATTTCTCTAATTCCTTTCATTTACTTATTGTAATCGAACTTTGGGTAAAATTTTGCTACTTCCATGATGTTGAAATCTATGTCATATATTGAATGTTGGTTCTTGATTAATATGAATATGGAGTAGTGTTCTTATACTTGTTTGGAATAATGTAAACATGGATATGGAGTGTTTGTTATTTTAAAATATTGAATTGTGACTTTGTTAATAAGTTTGGTGGAATTAATATTTGTCTTGATAACTTTTTGGTAAACCATAACTCGGTCTAAAGGTCGAAAGGATTCCTAGTTATGTTTTGTTCCAAATGTTAATGCGCATATATGTTTGGTGTATCATGATTAACAACCATGAGTAAACAAGTTAAATGGATTTATAAAGGTTTAATCTAGATTATAGGTCGAAAGGGCTTTAATGAACAAGTTGGATAAAATCATACTTCTCACAAATGTCTTTAACTACCGGTTTGTAATATTGATCATAGGTCGAAAGGGTTCTTTATTCTAAACCGTGTCATGTGTAGTTCCATGATATTACCCATTGACTTGGAATTGTATTTATAATTTGTATGCTATTGCTTAAATATCTACCCGATATTCCATACACTCCATTTAAATGAATACTAGTTCCAAACAAGTATCTTTAATATTATTGTTCTCGTCTTATTAGCTTAATCGTGTTACTTTTTTACTTATTTACTATTTGTTACTTACATGGTAATTTTGGGAGTGACAACCATTTTTACCACTAACGTTACATTGTTACAAAGACTCCTTACAACCGAAAACACCCAAGTCCTAGTGAACGACCTCGGCTTACCACAACAAGCTAGCTACAAACGGAAGGGTTATACTTGCCCGTGTGTTCTTAGCTTATTCGTTAATCCTTTTATAAATTTAAAACTTATGTACTCATAAAGAACGCATCACAAGCCCATTCTTGTCATCATACCACATACAAATTTGAGGCAAAAGCAACACCTTGTGTGTTCATTGGCTACCCTACAACACAAAAATGATACTTTGTGATATTATCACCCACAAGATCTTTGTTAGTAGATAGGGATGAGCTTGGGACCAATCCCGTCCCGATCCCGTCCCGATTTAGTGCTCCCGATTTTTTCCCGATCTAAAAAGTTATGTACCGGTCCCGTACCCGAACGGGATTCGGGTATCGGGTACCGGTACGGGTATCGGTACCGGTACCGGGAAATCGGGATTTTCCCATTTTTTTTCAGGAATTTCCCGATTTGGTATCGATCCCGTACCGAATTAGTGGTCCCAAATTTTTTTTCACCTTATTTTGTAGTCCCGATCCCGTACCGAACGGGATTCGGGTATCCGGAATCGGTACGGTTCCGGGAACGGTTCGGGTTCGGATTCGGGATTCGGGTCAAAGTGCTCATCCCTATTAGTAGACATGTGAGATTAAATGAAGATGTGTTTCATCAACCAATAATATCGTGAAAGTTTATGGACTTATATTTAATATTCGTGTGATAGGATCGAACTCGAGATTACGGGACTGGACACAATATGTAAAGAGTTAATTTAATTAATGAATATATTTATTGTATTTATTAATTTATTTAATAAGTATATATATATTATATTTATTTAATTAAATCGAGCTATATAATTGTATAACTTTAACGATCGTTAATTAATTAAGAGTTAAGTATTAACGAAGGTTAAATATATATATATATATATATATATATATATATATATATATATATATATATATATATATATATATATATATATATATATATATATATATATATATATATATATATATATATATATATATATATATATATATATATATATATATATATATATATATATATATATATATATATATATATATATATATGTGTGTGTGTGTGTATATATATATATATATATATATATATATATATATATATATATATATATATATATATATATATATATATATATATATATATATATATATATATATATATATATATATATATATATATATATATATATATATATATATATATATATATATATATATATATATATATATAGAAAGAGGATGCAAAAGGAAGAATGACGGAAGGTTCTGGAACACCCCATGAGGGGGTGTTTGTGGGTCGGTTAGGGCACAAAGGAGGAAGGCAATAACTTGCCTTTTATTTGTTTTGGGCTACATGTAGTCTAGGCCTATAACTACAACCCCTTATCCCTCATAATCTTCATAACTTGAATCTCTCCCTTCTCCTCTCTTTCTAGCCGATCGCAACACCTAACCCACGAAGGGTTTCGGTGTGGTTTTTCTTGGTGCTCAGTTTAAGTTTAAGTCTAGTCCTAGACCCTCTCTAGGGTTGTTGGGTAGATTTTATACTATCGATATTGCTCGGTTTACACGTGCTAGAATCACGGTTAGCTCGTTGTATTACGTGTGTACAAGATCGTAATATAGTCTTACTTTAGACTATATCTTGGTGATATATACGGTATTAACTCGAATTGGTGATTCGTTCTTCGTCTTGTGGATTTACTTTAGCGTAAAGTTAAGTAACCCTAATTTGATTAATTATAATTGTGTTATTATTATGATCTTGTTAAACCGCTTCCGCTATGTGTGCTTTGATCTCGTTTAGGGTTTTGTGTAATTGTTATGAACTATATAAACCTTTAGTGGCATCGAGAGCCGTTTTAACATGTTATAATTATCGAAAATCTAAAGTTTTTAACTAATAATTGTTTTGAGTTAAAACTACATGTTTTTTAGGTTTTCTTAAAATTGGGGTTTTGTTTTTTAAAAATTAGGGTTTTGTCCAAATTTTTATAAAAAAAGAACTGTTTTGAAACCCTAAATAACATATGGGATAATTTTAGATTACATTGCATGATTAATTGTTATGTCATGTATGGTTATGATCCAAAGAGATTTAATTGTTAAGATTTGTGGGGAATCCATGATAACGTGCATGTTTTCATGGATCATAAAATTGTATGTTTATATGATTTTATGTACTACGTGATTATTTGATTCAATAAATCTAAAATTAGGGAAGAATTTTATATGAATATAAAGACCTAGATTTGATGATTATTGAATAAATCGTATGCATGTGGCTATTTGATTCATTTATTGCACATATAAATTGTTATTATGTTTATGATTTAGTTTTTTTTACTTGTTTATATTAAAAATTGTTGAATTGTTGTAAACAAGGGTTTTTTATGAAAAGAAATAATATGGACTAAAGATTTAAGTTCATTTGGATACCTAACTTTATTTTGGATGCCAAGGGAATAATCTCTATCCTCAATCTCCATTTTAATCCAATTGATAAGATTAAACTAAAAACTTATTTTTCATCTTTTCTTTCAAACATCAATATCTTTAAAACCGTTAATCGTTATGCGAAAAAAAGTATACCATTACGACGGTCATTTAATTATCTTTCTACTGATATGCTATATGATATACTTTCGACAAAAAAAAATTCTTCGTTTTTTTCGTTTGCCGAAAACTATCATATATGATACTAAATATCATATATGATAGTAACACTAGTATCATATATGATATACTTATCATATATGATATAAACTAATATCATATATGATCCTGTAATAATTTGTAACCTATCACTAATATCATATATGACAAAATACTATTATCATATATGATATTTTACGCAAATTTAAAAAAAAATGAATTTTTTGCTTCAAAAGTGTGACAATCCGTCAATTTATGATTGATATTTTATTCTCAAATATTATTTAAAAACATTATCTTAATGTTATATTATGAACTCACTTATTTTTGGGAATAAATTTGGATTTACGTCTTGAAGTAGCATCGACTACGTCTAAACCGGAGGATTCAACGTTACGTGCTTACGTTTACATACACCGTTTTGGTGACAGTCCGACATTTCAGAAAATAAATTTGTCCGTGAATATTATTTTGAGATTTTAGATTTGTGTTGGTTCATAAACTCACAAATTTACGAGAAGAGATTAGGACTTACGATTTTACTTTAACGTCCTTTACGACTAAACCGGAAACCTTAGGACTACGTATTTACGTTTTCGAACTCCGTTTTTGATGAGACAATTTTTATTAGATTCGTTTTGTGCCGTTGATTCATAATTTATAAAAACATTTTTCATAAAACGACCCGAGGGCACGCAAATCGAGGAAACTAGAATCGAGGAATACCCGTAAATTAGCGGGATGGGACAAAATAATTTATCCCACCCCACTATACAAAGGGACGGCCAAGCTTGGACACCACATCAAAGATGTGGCATCCTTACACTCTATTAAGTTACACTTGTAACTTAAAGCTTCATTTTGAAGCAACTTCATCCCACTAAGTCACAAAACCACTAGCTAAACCATATACTTCCATTTCTCACATGCAAAATACTCCAAAACTCTCTCACTCTCTACCCTTTTGCCGTCCCTATTGCCACCACCACCACCATGTTCATCAAATTTTCCACCATAAATCTTATGTTTAACTTGCATAAGATGGAAACCTATAGAAGACTTGAAGATCGGAGGTGATTATAACATCCAAGGAGGAGTTTCTATGGAGTCTTAGGGCTGATTTTCCACAAGGAGTTCTTGAAGATTGGTGTACTTGAAGATGATGTTGGTTTATCACAAGTTTTGCCATCAAATCCAAGCCTTGACCATAACCTATATCATCTTGGTGGTATAAAGATTGTTCTTCCCATCCTCTTTTTATTTTGATTATGTAATCATGTATTTTCTTTCCTATTTTATATGTATATGATGAATATATGATGATAAAAATATTGTGTGGGGATTTGGTGTTGATAATCATGGGTAAAAAGATGAAAAACTATATGTAAAGGTGGTTAATCTTGCTTAATTTAGTAGGCTGTATAAAAACAGTAAATAACCATGTGATGAACGGATAAAATGGCATAGATTAATGGATATACAGTAAGTAATATGTCTTATACACATGTGAGAGTTGGCCATGCAATGGAATCATTAGGATGAGTGAGATATGATCAAAACAAGTTTAGAGTGCAAATCTGAGTATACTGTTTGGACGATTTTTATAAAATACTTAGAGGCTGATTCAACAGTAGATATGTAGTTTATGCCATAAAAATTTGGGCTTCTATCTCCATATAGAACGCTAGATATGGCTGTTTTGGTAAACATGAAAGTAAAAATCAGATTTTGGGAAATTAAAGTATAATAGTATTATATAAGCACTCAAATAAAAATAGTAAAAAAAATGTGAATTAAAACCCACTAACTTATATAATAAATTTATACAAATATGTATAAGGATAAATAAATGGATATTTTAAAAATGGTAGTTTGATAAGTTTTATAAGTTATAAAACTATAAACATGATTTGTACGACTTTTTCGGCTATTACCGTAAAATTAACGTTTTTGTTAAATAAAACTTAGACGGTTAGACCCGTCTAATGTAAACTTTTATTAACTCATATACTGATATATAACCATATATAACAAGTAAAAACCGATAAAACCCGAACTATATAACATACGGACATTAACGGGCTAAGTTAACGTTATTGGACTAATAATACAACAAAATGGGCTAAAACACTTATAAACTTATTTATTGGGCTTAACCCATTTGGGCCCAACATGTAAAGTATAAATACTGATAATACAAGTATGAAATGGATTAATACAAGTTAATAAACTTATAATAGGCTTATTGGACCTAAAACACGTAAATAGGTAAAACTAGTAAACTAGTAAGAAGTTACCAATACATAAACACAAAAATGAGTGAATGAGAATATATAAACCCACTTGATCGTCATATATATATAATCATCATATGTATTCATAATTGTTATTTTTATAAAGTCATTGGACAAGAGTCTAAGACGAGTATTATTTGTCTAGGTTTCCGTGATTGAAGCACGTACCGTACATCCGAATTGCCGATAATCCGCTTTCCCACATCAACGTGAGTTCATAACCTCGCACTCTTTTAAATGTTTTTATAAATGTTTTATAAACCCGCGAGGGAGATAACATGTTAGTCTATATAAAATAGGACGCCATTTGTCCCGATTGCTTGTTTATTGATTTGGACCCGAATGATTGTATGACCCGATGAATGATTAAATGACCCGATAGATGAAATGAAATGGATTATTAAAGTTAGGTTATGTCACTAAAAGTCCCATTAGCATGAATTGTGAACTACCTGGATTTGGTAGACGCTTATGCATATAATAGTACTATTTGGGGACGATCACCCCAGTTCGCGCCTTAACGGTTGATCCCCGTCGTGCCACATTGATTGGTAAGCGAATTTATGTATGAGAAGATTACACAAGCGTGATTATTGTGACGACACGCTAATTTAGATGGGCAAATTGAGTTTCGGGCTAGCTACCCGTTGTTTGGTTTAGTAAGGTAACAATGTCATGCGGCTTGTAATAATCCAATTAACGAAATACTGCTTTAAGCATTAAATTACGATATATTGCCTGACTAGCAATACGGGGTCTTACTATTGATATTATGTTCGTGTTTTGGTTTTCATAACCATAATCATATAACGGTTTTTATTTAACTCCATACAACGTTATAAAACGTATTGTATGATATTTTTACGACATTGGTTCGTATAATGATTTTGAAGGCAAAAGCCTATATTATGATTTTGATAAGGATTTGTATAAAATGACTTTGGCTATTTTATGGCCTATTATAATGAATTGTACAAAATGATTTTCGGTAATAATTTTATACCGATGTTAAATTGATGGATTTTATTAAACTCTATGAATTCATTCGGCGTTATCGCTGACCTTTTCTCTTAACATGTTTTATCTCAGGTACTTGAAGGTAATTCTCGGGAAGACAACAAGAATTCATGGCCCGCACTTAAATAACAATTTCCATTCAAATCTTTTGTAAAATTGTATGAAATGACCATGACTTGGGACCTATGTAAATTTGATATTTATGAATGGAAATGCTTTATTATTAAACGACACGATTTTTATGTGTTGTCTATGATGTGAGTAATGTGCTATCCCGTAACACCAACGAGTCTTCCGCTGTATTGAGTTGTATAAATTTGGGGGTGTTACAGTTTGGTATCAGAGCTCTCGTTATAGAGAACGAAAGATTTTTAAAACCAAGATTTTGAATAAAACATTTCAAAATCATTTAACTATAAACATTTTTCTAAAAATGTCTAAAAATATTTTGACTATAACGGTGCCGAAGAATTCCCGAGTTACCGACAAGGCCAGACTGAGAAGTGTTATTTTAATATATATATATATATATATATATATATATATATATATATATATATATAACTTGGATTATATATATATATATATGATGTAATTTTATTACATGATTGTGTGATGATTATTTTTATATTTATACGAGGTATTTATACGACGTAGATTGTCACAAGGTACCCTAACTCCCCTAGCAAATAAATCGAAGCTATTCCCGTAGGAATTCTAGCTAACCTAGATTTAAACCAAGTTGTGGATATTTATGATTCAACAAATGGTTGATATTCGTAGAAATGTAGATATTAGTTGGTTCTGATATTGAAAAAGAATTGGCGAGATTAAATATGATATCGATGTCATGACGATCTTTCCTTATAGAGTGGAGTTTTACAAAACGTTACCACCTAGAAAGATGTCATCTGATTCGTTGTCATCCAATTCTTAAATTGAAATCGAAAGGGTGAATGGTGCACTTGAGGCTGTCATTGGAACCATTACCCAAAAGCCTCATGCCACTAATACCTTTCCGAGAAGTCTAATTGAATGTATGAGTCATCTCATACTAGTGACTCATTTGATAACTATTGATGAAAGAGCTATAGGATTGGAAATTAAGTGTTGTTCATATCGAGCTTTTATTGCCCTATTAAGGTTTATGATTAAGGTTAAAAGTATTGGAGAATGATGTAGGATATCACATTGAGTATGATTTGGTTGAAACTTGAATAAAAAAAAATTTAACCCGTATGGAATATGAGATTGTTAATATAAGTCGTTAAGTCCTGTGATTGAATTATAAGGTTTTAAATGATTGTTAGTTTGTGATAAGTGTTGTTCCTAGACCATTCTCCACTAACGAGGATGCCCAGTGTCCAAGAAATAAATTGAAGAAATCTTCTTCTAAATTGAGACCGATGGATCTTCTGGGACATGTGGAACACCTAATGACTCTTGTAGATTAGTATTCATTGTGGTATCTTTTAAAAATAATCCCTAACTTAACTGAGACATCAGTTGGTAGGATGAGATCTTGGAATTGTATGACATAGTGACACATAATGTGTTACGGTACAATTTGACTTGTTTGTGATTAATGAAAAGACTACCTTTGATTGCTAAATTCTACATGTATCGACGATATCTATCTTTTCTTGCTTCTTCTTAATGCTCGCATTAGTGATGCAACCATTGAACAAGTACTCATCTCGAATTGAGTCACGTTGCGGATTATTCTTTTTGAGTGCCATCGAGTTCATGAACCTCATGATTAATTGGCTAATCTCATTTCCTATCATATCGTAGTTCATTCTTGGTGAACAAGCTTTCATCACTCTTCTGCAGATCACTCATTGTTTTTATAACGTTAAAACAGTTTCCCTTGAGAAAAATTAAATTTTCATCACTATAAGGATTATTCAAAGTGAGATTTATAAGTGATCGTTATCAAAATGAAGCTGTTTATAAAACACCTTGGAAAACTTAATTGTTTTCATAGCAAAGAAAATCTTTGTAAATTTATTTTTAATTCTTATTTAAGAATTAAGCATGAAAATGTTTTATTATAAACATGATGATAAAATTTGACGAACTGAGTATTGCATCGTTAATCTTGAAATTGTATATAGTTGCGCGCCTACATACAATTTGGAATGGACCATGCAAGACTGATTAGTAGTCACCATAAAACTAATGAATAAACACTACATTTTCTTTAAAGATTGTGAAAGATTAAATTTTATGAGATCTGCAAGAAGTGAAAAATAGGGACATAGTGTTAGGGACACCTACATATGTGCCTGTAGCATCTATTCTTCTGAGTTGAATTTACTCATCTATGGAATTCGTCTTATTTGACAATTGATATTCCCTTCTTGTCCAATTCTCCCGTGGTGAGATTCTTTAGAAAAGTATCTGATTACCGAGTGTTGATACCCGACTGGATGTATTGACGTTCTTATCATTTCTTATGATTTGATTTCATTTGAATGACCTGGGTAACGATCCGAGGAGCTTTTGAATGCGTACTCAAATTATGAAAACATGGGATATATTCATATTCGTTAAATGTTTTCGTCTGTATCTGATTTGAAATTCTCTCGCATAGATTATGCGTTGACCTTACTCTTTTAAGGTTAGTCATGTCTCCAGATATCCCTGAACTTGTGAAGGATTATGAGTTATTATTAGTCTTTTGAGAAGTTCACATCTTATCGACGGCAATAAAACTGGAAAGTTGATAGTGCCAGTAGAATGGATTGATTGATTATGACATGACAACATTGTCTTAATTGATGGGAACTCGAATAGAATTCCCCTAAATAATAAGATGTTGATTATCAAAAGTGATGATGACCATATCCTGCATTTAGACTTGAAATTATACCATGAATGGTTGTGAACTAGTTATAGATATTGTAATCTAGAAGAACCTAATATGAATTTATTAAAAGATGTTTCTGTTATCTGAAAATTTAGGAGGTATTTATTGGTGAATTACCTAGACTTTTGCCATTAAGGCAGATTGAAATTGGTATTGATTATATTCCCCGTGCTGCACCTGTGGCGTGTGCATTGCACGACAACACCATATGAATTAAAAGGAATTATCGTACAACTGAGAAAGTTGTCGGAGAAAGATTTTATTCTACCAAGCTCGTCATCATGAAGAGCTATGGTGTTATTATTTCTTATATTTATAGATTACTGTGAACTGAGTAAATTGACAATCGAAAACGATATCCATGACTCGAAATGGAAGATTTGTTCGATCATTTACAAGGTTCTAGCGTATGTTTAAAGATTTGATCCATAGCATGGTTATCATCAACTTCGCGTCCGCGAAAAAGATTATCTATTCCAATCATTACATCCAGAACTTGTAATGAACATTATGAGTTTCACATGATGTCGTTTGGATTGACTAATACACACGTAGCATTCATAAATTTGGTGAATCACGTGTGAATGCTGTAATTTGATAAATTCATGCTTGTGATCATTAAGGACCATTTGTTTGTTTATAATAATAAGAATGAGTTAATAATTATTTATAGATTGCCC
The DNA here is from genome assembly GCA_025667525.1 of Glebionis coronaria. Classification (NCBI taxonomy): domain Eukaryota; kingdom Viridiplantae; phylum Streptophyta; class Magnoliopsida; order Asterales; family Asteraceae; genus Glebionis; species Glebionis coronaria. Next base: position 345,518,193 of record CM046880.1, read on the forward strand.
TGAATTGGCCGAACAATAAAAACATGTACCTTGAATAATTAACATGTGATTAAAGACTTAATCCTTTACATTATTTGACCGTGTGATTAAAAGATAATGGAATCTATATTAACTCTTCAAAAATTAAGAGCCCTTTTAAGATTTTGGGTTTTACCAAAAAGAAAGTGCAAATGTTTTGACAAAGGATTTTTAAGGGATTATTCCCTTATACCCAGAACATTTAACTAAACTCCTGTTTAGGGGTAAATGTTCGTGTATACCTCAAGACAACCTAAGAGGGATTGAGGAAACCGTTAAACCATGACTTAAAATTTGAAATGACAATTTTTTCTTTTCAACTAAGAAATTTTTTACCAAAGAATAAACGAAGGTTTTTCGAACATTTACGGATTTTATTAATTATTTTAATTATTTTCGATAAGTCAACAAAAGTCTTGTTAATTAAATTCAAATTTATTTTGAACATTTTTATAATTGGTCGAACTAAGAAAAATTAAAATTTTTACGTTATGTTTCATAAAAATTAAATATTTATTATTTAATTAGTTGTAATAATTATCGACGCTTTAAACGTCGGATTAAGCAAAACTGATAAAAATGATAGCTGAAACGAAACTGAAACTTAGAAAATATGAAGGAAGGTGAACGTAATTACTGACACATTATGTAGAAAATATGAAGAATCAATTACGATGTATTTCTTAATAATGAATGTGCAAAATAAATTGCCGAACAATTTAAAATATAGCCAATGCTTATAAAAAGGATAATATAGATAATAAAAGTGGTTCGCGGCTAATGTGAACCATTAAAATTGAGAAGCCGATAGCGTTAAATATTTTAAAGACCACTTGTGATTGTCTAAATATAGAGGATTGTGAGATATAGTTATGTTGGAATCTTGTAAGTATAAGTATTCTATTCTTGTCATTTCTGATTTAATGTATCATTATCAGAAGAAGTTGTACTGATGGCAAACTATGAAGGCATACATCGCCTCATACATTAGTAAACGTCTAACTATTGCAAAGGTCATCATCTGAATTTGATTTGATTTGGGTCATCGTCGACAGACTGACCAAATCTGCTAATATCATTCTCGTTAATGATAGATTCTTGATGAAGAAATTGACTCTTTTGTATTTAAATGAGTTGTGTAAACATGGTGTGCCTGTATCAATCATCTCTATCAAGATCCTCGCTTCGCATCGAATTTCTAGAGATTTGCTCAGAAGTCATTGAGAACGAATCTTGATGAGAGTACTGTGTACCACCCCAATCGAAGGGACGAGGTAAAGTAACGATACAAAGTAATATAAGTGCTGTTTTATGTTTGAATGAATGACCTTTGGTAACAAACTGTAAAATCGTTTTCCTTTGGAGAGATTATCATTGATAATCATCGTATTAGGATCGAGATCGAACCTTGTTAAGATTTATATATTAGAGCATCTGTAAGCAGGAGTTGGGATGAAGACACCCGACATACACCCATTGTGAGTTGGACATGTCTTTTAGGTTTAAGGTTTCATATGATGGCGAACCTAACCTTACAAAATACTCGACCCACGAGACCTGAAATGATTGTTGAAATTAGGATCTGATTATTGACTGCCGGTAGTGGGCAAGAGGTTATGTGAATATGAAATGTAGATCTTGAAGTGCCAGATGGGTAGCGAAGTTATGCCAAAAAAATTAACCATGGAAAATGAATTGATGATCTGGAAGATCATGGGATATAAGTCCCCGTTGTATGGGACCATTGAGATGATGTAAAAGTTGGTTTGAAAGGCATATAAGCTGGATCTACCCTAGGACTTCAAGAGCTGCGTGAATTATGTTTCGTATATCGAACTTGATGAAATTTCTATCAAGTGAGAATCTGATTGTTTCTTAGTAATGTTAAGATCGGCGAAAAGTTGCATTCATCAAAAATCCGTGAACATCATGGATAGAGAAAGTAAGTCAACATTAAGCCTGATCTTATTCCCGTAGTTATGTTTGATGAAACTCGCGTATTGTAATGAATTACACTTGTGAGAAAAGACCGAATGTAGAGGAAATACCCACATGGCTTTAACTCTATAAGAAGCGAGTAGTAAGGTAAGATGATATTTGAGGACAAAGATCTTGTTTAGGGGTAAATGTTGTGACAATCCGTCAATTTATGGTTGATATTTTATTCTCAAATATTATTTAAAAACATTATTTTAGTGTTATATTATGAACTCACTTATTTTTGGGAAGAAATTTGGATTTACGTCTTGAAGTAGCATCGACTACGTCTAAACCGGAGGATTCAACGTTACGTGCTTACGTTTACATACGCCGTTTTGGTGACAGTCCGACATTTCAGAAAATAAATTTGTCCGTGAATATTATTTTGAGATTTTAGATTTGTGTTGGTTCATAAACTCACAAATTTACGAGAAGAGATTAGGACTTACGATTTTAAATTAACGTCCTTTACGACTAAACCGGAAACCTTAGGATTACGTATTAACGTTTTCGAACTCCGTTTTTGATGAGACAATTTTTATTAGATTCGTTTTGTGCCGTTGATTCATAATTTATAAAAACATTTTTCGTAAAACGACCCAAGGGCACGCAAATCGAGGAAACTAGAATCGAGGAATACCCGTAAATTAGCGGGATGGGACAAAATAATTTATCCCACCCCACTATACAAATGGACGGCCAAGCTTGGACACCACATCAAAGATGTGGCATCCTTACACTCTATTAAGTTACACTTGTAACTTAAAGCTTCATTTTGAAGCAACTTCATCCCACTAAGTCACAAAACCACTAGCTAAACCATATACTTCTATTTCTCACATGCAAACTACTCCAAAACTCTCTCACTCTCTACCCTTTTGCCGTCCCTATTTCCACCACCACCACCATGTTCATCAAATTTTCCACCATAAATCTTATGTTTAACTTGCATAAGATGGAAACCTATAGAAGACTTGAAGATTGGAGGTGATTATAACATCCAAGGAGGAGTTTCTATGGAGTCTTAGGGCTGATTTTCCACAAGGAGTTCTTGAAGATTGGTGTACTTGAAGATGATGTTGGTTTATCACAAGTTTTGCCATCAAATCCAAGCCTTGACCATAACCTATATCATTTTGGTGGTATAAAGATTGTTCTTCCCATCCTCTTTTTATTTTGATTTGTAATCATGTATTTTATTTCCTATTGTATATGTATATGATGAATATATGATGATAAAAATATTGTATGGGGATTTGGTGTTGATAATCATGGGTAAAAAGATGAAAAACTATATGTAAAAATGGTTAATCTTGCTTAATGTAGTAGGCTGTATAAAAACAATAAATAACCATGTGATGAACTGATAAAATGGCATAGATTAATGGATATACAGTAAGTAATAGGTCTTGTACACATGTGAGAGTTCTCCATGCAATGGAATTATTAGGATGAGTGAGATATGATCAAAACAAGTTTAGAGGGCAAATCTGAGTACACTGTTTTGGACGATTTTTATAAAATACTTAGATGCTGATTCAACAGTAGCCATAGAAGAGTTAAATGTATCACATATCATTTAGTTTATGCCATAAAAATTTGGGCTTCTATATCCATATATAACTCTAGATATGGCTGTTTTGGTAAACATGAAAGTCAAAATCAGATTTTAGGAAATTAAAATATAATAGTATTATATAAGCACTCAAATAAAAATAGTAAAAAAATGTGAATTAAAACCCACTAACTTATATAATACATTTATATAAATATGTATAAGGATAAATAAATGGACATTTTATAAAAATGGTAGTTTGATAAGTTTTATAAGTTATAAAACTATAAACATGATTTTTACGACTTTTTCGGCTATTACCGTAAAATTAACGTTTTTGTTAAATAAAACTTAGACGGTTGGACCCGTCTAATGTAAACTTTTATAAACTCATATACTGATATATAACCATATATAACAAGTAAAAACTGATAAAACCCGAACTATATAACATACGGACATTAACGGGCTAAGTTAACGTTATTGGACTAATAATACAACAAAATGGGCTAAAACACTTATAAACTTATTTATTGGGCTTAACCTATTTGGGCCCAACATGTAAAGTATAAATACTGATTACAAGTATGAAATGGATTAATACAAGTTAATAAACTTATAATAGGCTTATTCGATCTAAAACACGTAAATAGGTAAAACTAGTAAACTAGTAAGAAGTTACCAATACATAAACACAAAAATGAGTGAATGAGAATATATAAACCCACTTGATCGTCATATATATATAATCATCATATGTATACATAATTGTTTTTTTATAAAGTCATTGGACAAGAGTCTAAGACGAGTATTATTTGTCTAGGTTTCCGTGATTGAAGCACGTACCGTACATCCGAATTGCCGATAATCCGCTTTCCTACATCAACGTGAGTTCATAGCCTCGCACTCTTTTAAATGTTTTTATAAATGTTTTATAAACCCGCGAGGGAGATAACATGTTAGTCTTTATAAAATAGGACGCCATTTGTCCCGATTGCTTGTTTATTGATTTGGACCCGAATGATTGTATGACCCGATGAATGATTAAATGACCCGATAGATGAAATGAAATGGATTATTAAAGTTGGGTTATGTCACTAAAAGTCCCATTAGCATGAATTGTGAACTACCGGGATTTGGTAGACGCTTATGCATATAATAGTACTATTTGGGGACGATCACCCCAGTTCGCGCCTTGACGGTTGATCCCCGTCGTGCCACATTGATTGGTAAGCGAATTTATGTATGAGAAGATTACACAAGCGTGATTATTGTGACGACACGCTAATTTAGATGGGCAAATTGAGTTTCGGGCTAGCTACCCGTTGTTTGGTTTAGTAAGGTAATAATGTCATGCGGCTTGTAATAATCCAATTAACGAAATACTGCTTTAATCATTAAATTACGATATATTGCCTGACTAGCAATACGGGGTCTTACTATTGATATTATGTTCGTGTTTTGGTTTTCATAACCGTAATCATATAACGGTTTTGATTTAACTCCATACAACGTTATAAAACGTATTGTATGATATTTTTACGACATTGGTTCGTATAATGATTTTGAAGGCGAAAGCCTATATTATGATATTGATAAGGATTTGTATAAAATGACTTTGGCTATTTTATGGCCTATTATAATGAATTGTACAAAATGATTTTTGGTAATAATTTTATACCGATGTTAAATTGATGGATTTTATTAAACTCTATGAATTCACTCGGTGTTATCGCTGACCTTTTCTTTTAACATGTTTTATCTCAGGTACTTGAAGGTAATTCTCGGGAAGACAACAAGAATTCATGGCCCGCACTTAAATAACAATTTCCATTCAAATCTTTTGTAAAATTGTATGAAATGACCATGACTTGGGACCTATGTAAATTTGATATTTATGAATGGAAATGCTTTATTATTAAACGACGCGATTTTTATGCGTTCTATGATGTGAGTAATGTGCTATCCCGTAACACCAACGAGTCTTCCGTTGTATTGAGTTGTATAAATTTGGGGGTGTTACAAAAAGTATATCATATTGCATATCTGTAGAAAGCTAATTAAATGCTCGTCGCGATGGTATATATTTTTTCGTTTAACACTTAACGGTTTAGAAGATATTTAAATTTTAAATATAATTGAAATAATTAAATATTTTTAATCTCATCTTTTAAATATGGTGAGGATGGATGGTAGGGATGAGTCCCTTGGTATCCATGATAAATATGGTATCCAAAATAACTTTACTCATGGACTAAATGATGCAAAACATTTTTTTGGCAATGTAAATCCTGATGGTCTACTAAACTTGTGCAAACATCGAATCCATAAAGATATATGAAGAACATTTACACAATTAAACCAATTGACTAACTAATAACCAAGCTTGTACTTTTCATCGTTTGTATATCTTATTAATAATGAATCAAAAAGATTTACAAGACTTGCCTGGTTGTTTGCGGAATAACAACCGGGCGATGAATGACAAACTAAACTCCCATGTTCATAGCTAGCTAAGCTTATGTAACAATGGGAGGATGAAACCCTATCCACTAAAGTATTACATGTGTGTTTTCTATGGATGGAATCATTAGACTATCCTATTACAAAGACTAGTATATATAGTGGAAAAGTAAAGATTCTAAGATAAGCTTCACCAAAGTACAAGTAACCACCTTGTACTTTGTTGTCTTCCTATTTGCACATTTGACAAAGTAAGCCCCTCCTCTTGAACCTTTTCTTGATTGCTGATAAGACATCACACTAATACTTCAGGTAAATCTTCAGACAATTCTTCGTGTCTTCTAATAAGGTCTTGTAATAAACGATAGTCTTTAGGAGTTAGTAAGCTATTATGTCATCACTTACTAACTCCATCATCATTGGTTCTTTGCACACTTACTGAGATCCGCCTCAGCTAATGACAAGTCTATCTCGTAGATTCTAAAGAACTTTAAAGAATGACAAACTAAACTTAGAACATACGTAAGTTCAGTGACTAACACTACTTAGGCTGCTTTACATACAAATCCTGTACAAAGGACAAATCAGGCACTGAAATGGTCCAACAATCTCCACCTATTTGGATAGAAAAGTAGCCTAAGTTAAATAGCAGTAAGTGAGCATAAAGGCTTCTTCTTACCTGCTATGTTACAACAAAGTATACCAAGAATAACTAACTTCTATAGTTCAAGTCATCCGCTAAGTTTTATCGTCTTGTTCCTGTTGTAGTTGTTACTGAACTACAATGTATGATGTTGTAACTTGAACAACTCTCCTGATGTATAAGACATCATAACACCCTGATGTATATAAACTTCTATAACGAAGTATGTATATGCAGGTAGAGCGGAGTGGTTCAGATGTCTATTCAGCGACATCTTCAAATATCAGACAATGCACCTCTTGTTCAGCAACCCATCTTCATTGACTTTGCTCAATCAGCCAAACTATAAACATTCTAAGTCTCTGAAGGTTATGTTTTGTGATGTATGATAGTTTGTATGTAGCGTGAGTAAACTCGATGTTTCTTCACATAAACACAAGTTTAACTCCGTCCTCATTTCTCTCCCCCTCAAAATTTGCTAGGAAACCAAGCAACTTTTGACTCGGCTACATACTACATCACAATCTGTTGTGAGCAAAACATCTACTACAAACCCATTGAATCGTGTACCTGTTCATCTCCCACTAAAGGTCTGCAACTCCTGTTGATATTACACCCTTGAAGACTAATGAACTTCTGATGAACAAAACATCAAACGCCTGATGCTATCAAATCCCTTATCAACCCCCTGTAGTTGATCATTGTTTCACCAATTCCCTGTGTTTATACAACCTGGTTTCTCAAAACTCTGCGGCTGGGGTCACAGTGGATAGGGTCACGGTGGCGGGGGGAGGGGGACAACTGCTGGGGAGGGGGTTAGGACAGCAAAAGTTTTAGTTGTGGTTGAGGATGTGGGTTTAGAACAGGCAGTTATTTTAGTGGCTGTGGTTGGGGGGATCAACAGCGGTTGTCGGGTACATATTCAGCTGACGTCGTGGTTGTGGGTATCGACAGCTGGAGGTTCAGCAATGGTTGTGGGGATCAACAGCTGGAGGTTCATCTACCTATGTGGTTCGCTAAGATTCAGCGGCTGAGTCAGAGTGGCTGACCTCTCTGATGAATGATGGACGCCTAATGAATCATGGACACATGATGAACATGGACGCTTGTTGTTACCAAGCGTGTGATGGTACGTCTGATGATATCGATGGCAGATCATAGGCGAGGCTGATGTATCACAACCTTTGAAAACCATTGTTTTCAACGCCTGATGTTTCAGACTCCCGAGTCTATGATACTTGGTGGTGTCAGCGACATCTGAAGTAGACATTTGGACAGCCCCTTAGAGTCAATGGTTGTGGTTAAGCCATTTATAAAATAAGCACACCCCTGAATGGCAACGAATCCCTGAGGTTTTGTTAAACACCTATGATTTCGTCAAACAATTGTGATCAAACGCCTGATGTGATGACGCTATGTTAGCCATTTTTCGTTTTACAACACTTGTTCAGCTTTAAGCTGGCTTAGCACAACTGTTGATGGTAGCTGATGATAGTAGCTGACCTTGAGAGTTCACAGATGAACAAAACCAAGACACAATTATGTGCTACTCTCAATAAACACCAAACTCAGCTGACCTTCTTTGTTTTCAACGACTTAGTTGTCCTACTCTCGGTAATAAGTGTATCGCTGATATTTTCATCATCTTCCAAGTACTTTTATTGAAGTTGCATCAGCGAGGTACACAACTCAGCTATTTAACCATCTGTGTTTTTAAAAAATTCATTCAAGTTAATTCACAGAGGTAAAAAGGTCATACCCCTGTGGTCTTGTGAAACACATGTGATCCAGTGGAAACGCCTATGGTTTCGTCCTCCAGGTAACTTTTTATAAGCCACTTTATAAGTTCATTTTAACATAACCCCTGTTGGTGTGCTTTCATAACCTGAGGTTAAGGTTAACATAACCACTTCTATTCGCCTCAGTCACTTGACTGAACATTACTGGCTATTCTTTTATCTATTCTTTTAGCTCAGAGCTTCCGCGACAGATTCAATAACCTGGTGTGCAAAGGTTCAGCGAAAAGGACCATACTGACCAAGATCCTCTGATCTTTCAATAGCTCAGCGCTTCCAAATTTTTTAATCAACCGCTGCCTTTTTTTCATTACCAACATCAGCACCCTTGAGTTTTCAACAAATTTTTCGTTGAGGCTGAACATACTCACAATACTGACCTTTTAATATCATCAGCTTCTTTGAAGCTTGATACAAACGTCATCCATCAGCTTTAATTCCAGTTGGGCAACCGGCTGATTGTTTAATCAGCTTTTCAAACCTACCAGCATTCACACTTTTAATTACAATCCCACATCAGCTATTTTTAGCTCAGATTCGAAATCCCAGCACCATAGTTATCAAAACTGAAGATTATTCCATGACCCATAATATTCTTGATTCTCAACAAATCAACTATAATCATCCACTATTTATTAAGAACAACACCGCAAGTACCCATAACCCATACAATCTCAATCCACCCATTTCTTCGTATACCCATCTCTTCCTATCACTCCCTATCTCAATCAAAATGAACTTCATTCAAAGCAATCCCTTCCCGTGGCCAAAATAAGGAGTACTATATATTTTATTTTTTCGATTTGAGTGGATTGTTCCCAAAGACGAATCGATGGTAGTGTGAATTTGGGATGATGGTTATGGGTTTTGTGTAAGGATACATATGATGAGTATCCGGATCTGTTTTTTTTACTATGATGAATAAATTGTGGGATGTGAGTTTGTTTGAGGTTACGTGAATTTGTTTTCTTGTGAGAATGTTGAATATCGGTTTTATAATCGGTGTTTGATCTTGGATTTTGGTTTAGGTACAGTGATGGATCTATGTGTTCGATATTTTTTTGCCCGTTTTTTATATGGATAAAGTGGGTGAGAAGTTTGGTGTGGTGTAATAACGGGACACGTATGATGGGTATAAGGATACCATCTCTCCCCTTCAGTACTTGCAATACAGTAGCAGAATATTGAAGTTCTTCATTCATAAAAATTTTGATAATGCTTGAAATTTTTATTAGTAGTCACATTTCGAACGGATCTGGATAGAGATTAATCCAATCCGCTCTGATACCAATTGATGGTCCACTAAACTTGTGCAAACATCGAATCAATAAAGATATATGAAGAACATTTGCACAATTAAACCAATTGACTAACTAATTACCAAGCTTGTACTTTTCATCGTTTGTATATCTTATTAATAATGAATCAAAAAGATTTACAAGACTTGTCCGGTTGTTTACGAAATAACAATCGGGCGATGAATGACAAACTAAACTCTCATGTTCATACCTAGCTAAGCTTATATAACAATGAGAGGATGAAACCCTATCCACTAAAGAATTACATCTGTGTTTTCTATAGATGAACTCATTAGACTATCCTATTACAAAGACTATTATATATAGTGGAAAAGTAAAGCTTCTAAGATAAGCTTCACCAAAGTACAAGTAACCACGGTGTACTTTGTTGTCTTCCTATTTGCACATTTCACAAAGTAAGCCCCTCCTCTTGAACCTTTTCTTGATTACTGATAAGACATCACACTAATACTTTAGATAAATATTCAGACAGTTCTTCTAGTCTTCTATTAAGGTCTTGTAATAAACGATAGTCTTTAGGAGTTAGTAAGCTATTATGTCATAACTTACTAACTCCATCATCCTTGGTTCTTTGCACACTTACTGAGATCCGCCTCAGCTAATGACGAGTCTATCTCGTAGACTCTAAAGAACTCTAAAGAATGACACACTAAACTTATAACATACATAAGTTCAGTGACTAACACTACTTAGGCTGCTTTACATACAAATCTTGTACAAGCGACAAATCAGGCACTGAATTGGCCCAACAAATCCCTTAAAAATCTAGAAATTGAAAATTGTTTGTTAATTGAATTGTTCGACAAGTCGCTACATTGAGTACATTCATTACTAGCAGATCAACTGATGTAATGGATCTATGTCAATATAGTTCTAGAATTCAAGGAAAATAATATGGTTTAATACCATGGTAATTTTATTTTCTTGAAAGTATTTTGTTATTGAAAATACTAATATTTGAACTTATTTCTGTAGAAATGGCTCAACCCAACAATAATACTATAAGTTCCGCGTTCAAAGCTTTTTTTGAACGTCCTGAACTTACTGGCCCAAACTTCAATGATTGGTATCGCTCGCTAAGAATTGTCTTGAGAGCAGCGGGTACTATTGATATCTTGACTACTCCTTATCCGGAGGATCTTGCTAAAGGAGCATCTGATGCGCAAAGGCTTGAACACGCTGCTAATGTTAAGAAGCACTCTGAAGTGGCTTGCTTAATGCTTGGTAAAATGGCTCCTCCACTTCAACAAAAGTATGAGCTATTTTCACCAAAACGAATGCTTGATGAGCTCAAGGCTATGTTCGAAAAGCCGCAAGCTGTGGAGATCTACGACTTGGTAGATGCTTTGCATAGTTGCAAGCAAGCTCCAGGAAAGTCTGTAAGTGCCCATTACTTGGAGATGAGGGGTTAAATGGAATAGCTCATTGCACTAGGACAACCCTATGATCATAATATGGCTATCAACTTGATCAATAGGTCCCTTAACAAGGACTTCAATGATTTTGTTCGAAACTATAATATACTTTGCACGGGGAAGACAATTAATGATTTGCATGCAATGCTTATTGACTATGAAAAGGGGTTAAAAGACAAGGCATCTACCGCTACGCCTTCTGTACTAACCATACAAAAGGGTAGAGTGAGTAATCCAAAATCGGAAGCGAACAAGAAGAAAGGCAAAGGTAAAGGTGATAACGGCAAACAAGTCGCGACTTATTCAAAACCTAAGCATAACTTTGTCAAGAAGAATAGATCTCAGAGGGATGAGACTTGTCACCATTGCAAGGCAAGTGGTCACTAGAAGAGGAATTGCCCTCTTTACCTTGAAGAGTTGCGAGAAATAAATAAGAAGTCTGAGCAGAGCGCTGCAGCTTTAGGTACTTTTATTATGATTGAATTGTTCAATTTAACAAACATTTAAATTCCTGAGTATATGATACGGGATGCGGTATTAACATTTGTAATACCCTGCAGGGATTTAATCTAAAAAGGAAGCTTTCCTATGGGGAATAATTTCTGCAAGTGGGCAATGGCGCACAAGCAGTGGTTGAAGCTATAGGAACATTTAATCTAGTTTTACCTTCGAGTTTAGTACTGATTTTAAATGATTGTCATTATGCACCTACAATTGTTAGGGGTGTTATTTCATTTTCTTGTTTGTTAAATAATGGGTTCGTTCACACGATTGATAATAATGGAATTTCTGTTTAGAAAAATGGTATTTTCTATTTTAATGCAATTTCTGTGAATGGTGTGTTAAAAATAGACATGCATGATAATGAATCCAAGAATGATAAATATGTATTTAGCATGAATAAGAAGAGAAAGTTTGACAAGAACTCTTTTTAGCTTTGGCATTGTAGACTTGCCCATATTGGGAAGACTCGTATACAAAAGCTTCAACGTGAAGGTCTTTTGGAAAATATCGATGATGAATGATTCGATAAATGTAAGTCTTGTATCTCTAGAAATATGACCAAGAAACCTTTTAATAGCAATATTGAAAAAGCTACTGATCTACTTGGTTTAATACATACTGATGTGTGCGGACCACTTAGACATTTGTCAAGGAAAGGTGCTAACTACTTCTTAACATTTACGGATGATTATAGCCGTTATGGTTATGTTTATTTACTTAAGCATAAACATGAGGTATTTGAAACACTCAAAGTGTTTAAATCAGAAGTAGAACTTCAGCTAGGAAAGAAGATTAAAGCTCTTCGTTCCGATAGAGGTGGTGAATATTTAAGTATAGAGTGTATAGATTATCTAAGTGAGAATGGAACTATTCAGCATCTTACTACTCCCTATACTCCACAACAAAATGGTGTATCCGAAAGGAGAAATCGTACATTATTAGATATGGTGCGATCTATGTTAAATCTTACAATTTTACATTTATCCTTTTGGGATTATGCTTTAGAGTCTGTTGTTCGCATTTTAAATATGGTTCCCACAAAGAAGGTCGATAAGACACCATATGAACTATGGCATGGCAAGAAGCCATATTTGTCTTATTTAAAGGTTTGGGGTTGTGAGGCGTATGTGAAACGTGACTCGGGTAACAAACTCCAACAACAATCTGTGAAATGTATCTTTATAAAATACCCTACGGAAGCTATGGGTTACTACTTTTATTATCCACTTGAGAACAAAGTAATTGTTGCTAGTTATAGAGACTTCCTTGAATCTGATCTTATAAATCAAGAGTTTAGTGGGAGAAACTATGATCTTGAAAAGAGTCATATAGATACATTACCTTCTGAAAACACTAGCGATGTAATTCCTATAGAACCAGAAAGTCTGGCGGTTCCACCAGAATTAGTTCCTCTGCGTAGATCCACAAGGATTAAAAACGCAAATAGCAATATATGTCTTAACATAGAGGATGATGATGAAGTAGGAGATCTTGGTGAACCTGCTAATTATAAATCCGTCATACTTGATCCTGAGAAGTATAAGTGGATGGTTGCTATGGATGAGGAAATGAAATCTATGAAAGTAAATGATGTTTGGATTCTTGTAGAACCACCACTGAATGCTAAAGTAGTGAGACATAAGTGGATATACAAGAAGAAAACCGACATGGACGGAAAAGTACAATCCTATAAAGCTCGTTTGGTAGCTAAAGGTTTTACTCAAACTTTTGTCGTAGACTACGAGGAGACATTTTCTCCTGTAACAAACTTAAAAGCTATTAGGATTCTTATAGCTATAGAAGCATACTATCTATGAGATATGATAAATGGATGTTAAAATTGCCTTCTTGAATGGTCGCTTAGATGAAGACATCTATATGCAGCAACCAGAAGGGTATGTTGATCCTGAGAATCCAGGACATGTGTGCAAACTTCAAAGATCCATTTATGGTTCGAAGCAAGCATCACGTCAATGGAATAAAAGATTTGACGAAGAAATCAAAAAGTTTGTATTTATTCAGAATCGTGATGAGCCATGTGTATATCGCAAAGCTAGTGAGAGTGATTTAGTATTCCTAGTCCTATATGTTGGTGACATATTAATCATGGGAAGTAACATTCCAAGACTTAAAGATGTTAAGGATTATCTTGGTAAATGTTTTTCTATGAAGGATTTAGGAGAAGTTGCATACATTCTGGGAATTAAGATCTATCAGGATAGGATAAGACAATTAATTGGTCTAAGTCAAGATGCTTATATAGATAAGATATTGAAGAAGTATAACATGCATAATTCTAAGAAAGGTTTTCAACCTATGGAAGTTAAGCATAATCTGAGTCATGAGATGGATGCATCAACTCCTGAAGAGAAGGCATACATGCAGAAGGTGCCTTACACTTCGGTTGTAGGATCTATACTGTTTGTTGTTAGATGCACAAGGCCTGATGTGGCGTTTTCTCAGAACTTGGTCAGTAGATACCAACAGAATCCAGGGAAGTTCCACTGGACTGCTGTTAAACATATTCTAAAGTATTTGAGGAGTACGAAAGATATGTTCTTGGTATTTGGAGGGAAACCAGACACAAAACTGAATGTTACAGGTTTCTATGATGCATCCTGGCAATGTGATAAAAACGATACGAAGTCTCAGACGGGTTACGTTTTTGTTATCAATGGAGGAGCAGTTGACTGGAAGAGCAAGAAACAGACAACGATTGCAATGCACGCTACTCAATCTGAGTACATAGCTGCTTCAGAAGCTGTAATTGAAGCTATTTGGATTAGGAAGTTTATTGGAGATCTTGGAGTGATGCCTTCAATTAAAGAACCTATTGATATGTATTGTGACAGTTATGCCGCAATAATATTCGCCAATGATGATGGAGTCATGAAAGGCGCCAAACACTTTAAATGTAGACATCACTACGTCCGAGAACAAGTTGAAGCTCGTGAAATCAGATTAATAAAAGTTCACACAGATGATAACGCTAATCCTTTAACTAACGCTGATCACTACGTCCGAGAACAAGTTGAAGCTCGTGAAATCAAATTAATAAAAGTTCACACAGTTGAAGCTCGTGAAATCAAATTGATATGTATTGTGACAGGCCAAATACAACCCCTTATCTCTCATAATCTTCATAACTTGAATCTCTTCCTTCTTCTCTCTTTCTATCCGATCGCAACACCTAACCCACGAAGGGTTTCGGTGTGGTTTTTCTTGGTGCTCGGTTTTAGTTTAAATATATTCCTAGCCCCTCTCTAGGGTTGTTGGGTAGATTTTATACTATCGATATACTCAGTTTACACGTGCTAGAATCACGGTTAGCTCGTTGTATTACGTGTGTACAAGATCGTAATATAGTCTTACTTTAGACTATATCTTGGTGATATACGGTATTAACCCGAATTGGTGATTTGTTCTTCGTCTTGTGGATTTGCTTTAGCGTAAAGGTATGTAACCCTAATTCG
Source organism: Glebionis coronaria (assembly GCA_025667525.1). Classification (NCBI taxonomy): domain Eukaryota; kingdom Viridiplantae; phylum Streptophyta; class Magnoliopsida; order Asterales; family Asteraceae; genus Glebionis; species Glebionis coronaria. Next base: position 345,533,359 of record CM046880.1, read on the forward strand.
ATTAATTATAATTGTGTTATTATTATGATCTTGTTAAACCACTTCCGCTATGTGTGCTTTGATCTCGTTTAGGGTTTTGTGTAATTGTTATGAACTATATAAACCTTCATATCATTGATCTCGATGATCAACCGATGTGGTCAAATACTAGGATCGTTGCTCCAACACCTAGTTCCTCTATTGTTAAAATCCCTCTTTTGAACAATTTCACTATCAAAAGTACCCACATGCAAATGATTCGTAAGAAACAATTCGATGGACAAACCTTATCCGATCCTCACCAACACGTGGCCTATTTTCTTGAGATTAGTAGCCTATTCCAATATGGTGAAAATCAAGAAGAAGCGGTTAACTTGAGGACTTTCCCTTTCTCATTAACCAGAGAAGCTAATATTTGGTTGAATGAATTAGATGAAGGAACAATTATTTCGTGGAATGAATTAAGAGAAGCTTTCATAAGCCAATTCTTTTCACCCACAAAGTTTAAACGTCTCCTAAACGACATTCTTAACTTTCACCAACTCGATGACAAGACTCTCGTTGAAGCTTGGCTCCGAATGAAAGAAATGCTTCGCTCTTGTTATGGACATGTTCTAACCAAGAGAACGATAACTGAAACATTCTATTCTGGTTTAGACGATCCAACTCAAGTAAATCTAGACGTTGGAGGAATCTTCCTCTACAATACTCTTAACAAAGCTTTACAAATCCTCGATGACAAGGTCCTTCTTAATCTCGAATTTTCGAAGGATTCTCATATCCATCACAAACCGAAAACCGTTGTTTCCACCAATGGAAATAACATCATCTCCGATCACACCTTCGAAGCTCTCGCTAGACTTATCGATTCCCAATTCCTAATCATAAGAAATGAACTAAAAGATATGTGAGAAGATCGTAGAGACGATCACGATTCACAAACCACCATGAAGGATGACACGCCGATGTGTGAACCTCATGAAGCGCATTATGTCGAAGAATATCACGAAGGATATCACGACCAAAATTCGAGAAATTCGTATTCATATTCTAACCAAAACCCGAACCGTTACTATCCTCAATCTCGACCGCGAGATGTAACGCCATACTCATCACACCAAAAACCTAAAACCTCAACGAAGGAGATGATTAGAGAATTAATGGCTTGGCAAATGGAAGAAAACGAACGTGTTAAGAACGATTTTGTTGAGTTGGAGAATCAAATTAATCTAAGGTTACGGAACAACCAAGCCATGATCGAAGACTTAGAGAGGGATTTCAATCGTCTCGAAAAGCATATCCAACATACCAAGTCACTTCCTCAAATCACTAACACCAAATTGAGATACAAACTATCCTCTATCCGAAACGAGAGTGATAAGGGTGATGTTGCATTTATTGAGGAAGAAGAAGTTGAACCTATTCCAACCATGCCAAAACCAAAACCCATCATTTCTAACTCAACTTTTCCAAAGGATTGCTGTGCACATCCCATACAAGAAGGAGAAGATGTTTGAACATGATGTATTATCAAGTCATGACGTGGAGCTAAAATTAATGAATGGCGTTGGAAGTGGAAGAATGATAAAGAGGGAAGACAATGATGTGCCAAAGAATCCGTTCAAAGTTTGGAATATGAATGACGAATTGCTTTCTTTCAATGTAGACGACTATCAAAATCAATGGCACCCAACCAAAGTTCTCCATCTTAACCTTATCGTCAAATAATCCTAACATCGAGGGGAAGAGTCTAGCTAACGACTCAATAATAAATTAAGCGCTTCTCGGGAGGCAACCCGTGCTTTAATTATTTGTGTTTTTAGATTAAATATGTACACCTGATAACGACCAAATCCAACATGTTTTTGGGAGCATTATCCGTACTTTTGTACATGTATATTGGTTATATCTATGATACTTTTGTGCATATTTGTGCCCAATTGTGTTTGCAAGTCTTTGTGTAGCCAATTGCAGGAATGAAGTGTAAAACAACGCAAATGTGAAGATTAGTACGAGTACGAAGAATCCTAGTCAATTTCAAGACCCGTGTACAAGTTACAAGCCTTTGAAGATAAATTTCGGGTGCAAGAACAACTATTTCCAAGGAGCATACAAGTCACTCAGCATTAAGATGCCACCAGCACCATCAAGTTGCCACTTGCATAAATCCTCAAAGATGCCACCAACATCATCAAGATGCCATCAACATTTGTGTAGGCAGAAATTGTGTCTACATTCATGCAAGCTCATACAAGAAGTTTCTAGACTCTCTTTGGCTCCAAGCACTTCTCTTTGACTCCAAGTATTTGTCTTTGGCTCCAATCCATGCATTCACTCCATGCCATCAACTTTGCCTATAAATAAGACCCTTGGGGTCATGTAATCATATACCTTAAAATATCTTTTCACAACTCAAATATCTCTTCATATCATCTCATAAATAACTCTCTCAACCTTGTCCAAACCTCCATTCCTGGATTTGAGCAAGGTGGTGCCAGAAAAGTCACTTTTGGAGTCCGAAAAGCAAAGTTAACATCATAAAACTCTTAGGGATCATTACCCTAATCATTAGCAACATATTTCCACTTTGTAAGGCTCTTGATTATGACTTGTAAGACTATTATTTCAAAGTTTATTTCATCATTTGTTATGAGTAGCTAAATCTCATTCTACACTTGGTATGATGATGTTTGTGGTATAAAGTAGTGGTTATGATTGTGATTTATTTTTATTTCAATGTCAAGCTTTCCTATGAACCATTAGTACTTATGTTTCATGTGACAATTGTTATAAAAACTTAATTTGTTGGTGAATATTTCATAGGTCAAAAGGGTTATTTTCTATCAACAAGTCATAGCCGGTTTGTCTATGATTGGCTATCTTTTTTATTGATCATTTCTTAAGAAGTTTTGATTATCAAGAAACATAATTATAAGTGTTAGCAAATTCGTGAAACGACCGTGAATCGAATGTGTTGAAATTGGTGTAAGTCTTGAATTGAGTGATTGAGTCTAATGCTTGTTTTCTTTAACCAAGGTCTTGACGAAGATTAAAGCTTTTGAAAATAATAGATTGGATTATCCATCTAATTATCATAATTATATTTGTTAAACGTGTCATCACAATCATACCACTACGGATGCCTAAACTAGTATTTACCAATTGTTGCCTTTAATCCTATTATTAATCTCATCATTTTACTTGTTACTTGTTTGTCAACAATTGCTACAATCAATGATTATAGTTTTATTTTTGAATGATCATAGGTTTTCTAAATCCCCATGAACGATCTCGGTATTACCACATAAAAGCTATACACAAACGAAAGGGTTATACTTGCCCGTGCGTTTTTAGTCAATCCGGTAATTCGTGTTTATAAATTTAAAACTTGTTCTCCAAATCCAATACACGACGGACGCATCAAGTTTTTGGCGCCGCTGCCAGGGATTTGATTGTGTTCTTAGTTCCAAAATCATCCTATAATCAAACCCATTGTAGTGTTCTTGTTGCCAAAAAGCCCAAAAATCAAAAAGTTAAAAAAATCAATTTTTGCAGCAAAATCAACTTTGCTGCCCGGCATCTCCTTTTGTCGCCGACATCTCCCAAACAGAATCAACTTTGCCGACCGGCACGGTTAGTTACCGCCGGCATCGCCCAAACAGTCCCCAACTTGCCGGCCGGCATCCCTCTTTGCCGCATGCTTCTCTAAAAAAAATAAAAAAAATTATGTTTTTATTTTGTTTGGTTTATTTAATTTCCTATTTACTTATTTTCATATTAGTTATATTTTGTTTATTTTTATTTTTCTTACTTGTAGTCTTTTTCGAAAGTTCTTCAAGACTTGAATGAACACACGTTCTTCCGGTCAAGAATTACTTAGTCCATACACCGATCCCGAACGTTATATTCATCAATCTCGAAAGAAAAACCGCAAGAATCAACCCTTTGTTTCTTTTGAAAACCGAATTCCAAAAACCAAAAACCCACCATTTGATAATATCTTAGACGCATTTGTCGTCTATAACCCATTTAATGATCTACCATTCCCAATGGCCGACGATCAATCTATGTGGGCAGCCAACCGAGTAGTAGCACCTACCCCCGAGGCTGCTATTGTTCAAGTTGAGCTTGGAGAAAACTTCACCGTGAAAGGTCATCGCCTTTCAATGATCAAAGAACGCCAATTTGACGGCCGTACGCGAGCCGATCCGCATAAGCACATATCCGAATTTATAGAAATATGTGGCATGTTCCGATATGGAGCCGACGTCGATGGAGATGCTATAAAACTCAAACTCTTCCCATCATCTCTATCCGGAGATGCAAGAGTTTGGTATAATGAGTTGACGCCCGGTACCATTGAAACATGGGAACAAATGAGAACCGCTTTTGTTAGCCGTTTCTTTCCACCCGTCATGTACGAAAGACTAAAGGAAGAAATACGAGGTTTCGCCCAAATTCCACACGAAACACTCATTGATGCGTGAACCGAATGAAAGACCTAATTCGTAGTTGTCATGGACATGGTTTATTAAAAGGAAACATCATCCAAATCATTTATCATGGTCTCAATGAACCGACGCAAGCAATCCTTGACGCCGGTGGACTCCCTCTCTGTAAGACTCCCAACGAAGCATATCAATTGCTCGAGGACCGAGTTCTCTTAAAACTCTATTGGTCCAAAGATAACCGTTCCAAGCCTTTCAAGAAAACCATTGCTTTTGTTGAGAGTAGCGAAAATTCTAAACTCATGGAAAAGATGGACGCTCTCACATCTAAATTCGACTCGCAATTCAAAACTATCAAAGACGAAACGAAAGAGATGAGAGGCGAATGTACTCTTTGTGGAGGACCACACACATCTACGAAGTGTGATGACACACCAATAAGAGAACCACCACACGAAGAAAACTATGCCCAAGGATACCGAGTAGGTGGTTATCGAGGTAACTACTACGGTAGAAACCCCGACATTTGGCGTGAGTACCCCAAAAACGAAAATCATAACTCACAACCTCGTGAGAACGATAATTCTGTTCCGTCAAACGAGAAGAAACCCGAAGGATCGAACTTAGAGAAAACAATGTTAGATTTCATAGAATCTCAAAAATCAACAAACACTTTCATTAAGAACCAATTCTTCGATCTCAAAGCCAACATTGAAAGAGGACAAAGACACCACACCGCCACTATTAGTGATCTCGAAACCAAGATCGGTCGAATCAACGACCAATTAGCCAATCGACCAAGTGGTTCGTTGCCAAGCAACACTCAAACAAACCCAAAACCATCTACGGATAAACCATACCACCCACCCTCCTCCCGTAATGAACATGTGAATGCCGTATTCACAAGGAGTGGGCTGAGTTATGATCCACCACAAAACCCAAACACCAATGCTCCCACTTTTGCCGATGAAAGTGAAGATGAAGCTGATGAGCCCGAGAAGGAAGAAACTGTTCCTCCTTCCAAACCAAAACCAAAACAAACAACACCCATTCCCACACCAACACCAAAGGCGTATAAACCCAAAATTACATATCCTCGACGCCTACGAAAGGAAAATATGGAGGCTCGTAATGCCAAATTCCTTATGATGATCAAAGAAGTTAAGATCAACGTTCCCCTTGTTGATATCTTAACCGGCATGCCCCACTATGGGAAATTCCTCAAAGATCTTGTGAGCAACCGTAGTAAGACGAAGCAAATCTCTGTTGAGTTTTTGAACGAGGAATGTTCTGCAGCCTTGCAAAGTAAACTTCCACCAAAGCTCGGAGATCCGGGAAGCTTTCTCATACCATGTACTCTAGCCAACAATGTTGAATGTCACGCCTTGGCTGATCTAGGCGCGAGTATCAATCTTATGCCATACTCATTATACAATAATCTTTCAAACAATACTTTGAAACCTACAAGTATGAGTATACGTTTGGCTAACCACACTTACCAATATCTCATTGGGATAACCGAGAACATGCTTGTTAGGACGACCATTCTTGCACACCGCAGATGCTATCATTCGTGTGAAGAATAAAGAACTCAACCTTGGAGTTGGTGACGATCGAGTCACATTCTTAGTCGATAAAGCTATGCAACATTCTAACTCCAATGATGACACATGCTTCCGCGTGGATGTTATCTATGAAGTAACGGAGAAGAGTTGGATGCATTGCTTGGTGACAACGCACCATTCCAAACAACTTCATAAAAGATTAGCGATACCGATCATGATCGTGAGTTCGAAGTAATCATGGCCGTTGATTCTGAAGTAACTCTCGAAGAAGAGGAAAACAAACCCTTCGAAGTTTTGTCTTCGAAGTCGAACTTTGTAGTTCACAAATCTATTCATGATCCACCGACGGATCTTGAATTAAAACCTCTTCCCGAACATCTCGAGTATGCTTATCTAGAGAAGGATTCACTCCTTCTGGTGATTATCTCATCCTCACTCGAGGAAGATCAAAAGAAACGTCTTGTTTCTATGCTCAAAAACCATTTAGAAGCGTTTGCATGGAAAACATCTGATATACCGGGAATTGATTCGCAATTTTGCAAACACAAGATCAATCTTGAAGACGATGCCAAACCCTTATTGAGAGGCAACGTCGACTTAACCCAAACATGAAGGAGATTGTAAAAGCCGAAGTAATCAAACTCCTTGAGGCAGGAATCATCTTTGCCATAGAAGATAGTCCTTGGGTTAGTCCTATTCATTGCGTTCCTAAGAAAGGAGGAATGACTGTTGTGACCAACGAACATAACGAACTTGTTCCTACAAGAACCGTTACCGGTTGGCGTGTGTGTATTGATTACCGCAAATTAAATGATGCCACACGAAAAGATCATTTTCCTCTACCATTCATGGACCAAATGTTGGAAGGACTAGCGGGGAACAAATTCTTTTGTTTTCTCAATGGATTTTTCGGATATTTCCAAATACCTATCGAACCATCCGATCAAGACAAGACCACTTTCACGTGTCCTTTTGGAACATTTACTTATAGGCGTATGCCTTTTGGTCTTTGCAATGCACCTGCGACTTTCCAAAGGTGTATGATCGTGATCTCTCAAGACATGATCGAAGTCTCCATGGAAGTTTTTATGGATGACTTCTCAGTCTTCAGAAACTCATTCGAGTCTTTCCTGTTTAATCTAGAGCACATGCTCATCCGATGCAAACAAGCTAATCTCGTGCTCAATTGGGAGAAATGTCACTTTATGGTGACCGAAGGAATTGTGCTTGGACACAAAGTCTCCGGAGCCGGTTTGGAAGTAGACAAGGCCAAGATCAAAGTGATATCTAAATTACCACCACCCACTAACGTTAAAGCTGTTAGAAGTTTTCTAGGTATGTGATATGAGCAAAAACTCATATCAATTAATCAACATAACACCCTAAAACACATAGCAAATACCTAACTTTTGTGCTATAAAAGCAGTATTATGTGGTATGTTCTTTGTGTGTGATCAAATAGGTAAGAAGGATACAATTTCAAGCAAACAAGAAGAAAATCAAGCTTAATTGGATGAAAAAGACAAAGAAGGATCAATAGTGACAAGACTTTGAAGACAAAGGACCTATCTTGACAATATTTGAAAGATGAAGGACCAAAAGTGAACATTTGTCAAAGTCAAGATCAAAGTCAAACATGGTCAACTATCAAGTCAACCAAGTAAAAGGGTCAAAAGTAGCAAGATTGCAAGTTTAAGGATTATTTTTGCCAAAGGAATGAAGATTCTAGCTCAAATTAGCAATCTGCCAAGTCAAGGGGTTAAAACTGCCAACTTTGCAAAGTATTTTGAGGCTTAATCCATGTGAAATGGTGTGGACCAATGAGAAGCAAGGAAAAGGGTGACACGGATCACCACCTCACCCCACTCACAACCGACACATTAATTAAGCCAATCACAACAGTGTGATCCACAACTCTTCCTTTTGGCCAATCAAATTTCAGGAAATGGATAATGATCTGTGTGCAAATTCTCCACCAACCACAGCCTGCCACGTGTCATCTTCTTCAAACAAAAATTGCCAGGATTGGGATTGAGCTAGAATGCATTTCAGAAGGAGTTATAAACATCAAAGTTGATCAAAATCAAGAGACGAATACAACCCAACAACTCAATTAACATGAAATCAACTCAATCAAAAAAACCCCAATTAAGTTCTTCACCTGCAAATTTCAGTTAGCAGAATTAGGACACGTGGAGCTCAGTTATTGGCTTGGACACGTCACTCTCTCCAACAACCTCACTTTCTCATTCTATAAATAGGCCTAGAGTCTCTCATTTGTTCATAGTTAGCTAGTGTGAAAACACACACACACTAGATTTTAATTCTCTCTCATTCGGTTATTAGCAGTTGTAGTTAACAACTCTCAAAAGCTTGACAACCTTTTGAGAGTTTGTTTGTTAATTTTAACAAACCTTGTAACCACTTTTCATTCATAATCAATAAATTTCAAATTTCCCTCCAATTCTCTCAATGCTTTTACATACTGCTCATACTCCATTGATGATGCTTGTTTCTAGTGATCATACTTGATCATTGGGAGCCTTGTTGAAGATTGTAGCTGATTGATTTTATCCAGTAGCTGTTTTTATAGATTTGATCATTCATTTCAAGAGTTTGATAGAATTTGTAGAATTTCAAGTTCAACAATGGAGTTCTGGTTGATTAGCGGATTAGTTGATTGTTGATTGGTAGTTATTAGTGCTAAGGTGGTGGTTTAGCACTAGCTAGATAACTCAGCGCTACTCTACTCCCCAAAGGAGGCCTAAGCTAAGAGGTTTCAGTTTTCTGCATTTTTGTTCCACTCAAATGTTGCAGGCATGCTCAATACTTAGTGTAACCTTGTTTGATGTATGATCAAGTGTGTTTTTGAGTAGATATTGAGATTTGAGTAGCTCATTTGTAGTATATCACTTTGTCATTAGCTTAATTCTCATTACTAGTTGCTAAATAACAGTCATTTTAGCTTAATAGTTCATTTAGAGTATTAAATTGTTTCATAGCTTGAAATTGGTTCCTTTTCATCACATTTTAGTCATAAAACTTGGTTTGATATTTGTTCTTAATCAGTTGAGCTTTTAGCTAAAATTTCTTTCACAAAGTTTTAAAAGTTCAGTTAAACTTGTGTTTGGGAGTATGATTTCATAAGTGTTCAAGTAATTGTAGTTGGTTCATTTTAGTTCTTATTCATTCAATAGGTCAAGGTAAACTAGTTTACAAAGTTTCAGGTCAAGTCTTTAGTCAAAAAGGCAATTGGCATCATAAAAAGTTTGGGTCAGTTTTGATAAACTAGTTTTCAGGAAAGTCTTGATTTTCAATCCATTGCCATTTCTTTGTTACTTGATGGATTTTCTTGAAATTTGTTTCTAGCCCTCACACAACATATGTAGTTTAAGCTGTTAATAGGAAATTCTACAGTATCCAGTAATAAGCTAGTTATAAGCATTTGTTTAAGCCTTTGAGCAAATGCAATTCCCTGTGATAAAAAGCTTAACTGTTTTCTCATACTAGCTTATCCACTTCAGAAACTTGCTTATTTTCTTTCACAAATCACTTCAAAAAGTGTTCCTGGTTAAGATTTGAAGTTTTCAGATTTTTGGATTTTTGGTCAACAAAAGTCAACATAAGCTCATTTTAGCTTATTTTCATTTTCTGAGCTTATTAATGGATCATTTTCTTTGAAACAAGATTTCCCATTCTTCTTGTGAGCTGATTAACAAGTTTCTCCAATAAAATCAAGTTGTGAATGTTTAGCTTATTAGATAGCTTATTTTGAGCTTATTAGGAATTGCTTAATAGAGTTTTAGGAAGTTTCAGCTTATTTCCTTTCACTAGTCTAGCTTAAATAGAATTTTAAGACTTTTGAAATTGGTTTGAGCTTATTTGGTTAAGAAACGAGCTCAAACGAGCTTATTTTGTTCTTTAACCCGTTTTTGTTAATAAGCTTTTGGAAATTGCACTTTAGTCCTTTGTTTGTTAAGTAGTTTCCATTACAAGCTAAATTCCCATTTAATTAGGTTTTGCAAAATTTAAGTCCTTCTATTTTCAAGTTTGTTGAAAAGTAGTTAGTCAGTTTTCAAAAGTTGTTAAAGTTAGTTACTTTGTTAGTAAAATTTTCACATTTAGTCCAAGTTGTTAACTGATTTTACATAAATAGTCCCTAGACTTTTAGACTTTATATTTTTGGCATTTAAATTTCATAGAATTTACATTTTCAGTCCTTTCATTTTATAGAATTTACATTTGTGATTTTAATTGAATAAAAATGTGGTATTTGACAATTTGTTTTACGGTTACATAGTTAATATTTTTTTTCATTTTTACTTGATTGTTGAATTAGACATAGAATATCCAAATACTTTTACCAACCAAAAACAATTAAAAACTCGATCTTGTTAGGACTTTCAATTTGTTAAGAACTGAGAAAAACGAACTTCAACTATACACATTTCAAATGGCGCCGCTGCCGGTTCTTTGACTTTACGAGAGACTATCGATTGACGGTTTTCATTGGCTTTTGGGATCCGTTCACTTCGTGAACGTTATTTTTACCTATCATAAATCAAAAATAATAAAAAAAATCAAAAATATAAAAATATATAAAAACTAAAAAATTAACAAAACAATTCTTTTCCTAAAGAATTGACCAAACAAATTAAAAAATCCAAAAAGCAATCTTTTTCCTAAGAGATTGCACCCAAAAATATATATTATTGGATTCTCTCGGTTTTTATGTACATATAGTATTTTCTATTAAAAACTCATAAATACAAAAATACTTTCCATATATTATTATAAGTAAATACGTATACGTATAAGAACAACCAATTCACATATTCTCCATAAGTATTGCCAGGGCAATACACCGTGTTGAGGGGCGTTCCGGTCCTTGACACGTGTATCGATCAAACAAAATAAAGCAAGAATAGATAAATACTTCCAATAAGCAACAATTCGAAGAATACAAACAATTAAGTGAATAGAAAGGCGATGTGCTATAAAATGCCATCTAAGGGTCAATAGGTACTTAAGTGCTTCGCGCCACCTAACCCCCCGTTCACTTGTGAGTATTCTAAGAAGGAAAGCTTCATTGGGGGTCTTGCACCCAAGTAGTACATACGTATATTATTATTTTCTTGTGGATATTTCATATTGAAACTCGAAGGGGATAATCCTTTTCTCTTCAAAGTCACACGAGAGCTTCTCTCTCATTCCTCGTATTGAGTTGCATGCTCACTCGCGGGCGTGCACAAATACCGATTGGTGTACAACCCCTTCCTCCGAAAAGGAAGAAAAAGAGAAAGAGTAGGAACACCACCGTCCATCAAGCCGATCACGAGAATCGTGCTTTGATTCATCCATAATAAGAAGCCATGGCCGGAGTTGATACTCGTTCTTTGATGGAACGTTTGCAATCCAATGTTCACGGATATGCCGATGCTATCAAGATACCCGATATTCCCGCAAATTCATTTGAGCTAAAAACGACTATGATTAACTTGGTTTCAAACACACCTTTTTATGGAAACAAGAATGATAATCCTCATGATCACCTTAAGAGATTTCTTGCTCTTTGAAATACCATTAAGTACAATGGAGTTCCCCATGATGCCATTAAGTTGATATTGGTGCAATTTTCACTAGAGGGTCCGGCTAAGCATTGGTTAGATACACAACCACCCGATAGTATCACCACATGGGATGGTTTCACTACTAAGTTTTTGAACAAGTTCTTTCCTCCATCTAAGACACGGCTTTGAGGAACTTAATTATAGGCTTTCAACAAAAACCTAGTCAAACCTTTAGTGATGCTTGGGAGGAGTTTAGAGAGTTATTGAGGAGATGCCCTAACCGTGGATTGGATGAAGTTCACCAAATCAATACTTTCTAGGGAAAATCACTAAAAAATGTAATAAACTAACCACTTTTTATGGTTATGTGTACTAAACTATTTTTTTTCTCATTGTGTGTATTAAACTTCCTGATTTCGTTCATTGTGTGTATTTTGAGATGATTTTACTATATAAAATGACCATTTTACCCTTCAAATTTTGAAAAAAGTAGGGGTAAAATCGTCTCAAAATAAACACAATAATCGAAATTAGAAAGTTTAATACACACAATGAGAAAAAAATTAGTTTAATACACACAACCATAAAAAGTGGTTAGTTTAGTACATTTTTAAGTGATTTTCCCTACTTTCTACAATGGCCTTAAACCTCATCACCAAGACTCACTCAATGCTTCCGCGGGAGGGAATATTCTTCTTAAATCCATTCAAGAGGCTTGGGATATTATTGAGACCAAAGCAATGGTACAAACAAACACTCAATTTGAAGAAAGGGTTCATGTTATCCAAAACAATTCTCAAACACCTTGTGATAACCAATTCCTCAAGTATCACCAAGAGATAATTCAAAAGATAGATAGGGACCATGAGATGAGTTTTAAGGCACATCAAGAATTGATCCAAGCTATTAAGAGCCTTTCATTGCACAATTCTACAAATGATGTGCATGCCATAACCCTTTCATGTGAGACTTGTGGAGGTCCCCATTCCTATGAACAATGTGATAAGGTGCAAGGTTATCAAGGGGAATGTTATGCTTACCAAGAGGAACATCGTGAACATTTCAAGCCAAATATCAATCCCAATAACCTTTCTTACAAGTCTCAAAATTACCTTACTCCACCGGGATTCCCACCACAACCACCCATCTAACCTCACCAAAATCCTCCTCAATTGTTACAACGGAATCAAGGCCCAAGACCACATTACCAAGGGAATAAGTACAAGGCACCCAACCATTTTCAACATCAAGGAAATAACTTTTATCCACCAAATCAAGGATTTAATGCACCACCTCCACCTTATCTACATAAAGGTTTCTATCAAGGGAATGTGCAACCTAACCCCATGGATTTGATCCTTCAAACGCTTACTTCTTATGAGAAACAAATGAAAGATGCTCAAGAGGAAAATAACAAGAAATTTGCTCTTCTTCACAACCAAATTATGTATAATCAAAGACCACGAGGAGCTTTACCATCTAACACACAAGCAAATCCAAGGGCAAATGTCAATGCTATTACAACAAGAAGTGGAAAGTCAACAAAAGATCCTTCACCTCCTAAACCTCCTATTGTTAAACCCACTTTTGTTCCTACATGTGACAAGCCTTCTACATCTACTTCACCACCTCAAAATGCTCCCATTCAATCAAACACACCTTCTCAACCTATTCCTACTTCTCCTCTACCTTCCACAACTCCCAATGAAGAAGCTATCAAAGACAAATCTTCCACTACAACACCTACACCTAAACCAACTCTTCCATATCCTTCAAGGTTGAAAAAGGACAGGATGACATCCAAGTCTCAATTTTCTTAAGGATGTTCAAGCAACTTAACATTAACATATCCTTTGCGGAAGCTCTTGCTTATATGCCAAAGTTTGCTAAGATGTTCAAGGATTTACTCTCCAACAGGGAAAAATTGGTTGATTTGCCCAACACATCCCTTAATGAAAATTGTTCCGCCGTGCTACTTAAAACCTTACCAACAAAACTTGGAGATCCGGGGCGCTTCTTGATACCTTGTAATTTTCCCGGTGTGGAAAATTGCATGGCTTTGGCGGATCTAGGGGCAAGCATAAACCTCATGCCTTTATCGGTTTGGAAAAAAACTCTCTCTTCCCGAGCTCACTCCCACTAGAATGACCCTTGAGTTAGCCAACCGAACCATAGCTTACCCCGTAGGTATCGCGGAGGATGTGTTTGTAGGTGTGGATAAGTTTACATTTCCGGCCGACTTTGTAGTGGTTGACTATGACATGGATCCTAGAGTTCCTTTAATTGTTGGTAGACCGTTTTTGAGAACGGGTCATACTTTGATAGATGTGGTGGAGGGAGAATTAATTATGAGAGTAGAGGATGAGAAAGTAGTGTTTAAGTTAGGGAAAGTTTGTGATAAGAAATAGGTTAAGGAGTCTAGACCGTGTGAGACTATTAACATAGTTGATGTGCTAGATGAGGTGTGTGATGAACACTTTCATGATGCTTGCAAGAGTACTAGTGAGGAAATGCCCCATGTTGAAACCGTGGCCTCAATTGCTCCCTCCTTAACACCTTTTGGAGAGAGTGATTTCCTCTTGGAGGAATTTGAGTCCAACTTTCTTGGTGATGATGATTCTCCCATTAATTGGGAAGAAGATATTCTTACTATCCAAAAGTTGCTCAATGAGGACCCTATTCCTTCCCCTAGTCCACAAGAAGTTACTAATGATCCTACTCTCGTAAAACCTTCCATAGATATTCCACCTCCAATTGAACTTAAGGACCTTCCATCCCACTTAGAGTATGCTTTCTTAGAGGGCAAAGACCAGTTACCCGTGATAATTGCTAAAGAGTTGAAAGAGGATGAGAAGGAGAAACTAATTGAAGTCCTTAAGAAACACAAGAAAGCCTTAGCATGGAAAATATCCGACATAAGGGGAATTGATCCACATTTTTGTACACACAAAATCCTTATTTAGGATGATTACAAACCCGTCATTCAAAGTCAACGAATGGTTAAACCAAAAATCTATGAGGTCATTAAGAAGGAAGTGATCAAACTCCTTGATGCGGGCATGATTTACCCCATTTCCGACTCTCCATGGGTTAGCCCGGTACATTGTGTTCCAAAAAAGGGTTGAATCACCGTAGTACCTAATGAGAACAATGAGCTTATTCCTACGAGACTCGTTACCGGTTGGAGAGTTTGTATTGACTATAGGAAGCTCAATGAGGCTACTAGGAAAGACCATTTCCCATTACCTTTTATGGACCAAATGCTTGAACGCCTAGCGAGAAATGAGTACTATTGCTTTCTTGATGGCTTTTCGGGTTATTTCCAAATACCCATTGACCCTAAGGATCAAGAAAAGACCACATTCACTTGTCCCTACGGTACATTTGCTTACACGAGGATGCCTTTTGGCTTATGTAATGCACCGGGGACGTTTCAAAGGTGCATGATGGCGATTTTCCATGATATGATAGAGCAAACAATGGAGGTTTTCATGGATGACTTTTCCGTCTTTGGAAATTCATTTACCTCATGTCTCACCAATCTAGAAAGAATGCTTAAGCGTTGTGAGGAAACACGTTTAGTGCTTAATTGGGAGAAATGTCACTTTATGGTGAAAGAGGGAATTGTTTTAGGACACAAAATATCCAATAAGGGATTAGAAGTGGATCGAGCGAAAATTGATGTGATTGCTAAGCTTCCCCCACCCACTACGGTTAAAGGTGTAAGGAGTTTCTTAGGTCATGCGGGATTTTATAGGCGCTTTATACAAGATTTTTCTAAGATAGCTAGACCGATGACTCACCTCTTGGAAAAAGAGGCTCCTTTCATTTTTAACCAAGATTGTTTGGAATCTTTTAATACTCTTAAGGAGAAATTGACAAAGGCTCCCGTTTTGGTTTCTCCAAATTGGGAATTACCTTTTGAGCTTATGTGTGATGCTAGTGATTATGCGGTGGGGGTCGTCTTAGGACAAAGAGTGAATAAGCATTTTCAACCTACACACTATGCGAGTAAAACCATGACCGGTGCACAACTTCATTATACTACCACGGAAAAAGAGTTGCTTGCTACAGTCTATGCTTTTGAGAAATTTAGACCATACCTTGTGCTATCCAAAACCATAGTGTAAGACACTTGCTTTAGGAAAAACAAGCACCTAAAATATAGGGTAAGCACGACGATTTAGGAAAACCGTGTGTAATGACCAAATAAGAGTGAGTTTGTTCTCGAGGAGGCTAGTGCGTTGTATAATGAATTGATTTTGATTTGTGATTATATTGAGAAGAAAAGAAAATAGAAATGAGGTAAGAAGAGAATGACGGTTACGAAGACGGATCGAGCTAAGACGAAAAGGTCGTTTACGTAAAACCGTAAAAAGCTACAGATTAAAAATTTTAAACCTAAAAATTAATTAAGAGTTAAAAGTAAGTCTAAAATAATATAAATAAGAATAAAAATCCAATAAAAATATTTTAAAACCTTTTATTAATTAAATATTCAATTTTAAATGCTAATTAAAGCCCTAAAATTAAATATAATTAATCAAAATGTCCAAAATATGATTTTATTGAACTAATAAGTTACTTATATTATTTAAAGACTAAAAAGTATTTTTCCTAAATTTTAAAAACTATTTTTCTATTTTTAAATCACTAAAAACTATTTTAAAATTAAAATAATTATAAAAAATAATATAAAAATGCTAAAAATATTTTGCCAATTTTAAAAATCCTAAATTATACTAAGGAACAGTAGAAAAATGAAAAAGTTTGAAAAATATAAATTTTTTCACTAAAAGTCAAAAACAGTTTGAATTAAAACCCTAATTAAACTAAATTAATTCTAAAAAATAAATAAAAGGTGAACAGTAAAAACTTTTTGAACTAAAAATCTTAAAATGTTTTTCTAAGTCTAACAAAATTTTTGAAATCTAAAAATATTAATTTTTTACACTAAATGCCAAAAACAGAAATTTAAAAAGTATTAAAAATAGCTAATTAATGTAAAAAATACTAAATGAACAGTAATAAAAAATCTAATTAAGCAGAAAAATCAAAAATTAAATAAGAAAAATTATGAAACTATTTTCAAGTCCTAAATCCTATTTTGGAGCACTAAAGACAAAATATGTTGAAATCTGATAGTGACTTGTCAAAAACTTTTGTCTGCTAGTCAAGCAGGGTTAACTTGTGTGCTAGCAGGGGGAACTTTTTTCCTACTGCTAGTGTAAATAAATGGTCAGTTGACCTTGGAGCTTAGGAAAGCTTGTTTGCTTGGATTTCTTTGGTCAACAAGGCACCCCCACACCAGTTGGGTTGTGGGGAGTCTAAGTAAACACAAAAAACACACAAGTACTACACAAATTCAAGCACAAATGCCAATTGAAGTTTCTGATTAAGGCCTAAGGTTGGTCTGTGAGTATTTTGCTGATTCAAAGTGCACAAATCTGGATTTCAAGAGCTCAAATCTTGCATATAAGTTCACCAATGCACCACAACCAATTCAAAACCCTACTATGCACTCAACCCTAACAGATTTAAGGTTTTGACCAACCAGATCAACAAAAATCAGTCCCTTGGGGCATTTCTGAATTTTATGCTATATTTCTCAATATTTATCAAGCAATTTCACTTATACTCTACCCAAACTGAAAACCTATTACTGCTAACACATAACTCATGCAACCCTAGTTTGTCAAGATGATTTTTAAACCAAAAGCTATCAAAAGTTCCTGGCTAAAACTCAAATCCAAACACTCCTTAATTTCTGAAAATCAAGAGTTAACACACCAAATGCTTATGAAACTTAACAAAACAAACCTAGATCACTTCTAACATACATAATATCCCTAAATGAGCATAATCAAACAGCTTAACAAACACATAAACAATTTCTCACAAATTTCATGAAAAATCACATAAAACTGAAATATTGAAAACTGAAACAAAGTACAAGAGATTTACCTTGTGGGACCCACATCCAGGTCCCATAATGGCTGCATAGCCATCTCCAACAAGCCCAGGCTTGTGCTGATCCTTTTGGGATGTTGGTATGCAGGGTACTTGGTACAAAAATGAAAAGAAATGGACAAGAATGGGATCTTGTCTCCTTCTTGTTTCCTGCACACCACAACAAACAAGCAACAAATATCCAAGTATCAAAATGCCATAAGCTTTTAGCTTATGGCTTTTGATACAGTAACTTAGTCAGAAAAATAGAAAACTAATTTTTTCTTCAAAAATCTTTTACAAACCTTGAAACAACAAGCCTTAAAATGTTGAACACGTTTTAAACAAGAAAACAACCTCAACAAAACAAGAATACCAATCCACTTTCACTTCTTGAGATTCTTGGATTTCTGAAAATTATCAAAACCTTTTTGAAACCTTTTTTTTTTGAAAACTCAAACACAAAGTGTTTACAAATGATGGAACTCAGATTCTTCACAAATAAACAAACCAACTTTTAAACAGGGAAAAGGAGTTATATTTAAATCAAAATACCAACTTTCATTCAATTTAAAAAGGTATTACAATTTTTTGAGAAAAATCTGGAACAAGATAGAAGGGACACATGCGTCTCCTTTTTATAGTACTGAATGGAAAATTCTAGATAACTAAACCCTAGCTAAGTGGAATTCCATAAAAGCCCTTGGTCTTGACTTGGAATCTTGGTCAAAATTGTTGCCCATGTGATGAGAGTGATGGCCAGCTGTCAAGGATTGATCTTGGCCGTATAATGAAGCTTTTGGGCGAAGGAATGCATGTGAGTCGTTCAGTTGGTCGGTTTTAGGGTTTTGGTGCGAAAGTGATAGGCAGGGGAGGGTCCCACAAGACACATGGGTGTGTCTTGGTCACGGTTTTTGTGTGGGTTTTGGTGACAAAGAAGTTAATCAATGATCTGGAAAAGGGTTAGCAAAAACCCTTTGATTTTAGTTTAATTGGACCTGGTAATTTTTAGGGTTTATGGGAGGGGTTTAATCCATTTTGGGGGTAAATGGTTTTTAAATAAGTGTTTGGGGGGAAATTAGTGTGGGGTTTGACTGGGAGTTGACCCAGTTTAATAAATAAACTGGGTGGTGGGTTTGGGTTGGGTTTGGACGGGCATGGGTTTGGGTAAAAGGGTAGGGTCGGGTATTTGGGTGACGTGGAGGGATAGCATTGGTGGTTATATGTTTCTTGTCTGGTCAGTTTAGCCCCTTGACTATCATTTTGTTTTCACTTTGTAAAAACAGCCAATAACTCCATATTGCTTTGTAAACAAGTTTGGTTAACTTGTCATTTTTGGCACAAGTTACTTTCAACTATGAATAAGGACATCTTTTGTAATATCTTCATTCTCCAAGGACTACTCTTGTAAATTCTTGATAATTTAGGGACCCAAATGCAATAAATGAGATTTGCAAGGGTATAAATTGACAAGTCTTCAATTCTTGAGGGACCAAACTTGTACAATCTTCAAACTTCAAGGACCATTTTGGAAATTCTTGATTCGGGTCTGGTTCATTGTGCGGCTTCGTTTCCCGTGTTCGTTATTGATTGATTCTTGTGATCTTTTTGCCATTTCCACAATATCCGTACCTAAAATACACAAGCAACAAACACGAGCATATATTTGGCAGTTTTAATGATATTTAATGAATTTTAAGCCCGATTTGGACGATGAGACTATGTATAAAAGCAGTCTCATCACTCCCCCATACTAAACCATTGTCGTGCCCTCACGCAATGCTAGAATAAAGTATCGTAGCATCTCCAAAATTCATTTTTATTCACTTTATTGAAATGATAAACTAGCTACTCTACTACTATTACTACTACTTGCGTTTTAGACATAATGTATGATTTTCATCGCAAAATGGGACGTTTAGGTTCATAGAATAAGAACACGTGAATGCTTCGTTAGAAATAATTTCATCGTCCTCGATTTTCACCCCAATTCCATTCCAAGCGTGCAACGAGATCATTGTCATTATAAGTTAGTAATGCTAACACTACTCATATGCCCTAATCACGTACTTATCCTCCCATTATTCCTAAGTTGTATCTCTTATATTTTATTTTGTCTTGAATGTTTCATGAGGATACATTGTTTGACTTATGCGATAATAGAGATTTAGGTCTAAAAATAGAGTCCTAACGGTGTAACTAAGACTATCAAATCAATAACCCCTCCTAATAGACAACGATGTCAAAAAATTAAGTTGACAAGAAGAATCGATAAACACGGTTTTATAACGGTTTTAAACATGAGACTTATTACCAAGACTTTTATACGCCCCCTAACGGAAGGGCCTTATTTTCTTTGGTTTACCTCCATCTTTTATTCAACTTCGCCATGAAGCTTTTATTATGACTTCGGTCTTGCCTTGCCTTTTATTATCCGCCTCATCGGTGGTTTTATTAGCCAAAGACGTATATCCTCACGCTAAGGCGAATTTTGGATCTTTAAAGCTTCGAAGATTAAGGCTTGATTCACTTTCAATTTTGCATAGATTTTTCGGCCTTGTGGGGCTTCAAGTTGTTTGCTAGATTTAGGTGAGCACTTGAAATCTTATTATTGGGTGAAGCTTTCGATTATTCGGGTGCCAATACTTCAAAACCGTGACGCTGGCGATACCTTAATGTCTTCCTAATTTAATTACACGGAAGCTACTAGAAAAGACTAGAAACCCAACAATCCTAACTAAACTGCTAAGTCAATATTTATTAAGCAAGAAATATTTACATGCGAAGGGAGAATAAGCAAACAACGAGAACACATGAGTTTTTGAAAGAATACGAGTACTCTACGTTTAGCATAGTAACTTATAATTAACCGTATCATTTCTCGTCCTCATTTAAGAGACTTAGCCTAATGTGTAGTTAAGGAATCAAAGCTAAGTGCTCAACACGCACGGTCGAGTCAAAAATTACTCTTATTCTCGCCATCGGAAAACCTACATTCGTGTCTTCAAACACTTATAAAACATGAGAAAAATTTTAAAATTTGGCCATTTTTGCCTTATTTTGCAACAAAACGATAAACAAAAAGATAAACTTTGGAAAGCGTGAAGGTTTGGCAAGGCAAGTATCTATTCACCCCCCCCCCCCCCCCATACTAAAGTTAAACATTGTCCATAATGTTTCGAGTCTAGGGGTGCAAAACACCCCCATACTAGAGACGTAGTCGAATGCATAATCTAGCATGGAAAGGGTGTAACCATTAAATTAATAGCCGTTTATGAAGTGTGCTATAAACCTAAGGTTAGAACATCAAAGGATATATCATTTGGATATTGGGAAAGTCTTCAAAGCAAACGATCGAGTGCTCCCATAAAACGAACACGAGAGGATCCAATCGTGAAGATCATGATCTAAAAACCACAATGCACAAACAACCACGGAACAAAGGTTGGAAGGGCACAAATCCCCTCACATTAGGTTAACTACTTAGAAAGCAATAATATGTACATGGATAAGCATGGGTTTCCCCCACGAGGCACCTCATTTTTTATTACCGAGTCATGAGCTCGACTCGATCCCCTCAATACTAATTATCATTGGGGAAGGTGACTTGGTCGAGGTAGTTCAAGGATGGAACTTCCCCGCCAAAGTAGTGCTTCAACCTATGTCCATTCACCTTGAAGTTAGGACCATCATCTTGAGCTAGCTCGATAGTCCCATACGGAAACACTTGAGTCACGATGAACGGACCGGACCAACGGGATTTCAACTTACCGGAAAAGATTTTTAATCTTGAATTAAAAAGCAAAACTTGATCCCTAATGTTAAAAACCCGGTTTTTAATTTTAGAATCATGCAACTTTTTAGTTTTTTCTTTATAAATCAATGAATTTTCGTAAGCAATGTCTCTCAATTCATCTAATTCATTAATTGCATTTTCCGGTGTTTTCCCGCGGTCTCCATATCATCATTACAATGCTTTAGGGCCCAATAAGCCTTGTGTTCTAATTCGATAGGCAAATGACAATTTTTTCCATACACAAGCTTATAGGGAGTGCACCCAATGGGTGTCTTATGAGCGGTCCTAAAGGCCCATAAAGCATCGTCCAACTTATCCGACCATGATTGTCGGTTTTCCCTAACGGATCTCTCCAAGATCCTCTTCAACGCTCGGCTTGAAACCTCGACTTGCCCACTCGTTTGTGGGTGATAAGCCGTAGAAAGCCGATGTGTAACCCCATATTTCCTTAGGACCCTTTCGAATTGGTCGTTACAAAAATGGGTTCCACGATCGCTTATGATCGCACGAGGGGTTCCAAACCGAGAAAACAATTGCTTCAAAAACTTGACTACCACACGAGCATCATTGGTGGGCAAGTCTTTGGCCTCCACCCACTTAGATAGGTAGTCAACCGCAACGAGAATGTACTTATTACCACGAGATGATGGGAACGGCCCCATAAAGTCTATACCCCAAACGTCAAAGATTTCACACACTTGGATGATATTTTGTGGCATTTCATCTTTTTGTGAGGCTTTTCCTTGTCGTTGGCATGAATCACAAGACTTCACAAGATCTTGTGCATCTCGGTAAATAGTAGGCCAAAAGAAGCTCGCATCAAACACCTTCTTAGCCGTGAGATTAGCACCGTGGTGACCACCCGTGGGTCCCTCATGGCAAGCTCTAAGGATGTTAGAAGCTTCGGTGTCAAATACACAACGTCGGATGATTTGATCCGCACAAGTTTGAAACAAGTAAGGGTCGTTCCAAAAGTAGAACTTGACGTCACGAAAGAATTTTCGTTTTTCTTGAGTCGTCATACCCTTAATGATGAAGTTACCCGCATGGTAATTTGCAAAATCCGCAAACCATGGGGTGGAAGAATCAAGCTTAGAATTCACTACACCAAGTGTCTCGAGCGGAAATGTTTCGGTGATTTCCTTGGGCTCGTAAACACTTTGGTGAGGATCTTCCAAACGAGAAAGATGATCGGTCGCTAGATTATCGGCTCCTTTTTTATCAACGATGGTGTGATCAAATTCTTGAAGGAGGAGAATCCAACGAAGTAATCTAGGCTTAGCATCTTGCTTTGCCATGAGATACTTGATGGCCGAATGGTCCGTATACACTATGCATTTAGCTAAGACGAGGTAAGGTCGGAACTTCTCAAATGCATACACCACGGCAAGGAACTCCTTCTCCGTTGTAGTGTATTTTAGTTGAGCCTCGGTCATTGTCTTGTTAGCATAGTGAATAGGCAAGAAGTGCTTATCATGACGTTGCCCCAAAACGGCCCCAATAGCGTAATCACTAGCATCACACATAAGCTCAAAGGGGAGGTTCCAATTGGGAGCAACAAGAATGGGAGCTTCGGTAAGTTTCCTCTTAAGGATCTCAAAGGCTCGTACACAATCTTCGTCAAAGACAAAACGTGCCTCTTTTTCAAGAAGATGTGTAATGGGTCGAGAAATCTTCAAAAAATCCTTGATGAATCGACGATAAAAGCCCGCGTGGCCTAGGAAACTCCTAACTCCCTTAACGGTTTTGGGATGAGGTAATTTGGCGATGACGTCTACCTTAGCTTGATCTACCTCAATCCCCGCTTTCGAGACCTTGTGCCCTAAGACGATTCCACTTTTAACCATAAAATGACATTTTTCCCAATTGAGCACAAGGTTGGTTTCCTCACAACGTTTTAACATTCTCTCAAGGTTCGACAAACACGAAGTGAACGAATTACCAAACACGGAAAAGTCATCCATGAAGACTTCCATCGTCTTCTCGATCATGTCATGAAAAATAGCCATCATGCACCTTTGAAAGGTTCCCGGTGCATTGCAAAGTCTGAATGACATTCTACGATAGGCAAACGTTCCATATGGACACGTAAACGTAGTTTTTTCTTGATCACGAGGATCGATGGGAATTTGGAAGTAACCGGAAAAACCATCTAAAAAGCAATAGAAATCGTTTCCCGCAAGACGCTCCAACATTTGGTCCATGAAGGGCAAGGGAAAATGGTCTTTTCGAGTGGCTTCATTCAACTTTCGATAGTCAATGCACACTCTCCATCCGGTCACGAGTCTAGTGGGAATCAACTCGTTGGCATCGTTTGGCACAACGGTCATTCCTCCCTTTTTAGGGACACAATGAATAGGACTCACCCAAGGGCTATCGAAAATAGGGTAAATCATTCCCGCGTCAAGGAGTTTAAGGACCTCCTTTTTGATGACGTCGTGAATTTTAGGGTTCACCCTCCTTTGACATTGGATTGCGGGCTTGTAATCCTCCTCCATTAAGATTTTGTGGGTACAAAACTTGGGATCGATTCCCTTAATGTCGGATAACTTCCACGCAATTGCCCCTTTGTGATCCTTTAGAACATTGACAAGTGCGGTTTTTTCATCATTCGAAAGTTCCTTCACAATAATAACCGGCAACTTGAAATCCTCCTCCAAATAGACATATTCGAGGTGAGGAGGTAAATCTTTCAACTCGAGGATAGGTGGTTTCTCAAGTGAAGATTTGGGCTCGATACTCATAACCTCCTCGGGTGGAGGAAATGGGAAATCGTTAAGAAAATCCTTGATAACGAGAAGTCCTCATCGTTGTCGAGGTCTTCGTTACAAGTACGTGGAACATTGAATTCTTCCAACGTTAAACCACCGCCTTCAAATGGAGTGAAGGTTGGTGTCGAATTATCAAGAATTGGATCTAACATAGTGGGATTGCCACTAGTTTCTTCATCACCAAAACCTAGAACCTCTTGTGAAAATTCCTCGCAAACCACGTCGATCATATCAACGAGGTTTATTGTAGCAACGGAATAAACATGAGAAAGTTGAGAATTTTGAGTTGCGTTTATAACAAGTTCCTCGTCGTTGAAACGTAAGGTGATCTTTCTAGCATGAACATCGATCAAAGCCATAGACGTATCTAAAAACGAAGGACCTAATATGAGAGGAACT
Organism: Glebionis coronaria; assembly: GCA_025667525.1. Lineage (NCBI taxonomy): Eukaryota > Viridiplantae > Streptophyta > Magnoliopsida > Asterales > Asteraceae > Glebionis > Glebionis coronaria. The sequence continues at coordinate 345,557,836 of CM046880.1, forward strand.
TGAGGATCCGTGGGGATATCGACAACGATAAAGTCTACGGGATAGTAGAACTTCCCCACTTTCACAAAAACGTCTTCCGCCAATCCACATGTGCGAATTGTGGAATGGTCGGCCAACTCGATAGACATTAGTGAAGGAGTAAGATTTGGAAGATTGAGCGACTCGAAGATTGCAAGTGGCATCAAATTAATACTAGCACCAAGATCGGCCAAGGCATAGCATTCCTCCATATCTTGTATAGCACATGGGATTAAAAACTTGTCGGGATCACCGACTTTTTGAGGTATGCGGCTAAGAAAAACCGATGAACAACTAGACGATTTTTGCAATTTCTCTTTGTTATTCAACATACTTTTGAAGTTCGCGGCAAATCGAGGCATCATGACCAAGGCATCGGCAAAACTTATATTGAAATGCAAGTCACGAAACATTTTCATAAAAAGTTCAAATTGATAATTATTTCGTTCTTGTGCCTTTTCCTTGTTTCGTCTTGAAGGGTAAGGTAAGGGTGGTGTGGGTTGGGGCATAGGCAAAGGCCTTGGAATCTCGGGTTCCACTATTGGTATTGGTTCAACCGTAGGTGTGGTTTGAGTGGTACTTCGTGGGCTTTGAATTTGCTCCTTTTCTACCACCACCTCGGGTTCTTTCTCTTTTTCCTTCTCCATAGAAGTACTTGGACGAGAAGTGGGTTCTTTGAAAGTTTTACCACTTCGAGTAGTAATAACCTTCAATTCTCCTTTCGGGTTCACGATGGTATCACTAGGAAGACCACCTGAAGAAGAAGGTTTACACATGATAGCTTCAAACATTTTTCCCATTCGGTCTTCAAACTTAGATTGCCTAGCATCCGCTTTTAACAACTCTTGCTTAATCTCATGTTGACCTTGCTCCATTTTTTGTTGATTTTGTTGGAGACGTTGAACATTTCCTTCCATTTTATTAGCATGAGTCTTAAGTTCATTAGCAAGTTCGTTTTTAAGCTCGATTTTCAACTCGGATCTTAAGCTAACCATTTCACGTTGCATATTGTCAAACTTAGCATCATTTGCCTTAGCATAATTCAAAAATTCTCCTTGAAGATTTTTGGTGTGATCATTTTGAAAACCTTGTGTGGTAGTTTGAAAATCACGGTTTTGGTTTTGGTTTGAAATTTGCCCATTCCCACTTTGATAATTACCCTTGTTGTAGTTACGTTGATTGCCTTGATAATTACCACCTAGGTTGTTGTTTCGATAGTTATTAGCATTTTGATTTGGTGGAGCTTGATTTGAGCGGGAACCTTGACCGTTTTGGTTATAAGTTCCTGTGGCTACATAAGCACTCGAAGTGTTACCATCCGCGGTAATGCACTCGGAAAGATCATGAGCTCCACCACACGACAAACAACTCTTAGCAACCGCTTTGACCTAAGCGGAATTCGAAGCTTCTTGATTTTTCCAATGAGTCATAAGATTAGCAAATCTATCAAAAAACCGATTTTCCTCATTAGCCTCATCTTGCAAGGCATTAATGCTACGAGACGATGGTGACGATGATGAACCCTGAAAGTCCTAAATTACAACTATTGTTGAAACTAAGTCACGAAAAACAATAACACACAATAGAAATACTTTTCAAACGAGTAATGCTTTATTAACTATTATCAACAAAGTATTACAAAGTGTTATGAATACACCTGTTGAATAACAACAAGAAATGAACCCTAGAACAAGTAAACTTGATTCGAGACTCAAGTTTACAAGAGAACCAATGAGTCGCTGATGGACAGCTGAGGGCTCAGTGGTTCCAGTGGGAGAAAGAACTTAGATTAAGATTCCAAGCACAAGGGTTGAATCTTAACTTCTTTCTCATCCCTATTTATAGTGGTACGAGGTTGTATCCTTAGTTGGAGTAGTTGATACGTGTCATCTTCTGAGTGGAAGAGTACAACGTATTAAATGCATGTCCAAATCGAGACATGCCTTTAACTACTTTAGGAGAACAGTTCTGCCAACTGTTCACCTTTGTCCCACTAGGTCGTACTAGGCATTGACTTGAATCTCTCGTTTTGTCCCGCTCAAAACACTTGCAAGATTCTCTCGCCTAAACTATAAAGGGTTGGATAAGCTTTGCTTAATCCAAGTCTCTAGGGTTCTTAAGTGATCTCTGAGTGTTGTCAACTCAGAGATCCCTGAACACCAGTGCATTCCTTTGACATCCCAGCTATCCATAATCGCTGGTGAGTCTGACTTCAGATTGTCTTCGACTTCTCTGACGTTGTCTTTGACTTGAATGATCCTGGTGTGCCAGCTGAGGCTTTGCCTTCCACTGGTCTAGTCTCTGTCGCTGGTCTTCTCAGCGACCTTTAAACACTTAGTCTAATTTAAACAAATCTAGACAGGGCCATAGTTACAACTTTCATTGGCCCAACAATCTCCCCCTATTTGTTTATAAATTATACTAAGTCTAAAATTATTGTAAGTGAGTACACAGCTTCTTCTTACACATAATTTAACAAACATACCTCAAAGTTTTATTTAAACAGAATGAACCTAGTCTATTACAAGAACACCCTGGGGTGTAAACATAAACAAAAGTAAATAGGTTCTTCAGCGATCGAGGCCCTGCTTGAGTCTCTGGGCTTCGACTTTGTCACTCCTAGAGTTGATGACAAGTTCAATTTCAAAATCGAAGTCATCAGCTTCTTTGCAATTCCTTAGGATGCCCTGCTTGAGTCTGATTAGCTGAATGGTTGATGCCAGAGGTAGCTCATTCAACCGCTGGAAAGCATAATCACAGTTGCCATTCATAAAGACCATACCTACCTCTGGTTCTGTGTATACTTGGCCTTCTATGGGTTTGGTGATTTCTTTGGGAAGGACCAAGTTCCTTTGCATCCCATCGACCACTACGTCTTCAGTGACCAGCCTTTCTATCAGAGGCCCCATTAGGGTTTTCCTTTTCCTTTGCACCTGAGGAGGTGGTTGAAAAGAAAGTTGTGGAGGCAGGGGTACCTTCAGCTTCTTTGTTGTGTCTCTTACCCAATTAATTTTTGCTTGAATGTTTTTCATCATTTGGGCAGCACCAGGCCCAGTCTTCTTTTGGGCAAGAGCCAGCATTTCCAACCACTCAGAGAGGCTCAGATCTCTGAGTTTAAAGTCACTGGAGACTTTGTAGTTCTGAATATCATTTTCCCTATAAATAGTCATTACCACCCTTTTATCTTTGTCAGTGAAACATGTATACTTGGTGATACGACCGGGTTCAGCTCTCTGGTTGACAAGTCTTTGATATTCCTTTAAGAGGTTGTTCCTCTTGTCCTCCAGTTCCTTGAGCTTGACAAGCTGAGCTTTCTTAGCAGTGGGAAAGAGCTTGTCCAGAGCTTCTTTGCTTCTCAGTTCAGCAGCCCTGATGTTTGCCAATCTTTAATGTTCAATGATTTGGGCTTTTGCTTGCTCTAGGGTGAGTGGTGGTTCATCAGCGCTCTTGAATTTGTTGAGTTCAGAGTTTTTGGAGGGTTTAGCTGTAGATCCACCTTCAGTTTGAAGGGAGTGTAAGGTTATCTCAGGTTGCTCAACAGCAATTCCTTTTCCCTGATCTTTCGTAGATTCAGCAGCGGACTTGAAAGATCTCAGTGGTTTGGGTGTTGGAATTTCAGCTGTGGATCCATCTTCTTCAGAGGAGGAGGCAGAATTCTCCCCCTCAGGCATAGCCCCAGCAGGTGCTGTGCCTGAACCTGCCTTATTGAATCGAAGGAACTCGTTGTGAACAAATATGCAAATTTCTTTAAGTTCACCTTGGAGAAGTTCCTGAAGAAGAAGCCTGGAGGGTTCAGCAGCCTGAGCTATAGCTGCAACATTTGCCTTCACCGCTGAGGTGAGAACAGAGGGTATATACTGCTGAAGACTGTGGTTGAGTAGAGTAGGTAGTTGTGCCTTCAGAGCATTGTTCAGTAGTTGCGGAAGCAGAGCTGTCATAGAAGATTCCACTGATGAAGTTAGTGAAGTCTCTAGATTGGTGGTGAGTTCCTCAGCAGCATGAGTGAGGGTTTTAATTTCAGAGAGGAGATCATCATTTGTGACTTTGGGCTTTGTGGTGCTGATATCCCCTCTCTGTTGCCATAAGGCCTCAGCAGCCAATTCCTGTACATTTTTCATTCTGGGAACTTGTGCTGACTTGCGGGATAGTAAATACTCCAAGTGTTGCTTAGCCCCTAGTTCCAAAACGTTTGGCAAGGTGGGGAATGGAATAGGTGCAGGTGAGCAAGGTCGCTGTTCCCATAGCTTTCTGGCAGCCAATTCCTGAACATTTGGAAGTGATGGGACAGGGGCAGGTTTCAGCTCTATGGAAGACAGATTGTAATCATCAGTGCTCATCTCCTCAAAGTCAGAGGTGAAGTTGCCTTCCTCTACAATAAAAACTTCGTCATCAGGCAATGATTCAATGTCTGAGAGGGCATCAAGATCAATGGTGTCAACTTCAGCGGGTTCATCATCAGCAATCGAGTAATCATCATTGTTAATTTTTTCCTGATGAAGATTATGAGCCTGTTATAAGAGTTGTTAGAGACCAGTTGTGAAATAATAATGCAGTTATAGATCGCCAGTCGCTGCCCCTAGGAAAGCTGGGTGTGATTATCCAGCCCCCCTAAGGATTTCTCCTTGGGACTCTTTTGATGTGAAATAGATATGTTGAAGGATCGCCATTCGCTGCCCCTAGGATAGCTGGGTGTGATTATCCAGATCCCCCGTAAGGATTACTCCTTGGGACTCTTTTAATGTGAAATAGATATGTTGAAGGATCGCCATTCGCTTCCCCTAGGATAGCTTGGTGTGATTATCCAGCTCCCCCGTAAGGATTACTCCTTGGGACTCTTTTTATATGTGAAAGTTATGAGGTGAATGGTCGCCGTTCGCTGCCCCTAGGATAGCTGGGTGTGATTATCCAGCTCCCCCTGAAGGATTTCTCCTTGGGACTCTTTTATTGTGAAACATGATATGGGAATGGTCGCCTTTCTCTGTCCCTGGGATAGCTGGGTGTGATTATCCAGCTCCCCCTGAGGGATTACTCCCTGGGACTCTTTTGATTGTGAATTAATATGAGGGTGATGGTCGCCTTTTATCGCTGCCCCTAGAAAGACTGAGGGTGATGATTCAGTCTTCCCAAAAGAATAAATTCATTGGGACTCTTTTAATAATGAGGGGGACCCAGAGTCAGTGAGAAGTGCAGAGACTCTGGGTCGGGACTTATATGTGCTCAGGTTGTTATTTGCCAAGAGCACAGTCCAGAGGGTGAAGGATCATCGGGGTGCGTTAAGAGCACAAGTGAATCATTTCCTAGTGAAGACAGAGTGTACAGAGAGTCCTAAAAGATCTAGGTGCTGACACAGACACGCTAAGAGTTGAGGCAAACTCTAAATTACATCACTCTCTCCTAAAGACAATGAGAGTGAATGTATGTGGACCTCTGAGAAGGAAAAATAAAGGACAGACTAATACCTGAGTGATATCAGCGTGGAGAGGGTTCTTAGTCGTCTTCGCTGACTTGGAGACACTAGACACTGGTTGTTTGTCAGCAATGGGCTCTTCTACCACATCCACCAGAGAAGGGGATGGGTTCTTCTTTGTCCTTATCTTCTTTGAAGGATTAACAGAAGGGGTTTCAGAGGAAAGGGGGATGTCTTTCCTCTTCTTCTTCTTTTCCTTAAGCACCTTGGGCTGAGAAGTAGATTGCACAGAGGTCTTGGACAGAGACTTATCAACCGTACTTTCAGCATTCACCTCAAGTTGAGGGATCAAGGGCTCATCATCCTCAGCAAGTAACCCAGCGACTCTCATCATATGCCTGGTTAGAGGCACTTCATCTTCTAATGGAGCTTTCAGAGATGCAGCAGTGATGTGATGAGAGGGAAAGGAGTGTAGAGTATCATCAGTGTAGGATTCACCAAGAATATCTTCTAAGACAAGAGAGAGATATCTGGTGTAGCAGATGGTGGCACCACATTTTTCTTTCCTTTGTTTTCCAACTTAGCAATGAGATCGGTGTAAAGAATGTGAGCGATCCCTATATCCAAACCCTAGATTAAGCTGTATGCAATGGCCAGTTGGGAGCCATTTAGTTGGTCATGAGATCCAGTATTCCCTCCCAGACATTTTACAATGTACAGCATCAGCGTTCTCCAAGTGGGAGAGAAGTAATTCACCTTAATGAGGGATTTGCTTTGGAAGCCTGCAGCGGTGAAAGGTTGTTCATGATCATCATGAGGTTGAAGGGTGGCCAGAGCTTTTCTCACAGTGGCACTGGTGGGCAAAGCTGACATGTTACTGTTGTAAGGGAGTCCAATGTCTTTAGCAAAGGTTTTGAAATCAAAGGTGAGAGTTTAAGGATGGGTGGAAAGGTTGAAGGTGATGTGTGAAGAGGTTGGATCAACTTCAGCGTTGTACCAGAACTCACGAAGGTATTGGTAGTAGCAAGTGGAGGGTTCCTTGGTGATAGCTTCGCTAATGGTGGAGTTCTTGAGGAAGTTGAACAGTGGATGGTAAAGAGGATTGTTGTGTTCAAGAAGGGCTACACAGTTATTGAGTGCAATCTTTCCATCTGAGATCTCGAAGTCAACGTTTGAGGCGGCTTGTACAACGAAGGTTTGGTTTGGTGAAGTAGACGCCATTGTTGAGAGATTGAAGGTGGTGAGAGGATTGAAGAAGATGAAAGGGAATGTGTGTGTTAAGAAATTTTAAAATGACAAAAAGATTTTGGGTCAAGGGTTTTGAAAGGTTGAGCCGTTTTCACAATTTGAGCATTAAATGCAAAAGTTAAGCTTTTCAGAAAAACGTGGGTCCCCTTGACCTTTCATGGGATACTTGTCCCCTTGGAAAGCGGGAAAGTTGGTAGCATTAAGAGACAATCATTTGAATTTAATATCAGAATATACACATTCCCATTGAAATGTAACTACCTCGTTACATTCAATTCCCTTAAATGCCCAGAGACAGTGGTCATCATCAGATTTATTTGCCAATATTGAGCATTCCCAGCTCAGCGACCAGCCTAGTAAAACTTGGCTCAGCCAGCGGCTTGGTGAAAATGTCAGCGAGCTGGTACTCAGTGGGTATGAAATGTAGCTCAATATCACCTTTTAGAATATGGTCTCTGATAAAGTGATACCTGATGTCAATATGCTTGGTTCTGGAATGAAGTACCGGATTATTGGAGATGGCTATGGCACTGGTGTTGTCACAGAATATGGGAACCTGCTCATAGTTAATTCCATAGTCAGCCAGTGATGAGACTGCTTTTATACATGGTCTCATCGTCCAAAACGGCCTTAAAATTGCATTAAATATCATCAAATATGCCAAATATATGCTCGTGTTTGTTACTTGTGTATTTTTAGGTACGGATATTGAGGAATTGGCAAAAGATCACAAGAATCAATCAAAAACGAACACGGGAAACGAAGCCGCACAATGAACCGGGCCCAAGTTTGGATTTTGCAAAAATACCCTTGAAGAATTGAAGATTGGCAAATTTAGTCCCTCATCTTTAAAGAACTTGTCACAATTGACCCTCCAAATGTAAATTATACAAGTTTAGTCCTTAATGTTTGAAGATTGTACAAGATCAGCCCTTGGAAATGAAGAATATACATTTAAAAACCCTTGGATAAAGTTTTTAAAGGTTTTGTGCCAAAAATGACAACTTTCCAAAAGTTGTCATGTGTAAAACAAAGGCTGATGGGATTTATAACAAAGTGGAAGAAGTATGATAGCCTGGGGGCCAAATCTGCCAAACCAACAAACTCCCACAACCAACCAGCCATTGACACGTCACCCTTACCCACCCAAACCCATAACCTAACCCAACCCAGTCCACAACCCACCCGGTTTTCATTTAAAAACATGGTCAAAAGGTCAACAAACTTTCCCACTAAAACCCAATTTCAAAATGAGTTTATTCCCTTTTTGGATTAAACCTGGCCTAATCACCACTTAAACCCTAATCCCCACCCAGTTCCAATTTCACCCAAATCAAGGGGTTATTGGCTTAACTTGTCCAGATCCTTAATTCACTTTACTCTCACCTAAACCCACATCACAAAACACACTCACATGTCCTGTAGGACCTACCCCGACCTTCCCCTGCACAAGTCACTTTCCCCCAAACCCCAAAACCGACCAAGTGAACGTATAGGATCACTCTCCTTGGTCCCCAAGGCATTTTGGACTACTTTGATCAACTTTTGCAAGCTGTCAATCACATGGGACGTTTTTGACCCAAAATCAGTCAAATCTTCAAAGGGCTTTTTAGAGAATTCCACAATTAGGGTTTCAAGCATTGTAATATTTTATTCAGTATTCTAGAATAGTCTTTTAGCAGTATTTAAAGAGAATGAGACTTGTTCATTCCTTGTTCCAGTTTTTAAGCTTTTTCACTTGTAATCCCTTTTTAAGAAAATAAAAGTTTGGTGTTTGTGTAATCAAGTGTAATTCCTTTTTATGTTTTTTAAAAGTTGTGTGTTGTGTTAAAAGCTTAAGCTGAGTTCCATCTTTATTGTATAACACTTTGAGTGTTTAAGTTTGTCAAAAAGGTTTTAAAAAGAATTTTATAATTTCAGAAATCATAGGTTGTTAGGAAGTGAAAGTGGAATAACATCCTATGATTTGTGAGTTATAAGTTGTTTTTAAAACGTGTTATAAAGTTCAAGTGGTAAAAAGGTTTCAAAGTTTTGAGTTTTCAGAAAATCAGAAAGAATATTTCTTTGTGTTTTCTTGTTTGATTTTTGCAGGATTGTTAAGTGAGTTGTTGTTGATTAAGTTCTGCATAGACCCGGGTCTATAAGGAGGTGACAAAGCTGTCACAAAGAGCCCTGGATGTAGGGCTCTTAGGTAAAAAATCTTTTTCCTTTTTGAAATTTTTAGAAAGATTGGTGCTTGTTTGATTTTGCATGGAAGCTGCTTAATTGCTGTTTATATTATTGGATATTGCTCAGTTTGTGATAATATGCATGTTAGATGCTTATAGAATCAGATTGGAGTAGTATTAAGGTGATTTGGTTTGTTAAAAAACGTTTTCAAATTTTTAAAGGGGTGTTTGGATCTGCTTTCTAATTGATATTTTTGAGGGATTTTGAGAATTAAAACGTGTTAGATAGATTGAGTAGGATTGTGTAGGGTTGCATGAGAGTTTTAGTTAAGATTGGTGCAAGTTTGAGCAGTTTGTGTGAGAAAAAAATTGAAAAATAGCTTAAATCTGCTTAGTTCATTTTTCTGCTTGGTTTCATGCTAATTTTGTGCTTGCATCTTGATAATTGTTAGATGTTAGATTGTTTAAGGATTTGAGTTTGTTTGCATGCTAGTTTGTGAGCTTGGATGCAAAATCTTAGCCTTTGAATCTCAATGTTGTGCAAGTATCAAGCATAGAAAAACCCCCAGACCTGCTTATTGCATCAGCAACCTTGTGTGCCTGTTTTTGTGGATTCTTGGCTTGTTTGTGTGAAGTGACTTATTTGTTTTCTGCTTATTGTTGACTCCTTGTGCTCCAAAGAGCAAAAGGGTGCCTTTGTCCATCAACAAACACCACAAACAAAGCAGCCAAGCTCCTCTTGGTTCTTAACTGCTCAAGTGAAAAACTTCACTTGTTCATCAGTAAGCACAAAGTAACTGGGCACGTTTTGCTTACAATTTGCTTTAATCTTGGTCATAATTAGATTGTGTTTGTGTTTTTGTGTTTAGACAAGGGTACTGTTTGAGTTTTAAAAAAGAAAAAAAAAATTGCAAAAAGGTGCACCCTGCCTGGACTCGAACACGCGACCCCTCGTTGGGGGAGTAAACGTGTTAACCAGTGATCTAGATGCCCTTTTTACGTTTACCTTTCATTTCATTAAGTATATAAGGTGACTTTGGTTTTGGCTTATTTAAATAAGTCGTGGCTTATTTTGTTTATTCCAGCTTATTTAAGTAACTTATTTAGTCACTAGTATTTTTCCTAGGGTTTAATTGAGGTTTAGGATTTTTCTGTTTAAAAATATTATTTTTCCCATTATTCTTTTAATTATTAGGATTATTTTTAGATTAAAATTTAGAAATTCATTTAAAAATAGTAAACAGTAATATAAAAATCCAAAAAGATAGTTTTTAGGTTTTAATTTATATTTTTGAGGTTTACATTCAAAAAAGTTTTCAAAAACTTTAATTTTTAATTTTATTTAATTTTAGGGGTTTTAGACAACTTTAAAAATTAATATAAAATTAATTAAAAGGTTTTAGGAACTTAAATTTACATTTTCTTCTTAGTTAGAATATTTAGGATTTTTGAGAACTTTTTAGAATTTATTTTTGAACTTTTTATTTTTGGAATATTTTATTATTATTTTATTAAGAAAAATTCAAAGTTTTATTTTTAACTTTTTTTCATTTTTCCTAGATTCTAGACATTAAAATAGGAACTTTTTCACTTTCCAAATATTTTTTAGGCTTTTCATTTATTTTCTAGATTTAATTTAAGATTTAATAGATTTTAATAGTTTTTAGGAGTTTAAAAATAGTTTAATTTGGTTTTAAAATTTTTAAAAATAGTTTTTAGCTCAATTAGGTTATTTTTGAGGTTTACAAACTATTAAATCTTGTTGAGGGCTTTTTAATATTTAAAAGTGATTTTTATGGCTTTAATTAGCATTAAAAAGTCATTATTAAATTAATTAAAAGGTTTTGGCAAGTTTGGATTCTTTGTAAACTCTTAGAATAATATTGTGGATTTTTAGTAATTTTTAGGAGTTTTTAGGGTAAAATTTTAATTTTCGTCATTTTTACGTTTCTACGTCTTAACTTTCTAGTAGTGTTTTTGCCTATTTTTCTATTTTTTTCGTCTTCGTCATTTTCTCTTCTCCTTTTTTCTCATTAATAATCAAAAACAAAATCAGTCATTCATTACACAACGCACTAGCCTCCTCGAGAACGAACTCACTCATTAAGGGTCGTAACTTGTGGTTTTCCTAAATCACTCGTTAACGCTTACCACTATTTTACCTCCTTTTCCTAAAGGTGTGTAAAAACTTCTACATCATTTTTTTGGCGCCGCTGCCGGGGAGGCGTGTTGTGTTTTGATTGAACCATTGTTGTTTTTCTATATTAGCCATAATAGTATTTGTATTAGTAGCACTCTACTAATACGTATTATCGTTTTTCGGTTTTTGTGTGAATATTATTACTATATTGTATACGTAGAACAATAAATACACAAGTACTCCAAATACGTGAGCAATCACAACCTTGATTCGGGATTTCATCACTCGATCATTGTATTCGAATCTCAAACCAAAGAGAAAGGCAAAAATAGATAAATACTTTCGTGAAGCTTAATCTTGATAATACAAACTATAAGGTGGGTATAAGGCGGTTGTATTTCACAACCTAAAGGAAAAAGGCTCTTAAGTGCTTCGCGCCGCCTCGTTTCCTCCGCTTGCTTGTGCGTATTTGATTTTGAGAGTGAATCGAGGGTTTTGCCGCCCAAAGTATTATTACATATCATATATATTTTCTTGGTTTCTATTTGATTAAACCCTCTTGAACGATTTGGTGTTCCACCATCGTTCTAAAGTCATCGAAGGCGTTCACTCCACGTGATCGTTTTCATTCCTTGAGGCCTTTTTAATCAAGAGATTTGATTAGTGAGGAGATTTGTGGACTCATTGTCGACTTAATACATTCACCAATTTCCAAAAGGTTAATACAATCAAAAACCACAAAAAAATTGAAAAAACACAAAATACCAAAAAGAATCTTCTTTGCTCGTCTCCACGTTGTACGTGACGTTTATGCTCACTCGTAATCAAGCAAAACGTGCACGTAAACGCAAGAACAAAACTCCCACTCCAACTCATTCTAGTGAGGAGTCTCCTATTGACGAACCCATTGTACGAGAAGAACCAACCATGGCGAATCGAACTATGATGGAGTTACTTCAAGCACCCACCGAGGGTTATGGAGAAGCTATTGTGATTCCCGTAATCCTTGCGGAGAATTTTGAGGTGAAAACGGGTTTGTTGTCGATGATCCAAAACAACAAATTCCGTGGTGATGAGAAGGGCAATCCTCACAACCATATCCGCCAATTTAATCGTCTTACCGCCACGTGCAAATTTAAGGATGTCTCGAATGACTCAATTAAGATGATGCTTTTTCCGTATTCCTTAGCGGGGCCCGCTAAAATTTGGTTAGAGAAAGAGCCACCCAATTCTATATTGACGTGGAAGGATCTCGTTTCAAAATTCGTGAACCAATTTTTTCCGCCCTCTAAGACTACGCATTTGAAGAATGAGATTTCTAAATTTTCACAAGAATCAAATGAAAGTTTTTCTACGGCTTGGAATAGGTTTAAGGAGATGTTACATGAATGTCCTCATCATGGTTTTTCCGATTTGCACCAAATCGACACGTTTTACAATGGACTTAACGATCATGAAAGAGATTATTTGAATGCCGCCGCGGGTGGTAATTTTTTGTGTAAAACGGTCGAGGAAGCTTTGGTCATAATCGAGAATAGGTCTAAGGTTTATAGCCCTCGTCACACACCGAGTGTTGCCAAAAGGGGCTCATCATCGTCTCAAAGTATCAATGCATTACATGATGAAGCAAATGAAGAAAACCGATTTTTCGATAGATTTGCTAACCTTATGTCCCATTGGAAGGCTCAAGAAGCTTCCAATTCCGCTTCGGTTAAAGCGGTTTCTAAAAGTTGTTTGTCGTGTGGGGGAGCTCATGATCTTTCCGAGTGCATTACCGCAGATGGTAACACTTCGAATGCTTTTGTAGCCACGGGAACTTACAACCAAATCGGTCAAGGTTCTCGTTCAAACCAAGCTCCACCCAATCAAAATGCTAATAATTATCGCAACAACAACCAAGGTGGAAATTACCAAGGAAATCAAAGAAATTATAACAAAGGTAATTACCAAAGTGGAAATGGGCAAATTTCAAACCAAAACCAAAACCGTGATTTTCAAAACAATGCCCAAGGTTTTCAAAACGATCACACCAAAAATCTTCAAGGAGAGTTTTTGAATTATGCTAAGGCTAATGATGCTAAGTTTGACAATATGCAACGTGAGATGGTTAGCTTAAGGTCCGAGTTGAAAAACGAGCTTAAGAACGAACTTGCTAATGAACTTAAAACTCATGCTAATAAAATGGAAGGAAATGTCACACGTCTCCAACAAAATCAACAAAAAATGGAGCAAGGACAACATGAGATTAAGCAAGAGTTGTTAAAAGCGGATGCTAGGCAATCTAAGTTTGAAGACCGTATGGCTAAAATGTTTGAAGCTATCATGTGTAAGCCCTCTTCTTCGGGTGGTCTTCCTAGTGATACCATCGTGAACCCGAAAGGAGAATTGAAGGTTATTACTACTCGTAGTGGTAAAACTTTCAAAGAACCCATTTCTCGTCCAAGTACTTCTATGGAGAAGGAAAAAGAGAAAGAACTCGAGGTTGTGGTTGAAAAGGAGCACATTATAATCCCACGAAGTACCGCTCAAACCACACCTACGGTTGAACCAATACCAATCATGGAACCCGAGATTCCAAGGCCGATGCCTATGCCTAATTTGCCCCAACCCACACCACCTTTACCCTACCCATCAAGACGAGACAAGGAAAAGGCACAAGAACGAAATAATTATCAATTTGAACTCTTTATGAAAATGTTTCGTGACTTGCATTTTAATATAAGTTTTGCCGATGCCTTAGTCATGATGCCTCGATTTGCCGCGAACTTCAAAAGTATGTTAAACAACAAAGAGAAATTGCAAAAATCGTCTAGTTGTTCTTCGGTTTTTCTAAGCCGCATACCTCAAAAGGTCGGTGATCCTGGAAAGTTTTTAATCCCATGTGCTATCCAAGACATGGAAGAATGCTACGCCTTGGCCGATCTTGGTGCTAGTATTAATTTGATGCCTCTTGAGATTTTTAAATCGCTCAATCTTCAAAATCTCACTCCTTCAAGAATGTCAATCGAAATGGCCGATCATTCTACGATTCTAGCTTGTGGAGTTGCCGAGGACGTCTTCGTGAAAGTTGGAAAGTTCTACTACCCTGTAGACTTTATTGTTGTTGATATTCCCATCGATCCTAAAGTTCCGTTAATTTTAGGTCGATCTTTTTTGGATACCTCGAGAGCACTTATCGATGTGCATGCAAGAAAAATCACTCTTCGTTTCAATGAGGAAGAACTCGTCATTAATGCAACCCAAAACTCCACTCTTTCTCATGTTTATTCGATCACATCTTTGTACAATGTCAATCCCATCAAAAGCATTTGCAAAAAGATTTCCAATAGAGTTTTAGGAGTTGTTGAGAAAAATGAAGTTCCGTCCCCTCCGCCGGTGGAGGTCAAGAGTGTTAAGCCTATGATTCCAATCTCGAGTGATTCTTCGGATGATGAATACGTTGATCCCGATGGGGAGGTTTTCTTTGTTGACAAAAGATTTGAAAACTTGCCACCACCTTTACCTAAACGGTTTCAAAATGTGAGAATTTTTAGTGTGACTAACATTGTTTTAGATACACCAAATATTTTTGACATAATCAAATCGGGTTTTCACAAGGAGAGTGTTAAAGATGAAAAAGGAAAAGACTTTGAATTAAATTTAAAAGATTTTTCTACAATTCTAACTCCGTCATCACCGCGTGTATTGAGTACTACAAGCTCGTCTTCCCCTTTTGACGATGCTTTGTGTGGACTTAGTGTGGGGGAAGCCCCATTTGTTCCCTCCCCTTTCTCCACCGAGGACGAGATATTTGATCCTGGAATTGCTTATATAGGGAAATCTCGGTCTTCCACCGATGCAGTAAATGGAAAATCTTTTCATTTGATTGGTGCGAGTCTACCTCGAGTAGCTCAATGTTTTGCCTTACCCATTGTCCCACCCTTCTATTTCTTCTCTCCTATTTTCTTCTACCCCATTGGGGTTTGTGTTGAAGAAGCGTTGTTTCGTCTTTCATCCGAAAATGAAGACGCTATCTTTGACCCCGGTATACGTTTATCGGGTTTTTAAAGTACTCCACGTGCTTTTGGGCCTTGTTTATCATGTAAGCCCCACCAAAAATTGACCATACCATGATTATCCCTAAATGATCACAATTATGGGGATTCGAGTCGAGCTTTTGACTCGGTTATCAAAAACAAGGTGCCTCGTGGGGGAGACCCATGCTTATCCATGTACATATTATTGCTTTCTAATTAGTTTAATGTGAGGGGATTTGTGCCCTTCCAACCTTTGTTCCGTGGTTGTTTGTGATATGTGGTTTTTAGATCATGATCTTCACGATTGGAGACTCTCGTGTTCGTTTCATGGGAGCACTCGATCGTTTGCTTTGGAGGCCTTTCCCAATATCCATATGATATATCCTTTTATGTTCTAACCTTAGGTTTTTAGCACACTTCATAAACGGCTATTACTTAATGGTTACACCCTTTCCATGCTAGATTAGGCATTCGACTACGTCTCTAGTATGGGGGTGTTTGCACCCCTAGACTCGAAACATTGAGGACAATGTTTAACTTTAGTATGGGGGGGTAAATAGATACTTGCCTTGCCAAACCTTCACGCTTTCCAAAGTTTATCGTTTTGTTATCGTTTTGTTGCAAAATAAGGCTAAAAATGGCCAAATTTTAAAATTTTTCTCATTTTTATAAGTGTTTGAAGACACGAATGTAGATTTTCCGATGGCGAGAATAAGAGTAATTTTTGACTCGACCGTGCGTGTTGAGCACTTAGCTTTGATTCCTTAACTTACATTAGGCTAAGTCTCTTAAATGAGGACGAGAAATGATAGAGTTAATTATAAGTTACTATGCTAAACGTAGAGTACTCGTATTCTTTCAAAAACTCATGTGTTCTCGTTGTTTGCTTATTCTCCCTTCGCATGTAAATATTTTTTGCTTAATAAATATTGACTTAGCGGTTTAGTTTAGATTGTTGGGTTTCTAGTCTTTTCTAGTAGCTTCCGTGTAATTAAATTGGGAAGACATTAAGGTATCGCCAGCGTCACGGTTTTGAAGTATTGGCACCCTAATAATCGAAAGCTTCACCCAATAATAAGATTTCAAGTGCTCACCAAAATCTAGCAAACAATTTGAAGCCCCACAAGGCCTAAAATCTATGCAAAATTGAAAGTGAATCAAGCCTTAATCTTCGAAGCTTTAAAGATCCAAAATTCGCTTTAGCGTGAGGATATACGTCTTTGGCTAATAAAACCACCGATGAGGCGGATAATAAAAGGCAAGGCAAGACCGAAGTCATAATAAAAGCTTCATGGCGAAGTTGAATAAAAGATGGAGGTAAACCAAAGATAATAAGGTCCTTCCGTTAGGGGGCGTATAAAAGTCTTGGTAATAAGTCTCATGTTCAAAACCGTTATAAAACCGTGTTTATCGATTCTTCTTGTCAACTTAATTTTTTTACATCGTTGTCTATTAGGAGGGGTTATTGATTTGATGGTCTTAGTTACACCGTTAGGACTCTATTTTTAGACCTAAATCTCTATTATCGCATAAGTCAATGATGTATCCTCGTGATCATTAAGACATAATAAAATATAAGAGATACAACTTAGGAATAATGGGAGAATAAGTACGTGATTAGGGCATATGAGTAGTGTTAGCATTACTAACTTATAATGACAATGATCTCGTTGCACGCTTGGCATGGAATTGGGGTGAAAATCGAGGACGATGAAATTATTTCTAACGAAGCATTCACGTGTTCTTATTCTATGAACCTAAACGTCCCATTTTGCGATGAAAATCATACATTATGTCTAAAAACACAAGTAGTAGTAATAGTAGTAGTGTAGCTAGTTTATCCTTTCAATAAAGTGAATAAAATTAAATTTTGGAGGTGCTTTGATACTTTATTCTAGCATTGCGTGAGGGCACGGCAATGGTTTAGTATGGGGGAGTGATGAGACTGCTTTTATACATGGTCTCATCGTCCAAAACGGCCTTAAAATGCATAAAATATCATCAAATATGCCAAATATATGCTCGTGTTTGTTACTTGTGTATTTTTAGGTACGGATATTGAGGAAATGGCAAAAGATCACAAGAATCAATCAAAAACGAACACGGGAAACGAAGTCGCACAATGAACCGGGCCCAAGTTTGGAAATTTCCAAAAATACCCTTGAAGAATTGAAGATTGGCAACTTTGGTCCCTCAACTTTTGAAGATTTACACTTTATACCCCTCAAATATTCAAAACTATGAATAGGGTCCCTAAAGTTTGAAGACTATACAAGATCAGCCCTTGGGAAATGAAGAAAATACAAAAGGAGCCCTTGTTAAAAGTTTTTGAAGTATTTGTGCCAAATTAGACAAGTGCCCAAAAGTTGATAAGTGTTATTTAGGCGTTGACAAGGTTTATTCATCAAGTGACAAAAATTGAGGACTTCAGGGACTAAAGTGGGGAGACAGCCAAACCTACACCCTCCAATCATCACTCTACACGTCACCATCCTCCACCCAACAGCCAATCACCATGCACCCCTCATCCACCTCACCATTCCACCATCCTAGATTAATTAATTAATCTTTTCAAACGGATTAATTAATTATTAAACCTGGCGCCTTTTCTCCTTAAACACCCACTATTCACACCATGAACCCTAACCCACCCCAGTCACAATCACCTTCAAAACAAAGGGGTAATTGCTAATACCCTCCAGAAACTTAATTAAGGTCACTCTCATCCCACCCCAACCAAAACCCCCCTCACTAGACAACCCCATGTGTCTTGTGGACCTCCCCTGCAACGTCTTATTCACCCCAAAACCCTAGAAGAGACAAGATGGACGCTTAGGATGCAACTCCTTGACCCCCAAGGACAAATGGACGTCCCAAGATCATTCATCACAGCTGGACATCACCAAGACAGTACAAGATCACATGTTCACCTCTTTGACTGATTTTTGAAGAAAGATTCCAAGGGCATTATAGGACTTTCATATATTATGGTTTTGTGTTTCTAGACTTTTCTTTTCAGTAGTATATATAGGAGACGTATGTGTCCCTATAAGCTTGTTCCAGTTTTTAAGCTTTTTCACTTGTAATCCCTTTTTAAGAAAATAAAAGTTTGGTGTTTGTGTAATCAAGTGTAATTCCTTTTTATGTTTTTTAAAATTTGTGTGTTGTGTTAAAATCTTAAGCTGAGTTCCATCTTTATTGTATAACACTTTGAGTGTTTAAGTTTGTCAAAAAGGTTTTAGGAATTTTATAATTTCAGAAATCATAGGTTGTTAGGAAGTGAAAGTGGAATAACATCCTATGATTTGTGAGTTATAATTTGTTTTTAAAACGTGTTATAAAGTTCAAGTGGTAAAAAGGTTTCAAAGTTTTGAGTTTTCAGAAAATCAGAAAGAATATTTCTTTGTGTTTTCTTGTTTGATTTTTGCAGGATTATTGAGTGAGTTGTTGTTGATTAAGTTCTGCATAGACCCGGGTCTATAAGGAGGTGACAAAGCTGTCACAAAGAGCCCTGGATGTAGGGCTCTTAGGTAAAAAATCTTTTTCCTTTTTGAAATTTTCAGAAAGATTGGTGCTTGTTTGATTTTGCATGGAAGCTGCTTAATTGCTGTTTATATTGTTGGATATTGCTCAGTTTGTGATAATATGCATGTTAGATGCTTATAGAATCAGATTGGAGTAGTATTAAGGTGATTTGGTTTGTTAAAAAACGTTTTTAAATTTTTAAAGGGGTGTTTGGATCTGCTTTCTAATTGATATTTTTTAGGGATTTTGAGAATTAAAACGTGTTAGATAGATTGAGTAGGATTGTGTAGGGTTGCATGAGAGTTTTAGTTAAGATTGGTGCAAGTTTGAGCAGTTTGTGTGAGAAAAAAATTGAAAGATAGCTTAAATCTGCTTAGTTCATTTTTCTGCTTGGTTTCATGCTAATTTTGTGCTTGCATCTTGATAATTGTTAGATGTTAGATTGTTTAAGGATTTGAGTTTGTTTGCATGCTAGTTTGTGAGTTTGGATGCAAAATCTTAGCCTTTGAATCTCAATGTTGTGCAAGTATCAAGCATAGAAAAACCCCCAGACCTGCTTATTGCATCCGCAACCTTGTGTGCCTGTTTTTGTGGATTCTTGGCTTGTTTGTGTGAAGTGACTTATTTGTTTTCTGCTTATTGTTGACTCCTTGTGCTCCAAAGAGCACAAGGGTGCCTTTGTCCATCAACAAACACCACAAACAAAGCAGCCAAGCTCCTCTTGGTTCTTAACTGCTCAAGTGAAAAACTTCACTTGTTCATCAGTAAGCACAAAGTAACTGGGCACGTTTTGCTTACAATTTGATTTAATCTTGGTCATAATTAGATTGTGTTTGTGTTTTTGTGTTTAGACAAGGGTACTGTTTGAGTTTTAAAAAAGAAAAAAAAAAGAAAAAAATTGCAAAAAGGTGCACCCTGCCTGGACTCGAACACGTGACCCCTCGTTGGGGGAGTAAACGTGTTAACCAGTGATCTAGATGCCCTTTTTACGTTTACCTTTCATTTCATTAAGTATATAAGGTGACTTTGGTTTTGGCTTATTTAAATAAGCCGTGGCTTATTTTGTTTATTCCAGCTTATTTAAGTAACTTATTTAGTCACTAGTATTTTTCCTAGGGTTCAATTTAGGTTTAGGATTTTTCTGTTAAAAATATTATTTTTCCCATTATTCTTTTAATTATTAGGATTATTTTTAGATTAAAATTTAGAAACTCATTTAAAAATAGTAAACAGTAATATAAAAATCCAAAAAAATAGTTTTTAGGTTTTAATTTATATTTTTGAGGTTTACATTCAAAAAAGTTTTCAAAAACTTTAATTTTTAATTTTATTTAATTTTAGGGGTTTTAGACAACTTTAAAAATTAATATAAAATTAATTAAAAGGTTTTAGGAACTTTAATTTACATTATCTTCTTAGTTAGAATATTTAGGATTTTTGAGAATTTTTTAGAATTTATTTTTGAACTTTTTATTTTTTGGAATATTTTATTATTATTTTATTAAGAAAAATTCAAAGTTTTATTTTTAACTTTTTTTCATTTTTCCTAGATTCTAGACATTAAAATAGGAACTTTTTCACTTTCCAAATATTTTTTAGGCTTTTCATTTATTTTCTAGATTTAATTTAAGATTTAATAGATTTTAATAGTTTTTAGGAGTTTAAAAATAGTTTAATTTGGTTTTAAAATTTTTAAAAATAGGTTTTAGCTCAATTAGGTTATTTTTGAGGTTTACAAACTATTAAATCTTGTTGAGGGCTTTTTAATATTTAAAAGTGATTTTTAGGGCTTTAATTAGCATTAAAAAGTCATTATTAAATTAATTAAAAGGTTTTGGCAAGTTTGGATTCTTTGTAAACTCTTAGAATAATATTGTGGATTTTTAGTAATTTTTAGGAATTTTTAGGGTAAAATTTTAATTTTCGTCATTTTTACGTTTCTACGTCTTAACTTTCTAGTAGTGTTTTTGCTTATTTTTCTATTTTTTTCGTCTTCGTCATTTTCTCTTCTCCTTTCTTCTCATTAATAATCAAAAACAAAATCAATCATTCATTACACAACGCACTAGCCTCCTCGAGAACGAACTCACTCATTAAGGGTCGTAACTTGTGGTTTTCCTAAATCACTCGTTAACGCTTACCACTATTTTACCTCCTTTTAGGAAAACCACAAGTTACGACCCTTAATGAGTGAGTTCGTTCTCGAGGAGGCTAGTGCGTTGTGTAATGAATGATTGATTTTGTTTTTGATTATTAATGAGAAGAAAGGAGAAGAGAAAATGACGAAGACGAAAAAAAATAGAAAAATAGGCAAAAACACTACTAGAAAGTTAAGACGTAGAAACGTAAAAATGACGAAAATTAAAATTTTACCCTAAAAATTCCTAAAAATTACTAAAAATCCACAATATTATTCTAAGAGTTTACAAAGAATCCAAACTTGCCAAAACCTTTTAATTAATTTAATAATGACTTTTTAATGCTAATTAAAGCCCTAAAAATCACTTTTAAATATTAAAAAGCCCTCAACAAGATTTAATAGTTTGTAAACCTCAAAAATAACCTAATTGAGCTAAAAACTATTTTTAAAAATTTTAAAACCAAATTAAACTATTTTTAAACTCCTAAAAACTATTAAAATCTATTAAATCTTAAATTAAATCTAGAAAATAAATGAAAAGCCTAAAAAATATTTGGAAAGTGAAAAAGTTCCTATTTTAATGTCTAGAATCTAGGAAAAATGAAAAAAAGTTAAAAATAAAACTTTGAATTTTTCTTAATAAAATAATAATAAAATATTCCAAAAAATAAAAAGTTCAAAAATAAATTCTAAAAAATTCTCAAAAATCCTAAATATTCTAACTAAGAAGATAATGTAAATTAAAGTTCCTAAAACCTTTTAATTAATTTTATATTAATTTTTAAAGTTGTCTAAAACCCCTAAAATTAAATAAAATTAAAAATTAAAGTTTTTGAAAACTTTTTTGAATGTAAACCTCAAAAATATAAATTAAAACCTAAAAACTATTTTTTTGGATTTTTATATTACTGTTTACTATTTTTAAATGAGTTTCTAAATTTTAATCTAAAAATAATCCTAATAATTAAAAGAATAATGGGAAAAATAATATTTTTAACAGAAAAATCCTAAACCTCAATTGAACCCTAGGAAAAATACTAGTGACTAAATAAGTTACTTAAATAAGCTGGAATAAACAAAATAAGCCACGGCTTATTTAAATAAGCCAAAACCAAAGTCACCTTATATACTTAATGAAATGAAAGGTAAACGTAAAAAGGGCATCTAGATCACTGGTTAACACGTTTACTCCCCCAACGAGGGGTCACGTGTTCGAGTCCAGGCAGGGTGCACCTTTTTGCAATTTTTTTCTTTTTTTTTTCTTTTTTAAAACTCAAACAGTACCCTTGTCTAAACACAAAAACACAAACACAATCTAATTATGACCAAGATTAAATCAAATTGTAAGCAAAACGTGCCCAGTTACTTTGTGCTTACTGATGAACAAGTGAAGTTTTTCACTTGAGCAGTTAAGTACCAAGAGGAGCTTGGCTGCTTTGTTTGTGGTGTTTGTTGATGGACAAAGGCACCCTTGTGCTCTTTGGAGCACAAGGAGTCAACAATAAGCAGAAAACAAATAAGTCACTTCACACAAACAAGCCAAGAATCCACAAAAACAGGCACACAAGGTTGCGGATGCAATAAGCAGGTCTGGGGGTTTTTCTATGCTTGATACTTGCACAACATTGAGATTCAAAGGCTAAGATTTTGCATCCAAACTCACAAACTAGCATGCAAACAAACTCAAATCCTTAAACAATCTAACATCTAACAATTATCAAGATGCAAGCACAAAATTAGCATGAAACCAAGCAGAAAAATGAACTAAGCAGATTTAAGCTATCTTTCAATTTTTTTCTCACACAAACTGCTCAAACTTGCACCAATCTTAACTAAAACTCTCATGCAACCCTACACAATCCTACTCAATCTATCTAACACGTTTTAATTCTCAAAATCCCTCAAAAATATCAATTAGAAAGCAGATCCAAACACCCCTTTAAAAATTTGAAAACGTTTTTTAACAAACCAAATCACCTTAATACTACTCCAATCTGATTCTATAAGCATCTAACATGCATATTATCACAAACTGAGCAATATCCAACAATATAAACAGCAATTAAGCAGCTTCCATGCAAAATCAAACAAGCACCAATCTTTCTGAAAATTTCAAAAAGGAAAAAGATTTTTTACCTAAGAGCCCTACATCCAGGGCTCTTTGTGACAGCTTTGTCACCTCCTTATAGACCCGGGTCTATGCAGAACTTAATCAACAACAACTCACTCAACAATCCTGCAAAAATCAAACAAGAAAACACAAAGAAATATTCTTTCTGATTTTCTGAAAACTCAAAACTTTGAAACCTTTTTACCACTTGAACTTTATAACACGTTTTAAAAACAACTTATAACTCACAAATCATAGGATGTTATTCCACTTTCACTTCCTAACAACCTATGATTTCTGAAATTATAAAAATTCCTTTTAAAACCTTTTTGACAAACTTAAACACTCAAAGTGTTATACAATAAAGATGGAACTCAGCTTAAGCTTTTAACACAACACACAACATTTAAAAAACATAAAAAGGAATTACACTTGATTACACAAACACCAAACTTTTATTTTCTTAAAAAGGGATTACAAGTGAAAAAGCTTAAATACTGGAACAAGGAATGAACAAGTCTCATTCTCTTTAAATACTGCTAAAAGACTATTCTAGAATACTGAATAAAATATTACAATGCTTGAAACCCTAATTGTGGAATTCTCTAAAAAGCCCTTTGAAGATTTGACTGATTTTGGGTCAAAAACGTCCCATGTGATTGACAGCTTGCAAAAGTTTATCAAAGTCGTCCAAAATACCTTGGGGACCAAGGAGAGTGATCCTATACGTTCACTTGGTCGGTTTTGGGGTTTGGGGGAAAGTGACTTGTGCAGGGGAAGGTCGGGGTAGGTCCTACAGGACATGTGAGTGTGTTTTGTGATGTGGGTTTAGGTGAGAGTAAAGTGAATTAAGGATCTGGACAAGTTAAGCCAATAACCCCTTGATTTCGGTGAAATTGGAACTGGTTGGGGATTAGGGTTTAAGTGGTGATTAGGCCTGGTTTAATCCAAAAAGGGAATAAACTCATTTTGAAATTGGGTTTTAGTGGGAAAGTTTGTTGACCTTTTGACCATGTTTTTAAATGAAAACCGGGTGGGTTGTGGACTGGGTTGGGTTAGGTTATGGGTTTGGGTGGGTAAGGGTGACGTGTCAATGGCTGGTTGGTTGTGGGAGTTTGTTGGTTTGGCAGATTTGGCCCCCAGGCTATCATACTTCTTCCACTTTGTTATAAATCCCATCAGCCTTTGTTTTACACATGACAACTTTTGGAAAGTTGTCATTTTTGGCACAAAACCTTTAAAAACTTTATCCAAGGGTTTTTAAATGTATATTCTTCATTTTCCAAGGGCTGATCTTGTACAATCTTCAAACATTAAGGACTAAACTTGTACAATTGACATTTGGAGGGTCAACTGTGACAAGTTCTTTAAAGATGAGGGACTAAATTTGCCAATCTTCAATTCTTCAAGGGTATTTTTGCAAAATCCAAACTTGGGCCCGGTTCATTGTGCGGCTTCGTTTCCCGTGTTCGTTTTTGATTGATTCTTGTGATCTTTTGCCAATTCCTCAATATCCGTACTTAAAAATACACAAGTAACAAACACGAGCATATATTTGGCATATTTGATGATATTTAATGCAATTTTAAGGCCGTTTTGGACGATGAGACCATGTATAAAAGCAGTCTCATCACTCCCCCATACTAAACCATTGCCGTGCCCTCACGCAATGCTAGAATAAAGTTTCAAAGCATCTCCAAAATTCATTTTTATTCACTTTATTGAAATGATAAACTAGCTACACTACTACAATTACTACTTGCGTTTCAGACATAATGTATGATTTTCATCGCAAAATGGGACGTTTAGGCTCATAGAGCAAGAACACGTGAATGCTTCGTTAGAAATAATTTCGTCGTCCTCGATTTTCACCTTAATTCCATGCCAAGCGTGCAACGAGATCATTGTCATTATAAGTTAGTAATGCTAACACTACTCATATGCCCTAATCACGTACTTATTCTCCCATTATTCCTAAGTTGTATCTCTTATATTTTATTTTGTCTTAATGATCACGAGGATACATCATTGACTTATGCGATAATAGAGATTTAGGTCTAAAAATAGAGTCCTAACGGTGTAACTAAGACCATCAAATCAATAACCCCTCCTAATAGACAACGATGTTAAAAAATTAAGTTGACAAGAAGAATCGATAAACACGGTTTTATAACGGTTTTGAACATGAGACTTATTACCAAGACTTTTATACGCCCCCTAACGGAAGGACCTTATTATCTTTGGTTTACTTCCATCTTTTATTCAACTTCGCCATGAAGCTTTTATTATGACTTCGGTCTTGCCTTGCCTTTTATTATCCGCCTCATCGGTGGTTTTATTAGCCAAAGACGTATATCCTCACGCTAAAGCGAATTTTGGATCTTTAAAGCTTCGAAGATTAAGGCTTGATTCACTTTCAATTTTGCATAGATTTTTTGGCCTTGTGGGGCTTCAAATTGTTTTCTAGATTTAGGTGAGCACTTGAAATCTTATTATTGGGTGAAGCTTTCGATTATTCGGGTGCCAATACTTCAAAACCGTGACGCTGGCGATACCTTAATGTCTTCCCAATTTAATTACACGGAAGCTACTAGAAAAGACTAGAAACCCAACAATCTAAACTAAACCGCTAAGTCAATATTTATTAAGCAAAAAATATTTACATGCGAAGGGAGAATAAGCAAACAACGAGAACACATGAGTTTTTGAAAGTATACGAGTACTCTACGTTTAGCATAGTAACTTATAATTAACTCTATCATTTCTCGTCCTCATTTAAGAGACTTAGCCTAATGTAAGTTAAGAAATCAAAGCTAAGTGCTCAACACGCACGGTCGAGTCAAAAATTACTCTTATTCTCGCCATCGGAAAATCTACATTCGTGTCTTCAAACACTTATAAAAATGAGAAAAAATTTAAAATTTGGCCATTTTTAGCCTTATTTTGCAACAAAACGATAACAAAACGATAAACTTTGGAAAGCGTGAAGGTTTGGCAAGGCAAGTATCTATTCACCCCCCATACTAAACTTAAACATTGTCCTCAATGTTTCGAGTCTAGGGGGCAAACACCCCCATACTAGAGACGTAGTCGAATGCCTAATCTAGCATGGAAAGGGTGTAACCAATAAGTAATAGCCGTTTATGAAGTGTGCTAAAAACCTAAGGTTAGAACATCAAAAGGATATATCATGTGGATATTGGGAAAGGCTTCCAAAGCAAACGATCGAGTGCTCCCATGAAACGAACACGAGAGGCTCCAATCGTGAAGATCATGATCAAAAAACCACAATGCACAAACAATCACGGAACAAAGGTCGGAAGGGCACAAATCCCCTCACATTAACTAATTAGAAAGCAATAATATGTACATGGATAAGCATGGGTCTCCCCCACGAGGCACCTTGTTTTTGATAATCGAGTCAAAAGCTCGACTCGAATCCCCATAAATGTGATCATTTAGGGATAATCATGGTATGGTCAATTTTTGGTGGGGCTTACATGATAAACAAGGCCCAAAAGTACGTGGAGTACTTTAAAAACCCGATAAACGTATACCGGGGTCAAAGATAGCGTCCTCGTTTTCGGATGAAAGACGAAACAACGCTTCTTCAACACAAACCCCAATGGGGTAGAAGAAAATAGGAGAGAAGAAATAGAAGGGTGGGACAATGGGTAAGTCATAACATTGAGCTACTCGAGGTAGACTCGCACCAATCAAATGAAAAGATTTTCCATTTATTGCATCGGTGGAAGACCGAGATTTCCCTATATAAGCAATTCCAGGATCAAATATCTCGTCCTCGGTGGAGAAAGGGGAGGGAACATAAGGGGATTCCCCCACACTAAGTCCACACAAAGCATCGTCAAAAGGAGAAGACGAGCTTGTAGTACTCAATAAACGCGGTGATGACGGAGTTAAAATTGTAGAAAAATCTTTTAAATTTAATTCAAAGTCTTTTCCTTTTTCATCTTTAACACTCTCCTTGTGAAAACCCGATTTGATTATGTCAAAAATATTTGGTGTATCTAAAACAATGTTAGTCACACTAAAAATTCTCACATTTTGAAACCGTTTTGGTAAAGGTGGTGGCAAGTTTTCAAATCTTTTGTCAACAAAGAAAACCTCCCCATCGGGATCAACGTATTCATCATCCGAAGAATCACTCGAGATTGGAATCATAGGCTTAACACTCTTGACCTCCACCGGCGGAGGGGACGGAACTTCATTTTTCTCAACAACTCTTAAAACTCTATTGGAAATCTTTTTGCAAATGCTTTTGATGGGATTGACATTGTACAAAGATGTGATCGAATAAACATGAGAAAGAGTGGAGTTTTGGGTTGCATTAATGACGAGTTCTTCCTCATTGAAACGAAGAGTGATTTTTCTTGCATGCACATCGATAAGTGCTCTCGAGGTATCCAAAAAAGATCGACCTAAAATTAACGGAACTTTAGGATCGATGGGAATATCAACAACAATAAAGTCTACAGGGTAGTAGAACTTTCCAACTTTCACGAAGACGTCCTCGGCAACTCCACAAGCTAGAATCGTAGAATGATCGGCCATTTCGATTGACATTCTTGAAGGAGTGAGATTTGGAAGATTGAGCGATTTAAAAATCTCAAGAGGCATCAAATTAATACTAGCACCAAGATCGGCCAAGGCGTAGCATTCTTCCATGTCTTGGATAGCACATGGGATTAAAAACTTTCCAGGATCACCGACCTTTTGAGGTATGCGGCTTAGAAAAACCGAAGAACAACTAGACGATTTTTGCAATTTCTCTTTGTTGTTTAACATACTTTTGAAGTTCGCGGCAAATCGAGGCATCATGACTAAGGCGTCGGCAAAACTTATATTAAAATGCAAGTCACGAAACATTTTCATAAAGAGTTCAAATTGATAATTATTTCGTTCTTGTGCCTTTTCCTTGTCTCGTCTTGATGGGTAGGGTAAAGGTGGTGTGGGTTGGGGCAAATTAGGCATAGGCATCGGCCTTGGAATCTCGGGTTCCATGATTGGTATTGGTTCAACCGTAAGTGTGGTTTGAGCGGTACTTCGTGGGATTGTAATGTGCTCCTTTTCAACCACAACCTCGGGTTCTTTCTCTTTTTCCTTCTCCATAGAAGTACTTGGACGAGAAATGGGTTCTTTGAAAGTTTTACCACTACGAGTAGTAATAACCTTCAATTCTCCTTTCGGGTTCACGATGGTATCACTAGGAAGACCACCCGAAGAAGAGGGCTTACACATGATAGCTTCAAACATTTTAGCCATACGGTCTTCAAACTTAGATTGCCTAGCATCCGCTTTTAACAACTCTTGCTTAATCTCATGTTGTCCTTGCTCCATTTTTTGTTGATTTTGTTGGAGACGTGTGACATTTCCTTCCATTTTATTAGCATGAGTTTTAAGTTCATTAGCAAGTTCGTTCTTAAGCTCGTTTTTCAACTCGGACCTTAAGCTAACCATCTCACGTTGCATATTGTCAAACTTAGCATCATTAGCCTTAGCATAATTCAAAAACTCTCCTTGAAGATTTTTGGTGTGATCGTTTTGAAAACCTTGGGCATTGTTTTGAAAATCACGGTTTTGGTTTTGGTTTGAAATTTGCCCATTTCCACTTTGGTAATTACCTTTGTTATAATTTCTTTGATTTCCTTTGTAATTTCCACCTTGGTTGTTGTTGCGATAATTATTAGCATTTTGATTGGGTGGAGCTTGGTTTGAACGAGAACCTTGACCGATTTGGTTGTAAGTTCCCGTGGCTACAAAAGCATTCGAAGTGTTACCATCCGCGGTAATGCACTCGGAAAGATCATGAGCTCCCCCACACGACAAACAACTTTTAGAAACCGCTTTAACCGAAGCGGAATTGGAAGCTTCTTGAGCCTTCCAATGGGACATAAGGTTAGCAAATCTATCGAAAAATCGGTTTTCTTCATTTGCTTCATCATGTAATGCATTGATACTTTGAGACGATGATGAGCCCCTTTTGGCAACACTCGGTGTGTGACGAGGGCTATAAACCTTAGACCTATTCTCGATTATGACCAAAGCTTCCTCGACCGTTTTACACAAAAAATTACCACCCGCGGCGGCATTTAAATAATCTCTTTCATGATCGTTAAGTCCATTGTAAAACGTGTCGATTTGGTGTAAATCGGAAAAACCGTGATGAGGACATTCATGTAACATCTCCTTAAACCTATTCCAAGCCGTAGAAAAACTTTCATTTGATTCTTGTGAAAATTTAGAAATCTCATTTTTCAAATGCGTAGTCTTAGAGGGCGGAAAAAATTGGTTCACAAACTTTGAAACGAGATCCTTCCACGTCAATATAGAATTGGGTGGCTCTTTCTCTAACCAAATTTTAGCGGGCCCCGCTAAGGAATACGGAAATAACATCATCTTAATCGAGTCATTCGAGACATCCTTAAATTTGCACATGGCGGTAAGACGATTAAATTGGCGGATATGGTTGTGGGGATTGTCCTTCTCATCACCACGGAAATTGTTGTTTTGGATCATCGACAACAAACCCGTTTTCACCTCAAAATTCTCCGCAAGGATTGCGGGAATCACAATAGCTTCTCCATAACCCTCGGTGGGTGCTTGAAGTAACTCCATCATAGTTCGATTCGCCATGGTTGGTTCTTCTCGTACAATGGGTTCGTCAATAGGAGACTCCTCACTAGAATGAGTTGGAGTGGGAGTTTTGTTCTTTCGTTTACGTGCACATTTTGCTTTGTTACGAGTGAGCATAAACGTCACGTACAACGTGGAGACGAGCAAAGAAGATTCTTTTTGGTATTTTGTGTTTTTCAATTTTTTTGTGGTTTTTGATTGTATTAACTTTTTTTGGAAATTGGTGAATATATTAAGTAGACAAAAAGTCCACAAATCTCCTCCTCAATCAAATCTCTTGATTAAAAAGGCCTCAAGGAATGAAAATGAACACGTGGAGTGAACGCCTTCGATGACTTTAGAACGATGGTGTAACACCAAATCGTTCAAGAGGGTTTAATCAAATGAAACCAAGAAAATATATATGATATGTAATAATACTTTGGGCGGCAAAACCCTCGATTCACTCTCAAAATCAAATACGGACAAGCAAGCGGAGGAAACGAGGCGGCGCGAAGCACTTAAGAGCCTTTTTCCTTTAGGTTGTGAAATACAACCGCCTTATACCCACCTTATAGTTTGTATTATCAAGATTAAGCTTCACGAAAGTATTTATCTATTTTTGCCTTTTTTCTTTGGTTTGAGATTCGAATACAATGATCGAGTGATGAAATCCCGAATCAAGGTTGTGATTGCTCACGTATTTGGAGTACTTGTGTATTTATTGTTCTACGTATACAATATAGTAATAATATTCACACAAAAACCGAAAAAACGATAATACGTATTAGTAGAGTGCTACTAATACAAATACTATATGGCTAATATAGAAAACAACAATGGTCAATCAAAACACAACACGCCTCCCCGGCAGCGGCGCCAAAAAAATGATGTAGAAGTTTTTACACACCTTTAGGAAAATGAGGTAAAATAGTGGTAAGCGTTAACGAGTGATTTAGGAAAACCACAAGTTACGACCCTTAATGAGTGAGTTCGTTCTCGAGGAGGCTAGTGCGTTGTGTAATGAATGATTGATTTTGTTTTTGATTATTAATGAGAAGAAAGGAGAAGAGAAAATGACGAAGACGAAAAAAAATAGAAAAATAGGCAAAAACACTACTAGAAAGTTAAGACGTAGAAACGTAAAAATGACGAAAATTAAAATTTTACCCTAAAAATTCCTAAAAATTACTAAAAATCCACAATATTATTCTAAGAGTTTACAAAGAATCCAAACTTGCCAAAACCTTTTAATTAATTTAATAATGACTTTTTAATGCTAATTAAAGCCCTAAAAATCACTTTTAAATATTAAAAAGCCCTCAACAAGATTTAATAGTTTGTAAACCTCAAAAATAACCTAATTGAGCTAAAAACTATTTTTAAAAATTTTAAAACCAAATTAAACTATTTTTAAACTCCTAAAAACTATTAAAATCTATTAAATCTTAAATTAAATCTAGAAAATAAATGAAAAGCCTAAAAAATATTTGGAAAGTGAAAAAGTTCCTATTTTAATGTCTAGAATCTAGGAAAAATGAAAAAAAGTTAAAAATAAAACTTTGAATTTTTCTTAATACAATAATAATAAAATATTCCAAAAAATAAAAAGTTCAAAAATAAATTCTAAAAAATTCTCAAAAATCCTAAATATTCTAACTAAGAAGAAAATGTAAATTAAAGTTCCTAAAACCTTTTAATTAATTTTATATTAATTTTTAAATTTGTCTAAAACCCCTAAAATTAAATAAAATTAAAAATTAAAGTTTTTGAAAACTTTTTTGAATGTAAACCTCAAAAATATAAATTAAAACCTAAAAACTATTTTTTTGGATTTTTATATTACTGTTTACTATTTTTAAATGAGTTTCTAAATTTTAATCTAAAAATAATCCTAATAATTAAAAGAATAATGGGAAAAATAATATTTTTAAACAGAAAAATCCTAAACCTCAATTAAACCCTAGGAAAAATACTAGTGACTAAATAAGTTATTTAAATAAGCTGGAATAAACAAAATAAGCCACGGCTTATTTAAATAAGCCAAAACCAAAGTCACCTTATATACTTAATGAAATGAAAGGTAAACGTAAAAAGGGCATCTAGATCACTGGTTAACACGTTTACTCCCCCAACGAGGGGTCGCGTGTTCGAGTCCAGGCAGGGTGCACCTTTTTGCAATTTTTTTCTTTTTTTTTTCTTTTTTAAAACTCAAACAGTACCCTTGTCTAAACACAAAAACACAAACACAATCTAATTATGACCAAGATTAAAGCAAATTGTAAGCAAAACGTGCCCAGTTACTTTGTGCTTACTGATGAACAAGTGAAGTTTTTCACTTGAGCAGTTAAGAACCAAGAGGAGCTTGGCTGCTTTGTTTGTGGTGTTTGTTGATGGACAAAGGCACCCTTGTGCTCTTTGGAGCACAAGGAGTCAACAATAAGCAGAAAACAAATAAGTCACTTCACACAAACAAGCCAAGAATCCACAAAAACAGGCACACAAGGTTGCTGATGCAATAAGCAGGTCTGGGGGTTTTTCTATGCTTGATACTTGCACAACATTGAGATTCAAAGGCTAAGATTTTGCATCCAAGCTCACAAACTAGCATGCAAACAAACTCAAATCCTTAAACAATCTAACATCTAACAATTATCAAGATGCAAGCACAAAATTAGCATGAAACCAAGCAGAAAAATGAACTAAGCAGATTTAAGCTATTTTTCAATTTTTTTCTCACACAAACTGCTCAAACTTGCACCAATCTTAACTAAAACTCTCATGCAACCCTACACAATCCTACTCAATCTATCTAACACGTTTTAATTCTCAAAATCCCTCAAAAATATCAATTAGAAAGCAGATCCAAACACCCCTTTAAAAATTTGAAAACGTTTTTTAACAAACCAAATCACCTTAATACTACTCCAATCTGATTCTATAAGCATCTAACATGCATATTATCACAAACTGAGCAATATCCAACAATATAAACAGCAATTAAGCAGTTTCCATGCAAAATCAAACAAGCACCAATCTTTCTGAAAATTTCAAAAAGGAAAAAGATTTTTTACCTAAGAGCCCTACATCCAGGGCTCTTTGTGACAGCTTTGTCACCTCCTTATAGACCCGGGTCTATGCAGAACTTAATCAACAACAACTCACTCAACAATCCTGCAAAAATCAAACAAGAAAACACAAAGAAATATTCTTTCTGATTTTCTGAAAACTCAAAACTTTGAAACCTTTTTACCACTTGAACTTTATAACACGTTTTAAAAACAACTTATAACTCACAAATCATAGGATGTTATTCCACTTTCACTTCCTAACAACCTATGATTTCTGAAATTATAAAATTCCTTTTAAAACCTTTTTGACAAACTTAAACACTCAAAGTGTTATACAATAAAGATGGAACTCAGCTTAAGCTTTTAACACAACACACAACTTTTAAAAAACATAAAAAGGAATTACACTTGATTACACAAACACCAAACTTTTATTTTCTTAAAAAGGGATTACAAGTGAAAAAGCTTAAAAACTGGAACAAGCTTATAGGGACACATACGTCTCCTATATATACTACTGAAAAGAAAAGTCTAGAAACACAAAACCCTAATATATGAAAGTCCTATAATGCCCTTTGAATCTTTCTTCAAAAATCAGTCAAAGAGGTGAACATGTGATCTTGTACTGTCTTGGTGATGTCCAGCTGTGATGAATGATCTTGGGACGTCCATTTGTCCTTGGGGGTCAAGGAGTTGCATCCTAAGCGTCCATCTTGTCTCTTCTAGGGTTTTGGGGTGAATAAGACGTTGCAGGGGAGGTCCACAAGACACATGGGGTTGTCTAGTGAGGGGGTTTTGGTTGGGGTGGGATTAGAGTGACCTTAATTAAGTTTCTGGAGGGTATTAGCAATTACCCCTTTGTTTTGAAGGTGATTGTGACTGGGGTGGGTTAGGGTTCATGGTGTGAATAGTAGGTGTTTAAGGAGAAAAGGCGCCAGGTTTAATAATTAATTAATCCGTTTGAAAAGATTAATTAATTAATCTAGGATGGTGGAATGGTGAGGTGGATGAGGGGTGCATGGTGATTGGCTGTTGGATGGAGGATGGTGACGTGTAGAGTGATGATTGGAGGGTGTAGGTTTAGCTGTCTCCCCACTTTAGTCCCTGAAGTCCTCAATTTTTGTCACTTGATGAATAAACCTTGTCAACGCCTAAATAACACTTATCAACTTTTGGGCACTTGTCAAATTTGGCACAAATACTTCAAAAACTTTTAACAAGGGCTCCTTTTGTATTTTCTTCATTTCCCAAGGGCTGATCTTGTATAGTCTTCAAACTTTAGGGACCCTATTCATAGTTTTGAATATTTGAGGGGTATAAAGTGTAAATCTTCAAAAGTTGAGGGACCAAAGTTGCCAATCTTCAATTCTTCAAGGGTATTTTTGGAAATTTCCAAACTTGGGCCCGGTTCATTGTGCGACTTCGTTTCCCGTGTTCGTTTTTTATTGATTCTTGTGATCTTTTGCCATTTCCTCAATATCCGTACCTAAAAATATACAAGTAACAAACACGAGCATATATTTGGCATATTTGATGATATTTTATGCATTTTAAGGCCGTTTTGGACGATGAGACCATGTATAAAAGCAGTCTCATCAGCCAGCTGACTTTTCATCCAGAGAACTGGTGCACAGCAACCAGCGGCCGCAACATATTCAGCCTCAGCTGATGACATGGCCACAGAGTTTTGCTTCTTAGCACTCCAGCATACCAACTTTCCTCTAAGGATTTGACAGCTACCAGAGGTGCTCTTTCTGTCAAGGCAGCACCCCGCATAATCTGAGTCGGAGTAGGCTTTAAGGTCGAAGCCTGAACCATTTGGGTACCAAAGACCCAATGAGGGAGATCCTTTTAAGTACCTGAAAATTCTTTTGACAGCTACAAGGTGGGATTCCTTAGGGTTAGCTTGGTACCTAGCACAGAGACAAGTGGAGAATTGTATGTCTGGTCTGCTTGCTGTGAGGTACATCAGTGACCCAATCATGCCTCTATATAAGGTCTCATTAACAGAGACCCCTGAGTCATCAGCTCCCAAGTTGTTGGGAGAAATCATGGGGCATTTCACTGATGCACAATCAGACAGATCATACTTCTTGCGCAAATCTCTAACATATTTTTCTTGACAAATAGAAATTCCTTTAGAATTTTGTTTGATTTGAAAACCCAAGAAAAAGGTTAGTTCCCCCATCATGCTCATTTCATACTTTTTGGTCATTAGTTTGGCAAATTGTTTGCTCAAGATAACATTGGTTGAACCAAAAATTATGTCATCCACATAAATCTGTACTAAAATGACGTCACCCTTGGGCCTATAAGTGAACAAGGTTTGGTCAATGGTACCTCTGACAAATTTATTTTCAAGAAGGAATTTTGAGAGAGTTTCATACCAGGCTCTGGGCGCTTGTTTCAGCCCATAGAGTGCTTTGTGAAGTCTGCAGACATGATTGGGGTAGTCACTGTTTTCAAACCCTGGGGGTTGACTGACATATACTTCCTCTGCAAGTTTCCCGTTAAGAAATGCACTCTTCACATCCATCTGATAAACCATGAAACCCATATAAGCTGCAAAGGCTAGGAAGATTCTGATGGCTTCCAATCTGGCCACTGGTACGAAGGTTTCATCATAATCAATTCCTTCAGATTGATTATAGCCCAGCACCACGAGCCTAGCCTTGTTTTTTATAATCATACCAGCTTCATCCCTTTTATTTCTGTAGACCCATTTTGTTCCAACCACTTGCTTATTAGCTGGAGCTTTAACCAGAGTCCACACCTTGTTTCTCTTGATCTGATTGAGTTCATCTTGCATGGCAACAACCCAGCCTTCATCAAGCAGAGCAGCAGCCACGTTCTTAGGTTCATCCTCGGAGAGAAAATTTGCAAAAAGGCATTCATTTGCAGAGGCAGTTTCTAGAGTTCTTAATTTTCCTCTGGTGGTGACTCCCTCAGAGGGTTCTCCAAGAATATTAACTAGAAGAATATCTTGGTTCCTACTCCATTTGGATTGTGGAGCAGGAGTCTCTATGTGATAAGGAGTCACTTCAGGTTCAGGGAGTGATGGAGGTTCATCACATGTAATCTCTTCGTCCATGATCTCTTCATCTGATTGAATATTTAAAGTGACTGGATCAGCATTTTCTTCAGAGATTTGAGTAAGAGATTCAACACCAACAGTCTCTGGAATGATGTCAGAGATGGAGTGAGGATCGAAAGCTTGAACATATGGAAGATCCTTGTGACGACTTTGAGGTGATTCCTTGGGATTTGAGAAATCATCTTTGGGATAAGATTTAACTTCATTGAAGTCAATGTCACAATCCTCTGAGTTGGTGTGTGTAATGACAACGTCAGCTTCATTAAAGGTGACATGAATGGACTCTTCTAATTCTTGCCTGCGAATATTGAATACTCTGAAAGATCTGGAGGTAGGAGAGTATCCAAGGAAGAATCCATCATCTGATTTTTCATCAAATTTACCCAGGTGATCTTTGTAATTGTGAATGAAAACAGGGCAACCAAAGACATGGAAGTAGCTTACATCAGGGGCTCTCTTCCTATACACTTCATAAGCGGTCTTACCATGTCTCTTCACAATAATGGATCTGTTTTGTGTGTAGCATGTTGTGTACACAGTTTCACCCCAGAATTGTTTAGGAAGTCTTGATTCGCTGAGCATCGTTCTGGCAGCTTCAATGAGAGTTCAATTTCTTCTTTCAGCGACACCGTTTTGTTCAGGGGTTCCTGGGTTTGAGAAGTTCTGTGATATACCTTTTTCATCACAAAAGGCTTCCATGGCATGGTTTTTGAATTCTGTGCCATTGTCACTTCTGATAGCCTTTACCCTGCAATCATTGAAGTTTT
Organism: Glebionis coronaria; assembly: GCA_025667525.1. Classification (NCBI taxonomy): domain Eukaryota; kingdom Viridiplantae; phylum Streptophyta; class Magnoliopsida; order Asterales; family Asteraceae; genus Glebionis; species Glebionis coronaria. The sequence goes on from CM046880.1 coordinate 345,594,173, forward strand.
CTATTTCTCTGATGAAGGACATGATTCTTTCAGAAGCATCACTCTTTCTCTTAAGAAAGAATACCCATGTAAATCTGGAGAATTCATCTACAATGACCAAGGTATATTTGTTGTGATTGAGGGATTGAGGTTTAACTGGTCCAAACAAGTCCATGTGAAGAAGATGAAGGCACTTGTTAATGGAGAATGATTGTTTTGTTTTGAACGAAGCCCTGTGATGCTTCCCTTTCTCGCAGGCTGAGCAGGGTCTGTCCTTGCTGAAGGTCAGAGAGGGAAGTCCAGCTACCAAATCATTCTTTGCCAGTTTGTTGATGTTTTTGAAGTTGAGATGGGAGAGTCTCTTATGCCAGAGCCAATTTTCGCTATCAGATGCTTTGGCAAAGAGACAGGTTTCTCTCCTTCAGGGGATGACGTCATGTCAATGACATAAACATCCCTTCTTCTGGGTGCAATTAGAACGACATCATCGTTCTGATTGAAGATAGTTCCTTGGGTCTTAGTGAACAGAACCTTGAACCCAGCATCGCAGGGTTGACTGATGCTAATCAGGTTGTGCTTCAAACCATTTACATAAGCGACCCTTGTGAAGGTTATTCCATTGCAATCCACTGAGCCATATCCTTCAGTGGCCCCTGAGGAGTCATCCCCAAAGACTACTTTTGGACCAGGCTCCTTCTTATATCTATGCAGATATTGTTTAATTCCTGTCATGTGTCTGGAGCACCCGCTATCCAAGTACCAAACAGATTTCTTTAGGTATGCCTGCATAGATATAACAAACCAGATTAGTTTCTATGATGAACCCACTTTCCAGTGGGTCCATGCTGTCGCTGACTGGCGACATTGGGTCTTCTGGGCCTTTCTCCCCCTCTTTGGTTGCAATCCCTGGTTTCATGACGCATGCTGCCACAGATGTCACAACCAGGGTAATGTTCACACTCATCAGAGTGGTGGTCATAAAAGCCACAATATTTGCAGGGAGGATTAGGCCTGTAACCCTGAGAATTTTCTCTGGATTTTGGTTGCTCAGGTCTTTAGAGGGCCTGTGAGGGGTTTTAGATCTAAGATGTGTTCGAGTTCTTTGAACAGCGATGATCTCCTCATGCTCTCTAGAAGTGTGTTCAGTGGACTCACATGTGATACACTTGGGTTTCTTGGAACAATCCTCAGAGGAATGAGTTTTGAAACCACAGTGTTTGCAAGGCCTGAATAGCGTTCTCCCCTTTGAGCTGCTGGAGCTTTCACCAAGAGAGTTAACAGAAGGACTGTTATCCTTGGGGTTGATTTTTTCTTTCAACCCTTTTACCTCTTCCATCAGGGTGAGGAGAAGTTTCTTGGTGGGTGATAACTCTTCGGGGGAAGAAGTGGGTATGTCAGTGTTCTTGGCCATATAAACCTTCTTGTGTGCTTTATCAGCAACTTTGGAAGTGAGGTTCCCAGAGGTTTTAAGAACTGGTTTTGGGCCAAGCAAGGAATCTGATGGGTTAGCACCAGCAAGTTTGGGAGTAGCTGATGCGTCAGATTCTTTGTCAGAGTCCTTCTCAACCACAGAGGTGGAGAGAGGAGAAGAGACGTCTGATGGGACAAATTTAACACTGGGCACTGGAATGTGATTTTTGAACCTACCCTTACCCCCTATTGCCTGAACCACATTCCCTGGAATGGATTCAGCAACTATTTCTTCCACAGTGGACTGGCCAAGGTTCCATTTTTCAATGGTTTTTCTCAACTCAGAGTTTTCATCAGTTAAAGATTCATTTTCAATGGACAACTTGCTGACCTCATTTTGAAGTTGATTAGCGATGTTCACAAAAGGTTTGAGGTTAGCTAATTCAGATTGACAAAGACTCAACTCGTTTTTGAGATTTTGAAACTTATTTAACAGATTTTTTCTTTGTTCTTCTACAAAATGGAGGTTAACTAAAGTGTAGTCACTGACATGGTCTCTGTCAGGACCCTCAGGCATAGAGAGTAATCTTTGTACCTTTTTCATAGTGATGTCAACCCATTGACCTGATCTTGCTTCACTTTTACCAACTGCTGGTTCTTCATCAGCAACAGCCATGAAGGCTCTGACGGTAGTGGTTCCTTCATCCTCAGAGGTGAGGGTTCATCATCCCAGTCAAAAGAAGCAGCTATTAGACCTTTTTCAGTCTTTTTGTTATCCTTCTTCTTGGCTGCATCATCAGCTTTCTGATTGAGTTTAATCAGCTCAGCTTTCAATGCCTTGTATTTTACCTTGTAGTCCTTTTTACCCTCAGGGTCACTGAGAAAGGATTGCTTAAAAGGTGAAGAAGAAAACTTCTTTTGCTGTGGGTTTTGTTGGATGATGGAAAGCTGGGAGAAGATGTCTTGTTTGACCAGCAGTCCTTTTGGAAATGACCAGTCTTTCCACAAGTGTAACATGACACTTTGGATTTGTCAATCTTGGCAGCACCAACTCTACCAGATCTTTTGTAGTATCTCTTCTGGTCAGCTAAAAGGGCTCTGTCATGGAATTCAGCATGTAATTCATCAAGGAATTCTTGACTGCTTCTTGTGTCTTCTTCCACGTCAGAGTCACTATCCTGAAAAGAGTGGTTAGCAACAAGAGCTTTTGACCCAGATATAGGAGAGGTAAACCTATCAGTCTCTGATTTGTAAATAGAGTCAATCAGTCCTTCTTCATAATTGTATCTACCAAACAGTTGAGCAAGAGTATCATTTTTTATGGCATTATTTGCTCTCAGGGTTTGGTTAAGACTAAGCCATTTCCTAGGCAAACTATTTACAAACGTGGCATTAACCTCAGCCTTGGGTAGTGCAACACCATTGTTACCTAAATCATTCAGCAAGATCTTGAGTCTAGTGTAAGTTTGAGAAACAGTTTCAGTTTCCAAGGCTTTGAAAGCATTAAACTTAAGTCTTAATGCTTGGATTTTGGTCTCTTTAGTCTCTTCTGGTCCTTCATACCCTAGAACCAACTCAGTCCACATTTCTTGTGTGGTGTTGCATTTGATGATGGACTTCATAATGTTCTTGGGTAGGCAAGAGACTATTATACTTTTAAGTCTCTTGTCCTGGTTAGCCAGACATCTATCAGCGGGAGACCATTGCTTAACAGGTTTCTTAATGGGTCTCTCTGGTGTAGAGGAAATGGCTAGTGGTACATAAGGACCATTTTCTAAGATTTCAAACAAGAAGGGTTCTAGGCCATCTAAGTATATAAGAAATTCACTTTTCCAACTTGAGAAATCTTCTTCATCAAACGCTGGAACATTAGACACATGTGACCCTCCACGATTATCAAGAAGTTGTGGAAGATCATCCTCATTTACACCAGTGCTTACAACAGGTGTAGGCATGGTAGTAGATGTGGTGGCTGGTGCGTTTGTTGAATTATTTGCTTGGTTAGATTGACCAAACGGTGGTGGGATGGGTGGCATATTTTCAGTCATATTTGGATCTTGATTTTAAAAACTAGAACGGTTTTTAGAAAAGTTTTATAAATCAAACCGCTCTGATACCAATTGAAAGTCCCAAATTACAACTATTGTTGAAACTAAGTCACGAAAAACAATAACACACAATAGAAATACTTTTCAAACGAGTAATGCTTTATTAACTATTATCAACAAAGTATTACAAAGTGTTATGAATACACCTGTTGAATAACAACAAGAAATGAACCCTAGAACAAGTAAACTTGATTCGAGACTCAAGTTTACAAGAGAACCAATGAGTCGCTGATGGACAGCTGAGGGCTTAGTGGTTCCAGTGGGAGAAAGAACTTAGATTAAGATTCCAATCACAAGGGTTGAATCTTAACTTCTTTCTCATCCCTATTTATAGTGGTACGAGGTTGTATCCTTAGTGGGAGTAGTTGATACGTGTCATCTTCTGAGTGGAAGAGTACAACGTATTAAATGCATGTCCAAATCGAGACATGCCTTTAACTACTTTAGGAGAACAGTTCTGCCAACTGTTCACCTTTGTCCCACTAGGTCGTACTAGGCATTGACTTGAATCTCTCGTTTTGTCCCGCTCAAAACACTTGCAAGATTCTCCCGCCTAAACTATAAAGGGTTGGATAAGCTTTGCTTAATCCAAGTCTCTAGGGTTCTTAAGTGATCTCTGAGTGTTGTCAACTCAGAGATCCCTGAACACCAGTGCATTCCTTTGACATCCCAGCTATCCATAATCGCTGGTGAGTCTGACTTCAGATTGTCTTCGACTTCTCTGACGTTGTCTTTGACTTGAATGATCCTGGTGTGCCAGCTGAGGCTTTGCCTTCCACTGGTCTAGTCTCTGTCGCTGGTCTTCTCAGCGACCTTTAAACACTTAGTCTAATTTAAACAAATCTAGACAGGGCCATAGTTAAAACTTTCATTGGCCCAACAAACCCAATTTGGAAACACTCGGTGTGTTACGAGGGCTATAAACCTTAGACCTATTTTCAATTATCACCAAAGCTTCCTCAACCGTTTTACACAAAAAATTACCACCCGCGACGGCATTTAAATAATCTCTTTCATGATCATTAAGTCCATTGTAAAACGTGTCAATTTGGTGCAAGTCGGAAAAACCGTGATGAGGACATTCATGTAAGATCTCCTTAAACCTATTCCAAGCCATTGAAAAACTTTCGTTTGATTCTTGTGAAAACTTTGAAATCTTGTTTTTCAAATGCGTAGTCTTAGAGGGCGGAAAAAATTGGTTTACAAATTTTGAAACGAGATCCTTCCACGTCAATATAGAATTGGGTAGCTCTTTCTCTAACCAAATCTTAGCGGGCCCCGCTAAGGAATACGGAAAAAGCATCATCTTAATCGAGTCATTCGAGACATCCTTAAATTTGCAAGTGGCGGTAAGACGATTGAATTGGCGGATATGGTTGTGTGGATTGTCCTTCTCATCACCACGGAATTTGTTGTTTTGGATCATCGACAACAAACCCGTTTTTACCTCAAAATTCTTCGCAAGGATAGCGGGAATCACAATAGCCTCTCCATAACCCTCGGTGGGTACTTGAAGTAACTCCATCATAGCTCGATTTGCCATGGTTGGTGCTTCTCTTACAATGGGTTCGTCAATAGGAGACTCCTCACTAGAATGATTTGGAGTGGGAGTTTTGTTCTTTCGTTTACGTGCATGTCTTGCTTGATTACGAGTTAGCATAAACGTCACGTACAACGAGGGGACGAGCAAAGAAGATTCTTTTTGGTGTTTTGTATTTTCAAATGTTTTTTTTTGTGATTTTTGATTAACTTTTTTTTTGAATTTGGTGAAATGTATTAAGTAGACACAAATCTACAAATCTCCTCCTTAATCAAATCTCTCGATTAAAGAAGCCTCAAGGAATGAAAATGATCACGTGAAGTGAACGCCTTCGATGACTTTAGAACGTTGGTGGAACACCAAAACGTTCAAGAGGGTTTAATCAATAGAAACCAAGAAAATATATATGATACTTAGTAATACTTTGGGCGGCAAAACCCTCGATTAGCTCTCAAAATCAAATACTCACAAGCAAGCGGGGAAACGAGGCGGCGCGAAGCACTTAAGAGCCTTTTTCCTTAGGATATATTTTATAATATCCGCCTTATACCCACCTTATAGTTTGTATTTTCAAAATTAAGCTTCTCGAAAGTATTTATCTATTTTTGCCTTTTTCTTTGGTTTGAGATTCGAATACAATGATTGGGTAATGACCTCCCGAGTCAAGGTTGTGATTTCTCACGTATTTGGAGTACTTGTTAATTTATTGTTCTACATATACAATATAGTAATAGTATTCACACAAAAACCGAAAACCGACAATACGTATTAGTAGAGTGCTACTAATACAAATACTAATTATGGTTAGTATATAAAAACAACAATTCCAATCAAAACACAACACGCCTCCCCGGCAGCGGCGCCAAAAATGATAGTTGTAAAATTAGACACTTGCTTTAGGAAAAACAAGCACCTAAAATATAGGGTAAGCACGACGATTTAGGAAAACCGTGGACTTACTGAGAAGCTTGATGTCTCAAATAAATCTAGTAACACTGAATCATCAAGTGTTATTGAGACAAACATTTAGACTCATTTGACTCCTTTGAAAACTCTTCAAGGGGTAAGTCCATGCTCTAAGATAATGCCTTTATCATATTAGGAACACTCACCTAGAGAAAGAGCTGGTTTAGGTTGTTCAGAACAAAAAAAGCCTGACTCAAAGAATTCATCTAATGACACTAAGTCAGGAACTGTCACTAGAGAAATAATTGAACCCTAATCTTCTTTAAGTATTCCAACAAACTCAGTTAGTACCACTCCTATTGTTAATAAAGAAGAATTGGCTAAACTGTTTCAAATGTTCATGGAAGAAAAGTTGAACTCGGCTTCAAAAACTCACGGTGAAACATTTGTCTCCTCACAGCTTGAATCATCAAAAAGTGACAAATCAGAACCTGAGTCTTCCAAGAGTATTAAAACCAAACCAAAGCCTTTTTGTGAACTCTATCACTACACAAATCATACCACTAATAATTTCTTTAGAGTCCTTCACTACATAAAATGCAAGGGTGATGATCACAGGACGGCTGATCTTGATGTATACATAGCTTCTATTAGAAATGATAATAGATATAATGCACAACCTTATAACTATGGGCCACCTCTAAACAAATCAAGAAGCCTAAGACTAAGCCTTTTCCACGATGTACACACTATGGCATCTCTGACCATAGACTTGATGATTGCTTATATTATCCTGAGTGTGAAATTTTTGGAAGCAATGATCACTCCACATCGGGGTACTTTAGGATCATTATGGTTAGAAGAGGCATGCTAGTTGAGTCATCTCAAACTACTGAATCCTCAGTAGGACTAAGCTGCAACACATGTGGAAGCATTTTTCATTCCACCTCAGACCATGCTGAGTTTGAATACTTTAAATAAGGTGAAAGACGTCAGGATCCAAGAGCCAAAGATCCTACTAGAAAGTGGGCTCACAAGAGAAATTAATCCATCTCGTTATTTGTGTAGAAACACTTCAAGAAGCCTGTATGGTACTTAGACAGCGGGTGTTCAAGAAGTATGACAAAGGTCAAAAGTTATCTACACAAATACGTGGAGAAACCAGGTCCTAAGGTAGTATTTGGTGATAACTAATCGTGTGTTACTGGGAGATATAGTTCAATTAAATGTGGTGGAATAGTTTTCTCAAAAGTGGCATTTGTAAATGGCCTGAAGTATAATCTCATAAGTATCAGCCAATTGTGTGATGCCAAATACATCATTCAGTTCGATGATAAGCAAGGAACAATATTTAATGCAGACAAAGAAATTATGTTAACTGCTCCAAGAAGGAATGATGTATATGTCCTAGACATGTCATTTATGACTCCCCTCAAGAGCCTGCTTCTTTGCCAGAGTTTCAGACTCAGTCAATTAGTTGTGGCATAAGAGTTTGTCTCATCTTAATTTCAAAGACATTAATAATCTTGCTAAAAAAACCATGGTATTTGGCTTGACATCTCTTGTGTATTCGAAAGAGAAACCGTTCTCAGCTTGTGAGAAAGGTAAACACAAGAGAGCTTCCTTTAAGCCAAAGCAAAACTTCTTAATCAGGTGGTGTCTTCACTTGCTCCGTATGGATTTATTTGGACCTATCAGTCCAATGTCCATAAATCATGAAAAGTATACCCTAGTCATTGTTGATGAACTTTCAAGATACACATGCGTATACTTCCTAAAGAAAAAGAGTCAGGCTCCTGAATTCATCATGTCCTTTATCAGGCAAGTAGAAAATCAAAATGACACAAAAGTCAAGCAACTCAGAACTGATAATGGAACAAAATTTAGGAACCAAGAACTTGAGAGTTTTTGTAATGAGAAAGGAATTTATCATAACTTCTCTTCTCCTTACACACCTAAACAAAACAGTCTGGCTGAAAGGAAGAATAGAACTCTCATTGAAGCTTCAAGGACTATGCTCAATGGTTCCAATCTTTCAAAACACTTCTGGACTGAGGCAATAAAAATTGCTTGTTACACTCAAAACAAAAGTATAATTGTCAAAGACATGATAAGACTCCTTATGAAATATTCACGGAAAGGATTCAGATATCAACTACTTTCATGTGTTTGGATGTCCTGTGTTTATTCACAATCAAAAGGATCATCTTGGAAAATTTGATGCAAAAGCTGATGATGGATACTTTCTTGGATACTCTTTTGTCTCCAAAGCCTTCATGTTCTTTAACACAAGGAGACAACAGATTGAGGAATCATTTCATATCACATTTGATGAAAGTATGGACGCCATAAACTTCACAAATCAATCAACAGAAGATATAGGGATTAATGACTCATCAAGATACCCCCTGATGAGTATGAAAATAATTCCTCAAGACAATATTAGAATGATGCTGATGTATCATTTCACATCTCACCTCACAATAGGTCATTAACAAATCTGATCACAAATCAACATGTCCCTAAAGTTATTACCTCATCTACCCAGAATGATGAATCAAATGATTCACCTAGTAGTTTAAACACTGAAGCGGGTGTCGATGGATCATGAAGGGGGTGTCGATGGATCATGTGATCTAACCACCATTAAAAATCCTTTAGTGGAAACCAATCATCCAGTACTGAGTACTGGAGAACAAATCTCTGACAATTATCAATTAACCACAAGTTCTAACCCACGTCCTCATGATAGATGGTCAAGACAACAACACATAGAACTCGTGAATATAATTGGTGATATGTCTGAGGGGATGCTCACACGCAGTCAAGCTGCTCAACTTTCTGTAGCCTCAGCTCATAAATGTTTGTTCGTAGATTTTATCTCTGGAATTAAACATAAAAAGGTTTTAGAGGCCCTGACACACCCATGATGGGTTGAGGCTATGCAAGAAGAACTCAATCAGTTCCTCGGAAACAAAGTCTAGAAACTAATTCCACTCCCAAAAGGTAAATCAGCTCTTGGCACAAAATGGGTGTTTAAAAATAAGACTGATGAAAGTGGAAGTATTATCAAAAACAACTAGACGATTACCCGCGCATAGCAGCGGAATTTGCTAGCGACATACAATTAACGACATGCTAATTGATTTAGCGGTCGAATTCTTGACCCAAAAATTTCCTAGCGACAAATAGTTAATGATATGCTAATTAATCCGATGGTCAAACCGGTGACTCGGCCGGGTTGAACTGGTGGGCGAGCCCGTTCCCAGTGACTTGATTAAGTTGACCCGATGGTCAAATCCGTGACCTTGTGATCGAACATGTGACCTAGTGTCTCGACAGTATTGACCCACCGGTCAAAACCGTGACCCGGTGACACGGTCGGGTTGACCCGGTGGTCGTACATGTGACCTAGTAACTCGACAAGATTAATCTGATGGTCGAACCCATAACCCGACAAGGTTGATCCGGTGGTTGAACCAGTGGCCCGATAATCGAAATTAGAAGTATTGAAATTATATAAGAAGTTTGACTAATTAATGATTGAATCTATTTATGGAATTTAAGCTTTCACAATTTAGTATTTATGAAATTTAATTTTTCACATTTCACTATTTATGAAATTTAAATTTTCGCATTTCAGTTTTCACTTTTCAAAAATGATGTTTTTTTATAGATAGTATAGATATAGATATATATAATTATTTTTTTGTATTCTCTGTTTTTTAAGACTTGGTCAGAGTGTTATATACCATTATATATACACTATTATACATTTTTTGCGGTAAAAGGGATATATGAGATTCCAATCCATGAAAGATCTTTCATTTTACTTGATCCATGAATATTAGCAGGTTGAGGAGGAATTTCACCATTATGATTCTTAATACCTACTCCAGTTTTATCTCTTGGTGATTGCCCCATTTCAGCAGCTAATCCTCTTTAGATTTTTCAAACTTTTTATGAGTTAAATCAGTTTTGTCTTTATTAGCTCTAAGTATTTCTAGTTCAGATTTTAGCTCTTCGGTCGTTTCATCTTTTTCTCTCTGTTCTCTTTCAAGTATGCCAATGTGATCTCTATACTTACTTTCTCTCTGTTGATATTCTCTAATTTTAGACTTTAAGTGTTCTAAATCACGTTTATAGTTATCTAAATTATTTTCAAAATTTACACAATCAACTCTTAACTTATTTATTTGAACATTTAATGACTTAGTGTTTTTCATACAACCTTTAGTACAAAAGAAGTCATCATATACCTCATTGTCAGAACTTTATAGCATCAACCATGTATGAAATATCTTTTGAATGATAATCTAAATATTTATATAAGTACTACTCGTAAAAGAAATATGGGATTTTTTAAACTCGTAAAAGAAATATTTGCTCAGTCCAAGTTTAAAGTTTTTGTTTCATTTTGGTACGAGTCATTGATGCCATTACATAAAACAACAATGCGAATATATAGCCTATTATGATAAGTAAATCTACATAACCAATAATCTTTGTGTGGATTGTTGGTCAAAATGTGGCATACTTGGTTCATTGTACATCATTGCATTTTATTATACGCATACAAACTTCTTATATTTGCCCAAGTTATTCAACAAATAAAGTAAGAACACAAAATTCAAAACTTCATACAACATAAGTTCCTTGTATATGAAAAGCATTAACCAGAATTAACTAAAAATCATAAAGTAAACCATAGACCAATAATTATCTTTGCCACTCACTCTTACAATTTTGTAAAGTTTGACAAAAAAAACCTGGAAAATCAGTTTATAATATACATGATCGCTACTAATTTTATTCAAACGTGTGGGAAATAAGGAAATATGTGTGTCTTAAAATTGAATATCGTGCGGTAACAAAGGAATGTCATACGAAAGAATGTCATGTGGGTTATTCACGTTTGAATTTCTTATCATATGATTATCCAGCCATGCGTGATATTGAGGCAATACTTTCTAAAAATAGTTCAAGAAAAAGACATGCGTGATATTCAGGCAATCATTCCAAAAACAAGTCAATGAAAGGAATGAGTAACTCCGATTAAAGGGGTTGCGTATGTGATGATATTAATAGGGTTGGTGAATGAGATTGAACACATACAATAAAGTGTGCATGCTTCTGATGTAGTTTCAGTTGCAGTTTGTATACATGGAGTTAAAAGAACGATTACATGACAATTATGTTGAAGTTTACACAAATTAATCTATGTTGATAGAATGCTATAGTAATGGTTCATTTTGATTGAAGTAATGGTTTATTTTGATTGAAGTAATGATTCATTGTCAGCCTTTAAGTTTGATACCACACATGTTGTATCAAATTCTAGCAAGCAATAAAAAGTTTGATTGTATATCATTATGCTTGTAGAGTTATGTCAACTTTGAAAGCTTCTTGTTAAGTGAATAAAAGTCCCGAATATTAAAGATTCAAAATTCTTAGATATGTCCATAGATACACTGTACAAACTTGTTCAAGTGTTTTAAAAAAACCAAGCTTACTACTTTATTTGGTTTCTTTTTCTCATTGACTTTTGGTCTAGTGTTATGTTAAAAAACCAAGCTTCCTAAAACATCAATGATAAGTCCATAGATACATGGTACGAACTTGTAGCACTTTGACATTATGGTCGTCATGTGGTCGTCATGTCCTCTGTTATACATGGTCTATGTTAATACATATTAAAGTTTTTATGTCTAACTACCTATTTAATCTCAGTGAATCATACAAAAGAAAGATGGTTGGCCAAGTGTATTATTCAGATATGCAATCAGTATTATAAATACATCGTTTGATTCCATTGAGCAACAAAAGATCATGAACTCAAACTAAGGAAACGGAGACATCACAAACAACAAGAACATAAAATAAGCAAACACACACATTGTCTATATTCCGGTTAATTATAAACACGACGTTTTAACAAGAAACAAACGACATGGATAGTTTAAAAACAATAACATCAACTTTATTCTTCACCGTCCCATAGCCATTTTTTGTTCAAGCAACATGATTTTCTCTTGGAGTTCTTTTGTTCTTTACACTGCAAAAGAACAAAGAGTATAATCAGTGGCTTATAGATGCGAGATGTGAAGTTTTTCATGCTAGTTGAACTGTATAGATTGCTAAAAACCAGAATTGTAAGAAATATGTGGATGTCATAATATTTTGATGTACAACGCCTCCTACAATATAGTATGGATATGTGTGTAACTAAGGAAGAAGTACATATTTTATACAGTACGTATAACAAATGGGCAATTGACAATGTCATAGACCAAATTCGATTAGAAAAATTATGCGTGATTCAATAATAAACACATTTGTATAATCTATCTAATATGTACACATTGATCTACAATCAAAGATATTAAGATAGCTTGAAGTACCAATACCACGTAACACAAGTAATAATCACTTTCGGTTATATTGATCCCAAACATCATCTTGCTATGTTTTAGCTAGCTAACTGCCATAGTTTCGCAACAGAGATATATATCATAAGGATTTATAACTTATACTGCTATTGATTCGATTTCTGTTATTCTTGAATATCGTGTCAAGGCATTTAAGGGTTGGAGGTAGAGCGGGGTTTATCAAGCGAGGGAGATGAACCTGAAAAGAATACAATATATGGATAATAGAAGACAAACCTTAACATCATGTCACTGGAAAAAGGATAAACAAACCTCAACGTCATCGTAAACGTTTTTAATAGAAGACAAACCTTAACATCATGTCACTGGAAAAAGGTAACTTATATAGGCAATGGGATTGGGGTTATTTGAATTTAAAAGTTTTGAATTTTTCCGTCTATTGTTTCAATGCCAACCGGATGCCTTATTATATAAGCTGACTAATATTTAAAAAAGGAATTGCATGTGAAATAATTCAATACCAAATATTGTGTTTCTAACATTTGCCAAAGGAATGACGTGTTTTTTCTAGCCCTTCATAAAACCATTCCATAAATATATATTTACAGCCCCATATATGTTAAACTTCCATAAATTGGTTGATACAACTTTTTTAATGTGTCGTATATTCAATATCAGCTTTTTAACATTGTCTATTAAATGTTTTAACATTTCCTAAATTATCTTATTTTTCAACATTCAAGGTTTTGCCTAATCTCCTTTATATGTAGTAGAGATGATAGGCTTGTTGTTCAGGGGTGTGGTCAATTGGAAGGTATAGACTATGAAGATACATTTGCCCCTGTAGCAAGAATGGAAGCCATTAGGATCTTCTTTGCCTACGCCACATACCTGAACTTCAAAGTATTTCAAATGGATGTGAAAATACCTTCCTGAATGGCAAGATTACTGAAGATGTTTATGTAGCTAAACCTCCTAGTTTTGAGAGCTTTGAGTTTCTAACCATGTTTGAAAACTAGACAAAGCCCTATATGGACTGAAACAAGTACCTAAGGCATGGTATGAACCTCTCTCTACCTTCCTGAAAATGAATAAATTTGTTAGAGGGAAAATAGACAATACATTGTTCATCTTTAGAACCAAAGAGGATGTCTTGCTAGTTCAAATATATGTTGATGACATCATATTTGAGTCCACTGACTATAATCTTTGCAGAAAGTTTGAAAAACTTATGACAAAGAAATTCTAAAATGAGTATGATGGGTGAGTTAACATAATTTATTGGACTACAAATCAAACAGGGGGCCAAAGGGATCTTAATCTGTCAATAAAAATACACCATAGAAATACTCAAGAAGTATGATATCTCTTAGTGTGCTTCAGTTATACCCCTATGGTTCCCCCAAACAACTTAGGTCCTGATCTAACTGGTAAACTAGTCAATCAAAACCTATTCAGGGGAATGATTGGATCATTAATGTACCTAACAGCAACCAGACCTGATATCCAATTCTTAGTTATCTTATGTGCAAGATATTAGGCCGATCCCAAAGAATCATATTTTACTATTGTTAAATGAATCTTCAGATACCTGAAGGGTACTCCAACATTGGGTCTTTGGTATCCTCATTGCTCAGGCTTCGATCTTAAAGGATACTCAGAGTTTGATCTTAAACGAATCTTCAGGTACCTGCATGTTAATTTCTTGGTGGCAAGATAGATTGTTGGAGTGCAAAGAAACAGCAGTCAGTAGCCATGTCCTCTGTTGAGGCTGAATATGTGGCAGCTGCTAGTTGTTGTGCAAATATCTTTTGGATGAGAAGTCAACTCAAGGACTACAATATTTAATACAAGGTAGTTCCTATATTTTGTGACAACACTAGTGCTATTGCCATATCAAACAACCTTGTCCTACCCTCAAGGACAAAACACATAGACATAAGATATCACTTCCTCAGGGACCACAGCATGAAAGGTGATATTGAATTACACTTTATTCCAACATAATATCAGCTAGCTGATATTTTCACAAAACCATTGGATGAACCAACGTTCACTAGACTGAAAGTTGAACATCAACTAATCAGGCTCCCTGATGATGTTTTGTTCAGTATAATGTATATTCTTATCTACTCCCTGAAAAATATCGTATGTATTCCCATTGACACTGAGACATATTAAATGAGTAACTAAATGCTCTAAGGATTTAGTTACTTAATGCCCTAGGTTGGTGACTCGCAACATTAAATAAGGAACAAATATTCCTAGTTTGGTTGTCATCAATTAGTCAAGGGGGTCCACTATCAAAATTACCCACTAAGCATTTATTGCTTGCCTCTTCAAACTTGTTCTGTTGCAAAGTTGTCCTTTTAATTGCACATGACCCCACATCATCTCTGCAAAAATCATTTGGTATGCAGTAACGGAATAGTTGTCGAGAAAAATAGGGTACCACTTGGGTACTGTAAGTCTCTAATACAAGCTTAAAACGAACAATAAGGATAATCAACACAAGTAAATACTTTTCAAACATAGTAATCTATTAGTGTATAACAAGTATTACATGTGTTATGGGTAACACAGTTTGAGGACAATGTGTTGTGTACACTTTGGACATAATAAAGCAAACTCAAGAACATAGGCACAACTGTTCTTCTTATGAGTTTTAAAGAGTTAATGTGTGAAATCTAACAAAGTGAACAACATTAACTCTAGCCTACATATCCTATTTATAGTGGTACGAGGTTGACTATATGTACCGGTTGATGGTGACTACATAAAACAGACAATGTCAGACATCTGCCAAAAGATGCTCTTCTATTCTTTGTAGTCTACATCAACGCTTTAGGGAAACAGAGCTGACATAGTTTCCCTTTTCTTAATTCCTTGTACTTTAGGCTATGAAACTTCCCGCCTAAACACTTAGGTATGTCCAAAGTGTACTGAGTGTTAACAGGGTATTGCCACCCCTTTTAGAACTCAACCACTTAAAGTCCCTGATACATCTTGGCTGTTATCCAACACAACCAATGAGTATGTCTTCAAGTAATCTTCGACTTCCTTGATGATGTCTCTAACATGGAATCCTCTGTGGTTGCTCACAGAGACTTAGAACTCTGTGAGTCTTGGGTTACTTGCATGTCTCCTAGGCACATGCAATTTAGTATCAAACAGCTTATTTAAGTTTAAATCTATGACTAAAGGAATTCTAACAGACTTAGATTCCCAACAATCTCCCCCTATTTAAACATAAATACAGCTAGATCGAAATAAGTTATAGTAAGTGAGATAACAACTTCTTCTTACACATAGCAAATCTAACAAACAACATCATACTTCATTAATACTGAAAACAAAATTACAAGTACAATACATGAGTAAACAAAATATGATAGTAAAAATTCAGCTGTGAAAATTTTAATAGTCATCATTCTTGATTTTCTCTTCAGCCTCAGCTATGTCTGTCCTAGTCTCCAATTCAGCCTTCAATGCTTAGGCAAATACCTTGGAGTACTATGTGTTTAGTTTAAGCACCTTTTGAATCAAAATAATCTGAATAGTTGATGCAAGTCCCAACTCATCTTCTCTTTGGAACACATACTGACATCCCCTGTTCATGTAGGCCATTCCTTTTTTAGGCTCAGTGTAAGTCTGACCATCAACAGGCCCTACAATCCCATTTGGGAGAATCAAGTTCTTGTGCATTCCATCTACCTGGATATCATCAATCACAAAGGTTTCTTGAAGGAATTGAGTCATCCTTTTTCTTTTCTTCTCAGCCTTTGTGGGTTCTGCTTCAAACAACTGTGGGGGTGGATCAACTTTGAGTTTGGCTGTAGTTTCTTTCAGCCAGTTGAACTTAGCTCTTAGAGTCTTGAGGAGTAATAAATTTGTCTGTCCAGTCCTCTTTGCAGCTAAAGCTTCAATTTCTAGCCATTCAGTCAGTCCAAGTGTCTTAAGCTTGAAGTCATCAAACACATCCATGTTTCCTTGTGGGTTATCTCTCCAAATGACCATCTGTCGGGTATGTGTTGATTTATTGACTGTATATTTGAACTTGGTGATAGTGCCTGGAGCATATCTTTTGGAAACGCAGGCATCATAGTCAGCCTTTACCTTTTTCAGGGCCTCTACGCGTTTCATCTTCATTTCTATTAGCCTCTGTCTTTGATCCTCTCTGAGTTTAGGAGACATGGATTTCAACTTTTCTTCATCCAGCTCTTTGACTTTCTTGATTTCGTTCAGTCATTTAAACTCAAGGGCCTGTTTCTCAATTTCTTCTACAGTTAAGGATTTTTCATCAATTACTTTGAAAGTTGAGAATTGTGAGATTTTGGTGGTGGATCCTCCTGTCTCTAGCATTGCATCTATTTTCTTTAGTTTGGCGTCTGTGTCTACCATAACTATTTCTTTCCCTTTCTTTGAGACAGAGGATTCTTCACTTGCTTTCTTCATTTCATCAACATGTTTCAAAAATGATATCTGAGCTTGTTCTTGGACAGCTTTAGGTAGGGAGCCAACAGTAAATTTGAGTTTCTTAGCTTTTGGTTCACCATCATCCACAGCCTTATTGGTGTTATCCAAGGACAGGGAATTTGATGAATCAGTAGTGTTGTTGTCTTGTTTCTCCCCCTTAGTTTCAACATCATCATCAGGTATTGTGATTGGTGTGATGACTTGGAGAGGAATGGGGTTTTCAGCTATGTTGGTGGTAGTGTTGACAGGTCCTAGTTTGAGTAGTTCAGTTTTCTCCCCCTCACGTTTAGCCGGTCTCTTAAGACGTTTGGCTGAACATGACTGAATATAATGAGCAACCTGTTCAACATATGTGGCCAACTTCCTTTGCCTGTTTCTTGATCCTCTAGCAATTCTGAGAATTTTATTGCAGTTGCAATTCATAGATCGATCAACATGGCCAACCAAGTAGGTGGTGTGGCGTTTTTGCCTATTGCACACAGCTTCAAGTTCTTTGTGCGTCACTAACTCGTGAGCTGTTAACATATCAGGGACTTCTTGGATGATGGCATCTTTAATGCGAGTAGATAGGTGACTAAGTCCCTAAGAAACCCCTCTTCTTGTACAATCTTGGATGGGTTTAATGATGGCGTCTTTAACAGCTTGGGAAATGATCTTAGGAAAGTTGACTGTGAAGGAATGCATTTCAGATTTCACTATGTCCAAATTTCTTGATAGGCGTTCAATGTCTGAGGCATGATGTTCAGGCTTTAAACCATGAATGTTCAAGCTTTGCTGCTCAAAGTCATCTTCCCTGGGAAAAAGATCAAAATTGGTCTGTTGTGGATGATCAAACAATAGAAACTCTGTTGTAGGATCATACACAGCGCTTGGAAGCTCTATTGTGACAGATGTAGCTGATGTAGGAGTCGCAACAGCTTCTTTTGGAGGAGGAGTTGGTTCTCTGGCTGGTGTAGACACAGCTTTAGGTGGTGACAGGTGAGGCTGTTTATCGTTTTCATCATCCTCCTCCTCAATCATCCCCTCAGGGAGAATTTCATCATCTGGAACTGATTCAGGTTCTGAGAAGCTTTCAATTAAGGAAAGCACATCCTCTTCAACATCAGGCATGGGCTCATCTTCGTTTGGTTGATCCTGAGTCAAGTTATCAGTGCCTTCGTTTGGTTGAGCCAGAGAGTCTACATTTGGCTGTACAATATCAGCCTGCAATTTGTTTAAGTTAATAACAATGAAATAGATAAAGGGAATGGTCGCCAGTTCGCTTTCCTAGAGAGGCTGAGGATGATTATTCAACCACTCCAAAGGATAAATCCTTGGGATTCTTTTAAGTGTGAAAGGAATGAGGTTAATGGTCACCATTCGTTGCCCCTAGGAAAGTTGAGTGTGATTATTCAGCCCCCCAAAAGGATAAATCCTTTGGGACTCTTTTATTTGTGAATTAGATATTGGTTAAGATCGCCTGTTACGCTGCCCCTAGGAAAGCTGAGGGTGATGATTCAGCTCCCCCTAAAAGGATAAATCCTTTGGGACTCTTTTAGTTGTGAAAAATATATAGTTAAAGATCGTCATGTAACGCTGTCCCAAGGAAGGCTGAGGATGATTATTCAACCCCCCTAAAAGTTAAACTTTTGGGATTCTTTTTCTGAGGAAACCTAGAGGCTGTGTGAAGTACAGCTACTCTAGGTCGAGACATATATGTATTCAGGTTGTTGTTTGCCTGAATATTGTCTAGAGGCTGCAGGGTCATCGGGGTGCTTTATAAACACAAATGAATCACTCCCTGGTGTAGAGACAGGGTGTACAAATGTCTTAACAGATTTCTAAGTGCATACATAGACTTCTATAGGTCGAGGATAACCCTAACTTCACCACTCTCACCTACAGACATTTGAGAGTGGTTGGTACCTCTAAAAATTATAAATTGATTACCTGTGAGATATCAGCGAAATTAGGCGGGTAATACACGAGATTTGGATGGGTTCAGATTAATTCTCGGAATCTTCTCGAATTGATCACAGCTCAAAGTGGAAAGATTGTTCTTGGTGACAAATAGGGGGTTTGGGTTTTCTATTCTACTAAAAGGATTAAAAGCGTAAAATGATAAAAACTTAAACCCAAACAGTCAATAAAATAAAACTTTAATTAAAATTAAACACTTAAACAGTAACTGTAAAATATACTAAAACAAAAGGCTCATTCGGAATACCTAGAAATTCACTTCATCCGGAACATTTTTAACAAACTGATTCGGAACATTTATGAAAACCTTGATTCGGAACTTTCTAAATCGACTTGGTTCGGAACTTTCTAAATAAAATGATTCGGAACTTACAAATCTGGTTCGGAACTTTGAAATGAAATCAGGTTCGGAATTTTGAAATTAAATCGGGTTCGGAATTTTTCTATAAACTGGTTCGGAACTTTTTTCTAAACCTGGTTCGGAACTTATGAAACATCTGGTTCGGAACTTTGAAAACAAAGCTGGTTCGGAACTCAAACAATAAACTAGATCGGAACTTTTTCGAATGGAACTGATTCGGAACTTTATAAGGCACTGATTCGGAATCTGGTAAAATGATGCAGACGAAGAACAGTAAGCAGACAACGAACAGGGTACACGATTTTAAGCCAAAATCCACCAAGTTTTGAACCAAAATTTAACCCAATTTAACCACTAATCATCTACTAACCTTAAACATCAAATCCCATCAATAAAAACACAAAACCCATTAACTTTTGAAGATCAAATCAACCAAATAAGAACTTTAAGCTTTAAAACAAAAGGATGAAGATGAACAAGATTAATGGAAGGATTAAATTGATAGATTAATGTAAAATAAACAAAAGGAAAGATTAAACACTTACAAATTCAAAGATTCAACAAGAAAAGAAAAATCACCAACACCTTAATGGTGTTGGCTTCCTACGAAAGAAAAGAAAATGAGTGGGAATGAAAAACTTGTCAAAAAGTGTGAAGGGGTGGTCTTTATATAGTCCTTGTCTTTGGTTGGTGAGTGGGCTTTCTCCCTTTCTTCTTGTCTTCTCGTCTTTTCAGAAAAGTTGACGTTTTCGATTCTGATTCGGGATTTGTCGACGATTAAATTCAACTCGTCTTTTAATTTCTTCGTTTAATAGACTTGAGTTTCTTCGACATATGTAAATCTTCCATCTTTGGTCCTTTTCTTTGATAAATCTTCAAATAGGCCAAATGACTTCAAATCTTTTGCATCTCTTGGACAATAAACTTCGTCTTGAGTCTTTTTCTTCGATAAAACCCGTGCAATCCCATGTTTTCTTCAATATTCATCCGGTTGGCTCTGAAAACATAATAAACACAAAAACCACGCATAATTCCAAACAAATGATATTAAATACGCGTTTTGGTCTTGTTTTAGCAAAAAATAAGTGGTAAAAGGATGGGTGTTTTCACACCTATCAAATCCCCTACACTTAACCATTGTCATGCCTTCATGCAATGCTTAGTGATAAAGCAATTTTACACTTTTCTCATAATCAATCAACCTTGGCCTTATTAACATACTACTAAAACAAGACTTAAAGAACTAAGAGAAATTAAAACTTTAAAGTAAACAAAAGGATAGAAAACCATTTTCACTTAAAAATAGCTACATGGAAATAACTTACAAAGAGATCAAGGACTTACATTAGGGCTTTGGTGCTGCGAAGATTTATCACCCTCAAGTTTCACGTTCCCCAAACTAAGCTTAAAAACGAGATCATTTTTATTATAAGTTAGTAAATCAAACACTTACACACATGGCTTAATTATATGCTTAAAATCCCTTATTCCTAGGTGTATCTCTTATATTTTATTTTTGTCTTAGAATGATCATGAAGATGCATTTTTGGACTTATTTCGATAGTTTATTTAGGCTGAAAGCAAAGTAGGACGATTTGATCAATAGTTAGCTAAAGGACAAAATCTCTTAAAACTGCTTCTCGGGATATCAAAAAGTTCATATCTTGGCATAACTTGGTTCACGATTTGAGACCTTTCTCGGGCCGATATTTGGCATGTACTTCATACTTCATATCTTGAGAGACGTGCTTGAGATAATGGTCTTCTCATCGTTAATAGAGTTTCTTCACTTGGAGACTTTTGAGGGGTACTCCAACTTTGTTGACCACGACTTCATAATTATTTCTTCAATCGCTAATTGGGATTTTGAGATACAACGATCCGCCTCCTTTTCGGACTTGGATCTATTTATCCTCATACCTTGTTAGGGTCTTTTCGGATAGACTTCTCCATGATCTTTACGGGAGTTGATTGCTTTTCGTCGTGAGTCTTGATCCTTCATATTGATTTTTGGGAATAATGCTTTTCACATCACCTTGGATCTTTAGCAAAAAGATTGAATCCTAATGCCTTGTTAGGGCCTTTTCGGACTCGCCAATCTTCGCGCCCCGCTTCATAAGTTATGCCTTGGCTATGAACTCTTATCATTACCGAGCAACTTTTAAACGATCTTGGGCTAGAAGCTAAGTAACTTTTCAAATCGTACGACCTTACTTATTGCAGATAAATTATTAGCAAGTGATGGGAGAATAGGCAGATAATTACATCAAGTGTGCTTGTGCAAGAATACCGACTTATAATTGACTCTATCATTTCTCGTCCTCTACAATTTAAAATCTCAAGTAATGAGACTCGTGGATACTTAGCCTAATAAACCAATTAAGGTCTACATGGTTAAGGATACTAGCTAGAATAAACTTGGATAAGTCTATTCGGGTTGAGTCAAAATAATCGCAACGGGCCTAATATGTCAAAGACTTCAAAACTAGCTACACCACTTTATTAATATTTTTGACTTTATTGCAGGATATATGTTGGGTCTACTAGATGTAGATCTTGCAGCCTGTCAGGACCGGTGAATGACTTCTGTAATCACAAGTCAAATCACAAAGAGACTCTATACACAATATGAATGTAGAATATAAATATAATTAAGAAGAACAGAATAACTATAAAGACTTGATCCTTTCTAAGGATTTCTAATATTGATAATGACTAGAACTACGTTTGGTGAAGGTGTCTCTAACCCTTCTGCCTAAGGTTCCTTTTATACTACAAGGTAACCCTAATACATCATTATAGAAAACGTGTAAAACTGATATGCATATCCTTTCCTAACATATCTCATGCATATCCTAACAGAATATTAAGTAAATAATAAAGTTTGACTTCGACTAGGACCAGGAGCAGGACTTTCTCCTACTACGACTAGGACCAGGAGGAACTACATGCCTCCTAGTCTACCTATTACATATAACTATTACAATGGTCCTAACAATCCTCCCCTAAACTTGAATTTGACCTGTTGAGTTCAAGTTTCCTGGAAAACGTGCAAAGAAAGCCCGAGGATTGTATCAGCAAAACAAATAGCAGCATCAACAAGATAAGAATCAGAGTAACAGCCGCAACATGTAACACTAGAAGCTTCTCCAAAGCTTGTAACAAATCAGCATCGTGTTGAATCTTTTCAGCAACATGAGCAGATTTGATGAGCCTTTACCAAGTAGTTGCTCGCTCTTGGGCTAGCTAGTCATTCTGGTGGAATAAGCATCACCCTGGGAGACTAGAACCCAGCCCAACTCTTAGAACATGAATCAATGGTGAGTGGGAGTACCCTGATGATTTTAGGCAAACCATCACAGCCGTCAACGGATTTGATGCGTCTTTACCAGAAGCCGTACCCCTCTGGACTCGCCAACTCTTAGCAATGAAGCATCGGTGAGTTGAACACCCTATAGCTTTAAGCAAGCTATTACAACTATCAACGGATTTGATAAGATCTTTACCAAGAGCCGTACCCCCTTGGATTAGCCACTTTTCAGTCCACGACTATGGCAAGTGAAAACCATCCAGTTTTGGGTAACCTGGCAACCATCAACGGATTTGAGAATCGCACCAGGAGCCGTACCCTCAAGGTGAATCAACTTTTTCTTGTCGATTAGACATGGTAAGTTGAGAACCATTTGTTGTGTGGACCACGTCCAACACCAAGTGAAACCAAGTACCAGGATAAGCTCAAATCAGTAACCAGAACCACATTGTGAAGCAGCCAAGGGATATTATGTACAAGTATAAAATCTAAACTGTGTTTAAAGTATAAGCAGATATTATATAAAAAGTATATATGTTTTTTTTTATGAAATGAGTTTTGTTTTTTTTTTTTTTTTATTTAAACTCTAAAGAATGAAATTCACCAATCACTGTACATATTGGTGAAAAGAAATAAAAATAAGAACAAATGAACAAAAATACAAAGTATAAACACTTACAACCCAATCACCTTACATACCAGAAGCAGCCTTCTTATCTGCTAGCAACCGCGCCTGAATACCCTCTACCAATGTCGTGGCCATACTTGACTCATTTCCAGAAGGAGCAGTAGAAATTTGCAAGTGACTCGCCAACATCGCCTCCATGGAAGAAATAGTCAAAGGATACTCCACATCCGTCAGCATAAACACCATATGACCAGATTCTAATTCCAACATATGAACTCCACATCCAGCATATAGCTTCCAGCGCAGAATCTCCCATTGCATTTAATCCTTCCATATGCCCGAAACAGGAGCATTTGGAGGAGGATCCAACATCAGCTTGAGATCAGCCCAGATACGCATACCAGGCCATGAAGACACAGCCATGGGGTCAAACGGCATACTAGAATCAACAAGCCCAAACAACGCCAAAAGATCCATACGGTCATCCCAAGATAACACACCCTGCAAACCCGTTGCCAATCGCACAGACCCATCACTCAAAGTAATCCGATGAGATACGCCACCAGGAAGTGTTGTAGAACGCTCAACCATATAACCAGTAATGTTCCCATTGCCCAAGGGTAAGTCAGAATCGCTGTCAGAAGCTGCATCAATTAAATTCTCAGGATCACGCTTCTCAAAAGGAACTGTCTTACCACGGCGAACACGACGAGCTAGTTTCTGGCGAATGGAACGTCTTGGTGTGGGATCAGAAGGTGTTGATTCAACCTTGACCTTAACCGCAACAGCAGCAGGGGAAGCAGTAGAAGTAGACTCATGAATGTGTCCACCCAATGGACCACTAGGAGCTACATCAGAAGTAGGATTAGGTTGAGTTCCAGGAGCTGATGGTGATGGAGATGGCACATCAGATGTAGTAGCAGTAGGTATGGTGGTATCAACAAAGGTGCTTGCAGGAACATGTGTGGTGGTGGTAGGAACAGGTGTGGTGGTGGAAGCATGAGTGGTGGTGGTAGTAGCAAAGATGGTAGTAGCAGGACCAGCAGTAGAACCCATAGGAGCAACCAAAGGTGTAGTAGAAGCACCAACAGAAGTAGCAACAAAACCAGAAGGACTACCAGCAGAACCAGGAGTGGGTGCAGACGAAGGACCAGTAGAATCAGTAGGCATAGAAGCAGTCACACCACGAGGATGGTAAATAAATCTTTCCGGAATAGGTTGACTCTGACGCTTCACCATCTTTTCATAAAGGGCCTTGAGCTCATCAAAAGTCAAAGCCCGCACCCGAGCCCAAGTCCAAGGAGCATTAAAATGAGCAGCAGACTGAAATTTCACATAACGCTGCATCTGTTGGCGCTCCTCAGCCCGAGATAAAGGTCTGTTCCTTCTCTGTTTCTTAAGTTCTGCAGCAAGAGCCAACTGATGCTTACGCATCAATACCATAGCCTTCGGTATACAATTGTGTTCATCAACATCGTCACCCAAAAGATCCTTAAACTGAGCATAATCCCGAGTGAGAACAGTCAACACTTGCATCCATTCACTATCACTTCAATGCATGGCATCATGCTGAATTTGGGCACGCCTGCGCTCTCGAAGCTCTTCCTCAGCAGCCATATCCGCTTCATCAATCTCAACCTGAACCCGACGAGCAGCCTCTTCACCAAGCCTTTCCTCCTCAATCTGTCGACGAGTACGCTTGCGAGAAGGAGATGGAGCATCAGTCATTGGGGCTTTTCCCTTCGGATCATGAGAGGGACCAGCATGAGAACCATCAGTAGGATCAGAATCACCACCCATAGAAGGGGGAATAGCACCAGGAGAAGGAACATTGGAGGACGTTGGAGGAACCGGCAAATCATCATAAACTTTATCAGCAAAGGCAGCCTTTGCCAACAACGTCAAGCCATCCTCAACATTCTCCGCACCCTCATCCTCAGAATCTGAATGGACCACATGCTTCTTGCGACAACGTTGTTGAGTCTCCAACGCCTTGATGCGATCAGCCAGAGGAAGAACAAACTCCCTGGTAAGCTTCCGATGTTGGTTTAAATCAGCCTCCAAACAAACCATCCGCTCATGGTACCTGCGCATAAGATCAAGCAAAGATATATCAGTGTAGTAGGCTCCTCCGCCTGCCCACCAAGTGAACTTGGATCAGGGAAAGCATCATTGGAGCCCGAAGCAACATGTGGGTCAACCTGTGGAGTACTAGCATCAAACGGGGTATCAGTCGAGTGTGGGGCAGGACTAGGAGGTGGAGTCTCCACAAATGGAGACCTTTGTGGAACTGAGGAAGGACCAGCCTTGGTAGGAGATGGTTTTTCAACCACCACCTCCTCAACTAGCTCCTCCTCTACCACAGGAGTGGCACCAACAGTAGGAGCCTCCTCCTCCATTGGGTCATCATCAATCACCACGAACTCAGGAGCCTCCTCCTCCTCACCCATAGGACCCTGAGCCAACCCTAACATGGCTTCAGTCAGGGGCCTCCAATCCCCAGTAAACCCATTAATCATATTGTAATACACTTTAGCTGTAAGTTTAGACGGCACATGCTCAGTCCTATCACGTGGAATGCAAACAAGGATTTGTTGAAGAAACCTAGGGTACATAAGAAATTTCTTCCTCGAACCAGCAGTAGACAAATTACTAGCCATCCCCTCAAATAGATAATGAGAAAAATTAAACACTCTACCCTGGGCTAAACAAATAAGACCAGTAGCCAAAGGAGTAGGGAAAGCATCCCAACTCCCAGACTTGGGACTCATACAATGGATTAAAAAGTGAACCAGAAGCTTCCATTGGGGGGAAAACCTATTTTTCTGGAAGTTAAACTTCCCCCATGTTCATAACCTATAGCAGCCATCCCCTCCAATACTTCCGAATTGGGGATTGATTCAACACCCCCCTCATCCTGAAGATGAAGAGAAGAGCGAATAGAAGCTTCAGTCACCACATATGCACGTCCATCTATGGTAGCATGGAGTGCACGTGGACGACCAGCCACATTCACAAGTTGAGTAGACGCCCAAAATTGACGTATCACACTATGATAGATGGTGGGACAGACAGTAAATGCAAACCTTAAGTTGGAAGCTTCAATGAAATCCAAGATGTCAGCAAAATGTTTACGATTCGGACCATCACCCAGATAAGCAACACGGTTGTGAGCAGGTTGGTAAGCAAGAGCAGCCATGGATCTTGATGAATTGATGGAAGAAGGATTGTGATTAGGGTGTAAAGAGTAGAAGCGGTTTTGTGTGTGTGTTAATTGTAATGAGTGAGTCAAGGGTGTATGTTGACCATATATAAAGAAAGTGGTAACTGTTCATTGACCCCTATTAATGGGGGGTTGCCCTTTCAAATTAAACCATAATTGCATAGTAACCACTTGCCCTTTTTAACATAATAACCAACTCCCAATTAACATGCTGAATTTAAACTTGTAAATACCAGGAATGGGAGCGTTGACCAAAAGTCAAAGCACACAATGGTCAGACCAGGAGCAAAACGTGAATAACAAAGGACAAAAGGAATGAACAGTATGCCAGAACAGTACCAGGAGCCAAACACCATTTGACATGGAAGGATTTTAAACCACCAGAAGCCAACCAATTATAACTAGAAGCTGACCAAAGAGGACCAGAAGCCAGTCTTGTAAAGCCATATCCACTAGAAGAGAGCAAAAATCCTCCATCATAAGCACCACACACCATCATAACCAAGAAACTATGTTGTTACATACTATTAATACGTTAGTCTGACCTAATATGTACACAAAGCCTCCCCTTAGGCTTTGCCTCCCCTCAATCCTAGACCTCAAGGATTGACCATCCCAATATGAACCACCAAGTGGTTAAACCGAGGACCATCAAAAGCTTTAGTCAGCAAATCAGCAACATTGTCATCCGTATGAACTTTAAGAACCTGTATCAGCTTCTTCTCATTGGCATCCCGTATAAAATGATGCCGAATCTCGATATGCTTCGTCCGCTGATGAAATACAGGATTCTTCACAATGCAAATAGTGCTTTGATTGTCAATAAAATTTTGGTATTCATAAAATTGAAACCATAATCCAACATCTGATTTTGGATCCATAAAACTTGTCCACAACAACTAGCAGCAGCAACGTATTCAGCTTCTGTTGAAGAAGTAGCTACGATTGTCTGTTTCTTACATTGCCATGAAATAAGCCGACGACCCAAAAATTGACAACCACCAGTAGTAGACTTCCGATCATTATTAGCACCAGCATAGTCACTATCACTATAGGCTTCTAGAACAAAAGGAGATTCTCTAGGATACCATAGACCTAATTTAGGTTGAGCCTTGATATACTTGAAAATCTTCTTCACTGCATTTAAGTTCGAAACCGTTGGAGTCACCTGGTGTCTAGAACAAGCACTTACGGCAAACATAATGTCTGGACGTGATGCAGTCAAATACATGAGAGAGCCAATCATAGACCTGTACATGTGAACATTTACCGGGGGGTCTGGCTCATTCTTAAGTTTGATTTTAGCAACTTCATAAGGATTTGCTGCTGGTCTAAGAGGATCCATGTCAAACTTCTGAAGAATCTCATGGACATATTTATCTTGACTGATGAAAATCCCATCCGATTGTTGCTTGACCTGAAGACCAAGGAAGAACGAAAGTTCTCCCATTGCACTCATCTGAAATTCGCCTTTCATCAAGTGTTCAAACTCATCACACCACTCCTTCCTTGTAGAACCAAAGATAATGTCGTCCACATAAACCTGAACAAGGATAATATCCTTGGAATTCCGCCGAAGAAATAGTGTTTTGTCAATAGTACCTCTTCTATAGCCATTCTTTAACAAGAAAGTTGAAAGACGCTCATACCAAGCTCTAGGAGCCTGATGTAACCCATAAAGAGCCTTGACCACCTTGTATACTTTCTTGGGATGAAGTGGATCTACAAACCCCTTAGGTTGAGTAACATATACTTCCTCGTCAATTTTGCCATAGAGAAATGCACTCTTGACATCCATCTGGAACACCGTAAAGCCAACATATGAAGCAAAGGCCAAAAACAGACGAATGGCCTCGATCCTGGCAACCGGCGCAAAGACTTCAGTATAGTCAATGCCCTCAATTTGAGTGTGTCCTTGTGCGACAAGCCTAGCTTTATTCCTTACGACAATTCCCCGTGCATCCTTCTTGTTCTTCAGAATCCATTTGGTATTGATAGCTGTCTTTCCATCTGGTAAGTCAACCAGAACCCAAACATTCTGAAACAAGAATTGCTGCATTTCCTCCTGCATAGCCTCCACCCAACTTTGATCCTCAAGAGCATGAGAAACAGACCTAGGTTCCACCTGTGAAAGAAAACAAGCAAACAAACAGTGCTAAAAGTCCGTATGATTATTACGCTTTTGATCCTCAATATAGCCCACAAGAGCATGATGATCAGACGAGGCCTTCTGCTGCATTCTGCGTGTCTTGACAGTAGAACCAGGATCTCCAATAATTTGAGTGGTAGGATGATCTTTATGTGATTGCAAGACTGGATTGGAAGAAACCTCCACTTCTGTTGCCAAGTTATTGAGATCACCAACAAAGTCAGCATCATATGAAGCATTTTGGAAAATCCCATCTACCGGTTGTTTATGTATATCATCCAGCTTGGTAGAAGACTTCTTTTCATGATTCCCCAAATCAGATGGACTGGAGAAACGTGTATTGGAAGCAGACTCACTAGCCGGAGTACCAGTAGGTGATAAGCTAGCAATAGGAGCAGAAGCTGGAGTACCAGGAGCAACGTTGTCAGTAGGCTCAACCAAGGGAAACTCAAAACTACCTTGAGCAGCTGCTTTAGTAGCTTCTTATTGCTGTTTGAGAAGAGTGTTAAGAGCTGCTTGGGAATCCTGTACATCCAATGGAGATGCATCACTAGGAGGAGTGGGAGAAACCATGGTGGAATAGGATGGAACCACAAAAATGTCATCCTCATCATCTGAATTAGAAAGACTAGAAGGAACACCAGTACTAGAAGTTGCAAACACTTGTGGTCCTGCATCATGGTTAGTTTTGAAACGAAAATATCCTAACAAATCACTAAGATAATCAAGATCAAAATACCATTCTGGACCTTTGCCTTGGATGTTTGACTTCTCCTCAAAATACCTGAGATTAATAGTTTCAATTATCCGTTTGGCTTGAAGATTGTAGACACGATACGCCCGAGAATGAGCTGAATATCCCACAATGTATCCTTCATCTGCCTTGCCATCAAACTTCCCCAAATAGTCACTAGTATTCAGAATGGTGACTGGACACCTAAAAGGCTTCAAATGAGCAATATTTGGAACTTTGCCCGTGAGCAGCTCATAAGGAGTCTTCTTGTGAGGATTGGTAATAGAAACCCTATTCAAAACATAACTTGCAGTATTAACAGCTTCTGTCCAAAACATGGTTGGAAGCTTGGAATCGGCAAGCATAGTTCTTGCTGCTTCTATTAGTGTCCTGTTCTTTCTTTCTGCCACACCATTCTGTTGAGGAGTCCTAGCAGCACTATAATCTCTTTTGATGCCCTTAGCATTGCAAAGAGCGATGAGGTCTTTATTTTTAAACTCGGTTCCATTGTCGCAACAAATACCTTTAACTTTCTTGGACAACTGATTCTCTATCAAGGTAAGAAAATCTCTAAGAATTGAGTAGGTCTCATTTTTGGCAGCCATGAAGAACACCCACGTAAACCTGCTATAACCATCAGTCACCACCAAACAAAATTGCTTGTGGTCAATGCTCCTGATGGAAGTAGGACCAAATAAGTCCATGTGTAGAAGCTGCAATGGTTCAGTAATAAGACTTAGAGCAGTAATGGCTTTGAAGGATGCTTTGTGCTGTTTGCCTTTGCTGCAGGCAATACAATTTATATCATTTCAAAACGTCTTGGGAGGTAAACCAGAGACCAGATTCAGATTGGCAAGTTTGTGAATGGTCTTGAAGTTCACATGTCCCATCCTTCGGTGCCATTTAGTGGCTTCATCTTCTGAGGCTTTTGCAACCAGACAAGCTAGTTGACCAGTAGGGTTGACTTCATTCAACTTGATGCTATAGAGATTGTGTCTTCTAGGGATTCTGAGTAAAACTTGTGAGTCATCCGGAAGCTTAAAGTCTTTGGAAAGCACAAGTGCATCAGTATCGGTGAAGAGAACAAACTGCTTCTTGTCACAAATCTGAGAGACCGATATCAAGTTGAAATGTTGAAGTGCTTCCACATAGTAGACCTGCTCAAAATTAAGATTTGGAGTCTTTATCGTTCCTTTGCCAGTGATTCTGCCTTCACCCCCACCAAAATAGACCTTGCCACCATGAAATGGTACAAAGTTAGAGAGAAGACTTTTATTTCCAGTCATGCTCCTGGAGCAACCACTATCAACAATGCCTAGACTAGGATCCTGGTATGGAGTAACCTACAACAACAAGAGAATAAAAATGCAAAAGTTAGTGTCTTAAGGGGACCCAAACCTTTTCAGGTTTGAGCCTGCCTTGTGGATCATTAGAAGAATACCAAGAAGATTGATGAGATCCACCGTTGTTCCTTGGTTGCCTATGCATCATATGTGTATTATTATTTGACCAAGAACAACCTGCTGAGGGCTTAACAGCAGTTCCCAAATTTCCCAAACCAAAATACGTGTGGTCTAAATTATGTGGATAGATTGGATTAAAATTTTGAAAATAATTACTGGTTGTTTGGAATCCACTATCTCTCCAATAATCAGACGCGAAAGGAGAGGATACTCTAGAAGTATTAAACGTTGGAGCACTAGGATTAAGTCTTATAGTAGCATATGAAGCAGCTCCTGGTGGACCAGGAGCAGGAAAAGCATGATTAACAGATGCATGTGTGTCATAATAATCACAATCTTTAATTAAATGAAAGGCACTGCCACAAACAAAACATGTTTTGAAAGACCTTTTATTAGAATGAGATTGTTTCATACTGCCTACTTTATTACACACATTTCTAGGAGAAACATTCTTCCTAGGACTCAATAAACAAGGACCAGACACACTTGACTTGACAGCAACTCTTTCTTCACACTTCCTAGCACCAGTAGCAGCATGTTCGTTCGACTTGGAACTTGTAGGTCTTGACTCGTCACTTGAATCATTAGATGCAGAGTCACCGGCTTTGTCACTGAAAGTACATGAGACAAAGTCATTAGTATTAGTAGAACTGGTTGGGGACTCAAGCATCTATGATCCATCCGAGTCATTATGCCATGAAGTGGGCATAAAAGTTCCAGTAAGAGGAGGAGGGACAGCATGCATTTCTGCTGCTGGTTTAAACCTATTGTAACTAGGTTTGCCCTCATCCTCTTTGTCGGCATCAAAGACACTTGAGAAAGATAAATCAAATACATCTTCTGAATCAATATATTTTTCAAATCCTAAGCCTCTTTTAGTTCTGCCAGACATGCTACTATCAATTAATTTTGAAAGATTTTTAGGTGCCTTTTGCCATTTGTCAAATCTTAGCATTGTAGCATCTAATTTAGCTTGCATCTCTTCTTTTTCTTTGATACTAGCATCTCTTTCAGTTTCTGTATATTTAAGCATATTTGTAGTGTTTTCTAAATCAATGCTTAGTATCCTGATTTTATCCTCATACGCACGTTGTGTATCTTGTAACCACCTCTTTTGTTGTTCCAAGGTGTTTAATAAAGCCTTATAGGCTTGAACCTCTAAAAAATACTTATCATTTTGATCATTTACTTCATTAAATTGGGACAACAATTCTGAGTATTTATCATGACAACCAAGAGGACAATGTTGTACCTGAGGTGAGATGCCCATAAGAGCAAACTCGTCTGCTTCTTCTGCATCAGAGAGATTCCCAGCAATCATTGCAAACACGTCAGTCGAGGACTCAGCTGATTCCAGGGTAGAAGCCTGATGATCATTCCAGTTGACCATAGAGTCAACAGATACCAATGCCTTCTTGTCATCTTTTATCTCCTGAACCTTGAAAGCGGAGTACCTGCTCTTCTCCTGATCATTCTTGCTAGGGCACTCCCTTGCAAAGTGACCCTGTTGCTGGCAGTTATAGCATCGCACCTTGCTTCTATCGAATCTTGCTGGCTCCCGAGAGTTGTAATTAAATTTCCTTCCTGCTTTCTTTTCAAACTTGTGTACCCTAAGAGTAAGCATGGCCATCTGCCATTTAAGATCCATTTCATCCAGGTCAAGTTTATCGACCTGTTTGAAGTCATCAAAAGCAAGTTGTTGTTCAGCATTAACGTCAGCCACAAAAGAATGAAGAACAGCTTCTACCATACTACCAGACTTGGCAGCAGGATCAGGAGCAGAAGTATGCTGAACAGTATGCTGAGAGGAGACAGTATTGCTTGGGCTACTTACATATGACATGGGACTAGATGTCATAGAACTCACAAAGGCTGAATTAGCAGGGGTGGGAAAAGAGTCACTAGGAAATCCTCTCACATGAGGTTCGAAAGTTCTGAGCCTATGAAACAGATCATCAAAGGTGAGATAGTCAAGCCCACCTTTGGCTTTGAGAGAGATCACCACCTGATTCCATGAGTAGGGTAAGGCTTTAAGAAACCTTGCATTAATGTCACCATCATCAGGCTTTGACCGAAGTTGATTCAACTGGCTCAATATCTTCTGGAACCTATCATACCCTTGATTTAGACCTTCAGTTTCTGAGATTTTGAGTTCGGTAAATTCATCTCTCAGCATGGATCTTCGCATTTTCTTTGATTCCTCATTCCCACCGAACCTTGCTTTTATGCCATTCCAGATCTCTCTAGCATCATCCAAATGGTAGAAGTCACCCATGTGATCTTCAGGAAGAGATTGAAGCAAAATCGTTTTTGCTTTTACCTCCTTCTGAATAGCTATGATTTCCTCATGAGATTTAGGGTCAAGAAGAGTAATATTACTGTTCTTGTCTCGTCCAGTAAGCTTCCTGCTGTTCCCATCCAGAATGATCTTCCAAAGATCTTGATCAGTGTTGGTGATCCACCATTCCATCTTCATTGCCCAGTTATCATATTCACCCTTCTTCAGAAGAGGGAATTTTCCATTCGTGTTGGAGACCGTAGCCAGGATCTGTTGAGGTTGCACAATTTTAGGAGTGTTGTCTTCTCCTGTTTGAGTAGAAGTTGAGGCAGACATGATAAACAAATTGTCAGAAATTAGAAAACTTGATTCTTCTTGTATAGAGACCCTTCCAGTCTCTGATACCACTTGTTGGGTCTACTAGATGTAGATCTTGCAGCCTGTCAGGACCGGTGAATGACTTCTGTAATCACAAGTCAAATCACAAAGAGACTCTATACACAATATGAATGTAGAATATAAATATAATTAAGAAGAACAGAATAACTATAAAGACTTGATCCTTTCTAAGGATTTCTAATATTGATAATGACTAGAACTACGTTTGGTGAAGGTGTCTCTAACCCTTCTGCCTAAGGTTCCTTTTATACTACAAGGAAACCCTAATACATCATTAAAGAAAACGTGTAAAACTGATATGCATATCCTTTCCTAACATATCTCATGCATATCCTAACAGAATATTAAGTAAATAATAAAGTTTGACTTCGACTAGGACCAGGAGCAGGACTTGCTCCTACTACGACTAGGACCAGGAGGAACTACATGCCTCCTAGTCTACCTATTACATATAACTATTATAATGGTCCTAACAATATATACATATGAAAGCAACGATAAAAATTTAAAAATTACGACTATATGGCCAAAGTTAATAAAAAATTTGAAAAATGCTGAAAAAGATGATTTTCCGGTTAAATGAAGGCATTTTCATGGAAAAGTCCAATTAAAACTTCGATAGAAGTCCCCCTTACACTTAAGATAAACATTGTCCTCAATGTTTAAGCATGTGGGTAAAGTCTCCCCTACACTTATGACATTGTGCACGTTGGTTAAATCAAGCTAAGGAAGAGACGACTAACGTGATCAATTTCAAATGTGAGTATGAAGAAAATTGAATCACGATAGTTGAGAGATAGAACCGGATTTCGGATAACACGGGAGCACGGTGCTTCAAAGGCTCCAAAAGTGCATTCATCCCTGTAATCACATCACCACACAAACACAAAGAACCTATAGAGGTCCCCCTACACTTAGGAGGTTAAACGGAAAAGGATAGATACTCGGGCTGCCTCCCGAGGAGCGCTTGTTTTTTATAACCGAGTCACGAGCCTGACTCGACCCAAAATTAGTTCATGGAGAACGTGGTGAGGGATGGAATCATCTCATGAGAGATGTCCTCACCAAAGTACAACTTCACTCGTTGGCCATTCACCTTAAAATTAGGTCCATTAGGTTGAGCGAGCTCAAGAGTACCATATGGAAAAATTTGGGCAATGGTGAATGGGCTGGACCAACGAGATTTCAGCTTGCCCGAAAAGATTTTCAACCGAGAGTTAAAGAGTAAAACTTTGTCTCCAACTTGGAACTCTCGGTTTTTAATCTTAGAATCATGAATGAGCTTAGTCTTGTCCTTATAGATCAAAGAATTTTCATAAGCCTCATTCCGGAGTTCATTCAGCTCATTGAGTTGGATCTTGCGTAGGTCACCGGCTTTGTTGATATCGAAATTAGCCCACTTCAAGGCCCAGTAAGCCTTGTGCTCCAACTCAATGGGGAGGTGGCATGCTTTCCCGTACACGAGACGATATGGTGTACAACCAATCGGAGTCTTGTATGCGGTACGGAAAGCCCACAGAGCATCATCAAGTTTATCAGCCCATGAGGCATGATGCTCTCCCACGGTTCGTTCAAGAATTCGCTTTAATCCTCGGTTAGAGATTTCAGCCTGGCCATTAGTTTGTGGGTGGTAGGCGGTGGAAAGACGATGATTGACACCATACTTAGCCATGACTCTAGCAAATTGATCATTGCAAAAATGAGTCCCGCGATCACTAATATTGGCACGAGGCACACCGAATCTAGCGAATAGCGATTTCAAAAAGTTACAAACCACCCTTGCGTCATTAGTGGGTAAAGCTTTGGCTTCAACCCATTTAGAAACGTAGTCAACGGCTACAAGGATGTATTTGTTTCCTTTAGAGGAAGGGAACGGCCCCATAAGTCGATACCCCAAACATCAAAGATTTCACATTCTTGAATGAAATTCTGAGGCATCTCGTCTTTATGTGTGATCTTGCCTTGTTTTTGGCAAGCATCACAACTTTTAACCATCTCGTGAGCGTCACGATAGATGGTGGGCCAATAAAATCCCGACTCAAACACTTTTTTGGCGGTGTAGTTGGGACCAAAGTGACCACCGGTGGGTCCTTTGTGGCAAGCGTCGAGGATTTCTAAAGCTGCCGGTCCATCAACACATCAGCGAATAATCAAATCGGCACATTGTTTGAATAGATACGGGTCATCCCAAAAGTAAGTCTTAATATCTTTGAAGAACTTTCTCTTTTGCTGGGATGTTAACCCGTCAACGAGAATTCCACCCGCCAAGTAGTTTGCAATGTCCGCAAACCACGGGGTTTCATCAGAATTCGAGTTGATAGACATTAAGGTCTCCAGGGGAAAAGAATCATTGATTTCTTTGTTCGGATGATCCCCTTGGTAAGGATCCTCAAGTCTACTGAGATGATCCGCTGCTAGGTTTTCAGCTCCCTTCTTATCACGAATTTCAATTTTAAATTCTTGAAGTAGCAAAACCCAGCGAAGAAGTCTTGGTTTGGAATCTTGTTTAGTTAACAAGTACTTCAACGCGGAATGATCGATATAAACGATTGTGGTGGAAAGGACAAGGTAGGGGCGAAACTTTTCAAAAGCATAGACAACAGCTAAAAGCTCTTTTTCGGTTGTCGTGTAATGCAATTGAGCCCCTGTCATTGTCTTGCTAGCGTAATGGATCGGTTGGAAGTGTTTGTTCACTCTTTGGCCCAAAACCGCTCCAATAGCAAAGTCGCTAGCATCGCACATCAACTCGAAAGGCAGCTCCCAATTAGGGGTAACCAAGACGGGTGCCTTAGTTAGCTTATCCTTAAGAAGGTTGAAGGCTTCAATACACTCGTTGGAAAAGATAAAAGGAGTATCTTTTTCCAAGAGGTGGGTCATCAGGCGAGCGATTTGAGAAAAGTCTTTGATGAAACGACGGTAGAAGCCCGCATGACCCAGGAAACTTCTCACACCCTTCACGGTTGAAGGTGGAGGCAACTTAGCGATAACATCGACTTTAGCACGATCCACTTCAAGACCGGCTTTGGAGATCTTGTGTCCTAGCACGATGCCCTCTTTTACCATGAAATGGCATTTTTCTCAATTAAGAACAAGGCGAGTGTCTTCACACCGCTTAAGCATACGTTCTAAATTGGCAAGGCAAGCAGAGAATGAATCGCCATAAACCGAGAAATCATCCATGAATACTTCCATAGTTTCTTCAACCATGTCATGGAATATCGCCATCATACACCTTTGGAACGTCCCAGAAGCATTGCATAAACCGAAAGGCATGCGTTTGTAAGCAAATGTTCCGTAGGGAATTTGGTCTTTTCTTGGTCTTTGGGATCGATGGGAATTTGAAAATACCCTGAGAAACCGTCTAAAAAGCAGTAATAGTCATTACCAGCTAGACGCTCGAGCATTCGATCCATGAAAGGAAGAGGAAAATGATCTTTTCGCGTGGCATCATTGAGCTTGCGATAGTCGATACAAACTCTCCACCCAGTAACGAGACGAGTGGGAATCAACTCGTTGTGTTCATTGGGAACAACGGTTATTCCGCCCTTCTTGGGCACACAATGGACGGGACTTACCCAAGGCGAATCCGAGATAGGGTAAATCAAGCCGGCATCAAGAAGTTTGATAACCTCTTGTTTGATGACGTCGTGAATGCGAGGATTAACCCTTCTTTGGCTCTGGATTGCGGGTTTAAAGTCATCTTCCATGAGAATCTTGTGAGTACAAAAGTTTGGATCAATTCCGCGGATATCGGAAATTTTCCAAGTAATACTTTGCTTTTGGCTAGGTATAAAATAATTTCTCGTTGTTCCGATCTTTTCGAATTGAAAACCGGTCTTAAGTGCGACTCAATCGTCTTTTGGTGGATTAAGAGAATGGTTTGGTTTGTTTTAAACTATTAGCAAATAATTAAAGTGTCGTTGAGTAAAAAGGAAGTTGAAAGATTAATATTAAAATGACTAATAAAATAAATGCATGGAAACTTAAAGGTGAAAATGGAAAAGTAATAACACGCTAAATAAAACTAACACTTGGGAGATTTTCTGAAAATAAAAAGTACTATAAGAAAGTAATATCGAAAGAAACCAAAACAAGGCAAAGGAGCCCTGATCGGAATGTATTCCAATGGGGGTAATATACCCAATCGGAAAGTAGGCACAAAGGGACAATCGGAATAAGTCAAAGACTCACCGTCGGAATACTACAAATGCACCCAATCGGAATGCTAAATCAAGAAAGCCAATCGGAATGCACCAATGAGGTTCCAATCGAAATACTGAGCTTGACCACAATCGGAATATGGGAAGAACTAACGATCGGAATATGGAGCAAAGGCTGCTAATCGGAATACTTAAACGAGGTTATGATCGGAATAGGTAATAAAGCTCAATCAGAATGCTTGCAAAATACCCCAATCGGAATCCAGGACAAACTGCCCTGCCGTCGGAATATGAAGACCAATCGGAAAGGGGTTAGATGGTGTTCCCGGTCGGAAAACCCAATCGGAAAGGGGTTTTAAACTCCCTTTTCCGAAAATGAAGGGATTTGGTTAAGCTAGATGATAAGCTAAGTTTAATAAGCTAATATCCAAAACTCAACAATCCAAATACTAAACCGAATCAAATAAGCACTTATCTCAACTTATTCAACTCGAAATTAAGCAACTTTTTTAGATCAAACAATAAAAACATAAACTTTTTAATAAAACTTTTATAAGAAAAATAAGCTAATCATAAAAATAAGCCAATAAGCACAAAAGTCTTAAAGCTTAATCAAATGAAAACTTATAAAATGATCAAAAGATTAACTTTTAAGCACGAAATCAATTAGAACAACACGGATCTTATGATATACGCACCAAAATCAACCTTAAATCAAAGAAAAGTAGAATGAGAATAAGGAATAGAAGCTTAAAATGAACTTGATTAATAAAAATAAGCAATACAAAGTGTTTAATCTTGAAAGATTAAAAGAAAAAGATGAACTAGTGAGAGAAAGTTTAAGACTTTCTCTCTCTAAAAACTAGAGAAAACTAAAAAGTGAAAAATTAACTAAAATCTAACCACCCTCCTAATGACTATTAGGAGGGTATTTATAGGGAAGGTGGAAGGAGTGCATGTGTTGCATCTTCTTTCTTGCTTTCTTCACGTTTTCTCGACTCGACTTTAATTCTTCGTCTTTGTCGTCTCGCGATTTGAACTTGTCTTTTAATTTTCTTCTTCTATTAGACTTAAGTTCTTTGACTTCGATAAACTTCCGTCTTTTGACTTTTTCTTCGATAAATCTTCAGAATAGGCCTTGGACTTCCGTTCTTTTTGCACTCTTGATCTTTTGACTTTGTCTTTTCCCGTTTTCTTCAATAAAAGCCCGTGAAAGCCCGTGTTTTCTTCCTTTTTCATATTTTGGTCCTAAAACACAATAAAAACACAAACCACGCATAATTCCGACTTTTACGACATAAATCACACGTTTTGGTCTTGTTATTATTGGAAATAAGTGGTAAAAGGATAAGTGTTTTCACACTTATTAAATCCCCTATACTTGACCATTGCAATGCCCTCATGCAATGCACTAATTTTAAAGCACGGTTTACATTTTCCATCATAAATAACCCACCTTGGCCTTTATTAAATACTAAACATAAAAGATAGAAATAAGTAAAGAAATTAAAAACTTACATTGGGTTTTGGCGGCCATGAACGTTTATCATCCTCAAGTTTCACGTTCCCCATACCAAGCTTAAAAACGAGATCATTGTTATTATAAGTTAGAAAACTATCACGAACTCATGTGGGCCAATTATTCACTTAAACTCCCTTATTCCTAGGTGTATCTCTTATATTTTATTTTTGTCTTGAATGATCACGAGGATGCATTGTTTGACTTATTTCGATAGTTATTTAGTCCGAAAATAAGGTGAACGATTTAATCAATAGTTAGCTAAAGGACCAAATCTTTTAAAACTGCTTCTCGGGATATCAAAAAGTTCATATCTTGGCATAACTTGGTTCGCGATTTGAGACCTTTCTCGGGCCGATATTTGGCAGCGACTTCATACTTCGAATCTTCGAGAGACGTTCTTGAAATTATGGTCTTCTCTTTATAATAGGAATTTCTTCACTTGAAGTTTTTGAGAGATTCTTCATCTTTGGACCACGACTTCTTCATTTTTCTCCAATCTTTATTTTGGACTTTGATATACAACGATCCACCTCCTTTTAGGACTTGGATCTATTTATCCTCATACCTTGTTAGGGTCTTTTCGGATAGACTTCTCCATGACTTTTGGGGAGTTCTTGCTTTTCGTCGTGTGTCTCGATCCTTCATATTGATTTTCGATAAATGATTCTTCACATCACTTTTGGATCTTTAGCAACAAAATGTAGCCCTCATGCCTTGTTAGGGCCTTTTCGGACTCGCCAATCTTCGCGCCCCGCTTCATAAGTTATGCCTTGGCTAGGAACTCTCGTCATTACCGAGCAACTTTTAAACGATCTGGGGCTAGAAGCTAAGTAACTTTTTAAATCGTACAACCTTATTTATTAGCAGATTAATTTATTAACAAGCGGAGGGAGAATAGGCTCATAATTAACTCACAAATTCACGAAAGAATACCGAACTTATAATTGACTCTATCATCTCTCGTTCTCCACAGTTTAAAATCTCAAGGAATGAGACTCGTGGATGCTTAGCCTATTAAATCAAAGTTTTGGGTTTTCGAGTCGCCTATAGGATCTTGCAAATTCTTAGACTTTTTCAAGTTTAGAAATCGCATTTTAAAGTTCCCTTGATAAACGACTCTCTAGGATCAATTATAGGAACTTGCGAAAAGTTCTTGTTCTTAACCCGTGAGAGTTAAGACTTTCGCGTTTTATAGCTCCCTATATAAAAGCCTAGCAAAACTTGACTTAAGCATGTTAAGGATACTAGCTAGAGTAAACTTAGGTAAGTAAACTCGGGTTGAGTCAAAATATTCACGACTAGGAAAAATCTAAAACCACTTTATTAAAAATTTATTCTAGCAAAGGGAACATAACAAAGGCAAATACAACTATTCAACTAGGCCAAAATAGATTAAATATTTTGAAAAATGTCGAAAAATTGAATTTTCCGGTTAAAATGAGGGCAAATTCATGGAAAAGACCACTTACTTCGATTGAAGTCCCCCCTACACTTGAGATAAACATTGTCCTCAATGTTGAAGCATGTGGGAGTAAACTCCCCTACACTTATGACATTGTGCACTTTGTTTAAAGCTTGCTAAGGAAGGGACAACTAAAGTGAATTCAATGTGAACATATAGAATATGAAATATTGAATCACAAGAGTTTAGGATAGAACCGGGAAGATGGAAAACACGGTATCACGGTTTGTCAAAAGTCATCAAGATGCTCTCTGAAGCTTTAATCCCTGCACAGCACAAGAAACAAGACAACAAACATATGCGGGGCTCCCCCTACACTTATTATGAAAGCAGTAAAGGATAGAA
This sequence comes from Glebionis coronaria, assembly GCA_025667525.1. NCBI lineage: Eukaryota > Viridiplantae > Streptophyta > Magnoliopsida > Asterales > Asteraceae > Glebionis > Glebionis coronaria. The sequence goes on from CM046880.1 coordinate 345,634,973, forward strand.
CACGGGTTGCCTCCCGAGAAGCGCTTGTTTTTGTTTACCGAGTCATGAGCCTGACTCGACCCAATTTTAGTTCATGGGGAACATGGTGAGGGATGGAATCATCTCTTGGGAGATGTCCTTACCAAAGTACAGCTTCAGACGCTGGCCATTCACCTTGAAATTTGGCCCATTTTGCTGAGAAAGCTCAATGGTCCCATAAGGAAAGACTTTGGCGACGGTGAATGGACCAGACCAGCGGCTCTTCAACTTGCCAGAGAAGATCTTCAACCGAGAGTTAAAGAGTAAGACTTGATCACCAACGTGGAACTCTCGGTTCTTGATTTTAGCATCGTGGATAATCTTGGTCTTCTCCTTGTAGATCAGCGAGTTCTCATAAGCTTCATTCCTCAGTTCATTTAGCTCGTTGAGTTGAACCTTGCGATGATCACCGGCTTTGTTGATGTCGAAGTTAGCCCACTTCAAGGCCCAGTGAGCCTTATGTTCTAGCTCGATGGGTAGGTGGCAGGCTTTCCCGTACACAAGACGATAAGGTGTACAACCGATCGGGGTCTTGTAAGCAGTACGGAAAGCCCACAGAGCATCATCTAACTTATCGGCCCACGCGGCTCGATGCTCTCCCACAGTACGCTCCAAAATTCTCTTCAAGCCACGATTGGAAATTTCGGCTTGCCCATTGGTTTGGGGATGATAGGCGGTGGAAAGACGGTGATTGACACCATACTTTGCCAGGACTCGTGCAAATTGATCGTTGCAAAAATGAGTCCCGCGGTCACTGATGATAGCACGAGGAACGCCAAATCGAGCGAAAAGCTGCCTTTAAAAGTTCACAACCACCCTCGCATCATTCGTAGGAAGAGCCTTAGCTTCAACACATTTAGAGACGTAGTCGACGGCGACGAGGATGTACTTGTTCCCTTTGGATGATGGAAATGGCCCCATAAAGTCGATGCCCCATACATCAAAGATTTCACATTCCTGTATGAAATTTTAAGGCATCTCATCCTTATGTGTGATCTTGCCTTGACGTTGGCAAGCATCACAATGCTTAACCATTTCGTGAGCGTCACGATAAATGGTGGGCCAGTAGAATCCAGAATCAAACACTTTCTTAGCGGTGTAGTTGGGACCAAAGTGACCACCGGTGGGTCCTTTGTGGCAAGCTTGGAGGATGTCAAAAGCTGCCGGTCCGTCAACACATCGACGAATAATCAGATCAGCACACTGTTTGAATAGATAAGGGTCATCCCAAAAGTAAGTCTTAACATCGTTCAAGAACTTCTTCTTTTGTTGGGATGTTAACCCTTGGATGAGAATACCACCCGCTAAGTAGTTTGCAATGTCCGCAAACCACGGGGTGCCATCAAGATTGAGATTTATAGACATTAGAGTCTCCAGGGGGAAAGAGTCATTGATCTCTTTGTTCGGATGATCCCCCTGATATGGATCCTCAAGTCGACTCAGATGATCCGCGGCCAGGTTTTCGGCTCCCTTCTTGTCACGAATTTCAATGTTGAATTCTTGAAGGAGCAAAACCCAGCGAAGAAGTCTTGGCTTAGAATCGTTCTTTGTCATCAAGTACTTCAACGCGGAATGGTCCGTGTATACGATGGTGGTGGATAAAACAAGATAGGGGCGAAATTTCTCAAAAGCATAGACAACAGCTAAAAGCTCTTTTTCGGTTGTCGTATAATGCAATTGAGCCCCCGTCATTGTTTTGCTAGCATAGTGGATTGGTTGGAAGTGTTTATTCACTCGTTGGCCCAAAACCGCACCAATAGCAAAGTCGCTAGCATCGCACATCAATTCAAAAGGCAGCTCCCAATTAGGGGTAACCAAGACCGGTGCCTTAGTTAGCTTATCCTTTAGAAGATTGAAGGCTTCGAGACACTCTTTAGAAAAGATAAAAGGAGTATCTTTTTCCAAGAGGTGGGTCATCGGGCGAGCGATTTTAGAGAAATCTTGAATGAATCGACGATAGAAGCCCGCATGACCCAGAAAACTTCTCACACCCTTCACGGTTGAAGGTGGAGGTAATTTGGCTATGACATCTACTTTAGCACGGTCAACTTCAAGACCGGCTTTAGAGATTTTGTGTCCTAGCACAATGCCTTCTTTTACCATAAAATGGCATTTTTCCCAATTCAGAACAAGGCGAGTGTCTTCGCACCGCTTAAGCATACGTTCCAAATTGGTAAGGCAAGAAGAGAATGAATCCCCGGAAATCATCCATGAAGACTTCCATGGTTTGCTCAACCATGTCATGGAAGATAGCCAACATGCACCTTTGGAAAGTCCCGGGGGCATTGCATAAGCCAAAAGGCATCCTTTTGTAAGCAAATGTGCCGTAGGGACAAGTGAATGTTGTCTTCTCTTGATCTTGGGGATCGATGGGTATTTGAAAATAACCCGAGAAACCATCAAGAAAGCAGTAATATTCATTACCTGCTAAATGTTCAAGCATTTGGTCCATAAAAGGTAGAGGGAAATGATCCTTTCTCGTGGCGTCATTGAGTTTGCGGTAGTCTATACAAACTCTCCACCCAGTAACGAGACGAGTAGGAATTAACTCGTTGTTTGCATTGGGCACAACGGTGATTCCGCCTTTCTTAGGCACACAATGGACTGGACTAACCCATGGTGAATCCGAAATAGGGTAAATCATACCCGCATCAAGAAGTTTGATAACTTCTTTTTGATGACTTCATGGATTTTAGGATTCACCCTTCGTTGACTTTGAATTGTGGGCTTAAAGTCGTCCTCCATGAGAATTTTATGTGTGCAAAACTGAGGATCAATTCCGCGGATGTCGGAGATTTTCCAAGCGATAGCTCTTTTATGCTTCTTCAACACAGCGACAAGTCTTGCTTTTTCGTCTTCTTTCAGATCCTTAGCGATGATGACCGGTAGCTTCTCGTCGTCTTCCAGGAAAACGTACTCAAGATGAGGAGGTAGGTCCTTAAGCTCGAGAGTGGGAGGATCCTCAATAGATGGTGAAACTAACGATGGATCATCATTAGTCACCTCTTTAGGAGCAGGAGGAGACAACGGGTCCTCATTGAGAAGTCTCTCAATAGTACGAATGTCTTCATCCCAATTGGTGGACAAATTATCATACTTAATATCGAGAGGACCCAAGCTAGCTTCGAAATCATCCAAGTCACTTTCTCCGAAAGGAGTCAATGCTGGAGCAATTGAGGCAACGGTCTCAACATTGGGTAGAGAAGAGAGAGTACTTTTGCAAGCATCATGAAAGTGTTCTTCACAAGCCTCATCGAGAACATCAATAGCATTAACACTCTCATACGAATAAGGTTGCTTAGAAATCTTACCCATGTTGAAGACAATTTTGTCGTCACCAACTCTCATGATTATTTCGCCTGCGGCTACATCAATAAGAGTGCGACCGGTCCTCAGAAAGGGACGTCCAACGATTAATGGAACACGGAGATCCATCTCGTAGTCAACGACGACAAAATCCGCCGGGAAGGTGAATTTATCGACGCCAACAAAGACATCTTCGGCTATCCCCACTGGATAAGCAACCGTACGGTTGGCTAATTCCAAAGTCATTTTGGTGGGGACTAGCTCGGGGAGAGATAATTGCTTCCAAACACTTAAAGGCATTAAGTTTATACTGGCACCTAGATCGGCTAGGGCCATGCAATTCTCTACTCCCGGGAAGTTGCAAGGAATCAAGAAGCGACCCGGATCACCAAGTTTGGTGGGCAATTTTCTTAAGAGCACTGCGGAGCAGTTCTCATTAAGTTGGGTCTGAGCAATGTCAAGAAGCTTTTCTTTATCACTTAAAAGATCTTTAAACATCTTAGCGTATTTGGGCATGTGAGCGAGAGCCTCGGCAAAAGAGATGTTAAAATTCAATTGTTTGAACATTTTAAGGAAGTTCGAAACCTGAATATCATCCTTGCTCTTTTGCTTCTCTTTCCTCAACCTTGAAGGATAAGGTATATTGGATGAAGAAGAAGGCTTTAAGGGAATAGGATCACTCACAACCACGGGTGGTGGGGAAATGGGGATAGAAGGTGAAGGAGGTGGGGAAAGTTGCTCTTTTTCCTTGTTCACAATCACGGGTGGAGGTGTAGGAAGCTCGGGTTCCATATAACCTTTTCCACTACGAGTGGTGATTGCTTTCATCTCCCCTCTCGGATTTGCAACGGTATTACTCGGAAGAGTACCCGAAGCAGAGGGTTGATTACTTTGGATGAGCGAACCAATCATATCACGAAGGTGAAGAGCTTGATTGTTAAAAGAGTTTTGCATGTTTGCATTAATTGCATCACTGTGTTTGGCCATATCATTCCTTAGCTCGGCTCGAATATCGTTCCCTTGCTTTGCCATTTCTCCCTTCAAGTTGCGAACTTGACTCTGAAGATTCGTCACCAACTCCCGATTGGTCTTCATAAATGTCTCGACATCTGGATTCACTGCCATCGGTTGATTGAGAGGTGGAGCCTGGTAAGCTTGAGAATTTCCTTGAGTTGGGTATGGGTTTCTTTGGGATTGATACTGATTGTTTGCACGAGGTTGGGATTGGTTTGCAGGAGGGAAACCGGGAGGAGAAAGATAATTGTTGGAGCGATAACTTAGCAAGTTACGGTCTCCTTGAGGACGAGCTTGATAGCCTCCCGTGGGATAAGTACCATATGCTGCGTTAACGTCTTCAGAATAATTGCCGTGAGTAGAAGGACACTCATTGTAGGAATGAGGACCACCACATGTGTCACAAGAAATAACAACAGCTTTAGCTTGTTGAGTTTGGTTAGAAGTCAAAATTTGGAGACTTTTGTTAATATCAAGAATAGCACGTTCCAAAACAGACGAGTTGGTGGTGGAAGAAGTAGACGAAACATTGACTCTCTGATTAGATCTTGAGGATGCGGAAGAATCCCAATTCTTGTGGTGAGTAGTCATGTTTTCAATCAACTCTCGGCACTCCTCCGGTCTCCTTTTCATAAAAGTACCACCGGCGGCGGCATTGATCGTGTCACGATCACGAAAAGTGAGACCATTGTAGAAGGTGTCAATGAGAGTGACGGGGAGCATATTGTGATTAGGACAGCGGTCGAACAAATCATTGTAGCGTTCCCAGGCATCGAAAAGTGATTCTTCATTCTCTTGCATAAATCCACTGATTTGGTTACGAAGGCTAGTGACCATGGATGGTGGGAAGTAGCGCGATAAAAAGCGTTGAGTCATGTCATTCCACGTATGAATAGAATTCTTAGGAAGACGGTCAAACCATTTTTCGGCATGGTGAGAAAGCGAGTGTGGAAAAAGTTGAAGGCGAAGGTCATCCATAGAAACACCGGAGCACTTCATGCTTTGGGTCATGGTAATGAATTTGTCGAGGCGTTTGTTGGCATCATCATCCGGAATTCCACGAAACGGGTTCGTTTGCACTTGCTGGATCATATGATGCTTCAACGAAAACTCCTGAGCCGTGACGTGCATTGGCGCAATCGGGCCTCCGCGTCCGTTCATGGTGGGTTGACACAATTCCTCCATGGTTCGTAAATCGGGTTGAAGGACATTGTTGTTGTTGTTGTTATTAAAGTTGTGTTGAGGTGGGTGATTATTGTTGTTATTAACACCAGCCATATCTAAATCTTCACGATTCTCGGGCTCAGAATAGTTCGTAGATCTAGTACGCATGCACCTGCAGAAGAAAAATATACACAAAGAGAATATTTATATAATCTATTTGGTTTTTATAGGTTTTTTAATGTTTTTGTATTTTTGAAGAGTTTTATATTTTTTTAGGATTTTTGAAAATTTTTATAGCAATGAAAATAACGTTCAAAGAACGGATCCCAAAATTCAATGCGTCTCTCACTAGAAACCGTGTATCTTAACGAAAAGAGCCGGCAGCGGCGCCATTTAATACTTCACTTTTGGCTAGGTATAAAATAATTTCTCGTTGTTCCGATCTTTTCGAATTGAAAACCGGTCTTAAGTGCGACTCAATCGTCTTTTGGTGGATTAAGAGAATGGTTTGGTTTGTTTTAAACTATTAGCAAATAATTAAAGTGTCGTTGAGTAAAAAGGAAGTTGAAAGATTAATATTAAAATGACTAATAAAATAAATGCATGGAAACTTAAAGGTGAAAATGGAAAAGTAATAACACGCTAAATAAAACTAACACTTGGGAGATTTTCTAAAAATAAAAAGTACTATAAGAAAGTAATATCGAAAGAAACCAAAACAAGGCAAAGGAGCCCTGATCGGAATGTATTCCGATGGGGGTAATATACCCAATCGGAAAGTAGGCACAAAGGGACAATCGGAATAAGTCAAAGACTCACCGTCGGAATACTACAAATGCACCCAATCGGAATGCTAAATCAAGAAAGCCAATCGGAATGCACCAATGAGGTTCCAATCGGAATACTAAGCTTGACCACAATCGGAATATGGGAAGAACTAACGATCGGAATATGGAGCAAAGGCTGCTAATCGGAATACTTAAACGAGGTTATGATCGGAATAGGTAATAAAGCTCAATCGAAATGCTTGCAAAATACCCCAATCGGAATCCAGGACAAACTGCCCTGCCGTTGAAATATGAAGACCAATCGGAAAGGGGTTAGATGGTGTTCCCGGTCGGAAAACCCAATCAGAAAGGGGTTTTAAACTCCCTTTTCCGAAAATGAAGGGATTTGGTTAAGCTAGATGATAAGCTAAGTTTAATAAGCTAATATCCAAAACTCAACAATCCAAATACTAAACCGAATCAAATAAGCACTTATCTCAACTTATTCAACTCGAAATTAAGCAACTTTTTTAGATCAAACAATAAAAACATAAACTTTTTAATAAAACTTTTATAAGAAAAATAATCTAATCATAAAAATAAGCCAATAAGCACAAAAGTCTTAAAGCTTAATCAAATGAAAACTTATAAAATGATCAAAAGATTAACTTTTAAGCACGAAATCAATTAGAACAACACGGATCTTATGATATACGCACCAAAATCAACCTTAAATCAAAGAAAAGTAGAATGAGAATAAGGAATAGAAGCTTAAAATGAACTTGATTAATAAAAATAAGCAATACAAAGTGTTTAATCTTGAAAGATTAAAAGAAAAAGATGAACTAGTGAGAGAAAGTTTAAGACTTTCTCTCTCTAAAAACTAGAGAAAACTAAAAAGTGAAAAATTAACTAAAATCTAACCACCCTCCAAATGACTATTAGGAGGGTATTTATAGGGAAGGTGGAAGGAGTGCATGTGTTGCATCTTCTTTCTTGCTTTCTTCACGTTTTCTCGACTCGACTTTAATTCTTCGTCTTTGTCGTCTCGGGATTTGAACTTGTCTTTTAATTTTCTTCTTCTATTAGACTTAAGTTCTTTGACTTCGATAAACTTCCGTCTTTTGACTTTTTCTTCGATAAATCTTCAGAATAGGCCTTGGACTTCCGTTCTTTTTGCACTCTTGATCTTTTGACTTCGTCTTTTCCCGTTTTCTTCAATAAAAGCCCGTGAAAGCCCGTGTTTTCTTCCTTTTTCATATTTTGGTCCTAAAACACAATAAAAACACAAACCACGCATAATTCCGACTTTTACGACATAATCACACGTTTTGGTCTTGTTATTATTGGAAATAAGTGGTAAAAGGATAAGTGTTTTCACACTTATTAAATCCCCTATACTTGACCATTGCAATGCCCTCATGCAATGCACTAATTTTAAAGCACGGTTTACATTTTCCATCATAAATAACCCACCTTGGCCTTTATTAAATACTAAACATAAAAGATAGAAATAAGTAAAGAAATTAAAAACTTACATTGGGTTTTGGCGGCCATGAACGTTTATCATCCTCAAGTTTCACGTTCCCCATGCCAAGCTTAAGAACGAGATCATTGTTATTATAAGTTAGCAAACTATCACGAACTCATGTGGGCCAATTATTCACTTAAACTCCCTTATTCCTAGGTGTATCTCTTATATTTTATTTTTGTCTTGAATGATCACGAGGATGCATTGTTTGACTTATTTCGATAGTTATTTAGTCCGAAAATAAGGTGAACGATTTAATCAATAGTTAGCTAAAGGACCAAATCTTTTAAAACTGCTTCTCGGGATATCAAAAAGTTCATATCTTGGCATAACTTGGTTCGCGATTTGAGACCTTTCTCGGGCCGATATTTGGCAGCGACTTCATACTTCGAATCTTCGAGAGACGTTCTTGAAATTATGGTCTTCTCTTTATAATAGGAATTTCTTCACTTGAAGTTTTTGAGAGATTCTTCATCTTTGGACCACGACTTCTTCATTTTTCTCCAATCTTTATTTTTGACTTTGATATACAACGATCCGCCTCCTTTTAGGACTTGGATCTATTTATCCTCATACCTTGTTAGGGTCTTTTCGGATAGACTTCTCCATGACTTTTAGGGAGTTCTTGCTTTTCGTCGTGTGTCTCGATCCTTCATATTGATTTTTGATAAATGATTCTTCACATCACTTTTGGATCTTTAGCAACAAAATGTAGCCCTCATGCCTTGTTAGGGCCTTTTCGGACTCGCCAATCTTCGCGCCCCGCTTCATAAGTTATGCCTTGGCTATGAACTCTCGTCATTACCGAGCAACTTTTAAACGATCTGGGGCTAGAAGCTAAGTAACTTTTTAAATCGTACAACCTTATTTATTAGCAGATTAATTTATTAACAAGCGGAGGGAGAATAGGCTCATAATTAACTCACATAAATTCACGAAAGAATACCGAACTTATAATTGACTCTATCATCTCTCGTTCTCCAAGTTTAAAATCTCAAGGAATGAGACTCGTGGATGCTTAGCCTATTAAATCAAAGTTTTGGGTTTTCGAGTCGCCTATAGGATCTTGCAAATTCTTAGACTTTTTCAAGTTTAGAAATCGCATTTTAAAGTTCCCTTGATAAACGACTCTCTAGGATCAATTATAGGAACTTGTGAAAAGTTCTTGTTCTTAACCCGTGAGAGTTAAGACTTTCGCGTTTTATAGCTCCCTATATAAAAGCCTAGCAAAACTTGACTTAAGCATGTTAAGGATACTAGCTAGAGTAAACTTAGGTAAGTAAACTCGGGTTGAGTCAAAATATTCACGACTAGGAAAAATCTAAAACCACTTTATTAAAAATTTATTCTAGCAAAGGAAACATAACAAAGGCAAATACAACTATACAACTAGGCCAAAATAGATTAAATATTTTGAAAAATGTCGAAAAATTGAATTTTCCGGTTAAAATGAGGGCAAATTCATGGAAAAGACCACTTACTTCGATAGAAGTCCCCCCTACACTTGAGATAAACATTGTCCTCAATGTTGAAGCATGTGGGAGTAAACTCCCCTACACTTATGACATTGTGCACTTTGTTTAAAGCTTGCTAAGGAAGGGACAACTAAAGTAAATTCAATGTGAACATATAGAATATGAAATATTGAATCACAAGAGTTTAGGATAGAACCGGGAAGATGGAAAACACGGTATCACGGTTTGTCAAAAGTCATCAAGATGCTCTCTGAAGCTTTAATCCCTGCACAGCACAAGAAACAAGACAACAAACATATGCGGGGCTCCCCCTACACTTATTATGAAAGCAGTAAAGGATAGAACACGGGTTGCCTCCCGAGAAGCGCTTGTTTTTGTTTACCGAGTCATGAGCCTGACTCTACCCAATTTTAGTTCATGGGGAACATGGTGAGGGATGGAATCATCTCTTGGGAGATGTCCTCACCAAAGTACAGCTTCAGACGCTGGCCATTCACCTTGAAATTTGGCCCATTTTGCTGAGAAAGCTCAATGGTCCCATAAGGAAAGACTTTGGCGACGGTGAATGGACCAGACCAGCGGCTCTTCAACTTGCCAGAGAAGATCTTCAACCGAGAGTTAAAGAGTATGACTTGATCACCAACGTGGAACTCTCGGTTCTTGATTTTAGCATCGTGGATAATCTTGGTCTTCTCCTTGTAGATCAGCGAGTTCTCATAAGCTTCATTCCTCAGTTCATTTAGCTCGTTGAGTTGAACCTTGTGATGATCACCGGCTTTGTTGATGTCGAAGTTAGCCCACTTCAAGGCCCAGTGAGCCTTATGTTCTAGCTCGATGGGTAGGTGGCAGGCTTTCCCGTACACAAGACGATAAGGTGTACAACCGATCGGGGTCTTGTAAGCAGTACGGAAAGCCCACAGAGCATCATCTAACTTATCGGCCCACGCGGCTCGATGCTCTCCCACAGTACGCTCCAAAATTCTCTTCAAGCCACGATTGGAAATTTCGGCTTGCCCATTGGTTTGGGGATGATAGGCGGTGGAAAGACGGTGATTGACACCATACTTTGCCAGGACTCGTGCAAATTGATCGTTGCAAAAATGAGTCCCGCGGTCACTGATGATAGCACGAGGAACGCCAAATCGAGCGAAAAGCTGCTTCAAAAAGTTCACAACCACCCTCGCATCATTCGTAGGAAGAGCCTTAGCTTCAACCCATTTAGAGACGTAGTCGATGGCGACGAGGATGTACTTGTTCCCTTTGGATGATGGAAATGGCCCCATAAAGTCGATGCCCCATACATCAAAGATTTCACATTCCTGTATGAAATTTTGAGGCATCTCATCCTTATGTGTGATCTTGCCTTGACGTTGGCAAGCATCACAATGCTTAACCATTTCGTGAGCGTCACGATAAATGGTGGGCCAGTAGAATCCAGAATCAAACACTTTCTTAGCGGTGTAGTTGGGACCAAAGTGACCACCGGTGGGTCCTTTGTGGCAAGCTTGGAGGATGTCAAAAGCTGCCGGTCCGTCAACACATCGACGAATAATCAGATCAGCACACTGTTTGAATAGATAAGGGTCATCCCAAAAGTAAGTCTTAACATCGTTCAAGAACTTCTTCTTTTGTTGGGATGTTAACCCTTGGATGAGAATACCACCCGCTAAGTAGTTTGCAATGTCCGCAAACCACGGGGTGCCATCAAGATTGAGATTTATAGACATTAGAGTCTCCAGGGGGAAAGAGTCATTGATCTCTTTGTTCGGATGATCCCCCTGATATGGATCCTCAAGTCGACTCAGATGATCCGCGGCCAGGTTTTCGGCTCCCTTCTTGTCACGAATTTCAATGTTGAATTCTTGAAGGAGCAAAACCCAGCGAAGAAGTCTTGGCTTAGAATCGTTCTTTGTCATCAAGTACTTCAACGCGGAATGGTCCGTGTATACGATGGTGGTGGATAAAACAAGATAGGGGCGAAATTTCTCAAAAGCATAGACAACAGCTAAAAGCTCTTTTTCGGTTGTCGTATAATGCAATTGAGCCCCCGTCATTGTTTTGCTAGCATAGTGGATTGGTTGGAAGTGTTTATTCACTCGTTGGCCCAAAACCGCACCAATAGCAAAGTCGTTAGCATCGCACATCAATTCAAAAGGCAGCTCCCAATTAGGGGTAACCAAGACCGGTGCCTTAGTTAGCTTATCCTTTAGAAGATTGAAGGCTTCGAGACACTCTTTAGAAAAGATAAAAGGAGTATCTTTTTCCAAGAGGTGGGTCATCGGGCGAGCGATTTTAGAGAAATCTTGAATGAATCGACGATAGAAGCCCGCATGACCCAGAAAACTTCTCACACCCTTCACGGTTGAAGGTGGAGGTAATTTGGCTATGACATCTACTTTAGCACGGTCGACTTCAAGACCGGCTTTAGAGATTTTGTGTCCTAGCACAATGCCTTCTTTTACCATAAAATGGCATTTTTCCCAATTCAGAACAAGGCGAGTGTCTTCGCACCGCTTAAGCATACGTTCCAAATTGGTAAGGCAAGAAGAGAATGAATCCCCGGAAATCATCCATGAAGACTTCCATGGTTTGCTCAACCATGTCATGGAAGATAGCCAACATGCACCTTTGGAAAGTCCCGGGGGCATTGCATAAGCCAAAAGGCATCCTTTTGTAAGCAAATGTGCCGTAGGGACAAGTGAATGTTGTCTTCTCTTGATCTTGGGGATCGATGGGTATTTGAAAATAACCCGAGAAACCATCAAGAAAGCAGTAATATTCATTACCTGCTAAACGTTCAAGCATTTGGTCCATAAAAGGTAGAGGGAAATGATCCTTTCTCGTGGCGTCATTGAGTTTGCGGTAGTCTATACAAACTCTCCACCCAGTAACGAGACGAGTAGGAATTAACTCGTTGTTTGCATTAGGCACAACGGTGATTCCGCCTTTCTTAGGCACACAATGGACTGGACTAACCCATGGTGAATCCGAAATAGGGTAAATCATACCCGCATCAAGAAGTTTGATAACCTCTTTTTTGATGACTTCATGGATTTTAGGATTCACCCTTCGTTGACTTTGAATTGTGGGCTTAAAGTCGTCCTCCATGAGAATTTTATGTGTGCAAAAGTGAGGATCAATTCCGCGGATGTCGGAGATTTTCCAAGCGATAGCTCTTTTATGCTTCTTCAACACAGCGACAAGTCTTGCTTTTTCGTCTTCTTTCAGATCCTTAGCGATGATGACCGGTAGCTTCTCGTCGTCTTCCAGGAAAACGTACCAAATCTTTCCAAAGGAAATCACTTTCTCCAAATAGAGATAGTGATGAATCAATAGAGTAAACTGTCTCAACATTGGAAAGAGGGGTAGGAATACTTTTACAAGCATCTTTAAAGTGTTCTTCGCAAGCCTCATCAAGAACGTCAATACAATTAACACTCTCGTATGAATAAGGTTGTTTAGACAACTTTCCCATGTTGAAGTCGATTTTATCGTCACCCACTCTCATGATAAGCTCACCCGCTTCAACATCGATGAGAGTGCGACCGGTCCTCAAGAATGGACGACCAACGATCAATGGCACACGAGGGTCCATGTCGTAGTCAACGACAACGAAATCGGCAGGAAAAGTGAATTTGTCGACTCCTACAAAAACGTCTTCGGCTATCCCCATTGGATAAGCAACCGTACGGTTAGCTAATTCCAAAGTCATTTTGGTGGGGACAAGCTCAGGGAGAGATAATTGCTTCCAAATGCTTAGAGGCATTAAATTAATACTGGCACCTAGATCGGCTAGGGCCATGCAATTCTCTACTCCCGGGAAGTTGCAAGGGATTAAGAAACGACCCGGATCACTAAGCTTGGTTGGCAATTTCCTTAAGAGCACTGCAGAGCAATTCTCATTAAGTTGGGTGTTAGCAATATCAAGAAGCTTCTCCTTGTCTCTAAGAAGATCTTTGAACATTTTCGCATATTTAGGCATGTGAGCGAGAGCCTCAGCGAAGGAGATGTTGAAATTCAATTGTTTAAACATTTTGAGAAAGTTCGAAACCTGAATATCGTCCTTGCTTTTGAGCTTCTCTTTCGTCAACCCTGAGGGATAAGGTATATCGGAAGAAGAGGAAGGCTTTGGAATAGTAGGATCACTCACATCCTTGGGTGGAGGAGGGGTAGAAGTAAGAGGTGGAGGAATTGGGGAAATAGAAGGTTGGGGAATAGGAGCAGGTGACTCGTTTTCCTTAGTCACAATCACCAGTGGAGGTATAGGAAGCTCGGGTTCCTTGGTACCTTTGCCACTGCGAGTGGTGATTGCTTTCATCTCCCCTCTTGGATTCGCAACGGTGTTACTCGGAAGAGTACCCGAAGAAGAGGATTGATTACCTTGGAAGAAACCAGCCATCATGCTCCTTAAGTCATTCGTTTGACTTGCCAAAGTGTTTCGCATATCAGCTCTCAGATCGTTTCCTTGTTTCACCATGTCTGCTTTCAAGTTGAGCACTTCCCGCTGGAGATTTTCCACAATCACATCATTGGTCCTCATGTAGGTTTCAACATCTTGGTGTAATGCGGTGGGTTGGTTGGGAGGGGGAGCATGGTAGGCGGGTGATTGATAAGCAGGTTGTTGGTAAACTTGGTTGTTTCTTTGAGGTGGATATGGTTGTCTTTGAGGTGGTTGGTATGGTGCACGAGGTTGTTGTTGAGGAGGGCGATTGAGGTTTTGTTGTTGGTTTGGGTTGTTAGGAGGAAAACCGGGCGGGGAAAGAAAGTTGTTTGAGCGGTAGCTAAGCAAATTGCGGTCTCCTTGAGGACGAGCTTGATAAGCAGCCGGAGGATAGGTACCGTATGCTGCATTAACATTCTCAGAAGGATAGTCTTGGGTGGTGGTACAAGTGGTGTAAGAGTGAGGACCACCGCATATTTCACATGGTTGGCTGACAGCATTGACTTGAGCGTTTTTAGCGTTGATGCTGTTGGTGTTGCTAGCGGTTTGGGCGGCAAGCGATTCGAGAAGCGTAGTAATTTTGTCAAGTCGCTTGTCGTTGTCACTAGTACTAGCACTAGCGGCATTGGTCCGAACACTTTTGGTTTGCACACGAGACTTATTCTCAATGATATCCCAAGCAGCATTGGAAGTCTTAACCAAAATATTACCCCTCGAGGCACTATTTAGTGAATCTTGGTCATTCATGCTTAAACCATTATAAAAAGTATTAATTTGGTGCACTTTGGTAAAACCATGTTGTGGGCACTTTCTTAACAGGTCTTTAAAACGGTCCCAAGATTTACTAAAAGACTCATCGTACTTTTGTTCAAAATTAATGATTTCATTCCGCAAAGCGGTAGTACGAGAGGGTGGGAAAAATTAGTTTATGAACTTGGTCTCCAAATCCGTCCACGTCAGAATACTTTGTGGCGGTTCCTTTGCAAGCCAATGCCGGGCTTGTCCCTCTAAAGAAAAGGGAAAAAGTTTTAAACGGATTACCTCTTGTGGAACACCATTGAATTTGACCGTATTGGTGAGTTGCAAGAACCGTTTGATGTGGTCATGAGGATCATCAATGGTACGCCCCAAGAATGGTTGAGCAGAGACCATCTGAATAAAGCCGGATTGGAGCTCAAAGTTGTTGGCTGCAATCGCGGGTATGACAATTAGATCATTGTTGCCCTCCACATGTGCTTGTAACAGTTCAATCATCGGGCGATTGTCCTGTAGAGGTTCATTGTTGTTGTTATTATTGTTGTTTAGAGGTGGATTATTGTTGTTATTTTGAGGTGGGTTATTGTTAGTGTTGTTGTGTACACCGGCCATGTCTAAGTCTTCGAGAGGCTCGGGCTCTTGA
This sequence comes from Glebionis coronaria, assembly GCA_025667525.1. Classification (NCBI taxonomy): domain Eukaryota; kingdom Viridiplantae; phylum Streptophyta; class Magnoliopsida; order Asterales; family Asteraceae; genus Glebionis; species Glebionis coronaria. Next base: position 345,650,088 of record CM046880.1, read on the forward strand.
TAAGACGTTGATCGTGTACGCATGCACATGCAAAAGAACTAACAAAGCAAACAAGAAATATTTTTGGTTTTTTGGTTTTTTGTTTTTTTAATTTTTTTGTATTTTTGAAAATTTTATATTTTTAGGGTTTTTTGAAATTTTTTATGAAAAAGTAACGTTCACGGTGAACGGATCCCAAAATCCAAGTTCTCACAAAAAACTGTTAATCTTAACGAGAAGAGACGGCAGCGGCGCCATTTAATACACGAGATTTGGATGGGTTCAGATTAGTTCTCGGAATCTTCTCGAATTGATCACAGCTCAAAGTGGAAAGATTGTTCTTGATGACAAATAGGGGGTTTGGTTCTATTCTACTAAAAGGATTAAAAGCGTAAAATGATAAAAACTTAAACCCAAACAGTCAATAAAATAAAACTTTAATTAAAATTAAACACTTAAACAGTAACTGTAAAATATACTAAAACAAAAGGCTCATTCGGAATACCTAGAAATTCACTTCATGCGGAACATTTTTAACAAACTGATTCGGAACATTTATGAAAACCTTGATTCGGAACTTTCCAAATCGACTTGGTTCGGAACTTTCTAAATAAAATGATTCGAAACTTACAAATCTGGTTCGGAACTTTGAAATGAAATCAGGTTCGGAATTTTGAAATTAAATCGGGTTCGAAACTTTCTCAAACATTTGGTTCGGAACTTTTTAGCAAAATCGGTTCAGAATTTTTTCTATAAACTGGTTCGGAACTTTTTTCTAAACCTGGTTCGGAACTTATGAAACATCTGGTTCGGAACTTTGAAAACAAAGCTGGTTCGGAACTCAAACAATAAACAAGATCGGAACTTTTTCGAATGGAACTGATTCGGAACTTTATAAGGCACTGATTCGGAATCTGGTAAAATGATGCAGACGAAGAACAGTAAGCAGACAACGAACAGGGTACACGATTTTAAGCCAAAATCCACCAAGTTTTTAACCAAAATTTAACCCAATTTAACCACTAATCATCTACTAACCTTAAACATCAAATCCCATCAATAAAAATACAAAACCCATTAACTTTTGAAGATCAAATCAACCAAATAAGAACTTTAAGCTTTAAAACAAAAGGATGAAGATGAACAAGATTAATGGAAGGATTAAATTGATAGATTAATGTAAAGTAAACAAAAGGAAAGATTAAACACTTACAAATTCAAAGATTCAACAAGAAAAGAAAAATCACCAACACCTTAATGGTGTTGGCTTCCTGCGAAAGAAAAGAAAATGACTGGGAATGAAAAACTTGTCAAAAAGTGTGAAGGGGTGGTCTTTATATAGTCCTTGTCTTTGGTTGGTGAGTGGGCTTTCTCCCTTTCTTCTTGTCTTCTCGTCTTTTCAGAAAAGTTGACGTTTTCGATTCTGATTCGGGATTTGTCGACGATTAAATTCAACTCGTCTTTTAATTTCTTCGTTTAATAGACTTGAGTTTCTTCGACATATGTAAATCTTCCATCTTTGGTCCTTTTCTTTGATAAATCTTCAAATAGGCCAAATGAATTCAAATCTTTTGCATCTCTTGGACAATAAACTTCGTCTTGAGTCTTTTTCTTCGATAAAACCCGTGCAATCCCATGTTTTCTTCAATATTCATCCGGTTGGCTCTGAAAACATAATAAACACAAAAACCACGCATAATTCCAAACAAATGATATTAAATACGCGTTTTGGTCTTGTTTTAGCAAGAAATAAGTGGTAAAAGAATGGGTGTTTTCACACCTATCAGCGGGTTCCCTATTGTCTCTACTGATGTAGAGACGCTAGACTCCTGTTGTTTATCAGCTGTAGTCTCTGTATCCACAGAAGTCTCTGGACCAGAGGAAGGATTGGCTGTCTTCTTAACCCAGGCCTTAGCAACAGTTTGGGTTTTGGAAGAAGATGGGTTTTTCTTCTTCTTTGGTTGTTGGCCAGTTGTTGCCTTGGACAGCGTGGTGTGTTGCCCAAAGGTCAAAGACGTTGACTTAGTAGACACACCAGCTGCAATTACCTTCTCAGAGGAAGGGAGCAAGGGCTTCACAACAGATGGTTGTTTATTAGAAATGTTCTTCATGTGAGCAGTCGCTGGCACGTCATTGGGTCCCATCACCTTGTAGATAGCCCCAGTTATGTGATAAGGCTTTATGGCTGTCAGCGCAGAGTTGTGGTAGTTATCACCCAACAAGCTTTCGAAGATAAGAGAAAGAAAACGAACATAGCAAATGTTTTTCCCTTGGCTTTGGTTGATACCCTTCAGCTGTTCAACAAGGTTGGAGAATAAGATGCTACCAATGTCGATGTCTGTTCCCCAAATAAGTCCATAGGCAATGGTTTGATTGTTGAAGGCTAATTGGTCTTGATATCCCTGCATACCACCCAAGGATTTGACTATGTGAGTGAAGAGGACACGCCACATAGGTGGGAAAAACTGGATCTTCAAAGAAGACTTTAGAACCACTTTACTAGGTGTAAGGGATGGGTTAACATCAGAAACAGGGAATAGAGTGTCCAGGGCGTCCTTCACAACCTTCTTATCAACAGACTTTAGGCATTCTTCACCATGTCTTAGCCCGGCCACAAAAGAAAAATCAGCAACAGAAAATGCGAAATGGTGTTCATTACATGAGAGGTTAAAGGAGATGGTGTTGTTATCAAGGATCTCAGCAGAATACCATAAGTTCCTAAGGTATTCTTGATAGAAAACAGATGGGCTTCTTGTGAACGCTTCACCTACATCATAATTCTTCATGAAGTTCACCAGATCTGAGTAAGTGTCATTTGGAGCTTTGAGCCATCCAATAGAGTTGTTTGCGGCGAGGATACAATCATTCATTTCGAAAGTAACGTTGGAAGCTTTTGGTACTGGGAACGCCATTGTTATTCGAGAATGAAGAAGATGAAGATGGTGAGGGTTTAGAGAGATATTTTAGAGAGAGAAATGCAAATGATGAATAATGATAAAAGTGTTTGGTGAAAAACCTTGGAACAATATATATATTCAAAATTTGAAATAGTTATTCAACCGCATTTAATGCGTAGTGGGAAAAGACTGCACACAAGTGGGTCCATTGACCTTTCAAAACTGTTTGTCTCCTCGTTTATCGAAAAAATGTGAATAAAATATTGGGAATGTTTTTAGCATTTACTTGGAAAGTAACTACCTAGTTTCATGTGAAAAACATTAAATATTTATTCAGACATTAATGACACACATTAAATATCAGCCACAGGCTTTGAGATATTAAGCATACCCAACTCAGCAACTAGCCTGTTGAACGAAGGTTCAGCCAAAGGCTTTGTAAATAAGTCAGCTAGTTGCAGCTCAGTGGGGACAAAATGCAGCTCAATATCTCCTTTAATAATATGATCCCTGATAAAGTGATACCTGATATCAATGTGTTTGGTTCTAGATTGAAGCACAGGGTTATTTGAGATAGTAATGGCACTTGTATTGTCACAGAAGATGGGTACTTTGTCATATAGAATCTCATAGTCAGTCAGTTGACTCTTCATCCAAAGTACTTGAGCACGGCAACTAGCAGCTGCAACATATTCAGCTTCATCTGATGACATAGCCACAGAGTTCTACTTCTTTGCACTCCATCCAACCAACTTGCCTCCTAGGATTTGACAGCTCCCTGAAGTACTTTTCCTGTCAATGCAGCACCCAGCGTAGTCTGAATCTGAATAAGCCTTGAGATCAAAGCCTGATTCATTGAGATACCACAGACATAGAGAGGTTGTTCCTTTGAGGTACCTGAAAATTCTCTTAACAGTCACTAGATGGGATTCCTTAGGGTTAGATTGGTACCTTGCACAAAGACATATGGAGAACTGGATATCAGGGCGACTGGTTGTGAGATACATGAGTGACCCAATCATGCCTCTATACATAGTCTCATTGACAGAGACCCCTGACTCATCAGGGCCTAAATTGTTGGGTGGAAGCATGGGGCATTTCACTAATGCATAATCAGCCAAGTCATATTTTTTCAGCAAATCTTTAACATACTTTTCTTGACAAATTGAAATTCCTTTAGGACATTGTTTAATTTGAAAACCCAAAAAGTAAGTTAATTCACCCATTATACTCATCTCATATTTCTTGGTCATTAATTAAGCAAAACGTTTACTAAGATTAACATTAGTAGACCTAAAGATGATATCATCCACATAAATCTGTACAATGATGAAATCACTTTTATCCTTAAAGGTAAAAGGTGTTTTATCAATAGAACCCCTGAAAAAATTATTTTCAGTTAAAAAAGTAGACAGTGTTTCATACCATGCCCTTGGAGCCTATTTTAGGTCATACATTGCCTTGTGAAGCCTGTATACATGGTTGGGAAACTTGCTGTTCTCGAATCCTTCTGGCTGTTCAACATACACTTCTTCAGCCAAATATCCATTGAGTAAGGCACTTTTAACATCCATTTGATACATAATGAAGTTCATATATGCAGCATAAGCAAGGAAGATTCTGATGGCTTCAAGTCTTGCTAAGGGTGTAAATGTTTCATCATAATCAATCCCTTTAGTCTGTGTATACCCCTGTGCAACCAATCTTGCCTTATTCCTTATGATATTACCAATTTCATCCATCTTGTTCCTATATATCCATCTAGTGCATGTGATGTTCTTACCAGGTGGAGCAGGCACTAGAGTCCATACCTTGTTTCTTTTAAACTGATTGATTTCTTCCTGTATTGCAGCAACCCAACCATCTTCAAGAAGTGCTTCAGCTACACGCTTGGGTTCAATTTGGGAAAGAAATTCAGCAAACAAACATTCATTGGTTGAGGCTAACTCTGAGTCCTGAATTCTCTGTCTAGTAGTAACCCTAGCATTTGGTTCACCAATGATGTTGACAAGTAGAATGTGCTGATCTCTTGACCATTTTCTTTGAGGAACTAGGGAGTCATAGACAGGTGCAAGTTTGAATGATGAAATTACAACTTGAGTTTCATTCTGTTGAGTAGGAGGACTCTCTTCAAAAACAATCTATGTGTCTGTGTCCTCATCAGCTGTTTCAGGAAGTGATGATTCACATACAACAAAAGAGTCTTCTTGATTAATAGCAATATGAGAGTCATCTTCAGCTGAGGTGGAACATGGGCTTGTGGAAGGCTGACTTTCACTTTCAGCTGTCACTTAAGTAGAAGGAAGTTCAATGTTGTGACTTGACAGCGGATCATGTGCAGGAACATATGGGACAAGAGTATTTGTGTGTGGATGATGATGAAAGACAGGCCTTGGCTCAGAGAACTCATCTGATGGGAAAGACCTATTTTCGTTGAAATCAATTTCATCACCTTATGTTCTTGTTATATGTAGCACGTCATCATCTTCATTGAATGTGACATGAAAGGTTTCTTCTAGTTCCTGTCTTCTAGTGTTGAATACTCTAAGGGCTTTGGTTGTTGGAGAGTATCCTAAGAAGAAACCATCATCAGCTTTTTCATCAAACTTACCAAGTTGATCCCTGTAGTTATAAATGAACACAGGACATCCAAAGACATGGAAATAGCTGACGTCTAGTGCTCTTTTTCTAAAAACTTCATAAGAGGTTTTTCCATGTCTTTTAACAATGATTGATCTATTCTGAGTATAACAGGCGGTATGGACAGCTTCACCCCAAAATTGCTTTGGTAAGGCTGCACCATTTAGCATGGTTCTGGCTGCTTCAATCAATTTTTTGTTTCTTCTTTCAGCTACTCCATTTTGCTCAGGAGTACCAGCTGAAGAGAAGTTTTGTGATATTCCCTTTTCATCACAAAAAACTTCAAGCTGTTGATTCTTGGATTCAGTCCCATTATCACTCCTTAGAGCTTTTACTCTAACTTCATCCATGTTTTCAACCTGCCTGATGAAGGACATGATGGCATCAGTTGCATCACTTTTCCTTTTGAGGAAGAAAACCCAAGTGTACCTTGAAAATTCATCAACTATGACCAAGGTGTATTTGTTGTGATTAATGGTATGTGGTTTGACAGGTCCAAACAAATCCATGTGAAGGAGATGTAAGCACCTGTCAATAGAAAATGATTGTCTGGTCTTAAATGATGACCTGTGATGATTTCCCTTAACACATGCTGAACATGTCTTGTCCTTAGTGAAAGTCACAGGTGGTAGACCAGCAACCAAGTTTTGTGTGGCTAGCTTGTTGATGTTCTTGAAGTTGAGATGAGAGAGTCGTTTGTGCCATAGCCAATTGACACTTTCAGAGGCTTTTGCTAGAAAACAATTTGAGCTGTCCTCTGAGCAAGAAGCCATGTTGATGACGTATACATCTCTTCTTCTAGTTACAATTAACACCACATCATTATTTTTGTTGAATATGGTTCCTTGAGTCTTTTTAAACAAAACCTTGTAGTCAGCGTCACACAACTGGCTGATGCTGATGAGATTGTGCTTAAGACCATTCACATATGCAACCCTTCTAAACGTTATTCCATTGTAGTTAACTGAGCCATATCCCTCTATGTCGCCTGAAGAGTTATCCCCAAACACCACTTTATGACCAAGCTCTTTTGAATATCTGTGCAGATATTGTTTGATTCCTGTCATGTGTCTAGAGCAGCCACTATCTAGATACCAGACCGATTCCCTGAGATGTTTCTGCATATATATATAGAAACTGATTAGTTCCTATGGTGAACCCACTTTCCTTGGGTTTCCTGAATTGCTGATTAGCAATTCTTGAGTTCCTGTAAAACTTGTGACGATGTGAAGGACAATTGGCTGTATCATGGGTGTACCTTCCACATATGTCACATCTAGGAAAGTCCATGCACTCATCTGAGTGGTGGTTTATAAGACCACAATATTTACATGGAGGGTAAGGTCTGTAGTTTCCTGATGGTCTCCTAGTAGCCTGTTGTCTGTCCCTAAAAGGTGTTTGAGCTCTCTTAACAGCCATATGTCTATCATGATCTATGGTCATATGATGAGAATTTTTACACACATTACAATAAGGTTTGATAACCTTTTCACCTTTGGGTTCTCCTAATATAGACTTAGGTTCAGAGGAAGCAGAGCATTTAGCGGAAGGCTTAATATGTTCTTTTAAGAGTTCTACTTCTTTCATTAATGACAACAGGCATTCTTCAGTTGATGGTTCAACTTTGTTCACAGGGTTTGTTGAGACAGCTTATAAACATTTTGCTTAACAGATGGTTTTGCAGGAACAACAAAAACCTTAGCTGGAGGTGTCTCAACATCTGGTTTGAGTTCAGCCTTAGCTCCTCTAGAAGAGCTATTGGGTTCAACACCAGATAGTTTAGGCAAAGGTGGTAAAGATTCAATGTTATCAGTAACCACTTTAGAGACAGGTACATTAGTCATGAGTGGGTCAGACACATGTATAGTCTCTGTGGACTTGAAAACAATCTCTTTGGGTTTCTTAAGTGCCTTCATTTTGTTTCTCTTAGCAGTCACAACCCTAGATATGTCAGCTGGAACTTCATCATCAAGTAATTCATTTATAGTGAACCTACTGCACAACCATTTTTCCATAACCTTGTTTAGTTCAGTTACTTGATCATTTAAGGCACTGTTTCTTAAAGTTAACTTATTAACTTCATTTTGAAGAGATGTCATTTCAGAGTTAACCTGTTTTAAAGTTTCACATTCAGCCTTAACAGTCAATAATTCATGTTTAACAGAGTGAAATTTATCAAGTAGGTTCTTTCTTTTTTCCTCAACAAAGTGTAAATCAACAATGGTATAATCAAGGACATGTTTACGTTCATCACTTTCAGACATAGAAATAAGTCTGTGTACCTTTTTCATAGTGATGTCAACCCATTGTCCTGACCTAGCATCTCCTTTACCAACAGCAGGTTCATCCTCAGCTATAGCCATAAATGCCCTGGCCCTGGTGGTATCTTCTTCATCAGATGTCAGCGGCTCATCATTCCAATCATAGGCTTCAGCTACCAACCCTTTCTCTGTCCTTTTATCCCCCCCATTCTTCTTTGACATAGATTCTAACTTCAAATTCATCTGTTCCAACTCAGCCTTTAGTGCCTTGTACTTGTTTTTGTAATCCTTCTTCTCATTATCAGAGGAATTGGATTGATGAGATGAGTTGTTTTGTTGTGATTTGAATTTATAAGGTTGAATGATGAAGGATAGGATGGTGAGGATGTTTTTGTGGATGGACAGTCTTTTTGAAAATGTCTAAGTTTTCCACAGGCAAAGCAAGTTTATTTGGATTTGTCAGTCTGTTTACTAGCTGATCCCACTCTCCCTGACCTTTTGTAGAACCTTCTTTGATTAGCTAGTAAAGCTCTTTCATGAAACTCAGCATTAAGGTCTGTCATGAACTCCTGGCTGCTACGAGTGTCTTCTTCAACATCTGAATCGCTGTCATGAGTGTGTGAGGTGGAAATCAATGCTTTGGATGTTGCTCCCTGAACTACAAATCTTTCAGACTCAGATTTGTAAATGGTATCAATCAGCCCTTCTTCATAGTTGTATTTTCCATATAGCTGAGCCAACGTATCATTCTTGATAGAGTTTATGGCTCTCTAGGTCTGATTCATGCTCAACCATTTTCTGGGAAGGCTGTTGACAAAGGTGGCATTTACTTTAGCTTGTCCAATGATGACTTCATTCATGGCCAGATCGTTGAGAAGAATCTTTAGCCTTGTGTATGTTTGTTGTACCTTTTCACCTTCAAGTGCCTTGAAAGCATTAAATTGAAGCCTGAGTGCCTGAATCTTTGTTTCTTTGGTTTCAGAGGGTCCTTCATGGCCTAGGATGAGGTCTGTCTACATTTGTTTGGTTGTTGGACATTGGATTACTGACTTCATGATGTGTTTTGGGAGACATGAGATGATAATGCTTTTGAGACGTTTATCTTAGCTAGCCAATTTCCTATCAGCTGGAGTCCACTGCTTGAGAGGTTGGGAAGAGGGTTCTCATCAGTAGAGGTAAGCTCCATGGGAATATATGGTCCATTTTCTAGAATTTCTAGAAGAAATGGTTCAAGTCCATCTAGATAGACAAGAAATTGACTTTTCCAACTTGCAAAGTCATCTTCATCAAATACTGGAACGTTGGTAACATGGGAACCACCTCTTGAATCAAGAAGTTGAGGAAGGTCGTCTTTATTTCGAGTGGGGGTTACTCTAGGTGAGTTTGGTGGTGGTGTTATGTTCCCGAAAACCAAATTTGGTGGTGGTGGTGGGGTGTTGCTCGTTTCAGGCATGGTGGATCTTGTTATAAAACTTAGAACGATGTTTATGAAGGTTTTAATATCAAACACCGCTCTGATACCAATTGTAAGTCCCTAATACAAGCTTAAAACGAACAATAAGGATAATCAACACAAGTAAATACTTTTCAAACGTAGTACTTTATTAGTGTATAACAAGTATTACATGTGTTATGGATAACACAGTTTGAGGATAATGTGTTGTGTATACTTTGGACAAAATAAAGCAAACTCAAGAACACAGGCACAACTGTTCTTCTTATGAGTTGTAAAGAGTTAATGTGTGAAATATAACAAAGTGAACAACATTAACTCTAGCCTACATATCCTATTTATAGTGGTACGAGGTTGAATATATGTGTTGGTTGATGGTGACTGCACAAAACAGAAAATGTTAGACATCTGCCAAAAGATGTTCTTCTATTCTTGGTAGTTTGCATCAACGCTTTAGGGAAACAGAGCTGACATGGTTTCCCTTTTCTTCATTCCTTGTACTTTAGGCTATGAAAATTCCCGCCTAAACACTTAGGTATGTCCAAAGTGTACTGAGTATTAACAGGGTATTGCCACCCCTGTTAACACTCAACCACTTAGAGTCCCTGATACATCTTGGCTGTTATCCAACACAGCCAATGAGTATGTCTTCAAGTAATCTTCAACTTCCTTGACGATGCCTCTGACATGGACTCTTCTGTGGTTGCTCACAGATACTTAGAACTCTGTGAGTCTTGGGTTACTTGCATGTCTCCTATGCACAGGCAAGTTAGTATCAAACAGCTTATTTAAGTTTAAATCTATGACTAAGGGAATCTAACAGACTTAGATTCCCAACAGGTACAATGCATTTAATGCGTATGCGAAAATAATTCAAAATTATTTCACATAATCATATGTTCACATCCGAGCCTATAAATACCCTAATTTCACAGAAAACACACACAAAAGTTTTTAGCAATTATACTCTGCAAAAACTTTCTATCCAAGCAAAGTGTGTGTTCAAAGTTTGATTCAAGCAAAGGGTATTTCAATATTGGTAATCACATCATCTACTTGTTTTATTGATATAACTCATGCGTGTATTGAAATCAAGTTATTTAGTGAAAACATCCTTCTTTTGATTCACATTCAAAAGCTTGCACTAAATCACTTGGTGATAACTCGTTATTTTATACCAAGAAACAAGTCTTAGTTTGATTATCACAAGTGCCATTGTCCTTTTTAAGATTTCAAAACATCATAACTTAAATGGCACTATCCATGGCTATTCCATATGCTCCTCAGGCTAGGCATCTCATTAGTGAGGGGGTCCATTTTTCAAGAAACAATTATAAGGGAAATTTCAGTCACCCTCGTAATATATCAACCTATAAACCTATTTGCAAATTTCTTAGAAATTGTGATTGGCCTGATGCTTTTATAAACACCCCTCAGTATTTGCCATGACTATCTTAGTGAGTTATGGTATACTGTTGTGGTTGTAACCCCGACCCAAGGGCCTGAAGGGTCTCAAGGGTATAAGACAAAGTCACATAAGGGGTCGGTCATCAAGTTCACTGTGAAAAATGGGAAGACACCAAAACATTTTGTGAAGCCAGTGGACTTGATTATAACAAAGGAAGCTATGTTGAACATCCTGAGAATGAGTCAGTTAAAATTGGACTTAAAAGTATCGGGGTCCCTGATCTGCTTGCAGATAAAACACCATTGATCAAAACGGCTTTCCCCATGGCTTGGAGGATCCTGGTCACTTTTGTGATTCAAGTGATCGGTGGGAACCACTCATCTACTGAGCAAGTTAATTCTACTCAGTAGATGCTAACCTTCAGTCTTATTAATGGACTGAAGGTTGACATAGAAGAGATCATTTTTAATGATCTCGTAACCAGGCTCTTGAAGAATTCCAAGCATAAGTATGTTTCTTATCCTAGATTCATATTTTGTGCCTTAGAAAGGTTACTGGATTCATCTTATACTCAGTTGAAACTTTCTGGGTCTGCATCCGCCATCCTGAGTTCCAGAAATTTTTCAAAGAACCCCAACCCTATTGAATTGACGGCTCATATGACTGACGTGATCAATCGTGCATCATCAATGTCTCTCATTCCTTTCTCTCCAAAGAAAGGGAACAAGAAGACTCATACTGTTCCAAAGACCAACCCAAAGGCACAGGGCCCTAAGGCTTCCGACACACGTAATAAAAAGGCCAAGAATATAAAGACCACCCTTATTTAGACCACTTTTCAACTACCCCAAGGGAAAGAGATTACGGGAGGCCCTGATACATCACAGTCAGGGTCGACAGGCCAACCTACTGGTCCTCTTGATGTGTAGGGAAAGATACAACCCTCTGCTACGGAACTGCCTAGCCACTAGTCTGGTGAAGGCATTAGTACATCACAACCTTTGCCCGAGGACAAAACCAAGGCCAAAGACTGAGAGGGACACCCAAAGGTTAAACACCCTGCTGATAGGCCTATTACTTCAACAACTCCCGATGAAGGCACACTACAACAAAAGTCTTTGCTTGAGGGAACCAAAACTGATTCCCAAGACTCAGAAGGACGCCCACGGGTAAAATACCCTGCTGATAGGAATCCTACTTTCACCACTCCTGATGAAGGCACACTTTATCCCAAGTCTTTGCCTGAGGGAACCAGTATTGATCCCTAAGACTCAGAGAGAAGCCCAAGCGTAACACAACTCACTGATAAGGATCCCACCTCTACTTTTGATCAATCACGAACTGTCTTTGAGTATCAATTGGACAAAACCCAATCCACAAGATTTGAGACAGGGAGTGACCAAACCAAAAGCAAGCCTTCTATTGAAGGGGAGCTGGATAAGACAAAAGTATCACTAACCTTTGGAGACTATGTTGCATTGCTCTAGGAGTCTAAGGATGAACTCCAAGGGTTTAGTGACGACAATGAAATGGTTGAGTCTGGAGATGATATGGACACTGATGAAACTCGAATCCCTCCTCAACCAACACAAAAGCCTCGACCCTCTTTTTTCCTCAGATATACCACCCTCCCCTGAGGCTCAACAAAAGCCCTCCCATGAGGCATTCGTTCGTAAGGATCCCTCCCCTGAGGCGTCAACACAAAATCCCTCCCATGAGGTACAACTTGACACTTCTTTTTTGGGGACCCAGACTGAGGCTCTAGAATATGAGTTTGATGATAGTAAGCCTATCACAGAGAAGGTGCTATATGAGACACTCAGGGGCATCTTCAAACACCTTTATGAGAATTTAAAGGAAGATGTCTCTCTAAAGCATAAGGAAATGTCTTCCAAGACAATTGTCACACTGAATGCATTCAGGGTATATGATGATCGATACGAAGAGGCTGAGAAAGAACTAAGTGTCCTGCTTGACAACCAAATGGATTTCATCAGTGAGGTGAACGCATGCCATGAGGCTTAGGAAAAGAAGTTGATTAGTTTCCTCAACAAGGATTTACTAACGCTTGAAGCTAATCTCTTAGAAATCTACTTTAGATGGACTTGTGTCTAGCACAACTGAGTCCACTTCCAAGATTGGTCAGCTCTTGGATCAATTCAAGGATGACAAAATGTTAGATATTCTTAATAGGTTGGCGGATCATCAGGCCTATATTCAAGTTGTAAAGTCTAAATGTGATGCCATTTATGAGGATGTGCACATGGATCCTGAGGCGGAATTTCAGTTAGGAAAGGCAGCCAAGGGATACATCTCCAATGCCGCAAATATTTCTGATATTTCTCAAGCTCTCAAGGACTCTGATATTCCTAGTCTCAGGACTCGGATTGCCACAATAGAGACCACTCAATCGATCATTCAAACAGATGTGAAGTCTATTGAGGCTGATACTTAGTCTATGAAGCAGATGGTCACTGAAATGTTTCATGCATTTAAAGGTACGACCACTTCCTCCCCCTCAGGACCTTCTTATTTACCAAAAGTTGGAATCAGTCAACCTGATCCTTCAACGTTTAAGGGGGAGAATGACGCACCAAAGCTCTTAACATGGGAAGAACCTTCCTCTCAACCTAAGGGGAAACATGAGCACATGATCATTAAACAAACAAAGGAACCAGAAATACCAAACCCAACACCTTTGAATACCATTAAACCTATCCCTGAAGGAAGTGTCCCTGAATCCTCTGTGTCAAAGGTGGACAAAGGCAAAAGGATTGTTAATGAAATTGAGGCACCTCCAAAGAAGTTAATAAAGGCTTCAAGGGAACACAAGCCTGGCCCTGATGCTCCAATCTTAATCCTTTATGAAATTAATGGAAAAATGTACCATGACAGCTGAGCAAATTCAGGAGTATATGGATAGAATGAAGAAGGCTGAGAAGGCCAAGACAAGTGAGGCTACAAGGGCTTAAATCCTCAAGATGTCCATTTAGTTTGTAAAAGAAGTTGGTGGTGATCCAAATGAACTTCTGAGTATGGCTGGTGGCTAAGAGTTTATCAGGAAGCATGAAGAAGAACTCAAAGTCATTCAGGATGCCATGATAAAGAGACAACAACAAAGAAGCTCATAATTAAAGAAGTTGTTTGATCAATATACTTGGATTACTACTAAGAGGAGGAAACCTGAGCCCATCACTAACCTTCAGATTATTCCACATACTAAACCAGTCTTCATATCTGTGTTAATAATGATGAAAGAAATTTTGAATTGATGAAGAAATTCTCATTTGGGGATTTTGGACTTAGTGAATGGGATGAGATGGGAAGGATCCTCAGGACCAAGACAAACAAGTGTGTACCTGAGTTACTCAACCCCCTTAGCAAACGATATGAGAGATTGAACCAAGTAAATGAACAATTGGGTATCACTAAGGAACTTCATTTTGTAGAACAAGATCCCTCAAGAACTCAGGGAAGGAAAAGGAGAAGGATTGAGTATGAGCCTGAAACCAGAATCCCTGGGTTAAAGTGTAATAGGTCACTACTTGAAAATGTCCCCTTTGTGAACAACATGGTGATTGAAGAACCTGAGTGGGGAATTTTCTTTATTGGTGAATTTAGTGATCACGCCTTTCAAAGGATAAGTGACATTGATAGGTGCAACATTGAGGGACTGCTTAATAACTTGGTCATGGCTGGAAAACTATAGACTGAGGAGAACAAAAGGTTTGCAATCAAGGTCAGAGAAATGATAGCAAGAAGGCCTAAAAAGAGAAGGTGTTGAGCTCCTCAAGAGTGAATAGTGAAGCAATGGAAGCCTGAGTGCTATGTTATTTTTTGTTTCTATGTTTTTTCTTGTAATAGACTGTTAAGTCATTGTAATGATGAATAAAAAGATGTACTTTGTTTAAAACAAGACTATTCATTAGTAGCTTAGTCAGTATGAGAATAAGCCTTTTTGCTCACTTATAACGAAATTTACTTAGGCATATTTATATCCAAATAGGAGGAGATTGCTAGGTCAATTCAGTACCTAATGATCTCATTGATGGATTTGAATAACAATAAGCCTAAGTAAGTTAATTACCCTTGAACATTATGAAGACACTGAGTGAACAATCACTCAGTGAGTTGCCTTTAAGAGCTCAACTTGTCTAAAAGAAAGACTCGAGTATTCAGTGAGGTGAATCTCAGTGAGTGATGTACCTGAGTCGAAGAACAAGGTAATGGGTTCATGATGACAATAACCCACTGAGCCCCATACGATATCCCTGAAAGAACAATTCCATCTTGAAGACTGAAGAAAAGGCGAGATAAGTTTGAATAAGATAAGATGTATTACACAAACGCTTATCGTGACTTATCCTTTTAGGTTAGACAAGGATAATGAGATTGTAAAGGACTTTGTCCTCATACCTAGTTTAGGTTAAGACAAGTTTGTACCCTATACCTCAGTTAAAGACAAGAAATGCACATGGAAATTATTTGTCACATACCTAGCCTTCTAGTCTATAAATAACATGCATTGTAAAATAGAGAATCAAGTTTGTGCATTTAATGCTTAGTCATTCACAAACAGTTTCTCTCTTCCAAATACGATAGAAAGCACTTGAGTTATAAACTCATGTTGACTTAATCATCAAACTTATTAATCGTCGGGATTGATATAGTTCGTTAGTGAGGAGATCACCAAAACACACATTGTCTATTCAATCCCTATTGTAGTTTCGCATACCGTGGGTATAATTCTTTGAATAATAAGAGTTAAATGTTGAAAAACCGTTTGTGTCTTGTTTGTTATATAATTGTGTTTTATTACATTACTTTACCATGAGTTAGGTTTATACTTATCATTATTAAGTATAACACTAATTACAAGGGACCAACAATAACATAGTATAACCTCACTCTTATACTCAAGCTAGCAAGGATTCTAGATGAATACATGCAATGAACAAGGAACTCAAAGCTTTAGAAGATAACAACACATGGATTATAGTTTCACTTCCTTCCAACAAAAGAGTTATAGCCTGCAAGTGGATCTATAGATATAAGTATCATTCAGATGTCACTATTGAAAGTTTCAAGGACATACTAGTGGCTAAATGCTTCACTTGGAAATAAGGAATATAATACACAAAGACTTCTGCATCATCAGTTGCAAACAAGGCCACAGTAAGGACTTTACTTGTTAATGTTGTCCATCATAACTGGCACATTGCTCATCTGGACATCAACAATGCTTTTCTCCATGAATATATACATGAAGAAGTTAATAGGCCTTTACCTCAAGGATACAAACGCAACCCCACCCTTCCTAATCCTATCTGCAAGCTCCAAAATCACTTTGTGTATTAAAACAAGCAAATAGACAATGGTTCACTAAACTTACAACTTTCTTTATTAACCATTGCTTCACCAAAATTTGTGTAGACACCTCACTCCTTACCTACAAACAAGACACTGACTTATTGCCCTTCTCATATATATTGATGATATTATCTTAAGTGGCAACGATATCAAGCACATCAATCACTTTAAGCAACAACTCAATATCACTTTTAGTATCAAGGATCTTGGAAGCATCAACTATTATCTTGGAATAAAGTTTTTAAAGAATTCTACAAGTCTTATATAATCTCAAAGGAAGTATGATTTAGAGTTACTACAAAGTGATAATATTCTCAATATCAAGCCTTGTCACATACTAGTTGACCCTATTGAGAAACTCGATGATGTTCATGAAGATCCTCTTGTTGGTCCTTCTACCTATATAATTATAGTTGGCAACCTTCTTTATCTCACCATCATCATACCAAACCTATCATAATAAAGCTCGACTCATGCTCTGAGTTAGTTCAGTCACAACCCGAACACCACATTAGAAGGCTCTCATTAAAGTATTAAGGTATATCAAGCTTTTTCCAACTTAAGGTCTCTTTATTCCATCAAATACTAACTTCAAACTACAAGCATACTGAAATAGTGATGGGGAAAATTGCCAAGCTACAAGAAGATTAGTCGCTAGATTTGCATTTTTCTAGGATCATCACTTATTTCATGGCAATCAAATAAGCAAATTGTTGTCTCAGTGTCATATACGAAAGTTGAGTATAAAGATCTAGCATATTGTACTCGTGAGATAACTTGGTTACTCGTTCTTTTACACGATCTACAAATTCCAACAACCAATCATGTCTATATATAACCTGATAATCAATACTCAATTGCATTGCCTTTAAATCCTATTGATGTACGCTCTGATAGGCAGTTTATTTTAATTCAAGTTTTACATTTATATTTTGTCGATTTAACCAACTTTAACATAATAGAACGCTTCTAATGGGCAATGTACCCGGTCGATCGTGAAATAGTATGGTCAGATGGGATCGATCACTAAGAGTTAGGTTAAATTCTGATTCTTAATAGTGTTTACTCTATCTAGTTTGCCAGTCTAAATAGTGTCTACTTCTATCTAACGATGTGTGTTTCTATAGTGCAATGATTACGTATTTATCGAGGTGACATATCATTCTTAGATTAAGGCGGTACTTCTTTTTTAAACCTAGATACAATAGACCTGTCACGAATAGACGCATCCACATATAGTATATCTTTTTATTGAGTATGTATTTGTTTTAGGGGAAATAATGGAGACCTTATAACGCCTAAGTTTTCTTATTGGCCACTTACGGCTATCACATGGTGGTACCTTACTTTTCCAAACCAGTTAGGTGTAGGGGCATCAAATTAACCAAGGTCTCTACAAGGCGGTCTGGAACACCTTCCTATGACTAAGGCATGACGTTACTTGTAATCGTATTATTCCACCTATATGAATCACTACAAAAAGTAAAAGTTTCCCAATAACTAACTAGGAAAGTGGGTTAAGGTTACGTGTTAAATTCAACAAGCAATGTTTATTCCAATAAAACATAAATAATAATCAACTATAAATAAAACAATCGATATAAACACATAACTTTAATAAACATGGCTAACACCCAAAGGATTTAGCCTTCAATATTGTAACCAATACACACATGTTATACGCATTACTAACATATAACGTGTAATCAAAGGTGAAGAGTTTACGATATGTTTCAAATGGATGGTGTGGCTCCTTGATGTTGTTGACACTTCTTTTCTTGAGAAATTTAGCTTTTCAGGGTTTTAAAATCGACTATATAGGTAGCTTTGTTTATATAGGCATGTTGGGACGACATGCATAGACGTATTCGAGGGTCAGATACGATGTATGCATGAAACTTGGAGTATGGACCACATTCTTTCTTAATATAACTCTTCAGTAATTATCTTTAATATTCATACGGCGTGTTCATCCTCTGGATATGGCGCATGTAGGATTTAGTCTGTAGGCTTCAAGACTTGATGAGTTCTAGAATATTCTGTGTATAGATCCCAATACGGCATATTGTGTCTTCACATACGGCGTATGCGTCTTGAGTTATCGTGGTCTTCATGGTGAATTACTTGCGCAGATACGCCATATGCTTTTGGTTCATACGACGTATGCCTTCAAAATTAATTCTTTTTCAAATAATCTTCAATTAAGATCCTTAATGCGCATTGATTAACCATTTACTCTATAATTACTACAAAACTAATCATATTTAATTAAGTACCAATATCATGAAATAATCATATCAAACGGGTAAATTATATGAAATGAATGATACTATAAAAATGTACTTATTTGATGTTATTACATATTCAACATGTCACGACAAAATATATAAAGATTGACTGTCAGTTTGTTAGAGAAAATATCAAAATGGACACCATACTGCCTACATTCATCCTTTCACATCAACAAGTAGCAAATGAATTCACCAAATGATTAAGCAAATCATCATTCCACTATTTTAACAAGTTAAACATGTGTAATGCCTACACACTGTCAACTTGCTTAGGAGGGGGGGGGGGGGGGGGTAATGGAGATAAGACTACAACTCAAGCTCAAACTCAAGCTCATAAGTCATACTTAAGGATAAGCTCTATAACAAGTACATTCATTAGCTCACATTATCAATACGACAACACTGTTACAAGTGTCTTATAAAGTGTAGAGCAATTTAATTTCACATTGTAGTTTACAATTTTAATAGTTTAGCAATTGGACTAGCTTAATTGTACACTTTAACTTTACATAGTCAAACTTAGCTTGAATAGTTTTTTTTATGTCATTTTGTATCTCTTTAAATATTGCATTATATCCTCATTTTAATTAATAACAAAACACAATTTAATTAATTCTCTCTTAATTTACTTTCTCATCACTAATACTTTCATCTCTTATCATACAATATAAACTTACCATATATTACAAGATGTCACTCTAAATATTTTTTCCAACCAACTCATCAAATCATGAAATCGTCAACAAAGCTATTTGTTTTAATATTCGTGCATGCACGAGACTTGAACATATAAACAATAAATTAAGTAATAATTTCGCTATTGCAATTTTATATATATTATATATGCTTTTTAAGAATATCTAATATTATATGTTCGATTATGTTGTTTTTTTACTGTGAACCATGTAAATAAATATAAACTCACTTTAATTTTATTTTTTTAATTTCATACCTTTTTTATTTTTAATATTTTTATTCTAAATAGTTATATTTTAATTATTAATTAACAAATCATTTACATCAATCTTAAACGTACACGATTTATAGATTAATGATTTTGTAATGCTTAATATTATTTTATTAGATAATATTAAATTTTTAATACTTAAATAGTTACGATGCTTATTGACCCACGAGTTTTACATATATGATAATATTAATTGATATTTTACGTAAATATTTGCTGCATAAAGGATTTGCCTTTGTTTAACTAAAATGTTAGGTATCATTTTCTAGACATTATGTGTTTAATAACAAATAACGACATTAAAAAAATATATGTTATTGTAATATGTAGAATCCCGTCTATTTGTTTTCATCATACACCGATGTTTGAGGTCCTGCATTCATTTTGATATTTGTATTCATGTTAATAATAATTTACGTAGATTGCATTGTTTGACTTTGTTAAGTGTCAAAATAAAATAGATAATTATTTGTGTTTTTATTTGAATATTTATAATTATGTGATTTGTTGCTTTTTTAATATAACATATATGTTATTTTTTTTAAAATATAAAGCCTAGAAGATATAAAGTTTAAGAGGGTATTTTGTTTATTTTCTAAAGTTACTAAAATACATGGAAAATTATAAGCTCACACTTAAGTCTATCTAATTTATTTAAAATTCAACCACCAAAGTTTTATTAATCTCCTCATCTTTTTTTAAGTTTTTATTTTCATAAATTTAACACATATGTTTTTGTATGTTTTCATCAAATTCCTCCATCAAATTTTTAAATTTGACTAAATTGAATTCGATTTTGACTTTTTTCGACTAACCAAATCGCTCGATTTTGCTTATGTGTCAAAATCAAACCATATTTGATGGTCCAATTGGTTTTTCTATAAACTTTA
Organism: Glebionis coronaria; assembly: GCA_025667525.1. NCBI lineage: Eukaryota > Viridiplantae > Streptophyta > Magnoliopsida > Asterales > Asteraceae > Glebionis > Glebionis coronaria. The sequence continues at coordinate 345,670,244 of CM046880.1, forward strand.
TTTGTCATTAAAAAATTTAAATAATCTAATTTTTTTTTATTATATAAAAAATAACTCCAACTAATATAGAAAAGGTAAGGCTCTAATCCGCTCTATGGCCCAACCTAGTATATCACTATATCTTAATTGGGCTGAAATAGAACATACACTACTATATTGGGCTTTGAAAATTAATACATTTAACAACCAAAGCCCTAAATCGAAAAACATAGTATATAAGACGATTAGGGTTTCGTTAGCCATTTCATAACATTGCAAATAGCAGCAGCCGCTCAGCCGATCTCTCTCTCATTTACCCTAGGTGAATATTGCTTCTGTACTATTGTTTTTTTGTTAAACTTTGACGTTTGATTATTGTTTTTCTTTTCATTTGATTAACTAGTTTTAGATGTGGTTTGTATTTTATTTTTTTGAAATTTGGCTAGTTAAAGTCTTACTTTGTGACTGTTTATTATTTTCTGCTTATCTGTTTTTTAAGCTTATAAGCAGTTAAGGGAAGCAAATCCAAACACTATTTTTAAGGGGTGTTTGTTTCGCCTTATTTGTGGGTTTATGAGGTTATTTGATGTTGGCTTCATAAGCCCAAGTTTTTCAGCTTATTTTGAGACTTGTGGGCTTATATATCTTTATTACGATATAAGCCCACGAGTCTCGGAATAAGCCATAAAATTGAGGCTTATGAAATATAAGCCGAAATCAAATAAGCTTATAAGCCGACGTATAAGCTGAAACAATCAACCTTTTAGAAGTAGCTTATGTCTGAGCAGCTTATAAGAACTTGCTTTTAAGCAGAAAAACATAAGAAACCTAAACACCCTTTAAGATAAACACGAATAGTCAGAGTGAAATGTGTTTGTGACTTGAGAATGTTTGTTCATGTTTGAGAAGTCTGGATACATCATTTGAGCAAGTGGTTGCTTTGTAAAATCTGAATTGTAGCTAGTGAGAGTTGAAGTTTGAGATGAGACAGTTGCAATGCTTTAATCTTTTGTTTGATCATGAATTTTTGAAATGTTTTTTGATGTCTACATGCTGTTTTGTAAAAACTTGCAGCGTTAGTTTTTACATATTACACCATGTTCAATACTCCACCGTTTACCAAACAGCAAAGTAAATCACTTGGAATTCCCGTTGAAATCTTGAAATGTTTATATGCTGTTTGGTCCCTGCCTTGGCGAGATTGGGTATCGTTATTGTTGCCGTTAATGTACATGCTGTTTGGTAAATGTTTTTTTTATGTTTTTTGTTTGATTGGTTAAATTTGCATCTACTTTCTGATGTTAGTGAACTTGTTTTAAAATGTTTTCGGTGTTTACATGCTATTTTGGTAAACTTGAAGTTCAGCTTAGGGAAAGGTTAAACTTAGATCAAATATGAACTAGTTAAGTCAATTCTACATATGATTAATCTATTTGTTATATAAACTGATAATCTTTTTATGATGATTATAGAGTTCGGAATTCGGATTTAGAATTTTTCTGTATCTGGGCCTTTTTACTGTTAGGACATGTAGTTGAGATGGAGTTAATGAATCTTAGTTGGTAAATCTGTATCTTTTATCATGTACACATATAATTACATTATCAATGAAATAGTTGGTGTCACTAACATTGTTTGTTCTTCACGTATATTACATGATCTTGTTTTGAAGTTTGGGTTGTTTTGCAATTAATATACTGATTGAACGTTTATTTTGCTTTGTGATTTTTACTTTCAGCTAGTGAAAGATGGAGTCTCAAATCAAGCATGCAGTCGTTGTGAAAGTGATGGGAAGAACTGGATCAAGAGGGCAAGTGACCCAAGTGAGAGTGAAGTTTCTTGATGACCAGAACCGTTTCATCATGAGGAATGTCAAGGGACCAGTCAGAGAAGGTGATGTCCTTACTTTGCTCGAGTCTGAGAGGGAAGCCCGAAGGTTGCGTTGATTCTGTTTTAGTTTGTTGTTACCTTTTGATTTTGATATCATGTTGGACTCGTTTGTGAGACTTGATTGAGTGCAAGATTTGGTTATGTTAAATGTTTGGTATTTGAATCTAGAAGCAGGCTTTTGATCATTCTTGTCATAGCAGAAGGTTTTTCTGTCTAAGTAACTTATTTTGTCAGATTATGAATGAATCAAATGCTTAACTATCTATGCTTGTTATTTGAAAGCATACTACTCAACTGTAATGCTGTCATGTTTGTTTAAAGCTTATTTGTGGCTTATGAGCTTATTTTTTGCTTATTTTCAGACTTGTGGGATTATATATGTTTATCATATGGTAAACTTATATAAGTTGGTAAGTCTCATGATAAGCCCAAAAAATAGGGCTTATGGAAAATAAGCAGAAATCAAATAAGCTAAGAAACCTGCCAACTCTATGTTGATTGAAGATTGGTTTGTTATTTCTGCGAGTTGATTTATATTATGATTCTCAGAAACACAAAAATATTTTTTCCTTTCAACTTTGGAAGTTCTACTTTGCTACGATAAGCACTACAGATCATGTTCTGAAAAAATGTGTTAAAGTACCAGTTTAACTTTTATATATACAAGAAGCCCTTAGAGCTTAATTCTCAATCATTTTCTGTGAACAATTACAAAAAGTAGTTGAAATTTCAAATAAGCTTTACTCAAAGCATTAAGCCCTACAAGAGGTTGTTTAGTTACAACTTACGAAGGACACTGCAGCAAATTCAGTCCTTTGCATCTGCTATTCAACCCCCTGTAGTCTGAAAAATGTGCCTTTGTGTCAAGGTAAACATAAATGGTTAGTGACACATGCAAACATACCCTCCTGCTGTTTTTTTTTAGATCTGAGATGAATACTTCACCACCTGGATCAGCTATCAATGAAACAAACATTCACAAAATTTCATCTTAGTGTATTACTGGCCATGTAGTTCTAATTTTTAATACTGAAGTCGAACCTTTGGTTTGTCATATACACTGCAGCGTTGATTTTTTCAGCAATCTTGGTCAATCGGGAGAGCATCTGAGCCGCTTTTGCTGCAATAGATTTTATATGCACAAATGATGGCATTTATGAACATACATATTGAAGAATAAAAAATATCCCAAAGTGAAAGCAGAAGCTAAACCTGGTGATCTGCAAGTTCTCTTCCTGTGAAGTCAACTCGGGACAGAGCAATGACAGAATCAACAATCTGGGAAAAAATTACATTCAGAGTGTGATCGGCACACCAAAAAGGAGTACAGGTTTGACTTGTTAGGAATAGTCAACTCAAGAAAGACCCGCCAGTTAGTCTGAAAGGTTTCTTCGGCCATCTTTGCTGCCAAACCAAGGAGCAGGTTGTATCGATGCTCGTATGTGTAAGCACGTGCATAGATAATCTTCAGAATATGTGACAGAAGAAGCAATTAGTTACCATACAAGCCAGCAATATAGAGTGAGAAAGAAGCATCATTACATTATCAAGAACAGCTCCAGAATCTATGCCAAACCTTTCAGCAATGGGTACAATACGATCAGGTCAGCTGCAATCACGCTATATATGCCTATTTTATAGTAAGCAAGTAGTATAGAATAAGTATCTAGGTGATAATTCGAAATTGCTTGTTTATGAGCATATAATTAGTTTATATGATTATAATTATTCTGTACTACATATTTAGTTTTGAAACACACATCCAAGTATTCCGTTGGCTTTGAATTCTAAACATACAAGTGTTCTTTACATCAGATAAAGTTTACATCAGGTAAAATTCACTCTTTTGGGTCAAAGGAGGAAAGGTGTCGAAACTGACGTAGAAAGAAATACTAATGGGTGAAATACGAAATGGTCTAACCCTTGTTGTCAGTTTTTTTTTTCTCAACTGTGTACTATACAGAGTGAGACCCTTTCCGGACATTTCCCTGGCCATTCCAAGTAAACCATTTTGATTATTATCTTATAATGCATCTTCTTATATTATAACAAGAACGCAACAAGCTTATCTAGTGATAGTAATAAATTTGGATTGTGATTTTGAAAGAACATTGAAACAAGTATCATTTTTTTTCGCGACTATATGGGTTCTAACGAATGTGATTTCATTAAGAAAGGATTACAAGTAGCTTATGTTTTTAATACAGATAATGAGAACTCCGCAGCTGATATACAAGGTAGTGTGATTGATGTTGTTTGATGCACTCATGAAACCTTAATACAGTTCATTGATTAGTTTGCAGACATACCAAAGAATTGGTGTGTGATAACACAAATGATACTGTCAATGGCAAAACACCAGTGTGAGCTTGTCATTTGATTATATGAGACGCATCTAAGTCAATGAACCATTTTAGAATCCATCCTCTTCTGCCAAAACCATTTTACTTAAAGGGCTTGGGCCAAGCCTTCTCCTTCTTTTAGCATGTCTCTTCCTTATAACTTCCATTTCGTTTCGCCTCCTTACTTGCATCACGGCTTCCTCTTCAACCATAAATCTTCTCATCAACACATCGTCACTCAATGATTTCCCTCTAAAAATTATTTTTTCTGTACTCATTCTTGGAATTGGTCTATCTTGTATACATTTTGGAAATGTTTTCGATCGTGGGTATGTGTTGCTTCTTCTAAGGGGCACATCAGCTTGAAACACCTCTCTGTAGGAAGATATAGGGACACATAGACAAACATGGAAGAATGAGGTGGCAATCCTTAAAGAACTCGACTTTCTAAGCTTTTCTCGGTTAGAGGTATTGTTTCTTGTAGTGGTAAACTTTGTAGATGTGGATAGATTTTTCTTTAAGATTGGGTTTGCCAATGGAATGCTGGTCGACTTCGGATTGGTGGTTTTCCATATCCTTGCAATAGCCATTGCTCTTTGATACCAGGGCTTCCTGTTTAAACATTTGTAACATAACAGTGACATTTAGAAGAATGTGACTGTTTTGGCGCAGTACTGCAGTTACTTATAAACTAAATGAAATGGGTGATTTTTTCTTCATACATCATTCAGATAATAGACTTTAGCTAAACGAGAATGGATCAACTAAATGAATGTTTCCCGATACATACTGCCCTTCTAAATCATTTTATTCAAAACTTGAGATTATTGTCATGCTAATCTGGTTTCTGTAATTATATATATATATTTTTTTTGAACATGGTTTCTGTAATTATATGATTAACAGGATTATGTATAAGAAGTTTAAAAAAAAGCAAACAACAAAAGTATCAGGCCACTCCAATTCAACCTATATTAGACAATTAGCCATTTCAACTTGAACTAGTTTTGACAGTCTGCCCGACTTGAGCATCTTGCAACCCCTAATGATAAACAGTGTGACACGCACAATTTGATTAAAAAAACTAATGTCTAATTGCTTTAACTTTAGGTTTTGAATCACAATTGTGTAAAAAATCATCCACAAAGCATAATTCTTGAGAAAAGAAAAGCAATAAGCCAAACAAAATGGGACCAGGTGCTGGACAAAAGCATTTTGTTGACCACACCCTTTGATCCATGTCGTATGCTAAAATTTGAATACTGTCAAACTATGCATAAACCTTGAAATACGTTTTTCAAATTAACTACAAATTCTCTCATGTTAGAATCAAATCATTTCATTACTATGTGCTTTATAGCTAATCTTTCCACAATGAAAGAACCGAAAAGATGCAGACAGAAACAGAATTCAACATATAATTTCATCCTGTAATTCAACTTTTTTGTCTACCCATAAATAAAACTAGATCAGCTTAATGAGAAACTTGTGATGTCGATAGTATGGTAGCTTAAAAGAAAGTAATGATGAAGATACAAGCATACCTAGATGTTGCAGAGTTATTCTTGGTATCCTGCATGAACCAAATGAGTAATGATGTGCATGAAAGTGATAGATAACAAGTAGTAGAAGAATGAGAGCAGATATGAAGGGAGTTCTGTACATTACAAATGATGAAAGATTGAAAGCAACATGCATACCTGGATAACCCATCAATTGGGACATTAAGGTCAAACAAACTCAATGTGGCAATAGTAAGTCTCAGAGAAGGGAGTACCTGTCTTGAAATGCAAAGAGTATGTGCCAGCTGGGTCTTTCCAGACCTGTGAAATAAGATTAATGAGGGCATAGTAAGACACAGAGTCACAGATCATAAATATTCATACAAATCTGTATATAATATGTTTGATCTCACCTAAACTCGCCGATAGCTTCTGTGATTTGCGAAATTTCTATACCACCTTGACAAATATATGGAAATTAGTTAACTCTCTAAAACATGTCATGCACAAAATAAACTTAGTTGTAGATAATATCAAAAGTTAAGTTTTCCACCTCCCAATAACTCATCAAGAGCTTGATTTCCAGAAGTGATTTTGACAACAGCCTTTCTCTGTTTCACAAAGGATGACAGAATGTCAAGTAAATTAGAAGTGAAATTCAGGTATGCAGTTAGCATGTAAACACAATTTAATTTTAAGCTTTTTGCAAATATAAGGTAAGCAAATGAGGATCTTACTCTATGCAGAACATCGCTTCCAGTAATATAGCTATAATTCTGAAACAATAAACGGTCAAAAACACTTATATGCCACATAATAAGATCATATAATCCAAGTCTGTACCAAACAACTGATTACTAACCACTGGCTTCTCAGCAGCTTCACAGATTTTATGGACTTTAGCCTCAGATAAACCTTTTATGCCAGTCAAGTTCTATAATATAAAAAACGACTCAAATAATCAATGATAATCCAAATAACATGCAGGTTGTAATCAGTAATCACCTTCTTGGTGTGCATCATCAAGCCATTGCATGTATATATTCCTGCATCTTGTAGCTTTTTCACATCCCCAGCATTTATTCCATGAGCAGTCACTGAATAAACAGAACGAAACAAGGTCACACTATGAAGCGAATATTCCACCTAATTCTAGCTCCTATATGTATGAGACGTCAACTATGAAACTATATCATCCAAGTCAAAATCGGATATGATATGCTCAAAATGCCTGAATCATGCATCATCTATCGATAGAACTTGCAGGAAGGTTCATTTACAAAATCAAATTATCTAAAACAGTATCCGATCGAAATCTAAATAAACACAAATGTCTAAACCAAGCATTATTTGCATCACACGCGCACACACCAACTCAGTTCTGATATAAGTGTGACAAGCAAATCCTATTTAGACCACATACTCTATTATATGTATAACAACATTAATCCTGTGTAGAGCATTGGAATTAAGACGAACGACTGGACTAGAACTCATAACGTCTGCAACTAACAATAGAAAATGAATAATCTCTAAATCAAACAGGATCGCAAAAAAGTGAAATCAGATTTTGTAAGTTAAGGCTTACAGTATGCATCATTACACACCGAGTAATGGAATTAGTGGCAAGAAAATCAAACTAGTACAGCAAATATGATTTCAATGATTCATCGGAATTCGTACAGATAAGAAGTCATACTTTAGCAACATTAACAAACAGCAAATTCGTCCAAAACTAAGATAGCTACAGAAAATAAAATGAATTCAAGCATCATTACACAGATTGATTGTCATTCATGAGTGAATCAAACTAGAACAGTAATCTTGCTCACATTTTTAAACAATCTCGATATTCAGTAGACAACGTGAATTGTATTTCCAGTAACAAAACGCAAAACATGTGTTGTTTCCAAATCGGACAAAGCTACAGAAAACTGACCTATCAATTCTGTGTGTTTATGCTTACGCTAAAAAAAGCCTAAATACGCTTCACTACACACACTGATCATGATTCACACATTATCAAGAAAAAATCCAACTAGAAACTTGCTCACATGTTAAACGATCTCTATGTACAACACATCACCAGATTCGTACCAGAACACAATTAACTTCTTATGACAAACAGCAACATATGTTGAATACATCACTGGAAAACTATAGGGAAGATAATCCGTAACTTCTAGTCACAAACATCAATACTCTTAAAATCAAACAGAATTACAAGAACTAAACATCCATCAAATGCTTTAACCAAATATCATTTCACTAACAGATTAAAAGTCACGAATAACAAATAACTTGATCACTCGCTTAATTAACTATTACGACATTCAATAAATCATCAGAAGAAACTGTATTGAAATTACTCGTAACATCATAACCTAATTAACACAAGTACAAAAAACATAAACAACAATCACATTCACAATATTCAATACATCACCGGAAAACTGACTGTACGGACGATGAACACTTAAACAGCAAAGTATTATAAATATGTAAACCAGAATCATTAAACAATCACGCTATTCAATATAACGGTTACATCATCACATAAATCACCGGAAACTGCACGGAAAATAGCATGTAAGTAACTTCTCGTAACAAACAGCAAAACATGTCTAAATCTAACATAATTACAAAAACTAAATGCTTATCAGTTGCACAAATCATTCATCATCACAAAAACAGATTGAAAAATCGCGTAAACTTAAGATAATTACAAAAAACTTAAACTACGCTTACGTCATCAGATAAATCACCAAAAACTGTACGGACGACATATTTAACACTTATCTCATCAAATAAACTACCAGAAACTGTTCGGACGATAATAACGCGTAACTTATAGTAAGAAACAGAAAAATCTCACAAATATCTAAATTAAGTTAAAGCTCACATTTATCAATCGGTCCAGACAAATCTTCTTCTTCTTCTTCATCGCCTTCAACGAGCTGTAATTGAGTCATTTCTTCAGATCTATACACAAAAACGTTAGTTAATTAGTTATAAAATTGTAAACGTGTTAATCGGTTAAATTAGTTGAGTGCTTGCATTTTAGAATTCAGATGAGATCAACTGTCAACTGTGTGTGAAAGAGAGTGTGTGAATCCAAGAGGGAAAATTAATTGTGTATTTGAAATGTAAGGGTGGGAAAGTTTTGGACACGGTGGTAGCGTGGACTAGTTTTCATTTTGGAACTTTTTCTTTTTGCATTTTTTTTTATTTTATCATTACATTGGTTTTGTTTTTTTTTTTAAGTGTAAAACAATTTTATACTTCTAAACTTTATAAGGTAAAAGATATAAAATACCATCTTACTTATTGATTTATACGACTTTAAACATTTATTTTTTTATCTCGTGACTTTAACAATGAACTTTCAAATTTGTTCTAATTATACCAATATAAGGATTAAATGACTATATTACCCTCTTAAATGACCAATATACCCTTTATCTTTTTTTCTCGCATTGACTAAAAAAAACACCTCTTTTCTTCTATTGAGTAATGATCGAGCTATGAAATTCATATATCATTAGTCAAGATATATCTGTCTATCATCATTCATTTTATTTTATTTTTGTTTCCTAAAATTAAACTGACAGGTACATACTGCATACATCCAACATATAATCCAACATATAAAAGGCTTTTTGGTTCACCTATTTTTATGGTGTTTTACCATGTTTAAATATCAGGTCCCATGAAATTCGTGTTTGGGTGAAAAATATAAGACGGGTTACATGTCTGGGCCACGAAAAGGTCGGTTTAAGAATTCATTCAATTAGGAGTGGATAAGAATACGGGGTTTATTTTGATAAAAAAAGAGACACATCTGCCATCACAAAAAATATACACATTCTTCATCTCCTTTAACACACAACTCTTCTTAATTTCTTTTCTTGTTTTAGCCTTTTTTCAAACCTTTACTTCCATCCGTATTTATCTTCTTACATGACCAATTTTCTCTTTTTTCTAAGGAAATCAATTTGGGTGTTCTTTAAATTCGATCGAGTTCTTGTAGAAAAATAAGGCTAGATGATCTAACAACACTTTCATTCACTTCAAACAATCAAAGGAACAAGAGAGAGCTTAAAAGATCAAATCCACCACAGTCTCAACTGGTATGGATCTATTATCTAACCTGATAATAGTTTTACAAATGAATTAAACAAGAAAACAAGATGAAATAACCCAGAAGTGAAGAATGTGTGTGGACGCCATTGATGGCTGCACAAGATAACACACACACAAGTCTTAACCCTAACTCGTAATGAGTTAGGGTATTATACAAAATGAGAAACGAAACAAACAAAGCAACGGTCTTCAGCCCAATCATCAAGCCCAAGCCCACAATGCGCAACGGCCAAATACTTCAAGTTCCAGCAATTGCTCCAAAGTCCCTGCACAATACAAAATGACAATATCAGTCCCTAAACTTTTGAATATCAGATTACTTGAGGATTTTAACATCCCCCCTTAATCTGATATTCTATACAAGTCAAGCATTCCCAGTTTTTCAACCAGGTATGCATGTTGTGGTGTATCCAATCCTTTGGTAAGGATGTCTGCAATTTGATTTGCAGACTCCACCTTTTGAGTCCTAACAACCCCATTCAAGATCTTTTCCCTCACAAAGTGAAGGTCAATCTCAAGGTGTTTAGTTCTCTCATGAAACACTGGATTAGCAGCAATCTTAATTGCTGAGTTACTGTCACAATAAAGATCCACAGGCAAAAGATTACTACATCTCAAATCTTTTAGAATTTTAAGGATCCAAATGACTTCACTAGTCACTGAGGCCAGAGCTCTATACTCAGCCTCAGCAGATGACTTAGAGAGAGTGATTTGTTTTTTGCTCTTCCAAGACACAAGGTTATCATTTACAAAGACACAATACCCAATAACAGATTTCCTAGTGACAATGCACTTAGCCCAATCAGCATCTGAGAAGGCTTTAAGAGTCATACATGTGTGTTTCTTAACACGAATACCCAAACCTGGTGCACCCTTTAAGTATCTGAGAATCTTAAAAGCAGTCTTCAAGTGAGACCTTAAGGGTGAGTGCATAAATTGACTAAGACAATGAACTGCATAGGAGATATCAGGTCTGGTATTGGTCAGATATATGAGCTTACCCATAAGCTTTTGATAATCCACAATGTTTTCCAACAAGGGATCAGTATCACATGGTTCATTAGAAATGGTCAGTTTAGAAAGTAATGGTGTCTTGGAAGGTTTGCAGGCAAGCATACCATATTCAGACAAAAGATCAAGAACATACTTTCTTTGATTCAAACATATTCCATCTTGAGTGTCAACAACTTCAATTCCCAAAAAATACTACAGTTTTCCCAAATCTTTGATCTTGAAATTACTTTTCAAAAATAGTTTGAAGTTGTCAATTTCTTTTTTGTTGTTCCCAGTAACAATAATATCATCAACATAAACAAGCACAGCAATGAAACAATTATTGCAATCCTTAGTATACAGAGAGTAATCAGACTTGCTTTGCACAAACCCATTTTCAATCAAAACAGAAGTGAGTTTAGCATTCCATTGTCTAGGAGACTGTTTCAGACCATAAATAGACTTTTTAAGCCTACAAACAAGTTTAGGATTACCAGAGTAAAATCCTTGAGGGGGTTTCATGTAAACAGTCTCATCCAATTCACCATACAAGAAGGCATTGTTAATATCTAATTGGTAAATAGGCCAAGATTGATTAACAACTAGGTTAATCAAGCATCTAATGGTAACCATTTTAACAACAGGTGAGAAAGTTTCCTCATAATCAATTCCCTCCTTTTGACCACAACCCATGGCAACAAGTCTGGCCTTATACCTTTCAATCTCACCACTGGATTTAAACTTAAGTTTCCAAACCCACTTAGAATTTAAGGTAGTCCTATCAACAGGCAATTCAACTAAGTCCCAAGTGTCATTTTCAAGCAAAGCAGCAAATTCAACATTCATAGCATCAACCCACTCAGGACTTTGACAAGCCTAAAAAAAACTCCTAGGTTCACTACTCTTATTTAACTGAGTAACAAAGCATAACACATCTCCTTTAATTTGGAATAACCAACAAATTTCTCAATCCTATACTTGACCTTGGAATCAACAACAAAATCATTGTAATTTTTTGGAAAAACAGAGGGTCTAGAAGACCTTCTCACACCCTGGTTACCCTGAGCATTAGTATTAGAAATACCACCCAAGTCATGTCCATGCAAAGGAAGGCTTGGGTGAAATTCTAAATTTCCTTTAGATACATGTGTTTCATCAAGTGTGGCAGCCTCAACACTTGAACTGGCATCTGTGGTATCATTGCTAGAAGCAATGTATCCACTGTCACCTAGACCCAAGTTTGGGTTACTAGCACTTGGTGACTTACTGTCACCATTATGAACATTAGTAACTCTCTCATCATCATTAGAAAGCTCAAGATTTTCCAAATCAAAAAAGGTCAAAACTTTATTATTTTGAGAGACATCAACATCTTGGTTCTTATTCTTTTTATTCAAAACAGTATCCTTAAAAGGAAAAATAGACTCAAAAAACTTGACATCTCTAGAAACAAAGAACTGATGTCTATCAAGACTATAAAGTTTGTAACCCTTTTGCAAATTAGAAAAACCCATCATAACACATTTTTTAGATCTACTGGTAAGTTTATCATGACTATTCAAGATAGTAGCAAAACAAAGACAACCAAAGGTCCTAATATGAGAGAGATTAGGAGATGTGTTATACATCATCTCATAAGGAGATCTACCATTTAGAACAGAAGATGGCAATCTGTTAATAAGATAAGTAGCAGTTAGAATGCATTCAGTCCAAAATCTTAAGGGTATTCCCCCCTGAAACATAAGGCATCTGGTCACATTAAGGAGATGCCTATGTTTCCTTTCAACAACCCCATTTTGTTGTGGAGTATAAGCACAAGAGGTTTGATGTATAATACCTTTAGTATTACAGAATGTCTGAAAACTATGGTTAACAAATTCAGTCCCATTGTCACTTCTGAAAATTTTAACATCTTTTTCAAATTGGTTCTTTAACAAGTTGTAAAAAATCTCAATAGATTTGCCAACTTCATCTTTAGTTTTTAACAAATAAACCCAAACAGCTCTTGTGTAATCATCCACAATGGTCAAGAAAAATCTATGGCCAGTATGACTAGTCACCCTATAAGGTCTCCACACATCCAAATGTACCAATTCACCAAGAGCTCTAGTTTTATGTTCACTTAGAGGAAATGGTTCTCTAGCCTGTTTATCCCTTTGACATATTTCACAAAACTCATTTTGATCAATGCAACTAATTTTTAAAGAATCTTTTAGTACATTCAGAGCTAGGTCAGCAGGGTGACCCAATCTACAATGCCAGTCATGTTTGGACAAGGAGCAAGCAATAACATGAGAATCATTAACACATTTTGTTACCTTCTACATCTAAATAGTACAAACCACCACACTGTCTACCAGTCCCCAAGATTTTTTTGAGATTGAAATCCTGATTGACAAAAAAACATTTATTTTCATCAAACACCACTAAGATTTTGTTATCCTTAGCTAATTTATGAACAGACACCAAAGTCACACAATAATCAGGAATAACAAGCACATCAAACAAAATAAGTCCATTAGAAAGTTTTAGATTTCCAATTTTGGAGATGATAGCTTCAGTCCCATTGGGATGAGCCACTTTAATGTTAAGGTGTGATATATCAAAAACATTTTCTAATTCAGAATCATTATTGGTCATATGTTGATTAGTCCCTGAATCAACAACCTTCCCATTGTTCCCAATTTTGGACTTGATGTTTGTGTTAGAACAAAAAAACTTCTCAAAGTTATCATTAAAAATCTTACTATTGTTAAAGTAAGTACCTGCCATATTGGCATGAACATTTCCAGAGTCACTAGTGGTCCCCTTGTTTTCTTTAAACATTGAAAGTAAGGTAGCAAGTTGTTCATCACTGAATCCAGATGAAGAGGATGTTCCAACAGAGTTGTTAGAGACATTTTTTCCCTTGTTACCTTGACCTCCCTTTTTCTTACCAAAATCAGGAGGGTATCCAATGATCTTGAAGCACCTATCAATAGTGTGCCCATTGTACCCACAATTCTCACAAACCAACTCAGAGTTACTATTACCAAAAGGTCTAGGACCAGAATTGTTAGGAACATTAGGTCTAAATCCAGTGGTGGGAGTGTTAGGTCTAAAACCTCCATTGTTGCCAAAATTAAAGTTGGGTCTGAAGTTACCACCATTATAATTTCCCTGGTTATTGGACTGATTTCTTTGAGTATTATTGTTTCTAGCAGGCCCATTAGAAAAGAAAGCAGAAGTCTGAGTCCTCTGAGAGGAACTAGCAAGGGTACCAGATGCCAACCTGTGAGACTCCTCACTGGAAATTATGGCATAGGCACCTTTCACATCAGGCAAAGTTTCTCTAGAGAGAATAGAGCTTCTAATGCTCATGTAAGAATCATCCAATCCCATAAAAAATTGCATAAGTTTCAACAACTGATTATATCTTTTAAACTTACCAGAAGCAGTACACACACAATTAGGCAACTCAATCATAGCATCATACTGTTTCCAATAAGCATTCAATTTATGGTAATAATCAGACAAGTTAGACCCATTTTGCTTAAGAGTGTTAATCTTGTGATGTAAATTAAAAATGACAGAACCATCCACTTTATGATAAGTTTCTCTCAATTCATTCCAAACATACTTAGCCTTTTTTGAAAAAATTTGTCCCAGGAATAATTCCTCAGAGATTGAATTCAGAATCCATCCAAGAACCACAACATTGACTCTATCCCATTGTTTTCCCAAAACTTCATCAGTTATAGACCTTTTACAAGAACCATCTATAAAACCAATTTTGTTTTTACCTTCTAAAGCCAACAACATGGCATTAGCCCAAACTTGATAATTTTAAGTACCCTTAAGTTTAACACTCACAACAGTCAAGACAACAGTATCATTGGGGTGCAAATGCAAAGGGTCACTCAAGTCCAACTTGCTAATGAGTGTGACAGGATCAGTCACACTCAAGGTCTCATCATCACCATGAACTGACTCATTCTCATGATCAGTCATGGTGAAGGGTCAAAAAAGGGTATAAACAAACTCACAACACTGCAAACTAAGTTCCCAGGCTTCCAAACCACTCAAGGGTGGCAGGTCAAGGGCAAGCAATGAGTGAGGATCCAAGAATAATGGGTCAGAATAAAAAGACAACCAACCCAAGAGCAACAAAAAACAATAAACAAACAAAACAGATAGCAAGTAAAGGAGAGAGTTTAGAGGTGTTACAGTGATAGCAATCAAAGCACAATCGATCTGATATATCTAGATTCACTTAGTCTAGATGATATCAGAACCTCCAATTGACAAACCCTAATTTTCCTTCAAGGGAAAAAAAGGGAAAATCAATTCCAGCAAGAGAATCAACACCAATCAGTCACCGATGAGTCACAAGTAACAAGAATCACAAGATCTAGTCACAAACAGTAAACCCTAATTTTTACAAAAAGTTAGGGGTTTACCACTTATGAGATGATAATACCACCAGAGTCACAATAACTCCACCAATTAGTCACCGGAACCTTTGAATCAAAAAATCCCCAAAAAAGTCAAACCCTAATTTTTTCAAAAAAATTAGGGGTTTTGTAAATCGAGAGAGTATAACGATATTCCAATAGCAGATCAACCATAAAAAAACGCTTTATAACTTTGTATGAACAAAAACTGAAAAGTATAAAAATTTTATCAAAACTTTTCACAATAACAGAGTCAGATTTGATAACCTGGCTCTGATACCATGTAGAAAAATAAGGCTAGATGATCTAACAACACTTTCATTCACTTCAAACAATCAAAGGAACAAGAGAGAGCTTAAAAGATCAAATCCACCACAGTCTCAACTGGTATGGATCTATTATCTAACCTGATAATAGTTTTACAAATTAATTAAACAAGAAAACAAGATGAAATAACCCAGAAGTGAAGAATGTGTGTGGACGCCATTGATGGCTGCACAAGATAACACACACACAAGTCTTAACCCTAACTCGTAATGAGTTAGGGTATTATACAAAATGAGAAACGAAACAAACAAAGCAACGGTCTTCAGCCCAATCATCAAGCCCAAGTCTACAATGCGCAACGGCCAAATACTTCAAGTTCCAGCAATTGCTCCAAAGTCCCTGCACAATACAAAATGACAATATCAGTCCCTAAACTTTTGAATATCAGATTACTTGAGGATTTTAACAGTTCTTTATCAAAATATTGATTCCTACATGAGGTGAATCTGCTCATTATTACTTCGATCTTATACAACCACATAATTGATTTTTGTTGTTAAATGTTAGAAGTTGACTTTATGAAATAATCATGTCAGTTATTTCATTTCTCGCAAAATGAAAGGTTAAATTAAATGTTAGAAGTTGACTTTTTGTTGTTAAATGTTACAAGTTGACTTTTAAATAAAATAAACCTTTTAAGCCAACAAGAAGTTGGTAATTAAATGTTACGTTAAAGTTTATTTTTGCGGTAAATGAATTTCTTGATTTATGCTCTCGTTTTTTTATTTTGGGTAAAATTGTTTTTGATTAATTCTAAAAAGATGATTTTGTGTTTCTGGGTATAACGGTTTAATATTACACTATTAATTTATTTTAAAATAAAATATATTTTAATAATTATAATATTTTTATTTTTTTAATGAAACAATAGTTTTTAAAAAGAAAAAAAACTAGAATGAAATAGTAACAAACAGAATGTGTGGCAATACATGTAATTATATTGAAAAAGACGAGGGTAATATAGTCATTTTATGTTTATATGGGTATAGTCGGAACAAATTTGAAAGTTCATTGTTAAAGTCACGAGATAAAAAAGTAAGTGTTTAAAGTCGGCACACAAATCAATAAGTAAGATGGTATTTTATAGCTTTTACCCAACTTTATATGATAGTATTTCCTCTGTTTTATTTTTTTGTCTACATTTAATATATAAAAATGTTTGATCAGTTTTACTATATTAACTCTGTTTGAAATTATTATTACAAGATTATAAAAAAAAATTAATTTATCACTTAATGGTAAAATAATCATTCTGTTAAAAAATAAGAAAGGAAAAGTTGTATTAAATACATCTTTTTTTGTCGAAGGAAAATAATGTTGGGGCGGATGGAGTCTTTTAAGTTAGTTTTCTAAGATTACGTTTGGTTTATAAGTGGGTTTGGACTTATATTTGGATTTGGGAAATATTTGATAATAAATAAAGAGAGAGAAAATTAATTATTAATTTGTATTACAATTATGAGTTCCACAACCCGTATCATATACCATCGACTTATTATTAGATATATCATAATGTTCTATAAAGAAGATACCTGAATTACTAGCTTCGCTAGCACTCTTGCATTTCTTCACCTCAACGAGATACTTCGGGCAGTTCCTTTTCTAGTGTCCTGCCTCTTTGCAGTGGTGACACTCGGAGTCCTTTGTCGGATTATCTTTCTTTGGTGGTGGAGGAACTTTCTGCTTTGGGGCGTAATTTGACTTACCCTTTCCAGCATTCTTTCCTTTACCCCCTTGCGGTTTCTTACCCTTGTCTTTTTGGATCCGTCCTGCTCTAATAGCCATTATAGCAAGAGTCTCAACCTTT
Organism: Glebionis coronaria; assembly: GCA_025667525.1. NCBI lineage: Eukaryota > Viridiplantae > Streptophyta > Magnoliopsida > Asterales > Asteraceae > Glebionis > Glebionis coronaria. The sequence goes on from CM046880.1 coordinate 345,687,660, forward strand.
TTTGGAAGCCCTTTCTCATATGACTTTAGCAATAACATGTAGCTCTACTAATGTCTTCCCCATGTTATGCAAATTGTAAGTTTGCACAAGTGATTCATAATCCTTGTTTATAGAGTTCAAGATAAAACTCACAGTAAGTTCTTGTGGCATGGGATAACCTAGGCATTCCAGATCCAAGTAGCCTTTCATTTTCAGAAAATGAGTGCTTACGGATTGTCCCTCTTCATGTCTGCAAGCGTGAAATGATTTCGCAGTGTCATAGATTTCAATCTTGTCTTGTTCCTCAAACAAAGTCTCGAGTTCGGTTATCATGTCATATGCATTTAGATGCTCCAACGGAATTGCAATTTCGGTGTCATGTCACCAAGCATAAGGCATGATACATCTCTTTCTTTGCTAGCTCCATCATAGTACTCATTAATTTGAGCCTTCGTAGCTACTGCATGATCAGGGAGATCTCCAAGAGGTTGTTCAATAAATCTCAACTTATCTTCATACTTGAGACAAATTCTTAAGTTTCGATACCAGTTACTGAAATTCGACCCAGTTAATTTCTCATCAGTGAGAATTGACCTTGGTGTAGAATCCTTGTTTCGGGCAGCAGACATCTACAAAATAAAGTTAAGAAAATATTACTACCTCCGTCTCAATATTATTGTCCACTATTCCATTTTGGGTTGTCCCAAAATTATTGTCCATTTCCAAAACTTCTAAATTAGATAGAGAATTTTGTTTGAGTTTACCATATTACCCTCACTTGAGGTTATTATTACAAACAATAAAGAAGTATAAAATTAATTGGTTAATGGTAAAACTGTCATTCTGCAAAAAGTAAGAGAAAGAAAGCTGAAAAAGTGATGTTTTTCTAAAACTGTGTGTTTTTTGTCTGTGGACAATAATTTTGGGACGGAGGTAGTAGTATTTTCAACAATAAGTCTCTCGTAAAATTAACTACCCAAGTCGAAAAATTAGTTTTATAAAGAGCCTAAGACCCAACTTGAACTTATTTTGTCAATACAGTTGATCTACTAGAGACGAAATAATTCAAAAGGTAATCATCGAATGATAATTACCATCGATGCAACTCTTAGCCATAATGAGGTCATGACTACAATATGTGAGACCCCCAAAATCTGACATGGAACAACTAGGCAACAAGGGGGTAACACGTCATAGTACAAGAAACAATGAATTACAGTTCATACAAAGCTGACGAAATAAAAACATGTACATTACATCATAAAAGGTTAGAGATTTTAAACATAGGTCCCAGAGTTTTAAAAGCGGGAAATTTTTATTATTTCGTCTCGATTTATAACAATAAGTTGCCCAAAAGATTGAATAAACTTCTTGTAGAAACTAGAAGGGGGGGTTGAATAGTTTCTTAAAATTTACTTGTTAAAATATGGTTTCCAAAAATCCTTTTTCAAAAAACTTAGTGTTGGGTCTACTAGATGTAGATCTTGCAGCCTGTCAGGACCGGTGAATGACTTCTGTAATCACAAGTTAAATCACAAAGAGACTCTATACACAATATTAATGTAAAATATAAATGTAATCAAGAAGAACAGAATAACTATAAAGACTTGATCCTTTCTAAGGATTTCTAATATTAATAATCACTAGAACTACGTTTGGTGAAGGTGTGTATAACCCTTCTGCCTAAGGTTCCTTTTATACTACAAGGAAACCCTAATACATCATTAAAGAAAACGTGTAAAACTGATATGCATATCCTTTCCTAACATATCTCATGCATATCCTAACAGAATATTAAGTAAATAATAAAGTTTGACTTCGACTAGGACCAGGAGCAGGACTTGCTCCTACTACTACTAGGACCAGGAGGAACTACATACCTCCTAGTCTACCTATTACATATAACTATTACAATGGTCCTAACAATCCTCCCCTAAACTTGAATTTGACCTGTTGAGTTCAAGTTTCCTGGAAAACGTGCAAAGAAAGCCCGAGGATTGTATCAGCAAAACAAATAGCAGCATCAACAAGATAAGAATCAGAGTAACCGCCGCAACATGAAACACTAGAAGCTTCTCCAAAGCTTGTAACAAATCAGCATCGTGTTGAATCTTTTCAGCAACATGAGCAGATTTGATGAGCCTTTACCAAGTAGTTGCTCGCTCTTGGGCTAGCTAGGCATTCTGGTAGAATAAGCATCACCCTGGGAGACTAGAACCCAGCCCAACTCTTAGAACGTGAATCAATGGTGAGTGGGAGTACCCTGATGATTTTAGGCAAACCATCACAGCCGTCAACGGATTTGATGCGTCTTTACCAGAAGTCGTACCCCTCTGGACTCGCCAACTCTTAGCAATGAAGCATCGGTGAGTTGAACACCCTATAGCTTTAAGCAAGCTATTACAGCTATCAACGGATTTGATAAGATCTTTACCAAGAGCCGTACCCCCTTGGATTAGCCACTTTTCAGTCCAAGACTATGGCAAGTGAAAACCATCCAGTTTTGGGTAACCTGGCAACCATCAACGGATTTGAGAATCGCACCACGAGCCGTACCCTCAAGGTGAATCAACTTTTTCTTGTCGATTAGACATGGTAAGTTGAGAACCATTTGTTGTGTGGACCACGTCCAACACCAAGTGAAGCCAAGTACCAGAACAATCTCAAGTCAGTAACCAGAACCCACAATGTTAAGCAGCTAAGGGATATTATTCACAAGTATAAAATCTAAACTGTGTTAAAAGTATAAGCAGATATTATATAAAAAGTATATATATATATTATTTTTTTTCTCTTGTTTTTTTTTCTTTTTTTTAACTATATAGAATGAAGTTCACCAATCACTGTACATATTGGTGAAAAGAATGAGAATAAGAACAAATGAACAAAAATACAAAACATAAACACTTACAACCCAATCACCTCACATACCAGAAGCAGCCTTCTTGTCTGCTAGCAATCGCGCCTGAATACCTTCTACCAATGCCGTGGCCATAGATGACTCATTTCCAGATGGAGCAGTAGAAATTTGCAAGTGACTCGCCAACATTGCCTCCATCGAAGAAATAGTCAAAGGATACTCCACATCCGTCAGCATAAACACCATATGACCAGATTCTAATTCCAACATATGAACACCACATCCAGCATATAGCTTCCAGCGCAGAATCTCCCATTGCATTTGATCCTTCCATATGCCCGAAACAGGAGCATTAGGAGGAGCATCCAACATCAGCTTGAGATCAGCCCAGATACGCAGACCAGGCCATGAAGACACAGCCATTGGGTCAAACGGCATACTAGAATCAACAAGTCCATACAATGCCATAAGATCCATACGGTCAGCCCAAGATAACACACCCTGCAAACCCGTTGCCAATCGCACAGACCCATCACTCAAAGTAATCCGATGGGATACGCCACCAGGAATGTTGTAGAACGCTCAACCGTATAACCAGTAATGTTCCCATTGCCCAAGGGTAAGTTAGAATCGCTGTCAGAAGCTGCATCAATTAAATTCTCAGGATCACGCTTCTCAAAAGGAACTGTCTTACCACGGCGAATACGACGAGCTTGTTTCTGGCGAAGGGAACGTCTAGGTGTGGGATCAGTAGGTGTTGATTCAACCTTTACCTTAACCTCAGCAGCAGTAGGGGAAGCAGTAGAAGTAGACTCATGAATGTGTCCACCCAATGGACCACTAAGATCTGCATCAGAAGTAGGATTAGGTTGAGTTCCAGGAACTGGTGGTGATGGAGATGGCAAATCAGGTGTAGTAGCAGCAGTTGTGGTGGTGGTAGCAAAGGTGGTTGGTGGAACATGTGTGGTGGTGGTAGTAGCAGGTGTGGTAGCAGGACCAGCAGTAGAACCCATAGGAGCAACCAAAGGTGAAGTAGAAGTACCAACAGTAGTATCATCAAAACCAGATGGACTAGCAGCAGAACCAGGAGTGGGTGCAGACGAAGGACCAGTAGAATCAGCAGGCGTAGAAGAAGTCACACCACGAGGATGGTAAATAAATCTTTCCGGAATAGGTTGACTCTGACGCTTAACCATCTTTTCATAAATGGCCTTTAGCTCATCAAAAGTCAAAGCCCGCACCCGGGCCCACGTCCAAGGAGCATTAAAATGAGCAGCAGACTGATATTTCACATAACGTTGCATCTGTTGGCACTCCTCAGCCCGAGATAAAGGTCTGTTCCTTCTCTGTTTCTTAAGTTCTGCAGCAAGAGCCAACTGATGCTTACGCATCAATACCATAGCCCGCGGAATACAATTGTGTTCATCAACATCATCACCCAAAAGATCTTTAAACTTAGCATAATCCCGAGTGAGAACAGTCAAAACTTGCATCCATTCACTGTCACTCCAATGCATGGCATCATGCTGTTTGTTCACGCCTGCGCTTTCGAAGCTCTTCCTCAGCAGCCCTATCAGCTTCATCAATCTCAGCTTGAACCCGACGATCAGCCTCATCACCAAGCCTTTCCTCTTCAATCTGGCGACGAGTACGCTTGCGAGATGGGGATGGAGCATCAGTCATTGGGGCCTTGCCCTTCGGATCATGAGAGGGACCAGCATTAGAACCATCAGCAGGATCAGAATCACCACCCATAGAAGGGGGAATAGCACCAGGAGAAGGAACACTGGAGGACGTTGGAGGAACCGGCAAATCATCATAAACTTTATCAGCAAAGGCAACCTTGGCCAATAACGTCAAACCATCCTCAACATTCTCCGTACCCTCCTCATCAGAATCTGATTGGACCACATGCTTCTTGCGACACCGTTGCTGAGTTTCCAACGCCTTGATGCGATCAGCCAGAGGAAGAACAAACTCCCTTGTAAGCTTCCGATGTTGGTTTAAATCAGTTTCCAAACAAATCATCCGCTCATGGTACCTGCGTATAAGATCAAGCAAAGATATAAGTGTAGTAGGCTCCTCTGCCTGCCCACCAAGAGAACTTGGATCAGGGAAAGCATCATTGGAGCCCGAAGCAACATATGGGTCAACCTGTGGAGTACTAGCATCAAACGGTTTATCAGTCGAGTGTGGGGCAGGACTAGGAGGTGGAGTCTCCACAAATGGAGACTTTTGTGGGATAGAGGAAGGACCAGCTTGGGAAGGGGATGGTTTTTCAACCACCACCTCTTCAACCAGCTCCTCCTCAACCACAGGAGTGGCACCACCAGTAGGAGCCTCCTCCTCCATTAGGTCATCATCAATCACAACAAACTCAGGATCCTCCTCCTCCTCACCCATAGGACCCTGAGCCAATCCCAACATGGCTTCAGTCAGGGGCCTCCATTCCCCAGTAAACCCATTGACCATATTGTAATACACTTTAGCTGTAAGTTTAGACGGCACATGCTCAGTCCTATCACGAGGAATGCAAACAAGGATTTGCTGAAGAAACCTAGGGTACATAAGAAACTTCTTTCTCGAACCAGCATTAGACAAATTACTAACCATCCCCTCAAATATATAATGAGAAAAGTTAAAAACTCTACCCTGGGTTAAGCAGATAAGACCAGTAGCCAAAGGAGTAGGGAAAGCATCCCAACTCCCAGACTTGGGACTCATACAATGGATCAGAAAGTGGACCATAAGCTTCCATTGGGGGGAACACCTATTTTTCTGGAAGTTAAACTTCCCCTCATGTTCATATCCTAAAGCAGCCATCCCCTCCAATACCTCCGAATTGGGGATGGATTCAACACCACCATCATCCTGAAGATGAAGAGAAGAGCGAATAGAAGCCTCCGTCACCATATATGCACGTCCATCTATGGTAGCATGGAGTGCACGTGGACGACCAACCACATTCACAAGTTGAGCAGACGCCCAAAACTGTCTAATAACACTATCATATATGGTGGGACATACAGTAAATGCAAACCTTAGGTTAGAAGCTTCAATGAAATCCAAGATGTCAGCAAAATGTTCACGATGTGGACCATCACCCAGATAAGCAACTCGGTTGTGAGCAGGTTGGTAAGCAAGAGCAGCCATGGATCTTGATGAATTGATGGAAGAAGGATTGTGATTAGGGTGTAGAGAGTAGAAGTGGTTTTGTGTGTGTGTTAATTGTAATGAGTGAGTCAAGGGTGTATGTTGACCATATATAAAGAAAGTGGTAACTATTCATTGACCCCTATTAATGGGGGGTTGCCCTTTCAAATTAAACCATAATTGCATAGTAACCACTTGCCCTTTTTAACTTAATTACCAACTCCCAATTAACCATGATTTATTTAAACTTGTAAATACCAGGATTGGGAGCGTTGACCAAAAGTCAAAGCACACAATGATCAGACCAGGAGCAAAACGTGATTAACAAAGGACAAAAGGAATGAACAGTATGCCAGACCAGTACCAGGAGCCAAACACCACTTGACATGGAAGGATTTAAAACCACCAGAAGCCAACCAAGTATAACTCGAAGCTGACCAAGGAGGACCAGAAGCCAGTCATGTAAGGCCATATCCACCAAAAGAGAGCAAAATCCTCCATCAGAAGCACCACACACCATCAGAACCAAGAAAATATGTTGTTAAATTCTATCAATACGTTAGTCTGTCCTAATATGTACACAAAGCCTCCCCTTAGGCTTTGCCTCCCCTCAATCCTAGACCTCAAGGATTGACCATCCCAATATGAACCACCAAGTGGTTAAACCGAGGACCATCAAAAGCTTTAGTCAGCAAATCAGCAACATTGTCATCCGTATGAACTTTAAGAACCTGTATCAGCTTCTTCTCATTGGCATCCCGTATAAAATGATGCCGAATCTCAATATGCTTCGTCCGCTGATGAAAAACAGGATTCTTCACAATGCAAATAGTGCTTTGATTGTCAATAAAAATTTTGGTATTCATAAAATTGAAACCATAATCCAACATCTGATTTTGGATCCACAAAACTTGTCCACAACAACTAGCAGCCGCAACGTATTCAGCTTCTGTTGAAGAAGTAGCTACGATTGTCTGTTTCTTGCATTGCCATGAAATAATTCGACGACCCAAAAATTGACAACCACCAGTAGTAGACTTCCTATCATTATTAGCACCAACATAGTCACTATCACTATAGGCTTCTAGAACAAAAGGAGATTCTCTAGGATACCATAGACCCAATTTAGGTTGAGCCTTGATATACTTGAAAATCTTCTTCACTGCATTTAAGTTCGAAACCGTTGGAGTCACCTGGTGTCTAGAACAAGCACTTACTGCAAACATAATGTCCGGACGTGATGCAGTCAAATACATGAGGGAGCCAATCATAGACCTGTACATGTGAACATTTACCGGGGGGTCTGGCTCATTCTTAAGTTTGATTTTAGCAACTTCATAAGGAGTTGCTGCTGGTCTAAGAGGATCCATGTCAAACTTCTAAAGAATCTCATGGACATATTTATCTTGACTGATGAAAATCCCATCCGATTGTTGCTTGACCTGAAGACCAAGGAAGAATGACAGTTCTCCCATTGCACTCATCTGAAATTCGCCTTTCATCAAGTGTTCAAACTCATCACACCACTCCTTCCTTGTAGAACCAAAGATAATGTCGTCCACATAAACCTGAACAAGGATAATATCCTTGGAATTCCGCCGAAGAAATAGTGTTTTGTCAATAGTACCTCTTCTATAGCCATTCTTTAACAAGAAAGTTGAAAGACGCTCATACCAAGCTCTAGGAGCCTGATGTAACCCATAAAGAGCCTTGACCACCTTGTAGACTTTCTTGGGATGAAGTGGATCTACAAACCCCTTAGGTTGAGTAACATACACTTCCTCGTCAATTTTGCCATAGAGAAATGCACTCTTGACATGCATCTGAAACACCGTAAAGCCAACATAAGAAGCAAAGGCCAAAAACAGACGAATGGCCTCGATCCTTGCAACCGGCGCAAAGACTTCAGTATAGTCAATGCCCTCAATTTGAGTGTGTCCTTGTGCGACAAGCCTAGCTTTATTCCTTACGACAATTCCCCGTACATCCTTCTTGTTCTTGAGAATCCATTTGGTAATGATAGCTGTCTTTCCATCTGGTAAGTCAACCAGAACCCAAACATTCTGAAACAAGAATTGCTGCATTTCCTCCTGCATAGCCTCCACCCAACTTTGATCTTCAAGAGCATGAGAAACAGACCTAGGTTCCACCTGTGAAAGAAAACAAGCAAACAAACAGTGTTGAAAGTCCGTATGATTATTACGCTTTTGATCCTTAATATAGCTCACAAGAGCATGATGATCAGACGAGGCCTTCTGCTGCATTCTGCGTGTCTTGACAGTAGAACCAGGATCTCCAATTATTTGAGTGGTAGGATGATCTTTATGTGATTGCAAGACTGGATTGGAAGATACCTCCACTTCTGGTTCCAAGGTATTGAGATCACCAACAAAGTCAGCATCATATGAAGCATTTTGGAAAATCCCAGCTACTGGTTGTTTATGAATATCATCCAGCTTGGTAGAGGACTTCTTTTCATGGTTCCCCAAATCAGAAGGACTGGAGAAACGAGTATTGGAAGCAGACTCACTAGCCGGAGTACCAGTAGGTGATAAGCTAGCACTAGGAGCAGAAGCTGGAGTACCAGGAGCAACTTTGTCAGTAGGCTCAACCAAGGGAAACTCAAAACTACCTTGAGCAGCTGCTTTAGTAGCTTCTTGTTGTTGCGTGAGAAGAGTGTCAAGAGCTGCTTGGGAATCCTGTACATCCAATGGAGTTGCATCACTAGGAGGAGTAGGAGAAACTGTGGTGGAATAGGATGGAACCACAAAAATGTCATCCTCATCATCTGAATCAGAAAGGCTAGAAGGAACACCAGTACTAGAAGTTGCAAACACTTGTGGTCCTACATCATGGTTAGTTTTGAAACGAAAATATCCTAACGAATCACTAAGATAATCAAGATCAAAATACCATTCTGGACCTTTGCCTTGGATGTTTGACTTCTCCTCAAAATACCTGAGATTAATAGTTTCAATGATCCGTTTGGCTTGAAGATTGTAGACACGATACGCCCGAGAATGAGCTGAATAGCCCACAATGTATCCTTCATCTGCCTTGCCATCAAACTTCCCCAAATAGTCACTAGTATTCAGAATGGTGACTGGACACCCAAAAGGCTTCAAATGAGCAATATTTGGAACTTTGCCCGTTAGCAGCTCATAAGGAGTCTTCTTGTGAGGATTGGTAATAGAAACCCTATTCAAAACATAACTTGCAATATTAACAGCTTCTGTCCAGAACATGGTTGGAAGCTTGGAATCGACAAGCATAGTTCTTGTTGCTTCTATTAGTGTCCTATTCTTTCTTTCTGCCACACCATTCTGTTGAGGAGTCCTGGCAGCACTATAATCTCTTTTGATGCCCTTAGCATTGAAAAGTGTGATGAGGTCTTTATTTTTAAACTCGGTTCCATTGTCGCAACGAATACCTTTAACTTTCTTGGACAACTGGTTCTCTATCAAGGTAAGAAAATCTCTAAGAATTGAGTAGGTCTCACTCTTGGCAGCCAAGAAGAACACCCACGTAAACCTGCTATATCCATCAGTTACCACCAAACAGAATTGCTTATGGTCAATGCTCCTGATGGAAGTAGGACCAAATAAGTCCATGTGTAGTAGCTGCAATGGTTCAGTAATAAGACTAAGAGCAGTAATGGCCTTGAAGGATGCTTTGTGCTGTTTGCCTTTGCTGCAGGCAATACAATTTATATCATTTCTAAACGTCTTGGGAGGTAGACCAGAGACCAGATTCAGATTTGCAAGTTTGTGAATGGTCTTCAAGTTCACATGCCCCATCCTTGGGTGCCATTGAGTGGATTCATCTTCTGAGGCTTTTGCAACCAGACATGCTAGTTGACCAGTAGGGTTGACTTCATTCAACTTGATGCTATAGAGATTGTGTCTTCTAGGGATTCTGAGTAAAACTTGTGAGTCATCCGGAAGCTGAAAGTCTTTGGAAAGCACAAGTGCATCAGTATCAGTGAAGAGAACAAACTGCTTCTTGTCACAAATCTGAGAGACCGATATCAAGTTGAAGTGTTGAAGTGCTTCCACATAGTAGACCTGCTCAAAATTTAGATTTGGAGTCTTTATCGTTCCTTTGCCTGTGATTCTGCCTTCACCCCCACCAAAATAGACCTTGCCTCCATGAAATGGTACAAAGTTAGAGAGAAGACTTTTATTGCCAGTCATGCTCCTGGAGCAACCACTATCAACAATGCCTAGACTAGGATCCTGGTATGGAGTAACCTACAACAACAAGATAATAAAAATGCAAAAGTTAGTGTCTTAAGGGGACCCAAACCTTTTCAGGTTTGAGCCTGCCTTGTGGATCTTTAGAATAGTGCCAAGAAGATTGATGAGATCCACCGTTGTTCCTTGGTTGCCTATGCATCATTTGGGTATTATTATTTGACCAAGGACAACCTGCTGAGGGCTTAACAGCAGTTCCCAAATTTCCCAAACCTAAATACGTATGGTCCAAATTATGTGAATAGATTGGATGAAAATTTTGAAAATAATTACCTGTTGTTTGGAATCCATTATTTCTCCAATAATCAGAAGCTAAAGAAGAGGATACTCTAGAAGTATTAAACGTTGGAGCACTAGGATTAAGTCTTCTAGAAGCATATGAAGCAGCTCCTGGTGGACCAGGAGCAGGAAAAGCATGATTAACAGATGCATGTGTGTCATAATAATCACAATCTTTAATTAAATGAAAGGCACTGCCACAAACAAAACATGTTTTGAAAGACCTTTTATTAGAATGAGATTGTTTCATACTGCCTACTTTATTACACACATTTCTAGGAAAAACATTCTTCCTAGGACTCAATAAACAAGGACCAGACACACTTGACTTGACAACAACTTTTTCTTCACACTTCCTAGCACCAGTAGCAGCATGTTCATTCAACTTGGAACTTGTAGGTCTTGACTCTTCACTTGAACCACTAGATGCAGAGTCACCGGCTTTGTCACTGAAAGTACATGAGACAAAGTCATTAGTATTTGTAGAACTTGTTGGGGACTCAAGCATCTGTGATCCATCCGAGTCATTATGCCATGTGGTGGGCATAAAAGTTCCAGTAAGAGGAGGAGGGACAGCATGCATTTTTGCTGCTGGTTTAAACCTATTGTAACTAGGTTTGCCCTCATCCTCTTTGTCGGCATCAAAGACACTTGAGAAAGATAAATCAAATACATCTTCTGAATCAATATATTTTTCAAATCCTAAGCCTCTTTTAGTTCTGCCAGACATGCTACTATCAATTAATTTTGAAAGATTTTTAGGTGCCTTTTGCCATTTGTCAAATCTTAGCATTGTAGCATCTAATTTAGCTTGCATCTCCTCTTTTTCTTTGATACTAGCATCTCTTTCAGTTTCTGTATATTTAAGCATATTTCTAGTGTTTTCTAAATCAATGCTTAGTATCCTGATTTTATCCTCATACGCACGTTGTGTATCTTGTAACCACCTCTTTTGTTGTTCCAATGTGTTTAATGAAGCCTTATAGGCTTGAACCTCTAAAAAATACTTATCATTTTGATCATTTACTTCATTAAATTGGGACAACAATTCTGAGTATCTACCATGACAACCAAGAGGACAATGTTGTACCTGAGGTGAGATGCCCATAAGAGCAAACTCGTCTGCTTCTTCTGCATCAGAGAGATTCCCAGCAATCATTGCAAACACGTCAGTCGAGGACTCAGCTGACTCTAGAGTAGAAGCCTGATGATCATTCCAGTTGACCATAGAGTCAACAGATACCAATGCCTTCCTGTCATCTTTTATCTCCTGAACCTTGAAAGCGGAGTACCTGCTCTTCTCCTGATCATTCTTGCTAGGGCACTCCCTTGCAAAGTGACCCTGTTGCTGGCAGTTATAGCATCGCACCTTGCTTCTATCGAATCTTGCTGGCTCTCGAGGGTTGTAATTAAATTTCCTTCCTGCTTTCTTCTCAAACTTGTGTACCCTAAGAGTAAGCATGGCCATCTGCCATTTAAGATCCATCTCATCCAGGTCAAGTTTATCGACCTGTTTGAAGTCATCAAAAGCAAGTTGTTGTTCAGCATTAACATCAGCCACAAAAGAATGAAGAACAGCTTCTACCATACTACCAGACTTGGCAGCAGGATCAGGAGCAGAATTATGCTGAACAGTATGCTGAGAGAAGACAGTATTGCTTGGGCTACTTGCATATGACATGGGACTAGATGCCATAGAACTCACAAAGGCTGAATTAGCAGGAGTGGGAAAAGAGTCACTAGAAAATCCTCTTACATGGGGTTCGAAAGTTCTGAGCCTATGAAACAGATCATCAAAGGTGAGATAGTCAAGCCCATCTTTGGCTTTGAGAGAGATCACCACCTAATTCCATGAGTAGGGTAAGGCTTGAAGAAACCTTGCATTAATATCACCATCATCAGGCTTTGACCGAAGTTGATTCAACTGGCTCAATATCTTCTGGAACCTATCATACCCTTGATTTAGACCTTCAGTTTCTGAGATTTTGAATTCGGTAAATTCATCTCTCAGCATGGACCTTCGCATTTTCTTTGATTCCTCATTCCCACCGAACCTTGCTTTTATGCCATTCCAGATCTCTCTGGCATCATCCAAATGGTAGAAGTCACCCATGTGATCTTCAGGAAGAGATTGAAGCAAAATAGTTTTTGCTTTTACCTCCTTCTGAATAGCTATGATTTCCTTATGAGATTTAGGGTCAAGAAGGGTAATATTACCATTCTTGTCTCGTCCAGTAAGCTTCCTGCTGTTCCCATTCAAAATGATCTTCCAAAGATCTTGATCAGTGTTGGTGATCCATCATTCCATCTTCATTGCCCAGTTATCATATTCACCCTTTTTCAGAAGAGGGAATTTACCATTCGTGTTAGAGACCGTAGTCAGGATCTGCTGAGGTTGCACAATTTTAGGGGTGCTGTCTTCTCCTGTTTGAGTAGAAGTTGAGGCAGACATGATAAACAAAATGTCAGTAATAAGAAAACTTGATTCTTCTTGTATAGAGACCCTCCCAGGCTCTGATACCACTTGTTGGGTCTACTAGATGTAGATCTTGCAGCCTGTCAGGACCGGTGAATGACTTCTGTAATCACAAGTCAAATCACAAAGAGACTCTATACACAATATGAATGTAAAATATAAATGTAATCAAGAAGAACAGAATAACTATAAAGACTTGATCCTTTCTAAGGATTTCTAATATTAATAATCACTAGAACTACGTTTGGTGAAGGTGTGTATAACCCTTCTGCCTAAGGTTCCTTTTATACTACAAGGAAACCCTAATGCATCATTAAAGAAAACGTGTAAAACTGATATGCATATCCTTTCCTAACATATCTCATGCATATCCTAACAGAATATTAAGTAAATAATAAAGTTTGACTTCGACTAGGACCAGGAGCAGGACTTGCTCCTACTACTACTAGGACCAGGAGGAACTACATACCTCCTAGTCTACCTATTACATATAACTATTACAATGGTCCTAACACTTAGGCTTGAGGAAATATGTGAAATCTTCTTATGCACAATTATGAACAATGATAGTGTAGCTAAACTAATACTAACAAAAATATATCCACAAAGAATAAAGAATGATAGTGTAGCTAATCTAATATTAACACATGTATATGCAAAAAGTAATAAGGAATGTAAAGAGTTAAGGGTAAAGAAAGATCAAACCGAACACCAAGGATTTATAGTGGTTCGGCAACGAAGCTCACTCCTCGTTCCTACTCCACTCCTCGAGTACTCCTTACTCGAGAGTTCACTACACAACAAGCTCCTTATAGTGGAGAAAACCGTACACGTCGCTTAACCAATTTTCGACTCTAAGCTAAAAGTCGAGCCCTAATCGTAGCTAGGACCAATCTACACAACTATACTTAGTACATACACAACTTCTAAATAGACACAACTACTTGGATCTTCACAACTATGACACAACTACAAGTATATAAAAATTGATCTTCAATGGATCTTTGGTGGTGGACTCAACACTTCACTAGGATAGTGTTCTTCTCTTTGCACTTGGAGAGGAAGAGATGGAAGAACAAGATTCACTTCTTAAACAAGTAATAATCAAACAAATGATCAAAGATTTGAGTGATTAAAGAAGGGGTTTGAATCTGGAAATGAATGTGCAAAAGAGTTGAGGTGAAAAGCTAAGCATGGCCAACTATTTAAAGGACAAGGGAGCCAACGGCTAGTTCTGCCCGCGGTACCTTATCACAGCCCGCGGTAACTTATCGATAAGGTACCGCCTAGGCGCTAAGGTACCGCCGGACTAGACTCCGCTCCTTTTTGTCCTTTAGTGGTGGAGGTCTTATCTGGGTATAAAAATATCCTGAAAGGATATTCTTAACAGAATAAGAATATGCCATTTTCAATTTTCAAATAATTAATTTAATAAAACATTTTCTTAAAAATAAAGTTTAATAAAAACTTGTCACATTTAATAAAAAGTGAGTTTTAAGAAAAGATTAAATCACTTGATCACTTGATTAAGGTTAGTACTTGTTTATCCATACCTTAAGTGAAAATGGGTAAAATGAAAAATACTTGAACTCAAGAATTCGTTTTTCGTTGTTTTCGTAAATGCTTGTTTTTACATATTGTCGTAATCAAAACTAAGCGAGACCGAAAAATGCAAGTAACGTTTTTAGTCATTATTGCATTAACAATCTCCCCCTTTTTGATTCCGATAATACATAAACTCAATCACACAAAAACAAGATTTTCGAAGACGAGTTTATTCATTTCTCCCCCTTTGTCGAAGCAAAAAGGTTGCGTAATCCGGTGTTGAAGAAACGGACTTTGCAAAGACTCCCCCTTGGTGCTTACTCCCCCTAGCTTGGGGCACCGAGGAATCGAGATATGGTGCCAAGCTACATAGAAGGGTTAGTTGAACAAAAGAAACAACCAACAATATATAGCAATGGGTCACAAAAAAATTAAAAGAGAAGAAAACACAAAGACAAAGATCCAAGATAGGTTACTAAAGAAACATCATACAAAGAAGTATGGAAAAAGAAACAAGCCAAAAGCATAAATCTAATCCTAGTTATTCTAGAATTCTAAGATTTGCTTGAATTTGGTGTCTTGTGGATAAGCAATCAATGCTTATATGAAAGGCAAGGTAATAGCGGAGGGTGGTGGTGGTGGCTTGTTGGAGATCTCATAATCAAATTGAAGAGGAGGCTTGATTAAGAGACTCTTGATGTAGCTCAACTCCTCATAGATGTGTGCCATAGCAAGATGTTGATATTGACAACAATGACAATATGTTCCATGGTGCATGACATTATCATGAGAATGAGGAAGAACACTAAAGGGTGGTGGTGGAAGAAAGGATGTTCCACAATCAACATTCTTGGTAGGAGACATGTGATTAAGAGTGTTCTTGGGTGGGTTTGGATTAAAATCAATTGGAGAAAATGGAGGAGATTCAAGGCTTTCATTGGGAGAATAAGACATTTTGGATGTGAAGTAATGCAAAATGCTTATGGTTTAAATAAGGAAGGCTTAGGGTATTTTTGGGGTGGTCAAAGGGTTTGAAACAAAGATTCTCAAAAAGGTTGGAGCAAATCTAGAGTTTCAGAAAAAAAAACCCAAAAAGGAAGGCCACTGTAGGCGGTTCCTTATCTAGGGTGGCGGTACCTTATCAATAAGGTACCGCGGTTCACATAAGGAACCACCTGCAGAAGCAGGGTTTGGTGTTTGGAGAAAGATTTTTCAGCAAATCTTATTTTTCTAGTCTAACTTATCATATGGATGTGCTTAAAAGCAAAGATAGACGAAGAAAATATATGCAAACTTACCAAATAGAGATATGACCAAAATACATGGATTAAAAAATCAGTGTAGGAGGTGTGTAAGACAAGACCTTAAGTCATGACACAATGATCCTCCATGATTCAATCTTGTTCTTGCTATGTTTGAGAGAATCATACATATGAATTATGTAAGCTCTATATTAATAGCGAGAATCTATGAAAAAATCGTTTTTAGATTGAATTAACAATGTCAAACGAATTTCTCAACCATTTTCGAAAGAGACTTTGAGAGTTTTGAAAAAGAGAGAAGAAGATTTTTCAAAAGGAGTTTAAAAGACTCAAGGACTCAAAGTGGTAATAGAAAATACACAAGAAGAAAGGAAATTAAGGAAGATGTTCCATTAATCCTAGACCTAGATGCAAGTAATAAAAAGGTTCCCTCTTAAGTGGCTTAGTGAAGATATCGGCTAAGTTGTCCTCGGAGGGCACCTTTTCAATAGTAATGTTCCCCTTTTGAACATTATCCCTAAGGAAATGGTGTCTAATTTCTATGTGTTTGGTTCGCGAATGTTGCACGGGATTCTTGCTTAGGTCTATAGCGCCTTTATTATCGCACATGATGGGAACATCATCAAGAGAAATCCCGTAATCAACAAGCGCTTGCTTCATCCATAGAGCTTGTTGGCATGCTTTACCGGCACTCACATACTCGGCTTCCGTGGTGGATATCGCAAGAGCGGTTTGTTTCTTGGAGAACCAAGAAGTTAAACAACAACCCATGAAGGTACAAACTCCACTAGTGCTTTTCCGGTCCACATAGTCTCCCGCATGATCCGAGTCCGCGTAGACAATGGTTTCTACGCCGGTCCCTTTAGGATACCATAATCCTAAATGTATAGTGCCTTTAATGTATCGGAAGATACGCTTAACCGCTTCAAGGTGAGCAGTTTTGGGAGCCTCTTGGAAGCGAGCACAAAGGCAAACACTAAACATGATATCCGGTCGACTTGCCGTTAGGTACAACAAACTACCAATCATACATCTATATTTGGTGTTGTCTACCGACTCACAATCATCATCTACGGTGAGTTTAGTATCCGAGGCCATATGGGTCTTCATTGGTCTAGATTCTTCTAATCCAAATTTCTTTAGCATTTCTTTAGCGTACTTAGATTGACTAAAGAAAATACCATCGTCCATTTGTTTAATTTGGAGTCCTAAAAAGAAGTTAAGTTCTCCCATCATACTCATTTCAAACTCATCATGCATGATTTTGGCAAAGTCATCACACAATTCTTGACAAGTTGAGCCAAATATAATGTCATCAACATATATTTGTACGATTATGAGGTGAGAACCTTTCTTCTTTGTAAAGAGTGTATTGTCTACCATACCCATGGTATACTCATGTTTAACAAGAAACGCTTTAAGTCTATCATACCAAGCTTTGGGTGCTTGTTTGAGTCCATAAAGTGCTTTCTTAAGCTTGTAAACATGGTCCGGTTTCTCAAAATAATGAAGCTGGGAGGTTGAGCCACATATACCTCCTCATTGATCAAACCGTTAAGAAATGCACTCTTTACATCCATTTGTTGAAGCTTAATATCTAAGGCACAAGCGTAGGCTAAAAGGATTCTAATTGATTCTAATCTAGCTACCGGTGCATATGTCTCGTCATAATCAATCCCTTCTTGTTGATTATAGCCTTGAGCTACAAGTATAGCCTTGTTACGAGACACAACACTATTCTCATCTAGCTTATTCCTAAATACCCATTTGGTTCCTATAATGGTAGAACTTCTAGGTGGAGGAACAAGTTCCCAAACATCATTGGCAACGAATTGATTCAATTCTTCTTGCATCGCAATGACCCAACTCTCATCCGTCAAAGCTTCTTTAACATTCTTTGGTTCAATCAAGGAGACAAAACAAAAGAAGTTGCTTTGGTTTTGGACTTGAGATCTTAGGGTCCTTTGATTTAAGTCACCAATGACATTATTGAGAGTATGATCCCTAGACTCCTTAATGTTTACTTCCTTTTCAACACTAAGGTCTTCAACTCCTATTTTTCTAACCTCTTTGGCTTTAACTACTTCTAATTCATCCAAGTCATCATCAACCAATGGTGGTGTCTTGGGTGAAGGAGGGGTTTCATCAAAGGTTACGTTGAGTGATTCTTCAATAACCCCTGAGGTTCTATTTAGGACTATGTAGGCCTTACTAGTTTGGGAATAACCTAAAAGGATACCTTCGTAAGACTTTGGGTCAAACTTGGTAAGGTAGTCTTTGGTGTTGAGGATAAAGCACTTGCTTCCAAACACCCTAAAGTATTCTAATGAGGGTTTCTTACCTTTAAGAATCTCATAGGGGGTCTTTCCTAGGAAAGGTCGAATAAGAATTCGGTTGAGAATATAAGTCGATGTATCTACGGCATTGCACCAAAACTTTTGAGGCAAGGATTGCTCGTTTAACATCATCCTACTCATCTCTTGGAGAGTCCTATTCTTCCTTTCAACTACCCCATTTGATTGTGGAGTGCGAGGAGCCGAGAAGTTATGGGTAATACCATGAGCTTCACAAAAGGCACCAAATTGCACTTCATTATCAAATTCCCTACCATGATCTGTCCTAATAGAAACAATTGAACATCCTAGTTGATTTTGAATTCTCCGACTAAAGATTTCGAAGTGATCGAAAGCTTCATTCTTAGATGCCAAAAATCTAGTCCAAGTGAATCTAGAATAGTCGTCAACTATAACTAGGGTATAAAGGTTACCTCCATAACTCCGTATGGCAGAAGGTCCAAAGAGATCCATATGTAGGAGCTCTAAGCACCGAGAGGTCGAAACCAAATCTTGGCTTTGTGACTTGAGTGAACTTGCTTTCCAACTTTGCAAGCATCACAAAAGTGACTATCAAACTTAATCTTGGGGAGGTGTCTTACCAACTCCTTAGAGACTAAAGATTGAATTAAACGCATATTAGCGTGACCTAATCTCCTATGCCAAAGAGTAGAACTATCATCTATAGTCGCAAGACATATGTTGTCTTTTGACTTCTTATTAACCTTCATGACATAAAGCCCATGCTTTCTAACACCTTTTCCAATGACTTTTCCATCTTTTACGATTTCACTGTCATGTTCCGAAAAGATGACCTTACACTTATTATCACAAATTTGACCTATACTTAAAAGGTTAAAACCTAAGTTATCTACGTGCTCAACATTTTCAATGGTCATGGAGTCAAGAGAAACCGTACCTTTTCCAATGATATTACCACGTAGACTACTAGCGAATGTGACGTTACCTCCATCATATGCTTTGTAATGCGAGAACAAACTTCGATTACCCGTCATGTGTTTAGAACATCCACTATCCTTAATCCACTCATCGGGCTCCAAATCAATTCCTAAGCATATCTAGGTAACAATACACAAGATCAAACATTTGGTCCCTAATATCTCATGGGTCCAAAATTGTTAGTTTCAAACATCCCTTGCATTTGGTTGGGATGCATGAATGAGGTGGGGATTCCCCATAAAGAACAAAATGGAGGAGGGTAGTAGTTCATGTAACCATTTTGTTGTTTATTACTTCTCCTAGGTGTGTTTGATCTAGGTTTAGAGTTATTATTATTCCTTCTAGGTGTTGGAGTTTTACTTCTAGGTCGTGAGTTGTTTTGATTATCTCTTGTAGGCGTTGTCGTTCTACTTCTAGGATTAGACTCATTCCGTACTCTAGATGGAGTAGAAGATAATCTAGATAAACTTCTATTTCCCATGAGAGGTTTACTTAACGGCTTATAGAACTTACTAATAGCATTGTCCTCAAGTATGGGTAATTGAACCTTATTAACAATAAGATGCTTTGGTTTTTCATTTAACTTAGATTTTTCAGAAAGTTCAGAGTTTTCACAAAAATCAACTTCTGGCCGCGGTACCTTATCTATGGCCGTGGTTCCATAGCGATAAGGAACCACGCCATACAATGTGGAACCGCGTCCAGAAGGTGTTTTATGTGAAAACCTGACTTGTTTTGGTTCACTAGTTGAGGCTTCATTTGAGTTAAAACCTAGACCAAGTTTTTCCTTAGAATGAACTTGTTTGTTTAACATATCATCAAGAGCACTAGTACCTTTCATGAACTTTTCCAATTTAATGGAGGTGCTCTTGAGATCATCATTCTCTAATCTAAGTTTCTCACAACTTAAGCAACCTAAATCAACCTCTTTGTTTTTCTCAAGTATAGCCAATTTCTCCCTAAGTTCATTGATCTCATTTTCAAGCTTAGTTTTGGTTGATTTTAAGGTTTTATTCTTTTCTATGAATTTAAGACTAAGTTTGTGTAAGCTATCATATTTGCCTTCAAATTCAATATCATCTAAAGTGGAACTATCATTGCTATAATATTCGGTTTCGGAATGTACCTCTTTAGAAGTGTGAGCCATAAGACATTTCTCCTCTTTGGGGTTGTCATCATCATCTTCACCGCTATCGCTCCAAGCGCCACTAACGAATGCCGTGTGGTTCTTATCACGAGCGGGCTTTGGACAATCACCAATGAAGTGATTTAGATCACCACATCTAAAGCAACTCCTATCACCTTTTTCGTTCTTGACAAACCGATTCTTTGACAATGGTTTCTTGTCATAGTTTGGTTGCTAACGTGTTGACCTCGTCTCTTGAAGAACTTCTTGAAATCTCTCGCCGCCAATGCATACTCCTCGTCATCACTTTCCGAGGAACTATCATGGTCACTTTGTGCCTTCTTGGCCTTAAGTGCAAGAGATTTCCTTTCACTCTTGGTTTTTACTAATTCCGAGTCCTTCAAAATTATCATCTCATGAACCTTCAAGTTTCCTATGAGTTCATCGAGTGATAAAGTTGAGAGATCTTTCGACTCTTCAATAGCCGTGACTTTTGCTCTCCACTTTGGATGTAAGGCCCTTAGAAACTTCCTAACATTGTTCTTGCTAGAAAAACCTTCATCAAGTGCTTTTAGACTAGTAATAATGGTGTTAAACCTAGCGAATGCACTATTCATAGTTTCATCTTCTAAGATGACAAATTGTTCATATTGTTGGACAAGAAGATCGATTTTACTTTCTTTGACTTGGCTATTACCTTGGTGGGTTACTAAAAGAGTGTTCCAAATATCTTTAGCGGTTTCACACATAAAAATTCTTTCATACTCTTTCTTAGGCAAAGCATTATAAATCACCATTTTAGCCTCATTATTTTTTGAAAGTTTCTTTTTAGTATCATCATTAGCTTTGTCAAAAGTGACTAATTCTTTTGTTTTAGAAACTTCATTAAATTGAAAGGGTAAAAAATCACCATTGGTAATAACATGCCAAAGATCTAAATCTTTTGATTTCACATAAGTTTCAAATCTATTTTTCCAATAAATAAAACTATCGGTTTCAAAAAGTGGTGGTCTTTGCATAGATTGCCCTTCTAGGTACTTGTTGGAATCCATAGATCGATTCAAGTTTTAAAATACAATATACTTTAAAAATTCTTGAGCAACCCGCTCTGATACCAATTGTAGAAACTAGAAGGGGGGGTTGAATAGTTTCTTAAAATTTACTTGTTAAAATATGGTTTCCAAAAATCCTTTTTCAAAAAACTTAGGCTTGAGGAAATATGTAAAATCTTCTTATGCACAATTATGAACAATGATAGTGTAGATAAACTAATACTAACAAAAATATATCCACAAAGAATAAAGAATGATAGTGTAGCTAATCTAATATTAACACATGTATATGCAAAAAGTAATAAGGAATGTAAAGAGTTAAGGGTAAAGAAAGATCAAACCGAACACCAAGGATTTATAGTGGTTCGGCAACGAAGCTCACTCCTCGTTCCTACTCCACTCCTCGAGTACTACTTACTCGAGAGTTCACTACACAACAAGCTCCTTATGGTGGAGAAAACCGTACACGTCGCTTAACCAATTTTCGACTCTAAGCTAAAAGTCGAGCCCTAATCGTAGCTAGGACCAATCTACACAACTATACTTAGTACATACACAACTTCTAAATAGACACAACTACTTGGATCTTCACAACTATGACACAACTACAAGTATATAAAAATTGATCTTCAATGGATCTTTGGTGGTGGACTCAACACTTCACTAGGATAGTGTTCTTCTCTTTGCACTTGAAGAGGAAGAGATGGAAGAACAAGATTCACTTCTTAAACAAGTAATAATCAAACAAATGATCAAAGATTTGAGTGATTAAAGAAGGGGTTTGAATCTGGAAATGAATGTGCAAAAGAGGTGAGGTGAAAAGCTGAGAATGGCCAACTATTTAAAGGACAAGGGAGCCAACGGCTAGTTCTGCCCGCGGTACCTTATCACAGCCCGCGGTACCTTATCGATAAGGTACCGCCTAGGCGCTAAGGTACCGCCAGACTAGACTCCGCTCCTTTTTGTCCTTTAGTGGTGGAGGTCTTATCTGGGTATAAAATATCCTGAAAGGATATTCTTAACAGAATAAGAATATTCCTTTTTCAAATTTCAAATAATTAATTCAATAAAACATTTTCTTAAAAATAAAGTTTAATAAAAACTTGTCACATTTAATAAAAAGTGAGTTTTAAGAAAAGATTAAATCACTTGATCACTTGATTAAGGTTAGTACTTGTTTATCCATACCTTAAGTGAAAATGGGTAAAATGAAAAATACTTGAACTCAAGAATTCGTTTTTCGTTGTTTTCGTAAATGCTTGTTTTTACATATTGTCGTAATCAAAACTAAGCGAGACCGAAAAATGCAAGTAACGTTTTTAGTCATTATTGCATTAACACTTCTGATAGTTTATATAAAACCAATCTTTCAAAAGCATCACAGAAATATCCAAGCTGCGATAATATCCTGCGGGCTCCCATCCAAGCAAAGCTAAGTATAATACCTGAGATTAAACATGTAAAATCGTCAACACAAAGTTGAGTGAAATTCATAGGTTTAGTAATAAGGATGTGGAACACAAGCATTCCTTTGTAAACAAGAAAATAGGGGAAAATGGTTATGTATAGTAACCATTGTCTGAAACATTATTATTGTTGTTTAGTTCATGAACCGAAGCTTAACTCAGTGTAAGTTCATCTAGTCAGTATTCAGCCTAAATACTCAAGTGAAATAAACAAATATTAGCGCGTCAAGGTAATTGGGACGGGGATAGTCAATCCCGATGGATCCACCCACAACATTCGCGCTTGGTAGCAGGATTAATTAACGGTTCATGATCAATGAAAGGTAACTTAAGGCTAGACTAAAAGCAATAATATCAATGAAAATCAGTTGGAAATCCTCAAGTTCTGGAAAGCATACAATTTCTGGATAGCATACAAGTAGAGGATAGCACACAGTTTTAAATGGTTGTGTTCCACCATGTAAAATCTCACCCCGTGTTTAGAAACCATGTACAAGTAAAAAGGGGGCTATGAACTCACCTTAGCCACGAGGTAAGTCAATCACGGTACTCAGCAACTGAGTAGAAACGGTAGTGGTAGACGATCACCGACGATATGGATGCCCGGGAAACACGAAAACCGCAACCTATCAAAATAAGGCGCGCGTTAAGACTCGAACTCGAATATCGATATGTACCAAATATAATATGACTCAAATGTTTTCAAAGAATACACGTTTCAAAACCATTGACACGAATCAAATGAATACATTTATCCAACGTTACACGTTAAAACACTTGAACACTTGAAAATGACCCGTCATACGACGCCAAGTCAACGCAAGTCAAACTATCCTTTACCCTTATTTGGACCAGTAGCTAAGTCATTTATATAATGACTAAGCATTTGAGTAAGTCACCATGTCCGATGGTGAAGACTCAAACTCACGCAACACAAGCATTGAACTAAGTGTCCAAAATAAAAATCAGCAAGTACACCCTAAATGTACACACCGATCTACCCTATCTAGACTTGTCCGTTTTACATGAAAATTGGTGTCAAGGTCACTTATAACCTGTATAAGACCTCACCAAAATTTGAGCCAATGTTCACACTTTAAAATCCATCAGCTCGACACTTTACTCGACTCCAAATTTGGGACAGATTTGTGCACTTGTTTTGTAAAACCGTTTAGACCGCTTTAAAAGTACAAACTCGACAATCCGACTTTTGAAACCACTACTAGACTCATCAAACTCAGTTTGTAAACTTTGAAAATCAGTAGTATCAACTATCTAACCAAGCCTAAAGTCCCCGATAGTCGACTCAAAATCAGCCACAATTTCGGATTGTGCCGACTTGCGTCTCCCGGTACACGAAAACTAAAACTAGCATAACTTTTGACTCGTAATGAGTTATAAGCTCTATCTTATACCAAAACGATCGTCTCGGAAAATTATACAACAATTTCAAATAATCTTAGCCTTTCTCAGAACTTAAACCCACGAAAAATCTGTTAAGGACCTGCTGTCCCAGAATAGCATTTTAGATAACATGACAAATCCATTTTTCAAGCAAAACCACTCATTCCCATACCTCTAGGATCACTATACCATCATTCCTATCAACCAAACACTCCTAAAAACACTTGTATGAAAAATCTAACAAAAATCAAAGATTAAAAACAAGACTTTTTATGATCAAAACTACATAACCTTACCAAAAATGACACATGCATGATGATTACAACATCATACAACCATAAAATCATAAGTTCTTGAAATCTTGATACATGTGGGAAATTTTTGTATCATTAGAATCACAATTAAATTCTAAGAATGGGTCTTTATTTTGTTTTGGATGAATCATGATGGATGGTGGTGGTTGATGGTGGTAAGTGGCGGCAAAAATGGAGGTGGGAGGGAGAGAAATTGTTGTGGGGTGTGTTTTTTATGAATAAAGTGGAAGAAAAGTTAATATATATGGTAGGTAGTGGAGGGACCAATATTGCCAAGTTTGAAACTTGTGGACTTAAAAACAATTAAAAGTTTTAAAGGGTAGAAAATGGTTATTGGTAAATATTGAAAATATTTACGGGGCTCGGGTTTCGTAAAAATACTTTTCAAAAGTTACAATGCATCGTAAAAATGATTATATGACTTCCCGACACGACTTAATACGTAATTAAAACGAAATCGTCGAAAATATTAGTTATCGAAACGATCGATAAATAAACGTAAACTTTTGGGCATCCGTCGGTATCGCGATCACTAGGAATTTTCGTTGTACATTGTTTTTGAATAAACTCGTTGTAACACGCACGCGGGTGATTTTAAATCAAAAACTTTGATTTAAATAAATATGGAAAAATAAAATAAAAATTTTATAATTCCATACAAAGTATTTATCGATGATCAGAAAAATACTTAAAAAATATAATTTAAAAATCTCAGGATTTACATATAAGAATACAAGAAAACGAAATACGTTGGAAAATTCAAGAAGCACGAATAAAAAGAATAAAATAATGCTGGGAAAATACGGGTTCTCACACAATATCAAGCATAAACGTAGTCACGCCATGTTTGCCTCATCTCGTGCTTTGTGCTTAAGGTCCGACCAAAATACACAACGTAAGTCGTACAGTATTAGTCTGCGGATTTATAACCTTCGGGTCTCATCCTTGGTTATTATAGCGCCTCATATTTGGTTAGCCAAAAAGACTGTCTTTGACTGACATAAGCAAGACAAGTTACTAATAACTTGGTTAGTACAAAACTTATTTAAGTGGGTATTAATAATTTTTGAAAATCATAACAAAATTTCGTATAAACGGAAACATGTAATACTTCCATTTATAACAAGTTATTAAAACAATAAATTTTCTATATTTTTAAACTTTACTTAAATAAGACATATGCCTCGGTTTTCATGAATTCACTGGTCATTCAAAAACGCGAGTTACCCAGTGTTTTAAAACGTTGTACTATTCTTTATAAAGTGTCATATGTTTGTTTGATCGGGTTTTCCTCACACCTCTTACGAGTACCAATGGAAAACTCAAACGAACCTTGCTACGGTCACATTCGACTCTATGGTGTCTTAGAAGGTACACTATAAAGAACCGGAGAAGCTCGCCAGCTGTAGAAGCTCGTTAAAAGCCCTTCTTCTTTAAGAGATCATAAAAATCCGCCTTTCGTAGTCTAGTGTGATCTAACTAAAACTTTATAGAAATCAAATAAAAGATAGTTTTCTATATAGTTTTAGAGTAAATAAGATATTTAGTTAAAGACCAAATATTGACTTACCCTAGTTAGTCCGGTTTAATTCTTGAAAAATCTTTTGCATTTATACAATATAACAATTATAGCAATAAATCAAACAAATTAAGCAAGAAAATAAACACAACTAGTATATCACTTTTGGACTATAATAAGAGAAGATATTTTCTAAAAATAACTTATTTTAGGACACTAAATTTAGTAAATCTAAAAATCTAATTTTTAGATTTTAGGTTGATTCTGTTTTGCAAGCAAAAAATATAGTTTTCGGCTAAAACTAAAAAGTTGTCAAGAATCGAGTTTTTAGTGTCCCAATAAGAATCGGACCTTAAAAGTGTACATATTATTTTATAAAAAATATTTTCTATTCGGGTATCAAAATCGTAGCCCTAAAACAATTTTATAAAGCTCCCCTGTAGCATGCCTTCACCAATCCAATTAGTGTTTTCATATCAAATAACAATCTCAAATCATGTTAACCATCTAAATCATGCATTATAACAATTAGTAATCATGGTTCATTGATTTAAACAATTTAAACATGCATAATATATCGAAAAACACGTAAATTGCACACGTAGTTGTAATTAACGTTTGCTATAAACCTAAAAAGCATGCAGACTTATTTTTTCCAGAAAATTATGAATCTAATAGCATCTAATTAACCAATTTAAAGATCTTCAATTAAATCACAATCAACTATAATTCCTTTTTTTTAACCGTGATTTCCGACACATTGACCGACTAATCCACGGGGTTTGCACCGGTTTTAGGAGTTTTCTTATGTAATTACATGGCATAGATTTGTCTCGTGATGCCACTGTTGGAATAACAACCCTAGTATATCTAATATACATGCAGCAACAGTAAACGCATCAGATGGATCAATTAACTATGCACATAATGTAATTAACATAAAGATAAAGAAAGCATACCCCAAGTCCAAGAACAGATGATCAAGTAACCAAAAATCAATCAACCAACCAAACCCTAATTCCAATACACCAATAACCGATCACCAATGACCCAAAGATCAAATTAGCTTTTCTCCAAGATAGTCCGCACAACACCTCAATCAATCACCTTCGATTGTTAGATCTTGATTAAGTAAATACTTAATAAATATCAAACCCTAAAAACCCTTTGGGGTCCTTGTGGTCGTCGACTTCAATAAAAGAGAGGGGATAAAAAGTTTGGTTTAATACTTACAACCAATGAATCTAATCCCTTGCTTATATAGTTGAGTTTTTAGGTTTATTTATGGTAAATATTATAACTTAACCTCAAAGTAATAAACCTTCTAGAGCCCAAAATATTTTCTTCCCTTTTTCTTGCACTATAGGCGGCCGAATACACCATATGGTATCTTTGGTTTGACTTTTTGACTTTCTATAAACTTAGTTATGTAATTACACTAGCTCATAACCCGAGTTCAACACGGGCATATATATTAAAATAATAATGTTAACTGTAGTTGTGTTTAAGCTTATTTGTTAGGCTACTAAACTTATTAGCTTATATAACAAAAATAAGCTTAATCAAACGTTTGACTATATCGTTGGACATGTGAGGTTAGATCAGGTTATAGAATTTGCATTACATAGTCTATACAAACTTTAATAAAGTCCATCGTCATTAAAACCATATCATATAACTTTTGTAAAATAGTTCATTACAAATTTGTCAAACTTGATTATCTTAAAATGATGCATTGCAAACACTTATTCCAACGCACCCTTATAAAAGTATGCTAACTCGTAGATAGCTTGCCACATTTGCTTATGAAACACATTTTTTGACCAACGAATAGGTCAATGCATCATAGATCCAAATTCCATACCATACTATCTTAAGTGACAACCAAACCACGTAATTTCCATGTTCCAGCCACATTCATTAGAGCTTGGCTTACAATATAAAAAAAGTTTATCAAGTGAAACATTTTTACAATAATGCAAAGTTATAAAAAACACAAAATAATCTACCAATAACAATATAGTTTGTGTCTCAAAGCACCAGATTCAAACATCCATTAAGGATTTTCACCCTTTCAAAAAGTACTAACAAATGCTTAATGATAAACTGATTGTTCTAAAGATAAGCATCCTTTCGAGTGACATCTTCAAAAGTATAAGATCAATTAACCATTTAAGTGAAGAACGAACAACAAACCAAACACAATACTCGAAGATTAAACAAACCGAAAATCAAAACATCCCTTGAGATACATCTGCAGGTTGATGAACAGTCAAACAGCTCAAAACATCTTTATATTCCTAAAACATAATTTTTTTATACAAAGGCTTAGATATAGATTAGAAGCTAAAGTAATACACATGAAGGTTAAAATCTAGTTAAGTTGAGATGAAGAACAAAAGGCTTGGAAGGTCCTAAAGGCCAAAACATTAAAGATTGTACCTGAAAAGTTTCTTAATATATTTCAAGAATAATCTCACATGACTAATGCAACATACTATTAAGTACCAACCTTATTTAATCAAACACATTTGGTGCAGATACACATTCGTAGCTTGTCCTGCAAAATATATAATGTGAAAATGCACCTTTGCTAAACAAAAACTGATATCCCTAATAATTCGTTTTTAGTATCGTTCGTTTTCTCTCGGTCTAATCGAATTGATATAACGTTTTAAGCTTGACTTGATTGTTTTTGGTTGTAAAACTTGTTTGGAATTTATGTCTAATTGGCATAAAGCATTTAAAAAGTGTAAAATATTATACTAATTACCTATACGTACTAATCTAAAACATTTAGCAAGTACAACATTTAAATGCTCAAAGTATAAAATGTAAAAAATGTAAATTTATTCTATGAATGTAAAATGCAAAATGTAAAAATAATACGTCCACGTAAAACGAGGCGACCAATGAATATAAAATTTAGAAAATATAAACAGGACACTTTAATCTAAATGTAAAATGGACTACTTACTATCTGAATCGTACCTCCTATTAACAGTTCTAAACTTACTCTACTTACTTGATTACAACAATCATTTAATCAATTCAGCAATACAGTAATCAACAAAATATATTTGCCAAAAAGTAAGGCTGCAAAATAGATTGCCAAACACTAGTTATGTCAGATACTCCTAATTCAGTAAATCACAATGCAGAATTTTCAAAAGAACAATTTAAAACATATGAGCAGAAAAGGCAATGATCAAACATGTAAAAGTAAACAAATTCAGCAGGTTACAATTAGAATCAGACTACAGTAAAGCTTCTATCATACTTCATGAATAATTGCAGCTCAAATATTCGTCTAGAATTTGAGAACAAGCTATAACAGATATTAAACATATTAACATCTAAGTATCTCAAACAGATAACACTCAACTATCAAATAGCGAACAAGCAGATTTACACTAACTATGCACTACAGGAACAATCTAGCAGATTAATTCTAATAAATGCAAAAACTAAAGGTGCTTAACCCGAAATATCAAGGCCTCGGTTGTAGGAGAAGCGGAGCGCTGAGCTCGCTTATAGAACTCGAACTGAATTCACCAAAATAACACAACCCTGCTCATTCTCTATGGCTGGAAGGATCGTATCTTTCGAAATAGAAACCTGCAAATCCAAACAAAACACAGAAATACCAAACAAAGCTTCGAATCTGAAACTTGTATCACTTGAGCAACTCTTTATCGAACCCTAAGATTCTATTTAACAATCAGTTAGCTCGAAACTATAATAATGGAACAACAACACTTTATTCAACTGATCTTAAGAAACAAGAACTTGATATCCTAAACTTCATCAATGGAATACTATTCTGAGCTGAAAGAATAAAACTGATCGGAAAGAACGGTACTCGAAACAAATAACTCGGAATCGATAACTCGATTTTCAATTACCTTAACAAACTTCTAATATCGCGTGAACAGTAACAGTAAATGACTTAAACGGTTTCACTTCTAATATGAACAGTAATTCAAACACGTGAACAGTATTTTCATCAAATCAAATATTGCGTGAACAGTAACATATTCATTTAACAGTTACTGACTCATTCAGTAGCTTATTACTCTATAGCTATTTTTTTGTAACACTTAAACAAGAAAAGATAAGAGAAAGAGATGAAGCTTTTAAAAGAATTCATTAATGGAAGAAAACATACAATCTGTTATAACAGAAAACTATTCGGTTACAAAAGTTTAACAAGAAATATGAAAGAAAATTAATCTATCTAACTAACTCTAACCTAACTACTAGGTGTAATCTACTCTAATGCTAACCGCCTAAAAATGAGGTCTTCATTGGTATTTATAGGCGCTGAAGAGTGGTGGTGTGACGTGTCTTGTACAATCCCTTGATGCCACGTGTTTAATACGAGGTTTGATGACTCGTTCTTCATTCTTTATTTGGGAGTTTCTTCGTTTCTTCCTCTTGATCCAATTAATTGGTATCTCCTTGTAGAGGAGATGATAAGGAGCATTTTTCCTTCTTTGAGCTTTGCCTGAAACTTCCTTATTCTTTTGTGATATTGATTTGCAAGTTTTGGTGGAGAAGATGTATGAACCGATTGTGATAAATTGCTTTCTCTCTCTTGTCAGTGATGAAGATGAGTTATGTACGTTTGAGTCTTTGACTTGGACCGAATAGTGTTGAAAGTTAATTAAACTTTCATTTGTTTTCTTTAAGTCCTATGATTTATCAACTTTTATCAAAAGTTATATAAAAGAATTATAACTTTTAAGCTAAACTCATTATCATCCTTCATATTTGTAAAAGTACAACTTTAGTCCTCCTTCTTGGTAAGTAATGGCAAGTAAGGTCCTTGAAGCTTGATTTGTCCTTTTCTTCGTCTTTTATCATAAAAATCCCTTGAAAACGTGTCTTTGCTTCAAAATGTATCTTGTTTACCTGAAAACACATGAAACACAAATACCCACGTAATTCTGATATTTTTCAGTTAAATATAATGTATTTGACTGTGTTTTGAGTGGTTTTAGGATCATAATTGATGAGTGTTTTCACACTTATAAATTCCAAAACCTAAAATCAAAGTTACGTGGTAAATAGATATAATTAAATCGCCAAAAAAGACATGGAAAAATTTGACCCGTTTTTCGGCCAGAACCGGTTGAACCGGCCGGGTCGACCCCAATCATGTAACAACGTTTCATGGATTGGAACAATGTTTCATATTGACATTGTTTTTCAATATGAAGCATGTAAGAAATAAACGAAAACAAAACAATGGCATATTGACCTAGCAGTTTAAATATCATGCTGAATAGATCCAAGGGAAGTAGATATTGCCTTTCTGATGTACAATGTGACCTATTACAAACCCCAATCAACTCCCCTACAGACAGGAACATAAATAAGTCAGATATCCATTCCGTTCTAACTGAAATTAAAACTTCTAACATATGTTTAAGAACTTAGCTAAAGTGATCTGGAAACAAACATATCAAATAAGATGGAACAAAATTGAAATCTTACATTTTGACGGCAAGTAGATTTACAGAAGTTCTTCCCTCTCGAAGGTTGCATCCTGCTTAGAAAAACAAAAAAGCAAACACTTGAGAAAATAACAACTACATCATTTATGTTACTAAAACAAATTTAACCTAACCTAATCCACTACAAATCGATGAAAGGTATTGAAAGGAAGGAAGAAAAGATATTGCAATATCGATCGAAGAAAAAACAAATACAGACATTGCTTCGATTGTATTTATTAATTGAATGTTCTAATACCTTATCAAAGGAGGGGCAACAAAAATGGTGGCAGGAAGTGTAAGATCTGACTTAAAATTGAAAGAAGATGGAGATGAGATGCTTTATGAGAACATACATTCAAAGTTAGAATTTTGAAATTCAAATCCAAGATTGTTGGGAAAAGGTTGTCTTGGAAAATGTTGAATTGAAACTCTCAAAAGAAAAAGGTGGATGATCCCGTGATGCATACAATAGTATTAGAAGAAAAGGTTAAATAAAAAAAATAATGTCATAAATAAGTATAATTATTTCAATTGAAGGTTTAGTTAGTCGACACCTCAGCAACATGATGTCAGCCAAACCTGGCTTTTAATAGAAAGTATAGATTAATTACCTTAAAGTTTAAATCCTTATTAATTAATCATTGTTAAACCTTTTAACTTATTAATTAATTATCGTTAAATATTAACTTTTATCGAATTAAATATATATAATAAATATAGCCATATTTATTATATACTTTAATAAAAGATGATCTCGATGTCTAAGTGTGTGGCCCCTTAGGCCCACGTACTCTCGACCAAATCAAATACTACTAACTATGACTTACGCACATCCCAACAATATGTGTGTGTTTTTTAGAGATAATGTATCTGTTTTGGTGAAGAAACAAGTTTTTTGCGGCTGATAGGATGGTAGACGATGTAGGGGTTGGGCGGGGGAGTAAAATGCCGAAAATCCCCCTCTGGCCTTTTTTTTAATTTAAATATAGGCCTTTGATCTAAATGGAATAAAAGGTCGAGATTGATCCCCTTGTATCTAAATGATACAATATATCCAAAATAAACCTCCTTTTTAATCCTTTTTCAACTCTTTTAAAACACCCCACCCTTCAATTGAACAGAAATATTTTTTTGAAAGTAGTGTAAATTAGTTGAATGTGTGGAAATTTAATAAAGTAATCTAAGGTTTAAGGTTGCCCACAACATCGACCACATGCGATGATGATTTTTCTTGTTATATCAGCTTTTTCTCTTTAGCGACTTACACATGATTTGTTTCCACAACAAAGCGACCAAATACAATTTTTTTAAAATTTATTAAAAGTAAAAACATTACATAACTAAATTAAAAAAAATTACATTAAAAAAACATTACATTAAAATAAAAACATTACGTAAATAAATAAAAAAAACATTACATTAAAATAAAAAAATTACATTAAAATAAAAACATTATAAAACATAATAATAATAATAATAATAATAATAATAATAATAATAAATTTTTATAAATTCTATTATTATAATAAAGTAATGTTATAATAAAAATAATAATAATAATAATAATAAAATAATAATAATAATAATAATAATAATAGTAAAACATAAAAACTTAAACTCTCTGCATAAGAAACTGAAAGGCATTCCAACATTGTTCCATTTGGAATTTTGTTTCAAAACTTTCCAACCTTCATAGAATAAAAGATCCAAATAATAAAGAGTGCGGTATTCGATTACGGCTTCTTGATAGACAATATTTTCCGAAGTCCCACTTGGATGCCTAGTAAGACCCTATTGTATATAAAAAAGATGACCAACTTTAGGACGAATCGTCTTTTTCCATTTGTAGTTAACGGACTCATAACTTATTTTTTGATTACCCATTTTGTTTTGAAAGTGCTCAGTTACCTCGAACCAAAATGATGCCGTCTTTTGGCTTTTTTACGGTACGCACGTCTTTGAAACGTGTATCCAAGCTTTACACACACCTACATCCTCATCGAGAGTCCACGGTTGGTGTGAACCTATTTTTAGATGGTATAGAAATAGTTTGATGTAAAATAAAGTTTTGAAAGTGTGAGAGAATTGGTTT
The DNA here is from genome assembly GCA_025667525.1 of Glebionis coronaria. NCBI lineage: Eukaryota > Viridiplantae > Streptophyta > Magnoliopsida > Asterales > Asteraceae > Glebionis > Glebionis coronaria. The sequence continues at coordinate 345,721,234 of CM046880.1, forward strand.
AAATGGTTGGATATTTATAGGGGGTATAGTGTTTAAATTTTAAATTAAAAAAAAAATTCTTTTTAAATATATATAGTTTAAAATGTGAAAAAGAAAAGTTTCGTTTGGTTTGAAAAGGTCATGTGTATGATCGACTTCGAGGGCTTAATCGAATTCGAAATCAGTAGACCGATTCAACTAGGGCACCGTTGCGAGTAACCTAATGCATTGTATCTATTTTGTATAAAATGGTAAGTTGTTGATGAGAACCATGTATTAAACATTTAAACTTTTTTTTGAGTCCGATGCGTTGTGAATGTCTCGAGAAAAATTCCAATGAATTATGTATTAGGGATGTTGATTGGTTCAATTATTAGGTTTTTCACTTTATTCGGTTTGGTTATTTTTTAGATATAATCGCAAATTCAATCAAATTAAAAAGGGAAGAGTTATTTTGGATACCATACTTTTCCTTTGATATGAGATGACCCATCTCACCATTAGTCTCGATGAAATTAAATATATTTTATTTTTTTTATCTATTTTTATAATTTAAGTATATTTTAAACTATTAAGTGTTAAACTAAAAATTATACTATCGCGACGAGCGTTTAATTATCTTTCTACCAATATGCACTATGATATACTTTCGAAGAAAAGAAATATTTCATTTTTTTTGTTAAAATTTACGTGAAATATCATATATCATATATGATAATATTGTTTTATCATATATGATAACAGTGTTAAATCATATATATCTATATATATATATATATATATATATATATATATATATATATATATATATATATATATATATATATATATATATATATATATATATATATATAATAGGGGGGCTTTATTTGCAGAACCATTCTTAATGACAGAACTTACAGAACTCGTTTAGGACCATTAGATATTAAATCAAAGGCTGTTAAGCATTTGTGGCATTGTTGTAAATTAAAAAAAAAATGGAGCCAAAATAAAGTGAAAGGGTATTTTTGGTATTAGATTATATTCGGTATAAAATGTATACGGTTAATAATTGCTAGAATATATTAAAAAATAATTTTTTTACAAAAACATTAATATAATTGATTTTAAGAAATCATATCCCGATTACAATGCACCTACCATCATTATCCATTTCTTTTTATATAAAAAAAAGATCCATGGGACCAACATAGGTTGTATCGACATCAAAACATTTGGGGGTTTTAATTCTAAGCGGAATCAATGGGAGGTATGTTTCTCGATCGATTTTTTTTTTCAATTTACAATCATTGAATTGGTTTGTTGGTTAATTGTTTTAAACATGGATGTTTTTGATCTTGATTGTTTTATTTTTATTAAAAAAAATTTAGTCATAGGGTTTTTTGTTTTGATTTGACAAAAAACATCAATGTTTTTTAATGTTTATAAAAAAATTACCGTATGCAATTGTACCTGAAAACATTAATGTTTATAAGAAAATTGTTAGTCGTTTGAATTTTTTTTTTTGATTTGACAAAAAACTTCAATGTTTTTTTTAATGTTTATAAAAAAATTGCTGTATGAAATAGTAACTGAAAACATTAATGTTTATAAAAAAATTGTTATTCGTATGATTTTTTTTTTTTGGATTTGACAAAAAACTTCAATGTTTTTTAATGTTTATAAAAAAATTGCCGTATGAAATTTTAACTGAAAACATTAATGTTTATAAAAAAATTGTTATTCGTATTATTTTTTTTTATTTGACAAAAAACATCAATGTTTTTTAATGAAAAAAATGTTATTAGTTCTGAAAACATAAATGCTTATGTGGAAACATCAATGTTTTAAAAAAAACAATGTTATTAGTTCTTAGGATCATGGCGTGTTATTAGTTGTTAGGATAAGTAAGGATTGTGTGCATTTGGTTGAGGGATAAGTAAGGATTGTTAGGATAAGTAAGGATAAGTAAGGATCATGGCTTAAAATCATGATTTTTGTAACTTAAAATCTCACAACTTTACCAAGTACACCAACAAGGTGTATTTTCTGAGTGCTTAATCACACCAGAATACCTATAAGTTTCATATAGCCGTTTTGAGGTTCTTAGGTTTGTAACTAGTTTGTAACTAGTTTTGGGGTAGGACTTGGTGTAGGTTATCTGTTTTTAGCCGTTTTGAGGTTCTTAGGTTTGTAACTAGTTTTGGGGTATGACTTGGTGTAACTATAATAACATTTATGTTTTCCCTTGTTCATAGGTAAGCGTTCAGTAAAGGGTAAAGAACATGTGGTTGACGAAAGTACGGATGAGGAAACAATAGATATTACTGGCAGTGATGAAGATGACTTAAATGTTGAAGTCGGGTGCGTCAGTGAGCGTGAAAAGCGTGCTTTTAAGCGACGCAGTCATTTAGTTTTTGAAGAAAAAAATCCAAACAAGGCAGTTATTTGTGGTAAAGATATTTCATTTACAAAGCATTTTTCTTATTCATTTAAAATAATGAACATATGTATTGGGGCACTATGCATATTTATCATATGTTGTTTTCGTGCTGAAATAGGAAGGAGGCTTAAACATGATCCAACATATAAGGCTGCTAAGGAAGACAGTGATTCGGATTTCGAAAAACCACTAAAAAGGAAGAAACGCATCCACTTAGATGTTTCTGCTGACTTAGGTATGTGTTTATGATGTCTAGTTAATATGTCATATCAGATAAGGGTTTATGCTGAGGTAATGTATTTACATTGTTAGTCATACATGTTAGGTAAGAAACATAGTTGTTTGGCCTGAAAACATAGTTGTTTAACCACACAGCTAAACATACTTGTTTTGTAAGAACAAAGGATGCAAATATGATAGTTTCAAGGACATAAAAAATAAAAAAAGGTGATTGTTTTTTTTTGTGATATTGAGTTACTGTAAAATGAGTGTAAATACCGTGTACTCGAACACGCCACTCCTCCCTGTGTTAACCAACATTTTTCTGTTTATTCGTAATTATTTAGTCAAATTAATATTTTTAGTCAATTAGAAATATAATTTGTTATAAGAAACATTGATGTTTGTTAAGATACTTATTTGTTTGGTATAATACATTTGTTGTTTAAACTGAGTATTTATTTTAGTAATAGTTATGTGAAAACATATTTGTTTTGTGGGAAACATGTTTGTTTTGTGTAAAATATGTATGTGCTGTGGAAACATATAGGTTTTGTGGAAACATAGTTGTTTGGTAAGAAACATATATGTTTTTACATCATGTGTTACGGAAACAAAGTTGGTTTGTAAGAAACAGTTAGTAAAAACTTATGAGATTAAATTGCAGGTTGTGTCGACCGAAAAAAAAAGCAGTAGTTAAAAAAGAAAAGTCAACATCAACTACATTTAAGGGGAAAGAAGTAGTAGAGGGACAGGCGCACTCATTTAACACAAGGACAAGCCCAAAACCACTATATAATGCTATATTGACAATGAAACCTGTTCAGAAAGCATGTTTAGAGCAATTAGGTTTCGGGAAAATGCTTGATTTCAAGGTAGACGGTATACCTACGAGGTTGGGGTACTATGTAGCTGACAAATTTGATTCAGACAAAATGGAAATAGGGTTGGTTAACGGGTCTATTAAAATTAGCAAACAAGACATCGCTGATATGATAGGAATAAAGAATGAGGGCGTGAATATATTGGAACAACCGAAAGCAATTGATACGGATATGATAATGAGCTGGAAAGGACAGTTTGAAGGAAAGGAAATAACTCCTAGTGAACTTAAATTTATGATCCGAAAATCTAAATTGGCGGACATGAATTTTAAGTTAAATTTTATTATCATGTTTACTTCATTGTTTGGGTGTGTGAAAGGAACGAGAGGAATATGTGATTATTCTGTCCTTGAACATATCACACCAGAAACGGACCTGTCTACAATAATTTGGTGTGATTATGTTTTTAACTGTTTGAAGAGATGCAGAGAGGGTTGGAATAAAGATGTCAAAAATAATTATTTTTTAGGTCCGATTACTTTGCTTGTGGTAAGTTTAATATTTATTTTTTTACAAAATGTTAAATACTGTGTGTATACTGATGTTGATTTCTAACATGTATGTTAAATGGTTATACAGATGTTGTATGTCGATGGAACTATATGTAGCCAATCAAATGTCGGACGACGTAGGCCACCTACTGCATTGTGGACTCATGAGTTGTTAAAAGACAGGGAAGCTGAAGAATTAAGAAGTGGTAGTTTTGGAAGAGGTGAATTGCAAGGTCCGTTTGTTGAGGAGGATGATGATCCAATGCCTGATGATGAATCGATAAGATGTAACTTCAGTAATGTTTATAAATTTTTAAAAAAAAAATTTTTGTTACAAACATAAATGTTTTAGGTAGCAGCATATTTAATCAGGATTTTTTTTTTAAAATTAACTTTATAACCAGTTTATAAATTTTTTAAATTTAACTTTTTTGTTACAAACATAAATGTTTGTCCAGATACACCTTTTAATCAGTAACTGACTAAATCTATAAAAATAATGTTTCCAAACATAAATGTTTTTTAAATTTAACTTTTTTGTTACAAACATAAAATATATTTTTTTTAAAATTAACTTTATAACCAGTTTAAAAATGTTTATAAATTTTTTAAATTTTTTAAATTTAACTTTTTTATTCATATATTAACAACTTCTAATTATACCTATATGTGCCAATGTTTGTCCAGATACACCTTTTAATCAGTAACTGATTAAATCAATAAAAATAATGTTTCCAAACATTTATAGCAGCAGTGGGACAAACGTACATGTTTTAACATAAACTGTGCCAATGTTTTCAAGCTTTTTGATTTGGACAAAAATGTTGCAGGGGTTCATTTGGAAGCTTAACAAATATGTTGCTGGAATAAGTAATGAAAGACTTGGTTTTGAGAAGACTTTTAAGGCGGCAACGAGTATGTTTCCAAACAATCTGATGATAAAGGACGCGTATGCTGGTTATTTGGAAAGTTTGTATGTAAAGGCGGCTGAGGTTGATCAACAAAAAAATAATGAGGTCGTTACTGGAGAAGCTGTGTTTGGGGGGAACATAACAAAAGATGTTGATAATAATGTCAGCACGTCTAAACCGCCTGTTCCGAATAATACTGGTAAGACATTAAGTTTTTCGTATATATTACCTGATGGGGCATGGCCTACTTGCAGTTTAGGCATGGGATTGACCCAAGAGCCTATTTTGTATGAAGGCGAAAATTCTGACACACCAGGTTTATACGACGGTTTTGGACCTCAAACACAAATGGAAATCTTCAAAGCAACAGATTTGGCTGTTGAAGCATCTAAAAAAAGGAAAAAATTGTCAGAAATGGGAATTTCCAAATTCAGTTTAGATGTTGGAGAAGCTAGTGGGTCTTTGTGTGTTGGGGAGGCTAGTGGGTCTGGAAAAGTTCAAGAACTAATACATGCAGTTCCCGTTAGTGTACGCAAACCCGAAAAAGGAGGTGGTGGTTTGATATTAACGCGGGAGCAAAGACAGACCACAAAACCGGCGAATGCCAAGTCACCATATGTTACACGTATTCTTAATGCTACTATGGATGATAAAAAAATCGACTTTGTTGTTGAAAAGTTCTTGGTTGATAAAAAGTACAACACTGGAAGGTATATGTTTTTTCAACAAACATTTATGTTTTTTGTAACCGAATGATATATTTTTTTTGAACAAACATGTATGTTTTTTTATTGCAGGGCTAATGTGTTTGAAATGGCAACTGGTCTAAAATTGAGTAGATGGCAGATTAAGACATTAGTGAGTGGGGAACATGTTGATACCGCAGTTTTAGATGCTTGGAGTGTGTACCTTAATTCGTTGGAAAAGTTAAAATCCCCGGATTCATTTTCTCGTTTTTCTACCCGATATTACATGTGGTAAACTAATTAAGTTATTAAAATGGCATTGAAATATTTTTTTTTGATTGTAGAATCTTAAAAATATTAATGTTTGCAAGATAAGAAGACGTTTATGGACGAGAAAAAGGCTGCCGCGTATATTAACAAATTTCTTGTTAATGCTGAAGACATGTATGCTACAATTGGAAAAAAATCTGTTGCGGCCGACATTGACCTGGTAAGTATTATAAATGTTTTTGCTTAACCGTACATTTCTATTTAATTTGTTTTTTTTTTTGTGTAACTTATAAATAAAAGACAATTATATCAATATATGTAACGGAAACATAAATGTTTAGATAGGAACATACATGTTATGTTATAAGTAAACAACGTAAATATTATTTACTGTTAATAGTATTTTATTAACATGTTTAGTATGAAAGTTTTACTGATTGAAAACACGACATGTTGCAGGTATTTGTTCCGGTTGCTAATGGTAATCGTAGATTCGTTTTATGTTTTAATATGAGGAACATAGTTGTTAGTATCATGGACAATACGCGAGAAGTAACTAATAGTCACAAACGTTTGCGTCTGCCATTAATCCCAGACATGACTATAGCAGAAACTTTGGTAAGTATTTTATATAAATATTTTCATTGTTTAGTAAATATGAAAAATTCCTTATTGTTTGATTATGATCATTGTTTTTTTTAAACATGTAGCATCAAAACTTTGCAAAGTATATTGTCAATATAAATCCAAAAAAAGCAAAAGACATTATGCTTGCTAAGATCGACCGATGGGACTTCAATTGGCAAACAGATGATAGACCAAAGGATAGTGGAGTGGTTATGATGCGCCACATGGAAGCTTATATGGGTAGGAATATGAATAGGTGGTTTTCTGGAATTGCAGATCCAGGCGAGAGACAGGATGAGCAGATGAAACGTTTTAGAAGAAAATATGCTGTGTTACTCCTACATGCTGACTGCAACATTAACAAGGAACATGTACTTGCAGAAATTGAAATATCAAAAAGCTTTTAGCAATATAGGTATTTTTAAGATGTTGCTAGTTGTTAGTATGTTTGTTTTCGTATGAACCTATGTTTTGTTTGGAAACAACTATTGATAATGTTTTTGTTAACCTTTGGTAATAACAGTATAATGACTTGTTGCTCTTTTTTTTCACAAAACATTAATGTGTATAATGACTTATTGATATTTTATATTCACAAGTATGTATATACAGGAAAAGAAGTAGGTTAATGTTTACAAATTTAAAAAATAAACAAAATTGTTAATAATAGAAAACAGACCTGTTTAGACACTGAAACATATATGTCTATATAAACAAAATTGTTAATAATCAAAGTTAACAAAAGTGTTAAAAATATAAAACAGACCTGTTTAGACAATGAAACACATTAAAACGAATATGTTTAGACAAACAGAACACTTAGATTACAACATAAATATTTAGACTAGATTAAAGAATAAATGTTTAGACTAAAATAACATGCGTGTGTAGAAAAAAAAATACTAAAAACATGTATGTCTTAATATAAACATGTATGTTTTAGACTAAAAATAAACATGTTTAGACTAAAAACATACATGTTTAGACTAAAAAGAAACATGTTTAGACTAAATACTAAAAACATGTATGTATTAATATAAACATGTATGTTTTAGACTACAAAGAAACATGTTTAGACTAAAAACATACATGTTTAGACTAAAACATACATGTTTAGACTAGTTATGTTTAGACTAAAACATACATGTTTAGAGTAAAAAGATATATGGTTTTGGTTTTATTTATAATTCTAAATAAGCAGACAATAAGGAAAACATATGTATAAAAATAAAAACAAATCCATTTATTTAAAGTGAAATAAAAATCCAACATAGCAAAAAACTGTAAACATAATAGAACATTATTGGAAAAGTAAAAAAGTGTAAAAAACTACTCAGTAGTCCTCATCTTCATCGTCTTCATCGTTGTCCGTTTCGTCTTCGATTTCATCTTCCATTGCCTCTACTGCAATAGCGTCTTCTTCAGCAATATTTTCCTCTTCTTCATTGTCGTCCTCATCTTCGTCGAATAGTTGTTGCCTGGAAGTGCTTTGTTTGTTGTTGCATGTTACTTTGGTGTGACCGGCTTGACCACAAAAGCCACATGGTTCTTTGCATCCGCGTATATTGTGACCTAATATACCACAATTCTTACATGTACGACGCTTGAAAGGGACTTTTCTGTTAGTCTTTGCCTTCTTAACTGCTTTACCTTTTTCAGCAGCACTTTTGAACCTTCGATGACCCTTATTGGGACATTTTTCTTGCGGATTTAGTACATCAAGTACTATTGGGGCTTTAACACCCAAAAGTTCCTCATACAATGCATCCTTGTTTTGGTGTGTATTTAGTGGTGGAGAATCTTCTTCAATCTCTTTCTTTAAATCCTTTAGTTTTGTAAGTAAAACCACCAGCTTGTCGGTATCGGTTCGTATAAGATTTATACAATCCTCAATGGTTGAATATATATCAGATGCTAACCTTTCACCTTCTTCAATACATGGACCATACCTGTGTTTTTATCGCGTAAATGTGCAGGTAGTGGATTCTTTGTCCAGCGACGAAGAATGTAATTGTGTGGAATGGTGTCTTGACCAATAATACGGAAAACACAGAAAACATGACGGCACAGAAACCCATGGCGGTTAAAATGTCCACAAGAACAAATCACGCTACCATCCAATCGATTTTGAGACACCTGATACACATAAAAAATTACATTAACTAATACAAATATATGTGTGATTAAAACATGCATGTTTTAATAAAAAAACATAAATGTTTATATGGAAACATATATGTTTTGTTAAAACTTGTTTATTTACTTATAAACTTTCAACCTGGAGAATAAAATATAATAGGTGTTTGATTTTTTTTACCAAAAAACATGTATGTTTATATGGAAACATATATGTTTTGTTATATATTCTATTAGTAAAATATAAACTTTCAACTTGTACATGCTTTACAAAAAAGAAAAAAAATACTGTAGGTTGTAACGTTGAACTTACCGTTGCAAAAATAACAGTATTTTTGCTCTTGTCCCGTTGATGTATTACGCAATGCTCGACATCACCTTCAGAACGAGAACTTGTCTGTGAACATGCATATAAACCCTTGTATATTTCATCTTGTACATCCCTGAAAATGCTATGTGTATACACGTCCAACGCATGTCGTTCAATAGGTAATTGAGTAAGCATGACTGGTGACTTTTCAGCATTCGTATTGTCTAACACACGTTGTATGTACCTCTGTTTCTCCATTGCTGATTCAAAACATAACATAAAATGAACAAGGGAGTTGCCATGATGTGAATAAACCTGGAAAAATGCGTTTGTACTTTCTGAACGTGAAGTCGTCTTCATTAACCCACACAAAGGCAACTCGCTGAAATAACCAGGAACCCACCGTTCTCTAATAGCATACATTTCTGATAACCATTTGTTTTCACTAAGATTGAACTTCAATATCAAATCTTTCCATCGATCTTCAAATTTTTCAGGGGTAAGATATACGTTCCACACCAGTTTATGGAATTCTTTTCTGAAATCCGAGTCAGCATCTACATCACCCAACACCTACAAGTATACCATGTATTTAAGTGTGTTAAATTGATATGTTTTACTAGGATGATATTTTTTGAATTCAAATAATAGCCACAAAAATAAAATACCTTTGCAGGGAGTTTTGAGTAATATGCCACATACACAATCTATGATGGGATTCGGGAAAAACTTTTAGAATAGCTTTCCGTATCGCACCGTCCTGATCAGTAACCGCAAGGGTAGGTTGCTTCCCATGAACTTTCAAGAATGATTGAAGCATCCATATATATGAATCAGCTTTTTCATCTGAAAGTAAAGCAGCACCAAACGTAACTGTTTTCTGGTGATGGTCAATACCATTAAAAGGAACGAAAACCATGTCGTACCTACATTTTAAGAATCACAAACATAAATGTAACATCATATATCAAAAAAGGAATAAGTACAAGAAACGTACTTGTTTGTATCAAAAGTAGCATCAAATGAAACAATATCACCGAAAGAAACATAGTTGCACTTCATTGTTTCATCTGCCCAAAACATCCGACACAATTCCTTTCCACCTTCAATTGTGTGATGATAAAATGAAAACTCGGGTACATGCTCCTGTCTTTTAAGCATTTTGTCTACCAACATCTGGGCATCCCTTTCACCAATGAATAAATTCAACCCGCGTCTGAAGTTATTCCAATCAATAGACATGCCGCGAACCTTATCAAAACCACCCAAAAGAGCAACTCTTAGCCTGTGTGCTTTCTGGGGACCAATATTTGTCAAGGACGCACGATGAATGAATATATATTCACCAAATTCTAGTTGGCGTCGAGCACGAGAAAGATCCATATTAGCCGGATCTATTAGTGGATGATTATTGTTTTCAACAAAGTCATATATCTTAAACGAACTTGTTCCTTCTATAGGTCTCAACCCAATCCTTGCTTTGCAATCGGTAAGTGTAGTTGATGATTTGCGTTTTCTTTTTCGTTTCCCACCATCACCTTCACCTTCGTTGTCTTCAGGAACAACATCTTCAATAAGGGTGTTAACTTCATTCTTCTTCCTTGATTTACAAGATTTATTACACCAAACATATCTGTGAGTCATTACACCCTCCTTATTATACTTGATACCTGATTTTTTTACCCCGAACCTAGCTTTAGCAGCGTACTCCTTGTACATGTTATATGCTTCGTCAAAAGTGTTAAAAATATCATGTATTTTTGGTTTTTCATGAACAGGAACATTAGGGACCCAATATCTTGAACCATTTGGTGAGGGCACCATCTCGGGATCAATATCATACACATCAACATCACTAGCATCTACATTAAAAAAAACATTATAAAACATCTATGTTCCAGAAGAATAGCACTGTTTTTTTATACACAAAATTCAAAGGTTTTATTATACACAAACATATATGTTCCTATTTACAAGAACAATGCTAAAAATCATCCAATACAAAGACAGATATGTTTATTAAAAAAAAGGCAAAAATGCTAAAAATAAGGCAAAACATTAATGTTTATTGTTACAAAAAGGTCTGAAACATTGATGTTTCACTAAGTCTAAACCAATGCCATATTAAAAAAAAACTAAACCAATGCTGTATTAGAAAATAAGTCATCTTGTATAAACATTTATGTTTATTGTTAAAAAATCATCCAAAACATATACGTTTATGTTTACTGTAAAAAAAAAAGAATGTTAAAAATAAGGCAAAACATTTATGTTTATTGTTACAAAAAGGTATGAAACATTGCTGTTTCACTAAGACAAAACCACGATGTTTAAAATATTGTCTGCAAATAATTCTAAAACAGTGCACTTTCAAAAAAAATAATTCTAAAAACACATACATACGTGTTAAAGAAATTGTTAAGAAAAAAAAAAAACCTTCATTCTCGTATGTAAGATCTTGAGAAACATCCATGTGAACCTCCTGTTCTTCAACAAATCCACCATGAGGAACAACCTGTGAAGGATTTTCTTCACTAATCAACACCATAATATTAAATAATAAAATAAAAAATGTATAAAAATCCGGTTAATGAATTGAAGTATTTATAATATAAAATTAGGGTTTTGATTAGACTTACAATTCGTATAGGATTTGATCAAGATGTTTGCTGGGACTGGATAAGAACAATATTGGATAAAAATAACCAAAAAAACACACAGATAATTATCAAAATTATCTTTTGACTATACTGGATCACGGATAATCATCAAAAAAACCCACGGACAATAAGAGTACTGAATAAAATAAAACGCAGGAATATTAAAAATAAAATAAGAAAACTTTGACTTTTTTAAAGTACGTAAAATACCCATATTGTCCCTGTTGACTAAAATTAATTAAACAATAAAAAAATGCTCTTACTACATTCTGATTGGCTAATATGGGTTCTGCAAGTTCTGTCATTAATAATGGTTCTGTAAATAAAGTCCCACTATATATATATATATATATATATATATATATATATATATATATATATATATATATATATATATATATATATATATATATATATATATATATATATATATATATATATATATATATATATATATATATATTTTGGTAACCGTGATTTCTGACTCATTGACCGACTAATCCACGGGGTTTGAGCCCACCGCCATACAGACTCAAACTAGGTAAAGCCCTTCATTTTCAGGAGGTTGGCGTGGCCACTTCAAGGTTGTTTGCACCTGGTGGGAATTGAACTTGAGACCTCACACACTTTGGAGTGATAGACACAAATCTTTTTGCCACTAGGACACCCTTGAGTGGTTGTGTTAAATCATATATGATATTGGTTTTTATCATATATGATACTGGTGTTACATCACATATGATATTAATAACATATATGATAATCTTCAAAAACGTGAAAAATAAAAAAAAAATTTATTTTTGTCGAAAGTATATCATATAACATATCTATAGAAAGATAATTAAATGCTCTTCGTAACAGTATGTTTTTTTTTCGCATAACGATTAACGATTTAAAAGATATTAATATTTAAAAAAAAGGGTGAAAATATATATATATATTTAATTTTATCTATTAGATTAAAATGAATATGAAAAGTGAAGATTATTCTTTTGGTATCCAAATAAAGTTTATTATCCAAATAAACTTAAATCAATCAAAAATCACATTGAAATAACCAAAAACAAAAATATATAATTGTTTGAAAATTTAATTTATGAAAAAAGAAAGATTTAAGTTCATTTGGATATCATACTTTTTCTTGAATATGAGAGGACTTATCCCTACCATCCATCTTATTTTAATCAAATGGATAAGATTAAACAAAAAATATATTTTCACCTTCTTTTCTCCAAACATTAATATCTCTTAACCCATTAATCGTTATGCGAAAAAAAAACATACCGTTACAAAGAACATTTAATTATCTTTCTATAGATATGCTATATGATACACTTTCGACAATTTTTTTTCATTTCTTTCACGTTTTCGAAAATTATCATAGTATATGATACTAGTATCATATATGATGTATGACCAGTATCATATATGATATAATCTATCATATATGATAGAAGCTAGAGGTGGCAAAACGGGCGGGCGGGCGGGCACGGGCGGCGGGCTAAATGGACAACGGGCTAAACAGGCTAAACGGGCACGGGCTAAATGGGCACGGGCGAAACGGGCGGGCAAAATGGGCGGGCTAAACGGACGCAAGCTAAAAAAGGGAAAAAACATATAAAAACCTACAATTAAAAAATAAAAATACTTGTTTGAAAGCCGGGGATAAAAAATTTAATAAAAATATTCGTCGAGTATACTACTTTGTATTTTACAAGTGCGCTCATTAAGCCCATTTAGTTTCTTACATATGCGTCCGTTTAGCCCATCCATTATAAAGAATAGGCAAAAAGTGCCCCATCTTTTTTTGAAAATGGGCAGAAAGTGCCCATATGTATCTAAATGGGTAAGATTTGCCACCTCTAATAGAAACCCATATCATATATGATTTAACACTGTTATCATATATGATAAAACAATATTATCATATATATGATATTTCACGTAAATTTTAACAAGAAAAAAAAAACGATTTTTTTTTCTTCGAAAGTATATCATATTGCATATTGGTAGAAAAATAATTAAACGCTCGTCGCGATAATATAATTATTTTCGTTTAATAATTAACGGTTTAAAAGATATTTAAATTATAAAAAATAGATGAAAAATAATATATATACTTAATATTGTTCATTTGATGAAAATGAGATGATGGTAAAGATGAATTAAAAGTATAGTATCCAAAATAACTCTCCTAAAAAAGAAAAGCGAGTTTAAAAAGTGCTATTCTATATTTATATAAAATTTAAATTATTTGTTCATATATAAAAAATATACTACATATATGTTTATATGGATGTAGCCTTTGGGTTATATAAATTTGGTTGGATTTTGGCAAATTTAACTCGATTATGAGTTCGAATTATATTTTTCAGTTTAGTTTAGTTCAATAACCGAAGAATGCACGATTGAATATTCTTATGACGCGTTTATTAAATTAAGTGATTGTATTTGAAACATATAATTAGATTTAAATAGTTTTTCAATGGATTGGGGCATGTTTGCTCATTTAAGGGTGTTTGGGATTATGTTTGAAACTAAATTATCTATTTATTTTATTAGATTTGAATATAAAAGATAAATTAAGTAATAATTTTGTTATTTTGATTTTATGTATATTATACACATTTATTAAAACATATAATATTTATATGTTTGATTATGTTTATATGGTTGATTATGTTATTCTAAAACTGTGCTCCGTGTAAATTAATATAAACTTACCTCAATTTTATTTTCGAATGTTTACTTTCGATATTTTTATTCTAAATAGTTATATCTTAATTATTAATCAACAAACTATTTACATTAACCTTACACCTACACAATTTACAAATTCATGATTTTGTAAAGCTTAATATTATTCTATAAGCCCATGGACCCACAAGTTTTACATGTAATACTAATTGATATTTTGTATAAATATTTGTTGCACAAAATATTTGAATTTGTTTAAATGAAATGTTAGCTATCATTTTCTAGACATTGTGTGTTTAGTAACACATAACGGCCTTGCAAAAATATCACGTCTATTTATTTTCATCTCACGCCGATGTGTAAGGTCCGACACTTATTTTGATATTTATATTTATGTTAATGTTAATAATAATTTACGTAAATTGTATTGCTTGACTTTGTTAAGCGTCAAAATAGAAATAGAAAATAATGTTTTTATTTGAATATTTATAATTATGTGATTTGTTGATTTTTTTTAATATAACATAAATGTTGTATTTTTAAAATAAAAAATCTGGAAGGTATAAAGTTTAAGGAGTATTTTGTTTATTTTATAAAGTTACTAAAAATATGAAAAATTATAAGTTTACTCTTAAGTCCATATAATTTACTTAAAATTAAATCAATAAAGTTTTATCGATCCCTTCCTCTTTTTTTAAGTTTTTATTTTCATAAATTTGATACATATATCTTTGTGTGTTTTCATCAAATTCCTACACTAAAATTTTAATTTTGATTAAATTGAATTTAATTTTGATTTTTTTCCACCAATCACATCGCTCGATTTTGCTTATGTGTTAAAATCAAACTATTTGATTGGTCCAATTGCTTTTTCTACAACCTTCACTTTTCAATAAAATTATCAAAAAATCTAATTCTTTTATTATATAAAAAATTTCAAACAAAATAATCAAATCTAAACAATATTTTTTAAAAACACATTTTCTAATTATTAATTATCTGATTATTAATTTTCAAAACAAAGTAATTTATTTTTAATAAACAATCCCAAACACCTCTTAACCCCAACTGAATTTTTTATGAAGATATTTTTGTGAGCATACATGGGCCTCTGATCAAGCCCAACAAACTAAAAAAAAAACTGTTACCGTCCACCCGTACAATCAGCAACAATGGCGAGCCTCATAATTCCGTCGTCCTCCGTTGTATTCCGGCGACCAACACCACCACACACTTCACCTTTTCCCCACACGAAGAATCGAATATTTAAAGTCTCGTGTACCCACTCCTGTCTCGAAGTAAGCATTATCATAACTGTTTTGCTTTCATACTTTTTATATAAATTTCACTTGTCAATATATCACTCAATGTTTAGCAAAACTAGCTGTAAGCTGTTAACTGTAAGCTTAAGATGTTTATTAAAAAAATGTTAATTTTAATAAAAATGTTTGGTATATTAGGTGTTCTGTAAAATTAAGATGTAAAATGATTTAAAAGATATATTTAAATAAATTATAATATGGTTGGAGGTTATATCTTACAGCTTTAACAGCCTCTTGATAATTTAAAAAGTTGTATGAATCAACTTTTTATTTAAGAGCTACTTGTTTAAAATAAAAAGCTAGCAGCTCTAAAAAAAAATATTGTGCCAAAGAGAGCTATTAGATTATATTTTTAACAAAAAAACTAATAACTCTAAAAAAAAGCTTTAAAAAAGCTCTTGCCAAACAGACCCATTGTATCAGTTAGGTGAATTTAACCGTTGTTAGTAAGGCAACTTCATATAATATCACTTGTTTTTATTTACTTAGTTTTACGCGAATACCATTTCGTTAAGGCTGTTTAGTTTTGGCTTACTTAATAAGTTTCTTTTATCTGTATCAATGATTCACCCTTCCCGCCTAACCTCCTACGTTTACCCGTGTTAATTTAGCTGCTGTTTGTTTAAGCTTATGTTTCATAAGCCCCAATTTTGTGGCTTATTTTGGGACTTATGGGCTTATATACGTTTATTGTGATATGATAAACTTATATAAGCCCATAAGTCTCAAAATAAACCACAATATTGGAGCTTATGAAACATAAGTAGAAATTTGGCTTATTTTCGGCTTATATTTCATTAGTCGTGATTTTGTGGCTTATTTTGAGACTTATGACTTATATACGTCTATCATATTATAATAAACTTATACAAGCCCATAAGTCTCAAAATAAGCCACAAAATTGGGGCTTATGAAACATAAGCCCATTTCGGCTTATGTTTCATAAGCCGAAACAAACACCCATCAATCTAGTAAGATGGTAATTATATGTTATTACGAAGCTACCCGGAAGCATAACTTAACTAAAAAAGTCACGAGGCTGATGTTTTTCAATCAAGTCAGTGATGTTGCTTAGTCAGCCAGCATACAAAACAAACAACAATTATATATCGTATATATACAACAAAGACACCACAAGTAGGCAGAATTTAATCAAAGTTATAAACAAACAAGCCCTTAACAACTATGTCGTGATTGGTGCTCTTAAGGCGTGTCTATTTAATAATGCACAAATAAATGTGATTCTTGAAACGTTACAATTGTTTGTCACATAGGTAAGGGATATTAGATACAGACCTCCCGGGACTCAGCTCAACCTTCTAAATGACGTTAGTTTTACTCTTCCTGAGAAAAGGTACCAGTACATTCTTTGTGCACCACTTCTTATTTATTGCCACTGGGACCAATATATGCAAATATTTCCTAACTATTTAATCTTGTAATCGTATCATACAGACCTATATTATAAGGATGAGTGTCACCAAATCTAGTAATATCGACAGTAAAAATAGTTATCTGTGGCTTAGCATTGATCATACTTCTTTGCTACAGTTTTGGCATGATATTTGGGCGGAGTGGAAGCGGGAAAACTACTCTTTTGCAGGTCAGAAACATTATTCTAACCATGTTTGTCTTTTCATTTCGTAATTCTTTTGGTATTGTTGCTCTGATGTCTTGTTTGCATTTTCTTTTGTATCGTGAATACAGCTTATTGCAGGGCTAACTAAACCAACATCAGGCTCCATTAATATACAAAGATATAATGATGATGGAAGCCCAAGTCAGCCTCCCGTGCTATTGTCTCCAGAAAAAGTTGGTATTGTTTTTCAGTTTCCTGAAAGGTATTGACTATTTTCCTTACGTTTTGGGTGCGTTTTTTTTAATACATCTGCATATAAATCAGTGAGTATTGTGTAGACGGATATGATGTTCCCTGAGGTGAATTATTATGGAATAGGTACTTTGTAGCAGATAATGTTCTTGATGAAGTTATCTTTGGGTTGCCGAGACAGAAAAGTGACCAAAAGGTTAGAGAACTTATTGCTAGAAGACTTGAAAGAGCTATCACAGCGGTACTATTCCCCTTAGTTTACGTTGAAGTTTTTTATTTCCATGTTTAGAGTATTAACTTGTTGACACATCTATTTATCTGAAGAAGCACCAACTCAATATTGCCATTCATTTTAAAATTTCAGGTTGGTCTAAATGGTATTCCTTTGGATAAAAATCCTAACTCACTAAGTGGTGGCTACAAACGTCGTCTTGCTCTTGCTATTCAGCTGGTAAGGGACGGATTGTTCTGGATCTTCATACCTTATATTGTGATTGTCTACCTAAACTATAGAGGTGCAAGATCGGCGGACTGGGTTAAGGGTTGAAAGAGAAAATGAATTTTTTTATGATTCGGAACATGTCAGGTCAACTTAACCCGAAACAACTCATTCTCTAAACTTCCTATGTTTTCTGTGAATTATAAGTGCCCATATATTAGTATAAAAATCAGCCTTTGTCAATTAATATGAACTAAAGTACACTATGGGTGATTTTCTACCTATTTTATCCATTTTATGTTGAGCTACGAGGTATTTTCTTAGAGCGGTTTGACCAAAGATAAAACACCGCCTGACTAGAGCCTTTTATAAGTAACTTTGTCGAAAATACCAACTCTAACAGAATACTCGTATATTTGATTTGACTCCTTGACATTTCTCAGCCTCACTCAGGTACAAATGCCAGAACTGCTAGTACTAGATGAGCCTCTAGCCGGTCTTGGTAAGCAAATGAATTGATCAACCTTATATTTCCAAATATGGTTGTCTTATAGCTAATGATAGTATCTAAAGGATATCAAGATATGCTCTTTATTTCATTTCATGAATCATACAACTAGACGTTATATGCAAACAATGATCTCATAGAACTATTATGATTACTTTGAAGTCCACATCGGCTCATAGATGTCTTCATTAAGTATTAAGGATGCTGCTTAGTGAATTTTAGCTTTTAATTCTCCTTTCACATACAATTAATGTTATAAACTGATGAGAACTAATATACATTTGTAACTTAGATTGGAAAGCACGTGCCGATGTTGTTAAGCTGCTCAAGGATATAAAAAAGCAACTGACTATACTCGTTGTAAGCCATGACCTTAAGTAAGTAGATTTTTCAGTTCTCTTTACTTTTTAGCCATAATAATTTTGTTTCTTTAATCTGTCAGTCCAACGATACTGAATGTAGTCATCTCTTGAATCTAGATAACAAGTAACACATTAGTATATTGGCCTCCATTTGATGGGTGCTTGCATGAATTATTTGCTGTATTTTTACTGCACAATAATTCTTTAACCTCTCATGAAAAGTTTTTTTCTCAAATCATCTTACTGTAGTTGGCAATTCCTGTTTGTTTAGACTTTAGTATATAACTTTGCTGATTATCAAATACTGTTTTGCTTTGTTATGTGAAACCATATGTGCCATAAATGCAGAGAGTTAGCACCTCTGGTTGACAGATCATGGAGGATGGATGTGGGTGGACTGCTGAGAGAAGAGCCGCTACCAGTATAATCAGTTTTCTCCTTGTGTTGCTCTCACTTGCTGATTTGATGCCTGCTAGAGGTAATATTAGTGCTTTTTGGGTAGTTTTTAGTGTCTCAATGTGTACTTGTTAGACGATTGTTATGATGTACCATGTGAATTGTGAATGAGCTCACTTTGACGAGAGTAAACGTCAATGTACTACTAGGTCTGGTTCCGCATTTGTAATTGCCTGTACCGCTGTACATAACAATTTTATGTGGAACTATTCATCTTGTGTGTATCCTTCGTTTATGGATATATACATTGATAATGTTTTCTTAATGTAGCCACACTTATTAATGCTTAATGTAGCCAAACACACCTTAAAATGGCGTTGCAAAAAGTTTATTTATATATGTATATATATATATATATAATATATTGTACTTATAGCAGTACACTTGTTTTTATAGTTAATACAGGTCAACCTAATAATATATATATATATAATTGAATTAATCAAAACATTAAAATAGTGTAATCATTTTAGTGCAATAAAGTTACCCCTGTGTAGAGGTGGCAAATCTTGCCCATTTTGATAAATATGGGCACTTTTTGCCCATTTTCAATAAAGGATGGGGCACTTTTTGCCCATTCTTTATTATTAATGGGCTAAACGGGCGCATATGTAAGAAACTTATGGGCTTAATGGGCGCACATGTAAAACACTAATTAGGCTACTCGGCGGATATTTTATATTTAGTTTTTATCCCCGGCTTTTAAACAAGTATTTTTATTTTTTAATTCTACGTTTTTATATGTCTTTTTTCTCATTTTAGCCTGCGCCCGTTTAGCCCGCTCGTTTAGCCCGTGCCCGTTTAGCTCGCGCCCGTTTAGCCCGTCGCCCGTTTAGCCCGCCGCCCGTGCCCGCCCATCCGGCCGTTTTGCCACCTCTACCCTGTGTCTTTTATGTTTAGTTGTTTACTATAGATCAAACTCTGGAATCTGGATAGACTTTTCTTATTTTTTGTGGTATCATATCTGTGTTTTTCACAAACCAAACTAAATCGAGTTCAAATGACATGCAAAAGTAACTCAAACCTGCGCTGACTCCGGGCTATTTAAAAGGGTAGTCGGACCCATATAACCCAACAAAAGCAACTCAAACCTTTTATGACCCGTAGAAAATGGGGCTTGTGATGTGGCACTTTATTTTACATAACGAATATACTTGTGTGAAATAGAATGGTTTGAAATTCTAACCACTCTTCTAATTCTTATCTCTCAGAATGTGTTTTTTGAAGCAAAAGTACTCTTTATACTTTTTCTTAGTCAAAACGTTAATGCCCTGAAAAGAAATTGGTTGTTTACAGTAGATCGTAGTAATTAAGTCCTTAATTACAACAATATTCTTTCCGCATTCTCTACTTGAGGCAAATACTTTAGTACTAATTGTGAGCATGCATATTATTATCAATATAATTATATCGGTCACTCAAGTCTGATGGTAATAAAAGAGACCTCTTTTTCTTATTTTCATTTATTGTAATACCAATACGACACACAAACAGACACCTTTTCTTGCAAGGATAATATAACGTAAGAAGAATCAGTGACTTCCATCTGCTGCTGCAGCCTCTAAAACTCAAGCACGAAATCTGCATATGAATAGAATAAAATATGAAAAAAGCGGCTGAATAATCTCTGAACACAGTTGTTAGTACCTACAGTTGATAACAGTTACAATTAATTTGTACTTACAGTCTTCATCGGTTTTAATCCAATGCGCTTTTATTCCATCTGGCTGGTTGTTGATTGCTCGGTTGCCAAACATCCCAGCTGTAGGATACATCTTTACTTCATCCTCTAGTGTCACTTCTTTATCATAGCCTTCATCTTTACTCATTTTCTTGACCTCATACTTGTGAGACGTAGTGACATGGACCTCAGTTGCTTCAGGGTGGATTTTTCTAGACTTCCTAAAGACCTGTAAAAGATAATAGAAGCATTATATTACAACTTTACAGAAACGGACTTAATTTAAATTTATGATATACTGGTATATCTTTATGTTGGCACTATGCATAGCTAGAATCAGTTGTATTTCATGGGAATAGTGGTAACCTAAATTAAAATTCTATTTGCATAGTAATAATTAGCTAGATGACCTACCTTGGGCGGTTTTTCTTCAGTTGAATTAATAAGAGCATTACCACCAGCAGAAGTTGGGGTGCATGGTGATGTGAAATCAAGTTTTTTCAGCATTTTCTTCATTAAATGCAAGGCATGAGTCCCCCTTTTCGCCCCTTTGTCTGATTTTCCTGATCTCTTGTAGAATGTTGCATTTATCTTGAAAAGATTTTCAGGTTTACCCTTTTGTTCCTTTGCCTCTTCTTTGGTTTTCGGTATTTCATAATTTTCTTTCAGTGAATACTCCACCATATATTTGGCCTCTTCGCCATCCCTTTCACTAAGGGTCTCTGACGTCTTGTTCAGATGCTGAAATTCAATATCCACTGCACTGGTTTCTTCTTCAGTTGGAATTTCAAATGGAATTACAGCTTTTGGAATGACCTCTTCAGTACTTGATACAGAACCAAAAGTCCCGATTGCAAGAAATCCGTGAAATAACTCAGGTCTCACTTCAACTGTTTCTTCATCCACTCCATGCGCAGTGGATGATTCTGGACATGCTTTAGACTGCCCGAAGTGTTCATAATTATTATTATCTACGAGATAATGTTGTTGCTCGTGAAGTTCCCATATTCCTGAGAAACAAGAGTTGAATTTTCCTGCAATTTAGGTCAACAAGTTTGTGTGAGAGTGCTTGCATAATTTTCCCTTGCCCGATTCTTTGAGTTGGTATATTTAGACTGTATTGTTCTCGAGTCTTGACACATGAACTTATCAGAATTCCTACTACAATATATATTTTTATCGGTTTTCGGAAAAAAAAAACTTCGTCAACCATGTTGCGATGAAAATAACATTAAAAAAATATCACAGAAGAGATATCTGGATAATGGAAGCATGGGTTAATAAAGCAAATAGAAATGCCTGGAAAGGGTAGAAAGGAAATACTTGTAGAAACATTTCTGCTTTGTTCGTTGTTGTTTTGCCTAAATCTTCTTTGTATCCAACCTAGTGTCTGAAAATATTAGAAGAGAGATTAGGTTAAAAGAAATAAATAATGTTTATAATTAAGTTGAAGATAGATGTGCTCACTGTCATCCTGAACTTTGTAGTAACTTGTTAACAATAGGTGGAGTTGGTTGTACAAGAAAATAGATGCAGTTGTATAGCTATTTATAATGATTATATTTGAAAAGTAGAAGATTTCTGCTAGGATATTTTGTATGCAGCGGAAGAAACATAGAGAAACGAACAAACTTATGGGTGCCTGTCTCTTTCGATTTCGTACAAATACAGGATCTTGTAGGTAGTGATAACATATGCTTTGTGCATCAGAACCAAAAATTTATAGTTGAAGACGTATTGTGGACTTATTCTGAATTTCTGATGCATTTGTTCAATGCAAGTAGCGAGGGGAGTGAGTTAGATGGTTGTTGTTGGATATAGAAGTATGAAAAAGACGAGGGGGTAAAGATCTGGATTCAGATGATAATGCTACTCTTAGGAGATCCTCTAGGAAGATTACCACGCCATGAATTAGTTAGTTGTTAGAATGGTTTATAGTTTTACACACAGGAGGATAGTCATTGTGAATGTGTGTTCTTATGCAAAAGAAAGCTCCTATGGACATATATCGTGGCATAATCGTCAGTGTTGAAGTATGTTTATGAGATAATGTTTCCTTTCTATCATGTGGTTCTTGTAAAATATAATTCTATGTTGATTTTTGTGTGTGTCAAATATGTTATGCTGGATTTGAGCATGCTACGTGCTTATGCAAACATTTACCATCATGACCGGGTTGTAATTTATTTGTGGGTTCATTTAGGCTACACAATTGGTATGGGATAGCATCCCTGTTGGTTTTTGGATACCACAGGTTTGTTGATGTAGACTTGTTCATATGTAAACATATATTTGATACGACCATGGTAAGTTGATACATGCAGTTGTACATAGCTGATTGGAAAAGAAACAGCTGTATCATATATTATTATAACATTTAGTCAATTATATGTGTGACATCTTGTATCAAACATAATTGGGCTTCTTCTTTACCTTGCAAGTTAGTCTAAAGTTTACATTGCGAAAGGTTGTTCTTGACTTGCAGTAAAAGCTCCCACAGGCCGTCAAAAGTAAGAAGTGACGAAATCGGTGGGCCGGGTAATGGGTAATTTGTGGGTACTAGACCGGTTGATCAAAACCACATGGTGGCCAATTTTTGTTACTATCAATAATTAGTGTGTTCAATACGGTTGCAATTGTAATTACAAAGTGTTTGGATTTTGACCCGTTTGACCCATTTAGCTTTAGCTAAAACTTTTATATTACCATTTTGACCCGTTACAGGTCAAATCTAACCCACATTATGCTTTTAATAATTCAATGTGTCGAAATTGCCACCTATAATGTCTAAGGGTGAGTGTAAACTTGCATTTTGTTAGTTTTGAACTAGGCAATGTAGTTTTAATCGTCATATAGCATAACGATGTTTAATTTGCTCAAGTATAGGGGACTCTGTGCGTGGTGGATTGGGGATTATACATTGACAGAATCTGTTTTTTTTTTGTTTTTTTGTATATGGGTTTATAGGTATTCAAAGATATAATATGATGATTTTATATACCTTATTGCACGTTGTAATGAGTACCATCAGGATGACTTTGATATTTATATTGTTATGGCATTCTTTTGTGTGGCTAAAGTCTACTTTCTTTATTGGCACTTGTCGACATTAACTTTACTTCATTTTTTGCAGAGATGAAGAGTCTCTATTATCACAACTTATTCCCACATTCTTATGCTTGTCGTGATACGATTTTTTTTCTTTCAATTCTGTCTCCATCTATACGTTGGAATATTGGATGCTTTTGTTTGGGAATGTCGACTTGATGCATACGGTATGCATCAGATTACCCTACCCTTGGTATATATACTGAAGATTTAGTTTTGGGTTGGCATAACTGACCCTTACAAAGTTACAATGTTCGAAAATGAATTCAATCAATCTAGTTTCTAGTAGTTTGCAGATATCTGTGAGAACTTGTGAAATGTAAACATGACTTTAGTGAAATACTCATGAAATCAAAAATTATGAATTACAGAAGTTTGTACGTGTTGTGTTCGATGTATGTATTGATCTATTGTGCATTCAGGGGAAGGTCATAAGAGCCTTGTTGGAAAGAAATGTATATCTAAGTTGAGTGATTGAAAAATTGGTGGGGCTTATTATATACGGTCACAACTGTTGTTATTAGTTTTGATGTTATGTATGATGTGTTAACTGGGAATCTTATATTATGTTTACAGCAAAAATTATATCTAAAGGGACAATGTTCTAGTTTTGTCTGTTTTTGTTTAGGTCTGTGCTACAGTCATTGCAGTATCAGAACAGAGCATCCGAGTGCATCTCTCTTTCATCGCTGAAGGAATTCTGTTTACATCAACAAAGTTTGGTATATAACAAGTGGATGGTGTTGACCAAGTGCAAACTTGTGATAAAGAGACCGGAACCCAAAGGTGCATGTAATCCTTTTAACCTATTTTATCTTTAGCGGGTTGGTTCGGGGCATGTTCCATTTCTTAAGGGTCAAACATGTAGAAAAAAAATCAGCTCAATAAGAAACTTGTTTGAAATTCGAACCTTCCAAAGTCATTTTAGTCGAAAAGTCAGATTATTATTGAAATAATATAGGTTTTTGTAAATTAGATCCAACACACTCGTAATTTATCTTTAATTATTGTCAAAAAGTGGTTTGGTCGACTACCCAACGTATTGCAAAACATCACCTCCTACCCATCCCATCTGCTGCACCCATTTTGTCACCATTACTTGAACCTGTTAACTCTTGTTAGTTTCTAGAAGAAATGCTGTTCATGATGAGATAACAAAGGATATGTATTACGAGCATTAAGTGCAGTGGCGTCACGGCGTCACCCCACTCGCTAAATCCACATGGCACTCTTTTGTGAGCCAAAGCCATGTTACTGCACCGCCTCCCCACTCGCAAAAGTGTAAGTTAAGAAATTGGTGTGCGCCAAACTAAAGCTTCTTTTTTTCTTAATTGATTTTTGTGTCTAGTTTTGTGTTTTAATTGGGTATGATGGGTTCCAAAAGTGGATTTTCGCTTGAGTGACTAGGGAGGGTGCCTTTGGGTGTGTGAGTGAAAGAGAAGTGAAAGGGGGAAATGGTGGGGTGGCGCATAGGTGATAGTTTGGCTTGAGCCACTGCAGGTGATGCTCTAAGTCGCATCTTTTCATTTGTGAAGGCAGGTCTAAGACCAATATACATGTTCCACCTAAAAAAGATATGTTTCTAACCTTAAAAGCAATCGCCCTATTATACCTTAATGATAGCTAGGGAACAAGGTTCTCCGAAACAAATGTATATAAGACAATCACGAGGTTCTCGTCCCACCCCGCACAGTAAAACAAACAATAACTTCCATAAGGTTTTCGTCCAACATATTCTCTAGTACAGGTGTTAGGTTAAACTTTCCATAATCCATGCTATTCTCCTCCCACTAGGCCTAATAGAGCTAATTACTTGCTGACACCCCATAAAATGTCATTTTAGGGACATTGTTGAAGACAGCTAAACTGTACCTTTAAAGGTACAACCTAGCAAACACCTTTCTAAGACAATTTAATATAGTTCGACTTGTATACTTGTTATTAAAGGAAGAGTATACGACTTCATGTTTATGATCTTCTGGCGATGGTGTGTAATTTGATATTAAAACGAGACACCTTAAAATGGTTGTTCTTGTAAGTTGTAACTTCTATGGAAAGTAATATTCTTATTTAGGCTAATTACGTATTTATGTGTTATAAGGTTACCAACTTTGAGCTTATCTCTAATTTCAGTATTACAGTTTTGTTCACCCACAGCAAACTTAATAAAAAGGTTATAAATCTCAAACTTTTAAAGAGTTTAGTTTAGGGCAATCGGATCCAGTTACCAGGGTCAAAGTGATGATGTGCCGTAACGAAACTGCAACCTTACCTTGCTGACTGTTTTTTTATGTGGCACTAATGTGCCACCTGTAGACAAGTCAACTTGGTTGACTACTCTAGTGTACTCCTTATTCCTTAAGTTAATTACTACCTTTTTATGCAATGTAGTTATTTGATCATATACTTGTGATGAATTAGCAACGCCTTATCTTACGGATCACTTGTGCTGCATCAAAATTGCTCTCACTATCCATACATGGATGTCAGAAAGATAATCCTTGCTTAGCATACTATATGTGAGATATTTTTTAGTTGCTGTAGATATGATTGTTTGTAGTTTATAATATCTTGACGGATGGCCTACAGATTTTAAGGATTGGTCAATGATAAAAAAGGCAACTAAAGTAGTCCTAACACAACTCAAACAACATTAATAAGTCAGTGCCACTGTTCGTGACAAACAAAGGCAATTATCTAAGAAGAAACGCCAAATATGGTGGGATCATAGAAGAAAGCACGCCTACGAGACAACTATTAGACCATAATCCCTGCTCTCCTTGAACGGGTGAGGGGCCGTAGCAGGTATACACTTTTTACGTGTGGATCCTCCTGCTGCCAATGATTGGGACTTCTTTGTACACAGTTATGAATGGGAATGGAAGAGACATGGACAATACCAGTTGCAATGTAATGACATTATCATACGTTATATATCATATGTGATATATAATCAGAGAGAAGCTCTGGAATTCGTGACCAGTAAATATGAGGAATTCAGTAGCCTATTCATGGGCGGTAGAACATCTTCTATATTAGGACTAGCACATGAGCATATCCTAAAATTGTTCATTCTCTTACTTTTTAGTCTCTTAGATATGCTTAAGGCCGCGTGCAACAACGAATTCAAGCGACCTACATGTTTCTTGTCACATCAATTTTTTTTCTCCGGCGATCTGTAAGAGACAATCAAATTTTTTTTAAAAACATTACAATAAATAAAAAACATTACATTAAATTAAAAAAATTACATAAAATAAAAAACATTACAAAATTATTTTTTTTAGGAGTGGGAGCCTAGGTAGTATCTCGGCTTCCCACTAATTTCTTGTAAATCTTATTATTTTAATGAAGTGACATTTAAAAATAATAATAATAATAATAATAATAATAATAATAAAAAAATAAAATAATAATAATAATAATAATAATAATAATAATAATAAAATTTTAAAACTTAAACTCCGATTAAGAAACCGTGATTTTCAATCTCGCTTCATGTGGGACTTTGTTTCAAAATTTTCTAGCATTCATAAAATGCAAAATCCGAATGATAAATGCAACATTCGATTGCGGCTTCTTGATAGACAGTATATCCAGAAGTCCCATTTGGATGCATAAGTAAGACATTATAGATCTAGAAAATTTATTTTTTTGAATGAGTCGTCTCTTATATCGACTTTGGATACACGAGCGACTCGACTCGATCTTAACGAGATCGACAGAGTTCAAATTCGGTAGACCGATATAATGATCGATGCATTACGAGCCGCTTAAAAGTTAAAACCGTTGATAGCCATATTACAGGGATTAAGGAACATGTCTCTTTATTTTTAGAGCCGAGCGAAGCAGGGTTCAATAGACATACTAGCTAGTACGTATGTATTTGGATGTATTTTTTTTTAGAAATGCAAAGATATATTAAAAAATAAAAAAGACCCAAAGGGCTACAAGATGGAGCGCCAATTAGACACCCAAAAAACTAAATCCAAACTACATGAAACGACAAAACTACATTGTCGCGAGCAAATGAACTATGAACTAGACCAAAACTCCTAAAGCAATGGAGTCAAATATCAGTTGCTCTACAAGGGTTCGACAGTTCGACACCAGTTAAAGTTCGTACGAGATCATCTATTAGATATCCAAAGAAGAGAAAGTCTTTGTATAAATGGAAAAATGTCTTATTTTCTAACACTGTCGACATCGTCTTCTTGTGGAGCATACAAAATCCGATTCCTCCAATTCCATATTGCCCACAAAGCAACATAGCAAGCCCCATGTAGAATCTTCGCCACCCATTTATTCTCAATAACCACTTTCCCAAGTATTATATCATGATATGATGTATCCGACGCTGAGCTAATCCTCCACCAATTCCATAGTTTTGACCAAATGATCTTAGCTTTGGTGCAACGATATAGACAGTGCTCCACAGTTTCCACTTCATTTTCCAGATTACATAACACACATCTGTTACTAGCGAGCTCCACACCTCGAGCAAGGAGGTTGGCACGAGATGGGGTACGATCCATGAAAGCTCGTCATATGGATATATTAACTTTACGTGGAACCCAAGGGTTTCATATAAAATTTTGGCTTGTTTCGACTACTCCAATGGTTTTAGATTCCACCAAACAAAATAAATCTTTTACCGAGAATTTTCCAGACGGGTGCAAGGCCCAAACCCATCTGTCACTTGTGTCCGGAGACAAGACTAAATTACCAATTAGTCTTATCATTTCTACAAGATCAGTAGCTGCACGACCACGCGGATTATACCGCCAAGCCCAGTTACCATGCCACTCCCCGTTTTCAAGGTACCAACGATCACTAACCTTACAATCTTTATTTGTTTTTAGCATGTATAATCGAGGAAAAATTTCCATCAGCTTCTTTTCTTCCTTGCACCAAATGTCACTCTAAAAGTGTGTTTGAGAGCCGCTTGAAACCTTTTTTATTATAGATCTTTCGAAAGGAATATCTAGTAAGTCAATGTCTTTGCAGTTACTTAGAATACTATGCCAAACCCCATAGCACACAGTAGAAGAGAAGTTTGGTTCAAACCCTCCATGTGGCCCGTATATTTCTTTGATCACCTTTCGCCATAAAGCATCTTCCTCATTACAGAATCTCCATTTCCATTTTCCTAATAAACTCATATTTTTATCTTTCAAACACCCTATACCCAATCCGCCATGTCTTTTATTTGAACAAACCTTTTGCCACTTTACCCAGATTTTTTTTTCATTTTCCTTGATGCCCCAAAAGAAACGCCTTCTGATAGATTCCAGTTGTTTTAAAATTTCAACAGGAGCTTTAAACAATGTAAGATAATACAAGGGAATGGTACCTAACATTGCTTTACAAAGAGTTAGTCGGCCCCAATTGAGAGGAGCCTAGATTTCCATAGAGCTAATCTGTTATCAAAGTTACTTATCACATCGTTCCAACTTTGGTCAAATGTGATCTTAATTAGATTAGTCGCACAAAGAGAGTCTCCTTAGGCTGTTTCTATAAGTCACATCAAAAAACACTATCATATTAAACATGTTAGAGCCACATCAAATTTCTCTCTACTATTTTTCGCTCTCACTTCCGTTCACAAAAAAATTAAAAACATTACAATTAAACATGTTAGCGATCGAGGCATTCAGAACTTCTCCTCGATACGGTCTTCCGGAAACATCAGATTCTCAGTAAAGTAGATAGCGACTAGACGGTCATAAGCAGCATAGTAATCATGAGGTATGTTATGTTGGAGTCTAATCGTCCCAACCAGGGTAAGATAATCAATAGCCTAACTACGTACCAATGAAGGTTACCGGATATCACTTGGAATCGTATGATCACTTTCCAAAGTAAACTATTCGACCCTATTGCCTGGGTATCACGAATACTTACTTGGGATAAGACCAAATGTATGTTATAGAATTAGGCACAAATCTATAACCCTTTGCTGTAAAGTGTTTCTTGTTTTCTGTGTGTACTTCATGTGTAAAACCCGCATGCTTTTACCATGAATAGTACCCTTAAGATCGTACATACTAGATTAAAACTTTCCTTTTATAGTATGATTACGTTTACATGTTAGGTTTTTACGTATTATGTACGTGTTAGAACACGATAAGTATTTACTACGCACGAACACGCAATAATTATTTGACAATAATTAATCACGAACATGCGATCATGAAATCATGAACGTAATTAAATCATGAACTAATATTATTTACGTATATATATTTATTACGGGCGTAAATAAGTATATTAGGTCATGGTAATTATTTAGCGAGAACACACAAAACGCGAACACAAATAAACACGAACGAATAATTAAACAACGAGACACGGAAAACGGTACGGGTACCCCATGTGGGGCCCCTACCCGCGGCAAAAATAAGGAGGTGGGCCAAGCCCATCTCAAAACTTACTAAGAAGGGGTTAAGGTAATTTTAGCTAGTCATTTTTCACTTTACAGAAGATTAAACAAAAACCTAAAAATATTTTCTCCTTCTCCTTCTTGTCTCCTTGTGGCCGCCGCACATAAAAACCAACAAGGGGGTGTTTGTTTGATTTTGATCTTGGTTTTTGGTGCAAGTGTTCGTGTTTGTTCATCCTCGTTTAGATCCACGCATTCGGTATATTATTTTTATCCTTTTCTTTTTGATTTGATCTAATAATTAATTATGAACATGATGTTTTTAAAACCTAATTAAAAACATAGATCAAACATGAAGATGGTTATTGGGTAAATAAAAAAGGGATGTTTTTATGGGTGTTTGTTTGGCCGGCTCCTAAACCGAACCCCAAGGGGGTCTCGGTTTGGCTATTAAACCACCACCGAGACCATATGGTCCCGGTTGAGTGGTGTGGGTCCCACGGCAGCAGCAAAACAAGGGGAACCCCGAAGTGGTTCGGGGTATGGTGTCAATTTCATGTCCGGTTCATGGTTTCTAGTCAAGATCCGGTTCACGGTTTATGTCAAGATTATTCTTTTTTTCTATAATCATATGTTAAAATTAAATTAATAAATATGACATGATTAATTTAATAACATGACTTAGGTTATAATTTATTAGATCATGAAATTATTAACCTAAGTATTTTATATTTTCTAGACTTATAATTAATTAATTATTTAAAACCATGGTTATAATTAATTAATTAACATGACTTAGGTTATATTATTAATAAATAATAATACATGTTTTAACCTAAGTATTTAACTTTATTTAATTAAAAACATGATATATTTTAATTAAATATTTTTAACCTATAGTTTATTTAAATTACATGAAATAATTAATAAACTATAAATTATATCATTATGACTTAGAAAATAATCATGAAAACACTTAGGCTTATATACTTAGCCTATTTAACCAGCTTATGTATAATTATGGAAACTTTCTATTTTTAGAAACTTATTTTTTTAAGGCAACTAATCTATTTATGGAAACTTTCTATTTTTAGAAACTTATTTAATTTAGGCAGCTAATCTCTTTATGAAAACTTTCTATTTTTAGAAACTATTTAATTAAGGCAGCTGATCTATTTATGGAAACTTTCTATTTTTAGAAACTTATCTATTTTAAGCAGTAATTCTATTTTTGGAAACTTTCTATTTTTGGAAACTTTCTATTTTTAAAATTTTTTTCTATTTTAGGAAACCTGCTATTTTTGGAAAGTTACTTATTATTACACAGTAAGTATAATAATGCATGAAATACCAGAAATACTTAATCAGAATAGACAGAATATAAGATAAGCACAGTTTAAGGCTTTAAACAGTAAAACATGATATGAACATATGAAATAAGCTAAGACATGATATAAAACCAGTTACGTATTTAGTAGTCAGATACTTATTCATGTATGTATTTATGTAGCATTAGTGATACCGAAGTAGGATTCTCCTCAGTTCATCTTCTTCGTTCACTGGACATAAGGTACGTATTCCCGTCCTTTCAGTATGGACATTCTTTCC
Source organism: Glebionis coronaria (assembly GCA_025667525.1). Classification (NCBI taxonomy): domain Eukaryota; kingdom Viridiplantae; phylum Streptophyta; class Magnoliopsida; order Asterales; family Asteraceae; genus Glebionis; species Glebionis coronaria. The sequence goes on from CM046880.1 coordinate 345,753,223, forward strand.
TTATTAGGATTCCCCGTATGCAGCCAAATGTTTTCTCGTAGTATAAGTTTATATGTTTGACTTGCTTATGTTTAATTTAGAATACCTATAGCCATATACATGCATGACTAGTTTCACCTAGTTATGGAGGTACCATAACCATAACATTAGAGGCACTGATGTTATGACTTCACCACAGCGGAGTGATTGCTCGTGGCGTCCCTTCAGCTTTTGGCCATATTATTATATTTATCATGTGGGGCGTATGGGTGCATCCTAGTTACATGTTTTCAGCAGATTACTCAGTGTGAATGTGGTGTGTGCCTTGCATCCTTCATAAGGAGCTGATCCCTCCTACCCAAACCAGTATATTAAATTAGAGGCAGCCCCTCTAATTTGCATGATGAGGTCACCCCTCCAAGTATTCATGCACGATAGATTTTCATGACCTATATTGGCTAATGGTAGAACATGTTAAACAATTTTTATAAGATAAATATAAGGCTTTTCAAAATATAAAACCAGTTTTACCAAGACTTAACCAGGTTACTCGGGACTTAGTTTCTTCCGCTGTTATATGTAATATGCTTATCCTAGTCATGCTTTATTGTACATCCGTGCACTGAGTGTATTGCTCAGCCGTTTTCCTTTTCTATGTTCCAAAACGGTAGGTACTCAGGGACGCTCGTAGACTTTAAGCGTACGTGCATATGGACTGGAAGCTTTCTAGCCTTTCTTTACTTTATGCATTATCTTTCTTTTGATACACTTGCTATGAACATTGTTTAGTCCTTTCCTTTACAGTACTTATGTTTGTGTGTGATGAGCTTTACTTTTGTACTACCGATGTTTGATTCCGGTATTTTCCTTTTATGGTCATGTAATGTTTAGACATTTTTCCTTGTATGCTTTGATGACACGCCATAATTACGCGTGACATTCCATTATCAAAATGGGGTGTTACAGTTATGGTATCAGAGCCAAGGCTTCGACCTGTAGGCTCTCAAAATATGACCTGTGATTAGTGGGTAGTCACTATGGTCTTCCTAGAACTGACAGTTGTTTTCATGCATTCATCATTTTTATGCATACATATATATGTCATTGTCGCAGATTTATGACTAAGTAATGGTTGGTACAGGACTGGCCTTATTTAGTCACATGTGTTTTATCGAAACTTTTAAATTTGGGACCGACCCATAGGCGTCCCCTCGCCATGTCTTTTGTTTTGGGTGAACTGACCATAGGCGTTCACTCTCGAGCATACAAAAGTTTTCATAAAACTACATCATGCATTCATACACAAAATTTTCTTGCATAAAATTTTTCTCTTGAAATTTTGGTATAATTTTTTTCATCTATATATATATTTTATGTTTTGATCTGTTTAATCATATGTTTTATGTTATACTGTCAGATGGTTCTCACACGCGAACAGGAACAGCTCAATGCTGCAATCCAAGATGCAATGCAAGCTTTGCTTCCTCAACTGAGGAACGACATCAGGGCTGAGGTTCAAGCTGCCAACAATCAGCAGCATAATCAGGCACCTCCTCCTCCTCCTCCAGTGACATTAGCAGTATGGCTGGAGAGATTCAACAAGCTCCGTCCTCGAGCTTTTGAGAAGACAGATAGCCCTAGTGATGCTGAAAGATGGTTGGCTCACATCGAGAAGATTTTCAATGCTATGGGTTGTGACCCCGCATACAAGGCGAGGTTGGCATGCTATCAGTTCGAAGGCGATGTGCTAAATTGGTGGTTAGCGTTGATGCAGTCTGAGGGTGGTGACGAGTGGGTTGCTGGTTTGACTTGGGCTCAGTTCAAGGACAGGGTGATGGAGCAGTTCTTTCCCAAGGCTGAGCAAGACAAGCTCAAGAGGGAGTAACATGGGATCCGACAGAGAGCTGGGGAGAATAGCAACGAGTTTATGCAACGCTTTCTTCGCCTAGCTGGTTTCCTTGGTGCGGCAGCAGGTACTCCTGAAGAGCAGGCACACCACTTTAGGTGGGCTCTTCGCACATCGGTCGCAAACAATCTGGTGTGTGCTACGTTCAACACTGTAGCACAAGTGGCCGATGCAGCACGTAAGCTGGAGATACTGCAGGAGAGAGATGAGTTCGGGGAAGCTGAGAGACCCGACAAGAGGTAAACATTCGTATTCAAGCGGTGATCTATCCGTATTCTTTCCATATATGTCAATTATTCATCTCTTTAAATGTATCTTCCAGGCAGAAAACTGGGGACCGGTCTCAGCAGCAGCCTCATCAGCCCAAGGGAAACGGTCAGACTAACGACCGTTCTGCTACGAATAGGCGTGGCGATAATGAAAATTACCGTAACAACGTTGGACACTCCAACAGCAGCAGGTCCTAATACTTACGAATTTTTCTTATGATTTCATGTTATAACTCATATTCTGACACTTTAGCAACAACTTCTACCAGGAACCATGGAAACGGTAGGGACCAGAACCAGAGAGGTTCACAGCCTAGCCGTCCAGCTATCACTGGTATTCAATCTTACGATTATCCGCATTGTCCTTTGTACCCTATTATCATGTCTTATGTAAAATGTTTTATCAGGTTCCCAGCCAACCAGAGCACCTGCTGGAGGATTTACTCATCCTCTTTGCTCTACTTGCCACCGTAGGCACCCAGGGCCATGTCGCCGTAACACTGACGCGTGCTTCAAGTGTGGTCTTCCTGGCCATATCATGAAGGATTGCCGTAAGGGCGAGATGGAGGGTACATCGGGACATGCTGATTCCAAGCCGCCTCCTACCACCGGGCGTGTCTACACGACATCTCGAGACCAGACCAACAAGTCTACAGGTACCATCACTGGAATCTTGTATATGTATGGTCAAGCTACATGTGTTCTTTTCGATACGGGTGCTACTCACTCGGTTATTTCTACTGCTTATGCTAAGAACATTAGGATGCTCCCCATGCCACTAGAAAATAGGCTTACTATTTCCACGCCTTTGAGGGACTCTGTATTAATAACCCATGTATACAAGAGTCTTCCCCTAGAATTTGACGATAAGGTTCGACCTGTTGACGCACTTCCGCTGGACATGAATGACTTCGACATGATTTTGGGCATGGATTGGCTATCCAAGCATCATGCTACCATAGACTGCCATTCATATCGAGTTATCTTCGGTTATGTTAATGCACCAGAGTACATTCATAACGGGTTCATACCCGGATGGTCTGTACAAATCATATCTACCCTGCAAGCGCGTGCACTACTGTCACATGGCTGCGAGGGTTATCTAGCTACGGTTCACGACATGGATGCTGAATCTCCATCAATTCAGGATCAACCTATAGTGTCGGAATTCCAAGATGTTTTTCTAGCAGAACTTCCGGGCATACCACCTGCACGAGAAGTGGAATTCAGTATCGAGCTTATTCCAGGAGCTGAACCAATCTCCAAGGCTCCTTATCGCATGGCTCCCATAGAGCTGAAGGAGCTGAAGGATCAATTGCAAGAACTTCTTGAACGAGGTTTCATTCGACCGAGTGCATCTCCATGGGGCGCACCGGTCTTGTTTGTTAAGAAGAAGACGACAGTATGCGTCTTTGCATAGACTATCGCGAGCTCAACAAGATTACTATCCGGAATAGGTATCCACTGCCACGTATAGACGATCTGTTTGACCAACTCCAAGGGGCCAAACACTTCTCCAAGATTGATCTTAGGTCAGGCTATCATCAGCTACGGGCCAAGGAGCAGGACATCGCCAAGACTGCTTTTCGTACCCGTTATGGCCACTACGAATTTGTAGTTATGCCATTCGGCCTGACAAATGCTCCAGCAGTGTTCATGGATTTGATGAACAGAATCTTCCATGAATTTCTGGACAAACTCTTCATTGTCTTCATCGATGAAATCCTGATTTTCTCAAAGTCCAAGGAGGAACACGAAGACCATCTTCGTACAGTACTACAGATTCTTCGCCAGAAGCAGCTGTATGCTAAATTCTCCAAATGTGAGTTCTGGTTAGACAAGGTGGCATTCTTAGGTCACATTGTATCAGCAGAAGGAATCACTATGGATCCAGCGAAGGTTGAGGCCATTACTAAGTGGCCAAGGCCGACATCAGCGACGGAAGTCCGCAGTTTCTTAGGCTTAGCTGGCTATTACCGTAGGTTCGTGGAGAACTTTTCCCGCTTAGCACTACCATTGACCAAACTGATGCGGAAAGGGGAGAAATTCGTCTGGACTGAAGAACGAGAGAAGAGCTTTGAAGACCTGAAGCAGAAGCTAGTATCTGCACCTATCCTTACTCTCCCATCTGGTACGGGTGGATTCAAATCTACAGTGATGCATCGGGGAAGGGACTTGGCTGTGTTCTCATGCAACATGGGAAAGTGATCGCGTACGCTTCACGTCAGCTTAAGCCTTATGAAGAAAATTACCCCACGCATGACTTGGAACTTGCTGCAGTCGTGTTTGCATTAAAGATATGGAGGCACTACTTATATGGAGAATCATGTGACATTTTCACGGACCACAAGAGCTTGAAGTATATCTTCACTCAACGTGAATTGAACATGAGGCAGAGGAGATGGTTAGAGCTGTTGAAGGATTATGACATTAATCTACAGTTTCATCCCGGAAAGGCAAATGTAGTAGCAGATGCTCTTAGCAGGAAGTCCGGAATGATCAACGCCATTAAAATTGAGGAGGAAATCATAAGAGACTTGGAGCGACTAGACATCAAAATCATGGTACGTGGACAGCACGGTTACTGGGCTTATCTTAGAGTAGAACCCGAGTTACTCTCTAAGATCAAGGAAGATCAGAAAGATGACGGAGAAATCTGGGCGATAGTACAGAATTTGGAGAAACAGACGGAATTCAGAGTAGATGCAGATGGTATCGTATGGCAGGGCACGAGACTTTGTGTTCCTGATGACCAAGAACTCCGGGAAGCCTTGTTAGCTGAAGCTCATAGCTCCCCATTCTCTATACATCCTGGTTCGACTAAGATGTACCATGACATCAAGCAGTACTTTTGGTGGAGTGGTATGAAACAGGATGTAGCCACTTACGTCTCCAAATGTCTTACCTGCCAGCAGGTTAAGATCGAGCATCAGCGATCTGGCGGTCTCCTTCAACCGTTAGATATTCCAGAGTGGAAGTGGGACAAATCACCATGGATTTTGTTACTGGTCTTCCGCCTACCAAGAGGAAGCACAATGCAATTTGGGTTATCGTAGATCGACTTACCAAATCAGCTCATTTCTTACCGATCCGCAAGGAAGATCCGGTAAGTAAACTCGCCGATACGTATAGAAGAGAGATCATGAGACTCCACGGTGCTCCATCCAGCATCGTCTCTGACAGAGATCCTCGATTCACTTCGCGATTTTGAAGAGTCTGTAGAAAGCTTGGGGTACACAACTTAAGCTTAGCACAGCTTTTCATCCTCAAACGGACGGACAGTCGGAGCGAACGATTCAGACATTGGAAGACATGTTGAGGTCATGTGCGTTGGAATGGACGGGTGATTGGGACGATTACATCTGTTTGGTGGAGTTTGCATACAACAACAGTTGGCACGCAAGTATCAAGTGTGCTCCTTTCGAGATGTTGTATGGCAGGAAGTGTCGCGCCCCAATCTGTTGGGATCAGGTTGGCGAGCGAACACTTGAAGGACCAGAAATCATAGAAATGACCAATGAAAAGATCTCAGTAGCTAAGCAGATACTTCAGGAAGCACGATCACGTCAGAAGAGTTACGCCGATAAGCATCGTAGGGACATACGTTTTAACGTAGTAGATCACGTCTTTCTTAAGGTTTCGCCGACACGTGGTGTTAGACGCTTCGGGATTAAAGGGAAGCTCAGTCCTCGTTTCATCGGACCGTTTGATATCATTGAACGAGTCGGTGAAGTATCTTACCAGTTGGCATTACCTCCGCAGCTTTCGCATGTGCACAATGTGTTTCATGTGTCCTTACTCAGAGGGTACCAGTATCATCCCCTTCACATGGTTCAGTATCCACTGGAACAGATACGTGAAGATCTCAATTTTATAGAAGAACCCGAACGAGTTCTTGACAGACAAGAACGGGTCATGAGAAGGAAGACGATTCCATTCGTCAAAATCCTATGGAGGGATCATACCGAGCGGGAAGCCACTTGGGAAACAGAGGAGTCTATCCGGGCTTCTTACCCTCATTTCATATATTGAATTCGGGTATGTTCTTCTTTTTCAGTTACTTTATCTATAATTCGGGGACGAATTATTCTTTTTAGGGGGGAAGAGTTATAAAACCCGCATGCTTTTAACATGAATAGTACCCTTAAGATCGTACATACTAGATTAAAACTTTCCTTTTATAGTATGATTACGTTTACATGTTAGGTTTTTACGTATTACGTACGTGTTAGAACACGATAAGTATTTACTACGCACGAACACACAATAATTATTTGACAATAATTAATCACGAACATGCGATCATGAAATCATGAACGTAATTAAATCACGAACTAATATTAATTACGTATATATATTTATTACGGGCGTAAATAAATATATTAGGTCACGGTAATTATTTAGCGAGAACACACAAAACGCGAACACAAATAAACACGAACGAATAATTAAACAACGAGACACGGAAAACGGTACGGGTACCCCATGTGGGGCCCCTACCCGCGGCAATAATAAGGAGGTGGGCCAAGCCCATCTCAAAACTTACTAAGAAGGGGTTAAGGTAATTTTAGCTAGTCATTTTTTACTTTACAGAAGATTAAACAAAAACCTAAAAATATTTTCTCCTTCTCCTTCTTGTCTCCTTGTGGCCGCCGCACATAAACACCAACAAGGGGGTGTTTGTTTGATTTTGATCTTGGTTTTTGGTGCAAGTGTTCGTGTTTGTTCATCCTTGTTTAGATCCACGCATTCGGTATATGATTTTTATCCTTTTCTTTTTGATTTGATCTAATAATTAATTAAGAACATGATGTTTTTAAAACCTAATTAAAAACATAGATCAAACATGAAAATGGTTATTGGGTAAATAAAAAAGGGATGTTTTTATGGGTGTTTGTTTGGCCGGCGCCTAAATCGAACCCCAAGGGGGTCTCGGTTTGGCTATTAAACCACCACCGAGACCATATGGTCCCGGTTGAGTGGTGTGGGTCCCACGGCAGCAGCAAAACAAGGGGAACCCCGAAGTGGTTCGGGGTATGGTGTCGATTTCATGTCCGGTTCATGGTTTCTAGTCAAGATCCGGTTCACGGTTTATGTTAAGATTTTTTTTTCTATAATCATATGTTAAAATTAAATTAATAAATATGACATGATTAATTTAATAACATGACTTAGGTTATAATTTAATTATTAGATCATGAAATTATTAACCTAAGTATTTTATATTTTCTAGACTTATAATTAATTAATTATTTAAAACCATGGTTATAATTAATTAATTAACATGACTTAGGTTATATTATTAATAAATAATAATACATGTTTTAACCTAAGTATTTAACTTTATTTAATTAAAAACATGATATATTTTAATTAAATATTTTTAACCTATAGTTTATTTAAATTACATGAAATAATTAATAAACTATACATTATATCATTATGACTTAGAAAATAATCATGAAAACACTTAGGCTTATATACTTAGCCTATTTAACCAGCTTATGTCTAATTATGGAAACTTTCATTTTTTAAAAATTTATTTAATTAAGGCAGCTAATCTATTTATGGAAACTTTCTATTTTTAGAAACTTATTTAATTTAGGCAGCTAATCTATTTATGAAAACTTTCTATTTTTAGAAACTATTTAATTAAGGCAGCTGATCTATTTATGGAAACTTTCTATTTTTAGAAACTTATCTATTTTAAGCAATAATTCTATTTTTGGAAACTTTCTATTTTTGGAAACTTTCTATTTTTAAATTTTTTTCTATTTTAGGAAACCTGCTATTTTTGGAAAGTTACTTATTATTACACAGTAAGTATAATAATGCATGAAATACCAGAAATACTTAATCAGAATAGACAGAATATAAGATAAGCACAGTTTAAGGCTTTAAACAGTAAAACATGATATGAACATATGAAATAAGCTAAGACATGATATAAAACCAGTTACGTATTTAGTAGTCAGATACTTATTCATGTATGTATTTATGTAGCATTAGTGATACCGAAGTAGGATTCTCCTCAGTTCATCTTCTTCGTTCACTGGACATAAGGTACGGATTCCCGTCCTTTCAGTATGGACATTCTTTCCTTATTAGGATTCCGCATATGCAGCCAAATGTTTTCCCGTAGTATAAGTTTATATGTTTGACTTGCTTATTTTTAATTTAGAATACCTATAACCATATACATGCATGACCAGTTTCACCTAGTTATGGAGGTACCATAACCATAACATTAGAGGCACTGATGTTATGACTTCACCGCGGCGGAGTGATTGCTCGTGGCGTCCCTTCAGCTTTTGGCCATATTATTATATTCATCATGTGGGGCGTATGGGTGCATCCTAGTTACATGTTTTCAACAGATTACTCAGTGTGAATGTGGTGTGTGCCTTGCATCCTTCACAAGGAGCTGATCCCTCCTACCCAAACCAGTATATTAAATTAGAGGCAGCCCCTCTAATTTGCATGATGAGGTCACCCCTCCAAGTATTCATGCACGGTGGATTTTCATGACCTATATTGGCTAATGGTAGAACATGTTAAAAAGTTTTTATAAGATAAACATAAGGCTTTTCAAACTATAAAACCAGTTTTACCGAGACTTAACCAGGTTACTCGGGACTTAGTTTCTTCCGTTGTTATATGTTATATGCTTATCCTAGTCATGCTTTATTGTACATCCTTGCACTGAGCGTATTGCTCAGCCGTTTTCCTTTTCTATGTTCCCAAAACGGCAGGTACTCAGGGACGCTCGTAGACTTTAAGCGTACGTGCATATGGACTGGAAGCTTTCTAGCCTTTCTTTACTTTATGCATTATCTTTCTTTTGATACACTTGCTATGGACATTGTTTAGTCCTTTCCTTTACAGTACTTATGTTTGTGTGTGATGAGCTTTACCTTTGGACTACCGATGTTTGATTCTGGTATTTTCCTTTTATGGTCATGTAATGTTTAGACATTTTTCCTTGTATGCTTTGATGACACGCCATAATTACGCGTGACATTCCATTATCAAAATGGGGTGTTACATCATGCAAACAATACGAGCCCTTTTATAGGTGATCAACTCAACATGGTCAATGGAAATAATGAGGATTTAACGGCCAATTAAATCCCCATTATATGCCTCCATAAGACCAGGAATAGTGGTTATATGACCCATTAAACGTGGTCATTAAATACAGTCAAACAGTCAAAGACTGTTACATGTTTCTCGCCAGTACTTGCATAACACTAGCAGTACTTGCATAACACTAGCAGTACTTGCAAGTACCGCTAGTGTAAAACCAAGTACCTTTAGTGTAATCCTAAGTACCGCTGAAACATAACTTTACCACTATCTGAGCCAGGGTGTTTAGGGACCAATGGGTGTATACTCCATACCTCCAAGCCCATTAACAAGTGTAAACATAACCCACAATTGAACTATATTTCCAACAATCCTCCCGAATTTAGTACAATTCCTTTGCATGAAAATTAACTTTAACAAAACTAGTGCATAAATGAAAATATCCTAAGGATTGAATTTCCATCTTAGTAAATCACTTTAAACATTCGAGAATCAGGGTGTTCTAAGAATTGAACCCTTCAACTACTTTGAATACCTGAAGATAAAATACACACAAGTTTTCAAACACAAAACAACTCCTGACACTACTAGCCATGTGTCCATATCCAAATTCATAAATGTTGTAAGAGTCAAGTCCATGCTCCCTGAGAAGGCGAAATCTCAACATTTAAATAGGTGGTTCCTCTTTAGTTCATGCTCCTGCTTAAGCATTTTTTCAAAGACATTAGCCATTAAGAAGTTTATAACTTCATCCTCCTTTCAGCAGGTACAAGCACATCCTTAGGATGATATACATGTGCTTCAGTCCCCTGAATGTTCAGCTTTCCACATTGAACTCAACTCCCAAGTTTCCTTAGGAGGGAGTTGGGTGTCCTAGCATTCAGTGACTAGGTTGGACTTTAAACCCATCCCTTTAGCAGACTTTAAAACCAAGTCTATAGCCAATCCCTTCGTCAAGTGATCAGCTAAGTTTTGTTGAGACCTCACAAACTCTATTGAAATCACCCCATTCATGATTAGCTCACGAATCATGCTATGTCTAACACCTAAGTGTCTAGACTTACCATTGTACATTTGGCTATATGCCTTAGCCAATGTAGCAGCACTATCAAAACGGATAGAGATAGATGCCATAGGTTTGACCCACAATGGAATTTCAAGAAGCAAGTTTCTCAACCATTCAACCTCTTTACCAGCAGCTGCTAGAGCCACAAACTCAGATTCCATGGTAGAACTAGTAATGCAAGTTTGTTTCTTAGATGCCCAAGAAATTGCACCAGCACCAAGTAGGAATACCCAGCCACTGGTGGATGAATTATCCTCAGTATTGCTGATCCAACTTGCTTCAGTGTAACCTTCCAACACTGAAGGATATCTAGTATAAGACAAACAATAACCCATTGTTCCTTTCAAATACTTTAGTACTCTCTGAATTGCTTGCCAATGCTGAGTACTAGGATTACTAGTATACCTACTCAGTTTACCCACAAAAAATGTAATGTCAGGCCTAGTACTTGTCATGACATACATCAAGCAACCAATAACCCTAGAATACTCAAGCTGGGAGACAGCCTGACCATTGTTTGGCATCAGTTTCTTACTTGTATCCATTGGTGTACTCACTGGAGTACAATCAAAGTGATTGAATTTCTTCAGCACCTTCTCAATGTAATGAGACTGAGAAATCACAATACCATCACTTTCATGTTTAATCCTTATGCCAAGGATAACATCAGCCTCCCCCATGTCTTTCATGGAGAACTTTGATGACAAAAATTCCTTTGTCTGATCAACCTTAACTTGGTCAGTACCAAAGATTAACATGTCATCAACATATAGGCAAATGATGACTCCTTTACCAGATTCATCAAATTTGCTATATACACATTTGTCAGCTTGGTTAAGTGAATAACTATTAGACAAAACCACTTCATCAAATTTTTGATGCCATTGCTTAGGTGTTTGCTTCAGTCTATATAAGGACTTAATCAGTTTACACACCTTGCCTTCATGACCAGGCATGATGAAACCAAGAGGTTGGTTCATATAAACTTCCTCATCCAAATCACCATTCAATAATGCTGTCTTCACATCCATCTGATGAATAATCAGATTGTGAATACTTGCTAGAGCAATCAGCATTCTTATGGTACTGATACGTGCTACTGGAGCATAAGTATCAAAATAGTCTATCCCGGACTTTTGTTTAAAGCCTTGAATGACTAGCCTTGCCTTGAACTTTTCAACTGTTCCATCTACCTTCATTTTCCTTTTGAAAATCCATTTGTTACCAAGTGGATGGCAACCAGGAGGTAGATCAACCAACACCCAAGTGTTGTTGCCCATGATGGAGTCCATCTCATCATTTATTGCTTCTTTCCAGAAAGCAACATCCTGGGACTTCATTGCTTCATCAAATGTTTTGGGATCATCCTCAATATTAAAGCAATAGGAGTATTGGTCTGAGACCTCATCTCTTGTACCTTCAACCAAGTATAGTTGAAACTCAGGCCCAAAATTCCTTGGAGTCCTATGCCTTGTGCTTCTTCTAAGCTCAGGTTCAGTTTGCTGAACCACAACTTCATCAGTGACCCTTTCAGGTTCCACTGAAGCACCAATGTCCTCAGCTCCAGCAGGAGTCCTAAGGTTTGGTCTAGGGACTGATGAGAACCTTGTTTCATCAAAGTTAGCATCCATTGATTCAATGATTGAGTTTATAGAAACTAAATCATTTGGTCCAATTACATAGAACCTATAAGCCTTGGAATGCTCAGCATATCCAACAAAGATGCATTCAATGCCTCTTTCACCCAAGGTTTTCACCTTTGGATCAGGGAGTCTTACAACAGCCCTACAACCCCAAAATTTGAGATAGTTCAAGTTTGGGTTCTTTTTAGTCCAGAGTTCATAAGGGGTAATTCTGTTACTTTTGTTGGGAACCCTATTTAGTAAATAGCAAGCTGTTAACATAGCTTCACCCCAAAACCCTTGACTTAGTCCTGAATAGGACAACATGGAATTAACCATCTCTTTTAGTACTCTATTTTTCCTTTCTGATATACCATTTTGCTGTGGAGTATAGGGGGCAGTTCTTTCATGGATTATTCCAACACACTGAAAATACTGAGTATTCATGTACTCTCCTCCCCTATCAGTCCTAAATCTTTTGATTTGGACTCCTTGTTGTAATTCAACTTCAGTTTTAAATACTATAAATTTATCTAATGCTTCATCCTTAGTATGCAACAAATAGACATAACAAAACCTTGAAGCATCATCAATAAATGTTACCAAGTATTTCTTATTCCCTAATGAGGGAGTAGCATGCAAATCACAGAGGTCACTATGAATTAGCTCTAAAACTGTAGTTACACGTTTTACATCCTGAAATGGTTTCTTAGTAATTTTATTTAGTATGCAAGTCTGACATTTATCATTGTCCATGTCAAAGGCTGGAATTAACCCATCCTTAGACATATCTTGCATCCTCTTAAAGTGGACATGGCCTAGCCTAGCATGCCATAGTGATAAATCATTCAGTTTAGTGGTAGACATATAAGCTGAACCAATATTAGCACTAGCGGTACTTGTTCTGCAAGTACCGTTAGTATAAGCACTAGCGGTACTTGGTTTGCAAGTACCGTTAGTTTAAGCACTAGCGGTACTTGGTTTGCAAGTACCGTTAGTATTATCAGAAACAATATTGAGCCTAAACATTTGATTGCTCAAATAACCAAAACCAATAAACACACCATGTTTAGATAAAACAAATTTATTAGATTCAATCACTTGTTTATAACCACAATTATTCAAAACACTACTAGAAACCAAGTTCTTCCTAATATTAGGAACATGCAAAACATTAAACAAGGAAACAATCTTTCCAGAACTAAACTTAAGATCTACACAACCACGTCCATGCACTAGGGCTGTTGACTCATTTCCCATGTGAAGAATAGATCCATCATTCAGTGACTCATAAGTCTTGAACCAGCATCTATCTTTGCACACATGTACTGTTTCTCTAGAGTCAACCCACCACGCCATATCATCATCCTGCACAAAATAAGCTTCAGATACATATGTAACATAATAAATCTGAAGAGATTTATTAAACATATTCTGACCTTTCAGTGTTGTGTTGTTAGAACCAATCACTGAACCATTTGTGCCTGATCCACTAGCTTTGCTGCCAGTACCAACACCTTTGCAATCCCTTTTGAAGTGTCCAGGTTTCCCACACTTCCAACAAGCCACTGAGGACTTCTTGTTAGGATTACTTTTGGTGTTATCTTGATGCTTACGTTTGCCCTTGTTGTCATTGTACCTGGAGGAGTTGTTATGCTCCACCATATTGACAACTGATGAACCATCAACATTGTTGCTCTTTGGCTTTTCACTTTCATGCATCCTGAGGGATTCCTCAATACGCAAATGACTGCCCAACTCAACAAGAGTTAATTTCTCCTTCTTATGTTTCAAGGTATGCTTGAAATCTTTCCAAGAAGGAGGTAATTTGTTAATGACATAAGAGACCTGAATGGTCTCATCCATGTTCATTTTATGTTGTGTAAATCTACCAAGTATTCCAAGAAGTTCATTGTATTGTTCCATGACTGGTCTTGAATCAGTCATTTTGTAATTTGTGAAATCACTCACAAGGAACTTCTTACTTGATGCATCCTCAGCCATATATTTGGCTTCCAAGGAATCCCATAGTTCTTTACCAGATTCAGAATTTTGGTAAATATCAAATAAGGAATCAGACATACCATTGAGAATAATACCACGACACACATAGTCATCATTCTCCCATTTGCTCCTTTTCCTCAGTTCCTCCAAAGTAGCATCATCACCACCATCAGGAATAGGAGTTGTCAGAACATACACCACACTCATGGTTGAAAAAAGAAAGTGCATCTTCTTTTGCCATCTCCTGAAATCCACCCCTTCAAACTTGTCCAGTTTGGAGAAGTTAGCCACCATATGCTTCATTGCAGCCGCCATTGATTATCACAAAATAGTTTACTTTGATTGTTGGAGTCTAATCGTCCCAACCAGGGTAAGATAATCAATAGCCTAACTACGTACCAATGAAGGTTACCGGATATCACTTGGAATCGTGTGATCACTTTCCAAAGTAAACTATTCGACCCTATTGCCTGGGTATCACGAATACTTACTTGGGATAAGACCAAATGTATGTTATAGAATTAGGCACAAATCTATAACCCTTTACTGTAAAGTGTTTCTTGTTTTCTGTGTGTACTTCATGCAAACAATACGAGCCCTTTTATAGGTGATCAACTCAACATGGTCAATGGAAATAATGAGGATTTAACGGACAATTAACTACCCATTATATGCCTCCATAAGACCAGGAATAGTGGTTACATGACCCATTAAACGTGGTCATTAAATACAGTCAAACAGTCAAAGACTGTTACATGTTTCTCGCCAGTACTTGCATAACACTAGCAGTACTTGCAAGTACCGCTAGTGTAAAACCAAGTACCTTTAGTGTAATCCTAAGTACCGCTGAAACATAACTTTACCACTATCTGAGCCAGGGTGTTTAGAGACCAATGGGTGTATACTCCATACCTCCAAGCCCATTAACAGGTGTAAACATAACCGACAATTGAGCTATATTTCCAACATGTTAGTCCTCTTTCCACATTTTGGTGTTGGTGTTGGTAAACAAACGAAAAACAACAACGCTTTGCTTAAAAAATTCAAATCACGTTGGATTGTTTCTTCTCTTTCGTCAAATATTTGGTCAGTTTCTAGAAAATCTAAATCCATTTGATTTGTTAGAGTTGTGTTTGAAATTGTTTTAAGTTGTGTGTGTAGAAGTTGTATTTTTTGTTGTGTAAAAATTTGTTTGTTTTGAAATGTATTTATAAGGGATAAATGAGGTATTGTATTTTTTTTATAAAATAATATAACCGTTTTGGTGAGGCCCACTATTTTCACAAAGTCCGAAAAGTCACCAGCTCACCTTCCGTGAGCCATTTTCTTCCCCTCATGCGCAACCCTCCTCGTGTTTATCAATGCCACACGTGACATATGTGTGTTTTCGCTCATGAAACCGCCCTCACACTATTGATAAAATCAGCTTGCATCATTTATATTACATACCTCCATAAGTTGCTGTTATTGGAAAAAGAAGTGCAAATGGGAGCCAATGTGGACAAGAGCAGTGTTAACACTATCCATATGATGGAGTTTATGGTTACTCAGAGCGAGGTATATGATACATATTTTTGCTCAATGACGTTTATGTTTTTTATGAGTTGAGATCCCTCTAGACATGATATATAACATAGACCAAATGAAACAATCTGAACTATTCATTCATTTTGGATTCAATGATCAAGATCGCACCCACTTTTTACACATAGGGGAAAAAATGTAAAAATATAAATAGAATTTTACCTCACAATTCTTCTTTTGGGTTAAAAAAACACACACACTTTCTACCGACGACCTCAACCTCCACCCTATTTTTTCCAGCGACCTCAACCACAACAATTACCTCAACTACCTCAACCACCACAATAACCATCATTTTCTGGCGATTCTCAACCGCATTGTCTTCTATCAACAACAACCCTAATAACACACCTTCTTCCCGCGAGATCTACAAACCCTAATTTTTCCGGCGAGATCACAACCAGTTCAAACTACATTTTTCCGGCGAGATCTGCAAAAAATGGCTGAAGATGATGCAATTGATGCAGATTCAAGTATAGTTCAATACGAAGAAGCTGAAAACCCTATGACTCAGAATCAAAATGAAGAGTCAAATGTTGAAGCCAATCTCATTCTAACTCCAGGTAAATCATATATGATTCATTCTTTATAAAAACAATATTAGTATTATATAAGAATCTTATATGATTCCTTCATTCTAAAAATAATGAATATATATGATTCTATGATTCTGTTAAAATAGTTATTATTTAAGACACTGTAATTGGTAAAACTTCAAAAGCAAGTTGGATGAATCATGTATGATTCATGATGGATCATGTATGACTCTTGTTGAATCATATATGATTCATCATGAATCATGTATGATTCATAATGAATCATACATGATTTAAGATAAATCATATATGATTCAATGTAAAAATAATTTACTAAAATGTTACATAAATGTTATTGTTTAACAGTTCCTATGAGCACGCTAACTTTATTCCCAGAGGTCGAGACACCTAGAGGAACGATATACTACGAACCAAATGTTGAAAAGCAGTCCATACCTTTTGTGGGGCAAACTTTTGATACAATCGAGCAGTGCGTTGATTTTTATAACACTTACACTAAAAAGGCAGGGTTTGAAGTTAAGATGACATCCCAAAAGAAAAAAAAGTGGTTTGGTTAAATCAAAGTATATCATGTGTAATCGAGAAGGGAATCCAAAAGAGATAAGTATTAACACATTGGACCCTCAAAACAGTGATGCAAGTTAGAAATACAAGGCATAGAATAATAGGTTGCTATGCAAGAGTTAAGGTTGCTTTGGATAGTCGTACTCAAAAGTATGAAATAGTTAAATTCATTCCAAGACACAACCACAGAATGATTCCAAAAGAATTTTAACATTTTACAAACAAACAACGAAAGATGACTAAGGCGGAAAAAATGTTCGTTGTAAAAGCTTCAACAATGAAACTTGGTGGAACAAAGGCGCACCACTTGTATTCTACGATGAAATGGGGTTCTCAGTATGTTCATGGCACGACTGACGATTTTAAGAATCATGTCATAGACGTTAATGAGGTTATAGGAGAAAGTGATGCTCATATGCTGATAGAAAAGATGGAAAACAGGAAGTTGTTTGCGCCAAACTTTACATTTATGTATAAGGTTGAAAACAGCGTGTGAGTTGCACTTTTTTAGGTAGATGAAGTTGATAAATGCAACTACAACGAGTTTGGTGATGTAATATCATTTGACGCAACATTCAGAACGAACAAGTAAGTTGTTGAATAAAAGCTTTTTATGTCCTCTATATATGATTCATGATGAATCATATATGATTCATGATGAAACATATATGATTTACTTAATGTTTTTAATAGTTATTGTTTATTTGCAGGTATGACATGGTTTTTGTTCCGTTCACCTCCATAGATAATCATAGAAAGCCAGTGACAGTCGGCGGGGGATTGATGTTATGTGAGGACACAAATGCTTATATATGGCTACTACTTTCGTTCATGACTGCTCACTCAAAGCAACCCGATATGGTTGTAACAGATCAAGATGGTGCAATGAAGAGAGCAATTGAAGCAGTGTTTATGCAGTCTAAACATAGATTATGCATGTGGCACATCATTCAAAAAATTCCATCAAAGGTACTGGAATTTCATTAAAATACTTTAGTAATGAAACATATATTATTCATGTATTTTTCTTGTAGAATCATGTATGTTTCATGATTAAACATGTATGATTCATGATGAATCATATATATGGTTCATATGAAACATATTTTGATTCATGATGAATCATATATGTTTCATGGTGAAACATATATGATTCACCATGAATCATATATGTTTCATCATGAATCATATATGTTTTATCATGAATCATGTATGTTTCATAATAAATTATGTATCTAATCATTATCGTCTGATTATTTTTACAGATATGCAAAGAAACATATGAATAAACAAATTCCAAAGAACGTTTCAACAAACTTGTGTGGAATATGTTCATAGACCCCGAGGAGTTTAAAGAAAGATGGAATAAATTAATCGATGACTTCAAATTGAAAGAACACAAGTTGATGACGAAGATGTTTACCCTTCGAGAAATGTGGTTGCCGACATACTTCATGTAAAACCCGCATGCTTTTATCATGAATAGTACCCTTAAGATCGTACGTACTAGATTAAAACTTTCCTATTATAGCATGATTACGATTACGTGTTAGGATATTACGTAATACGTACGTGTTAGTACACGATAAGTATTTACTACGCATGAACACGCAATAATTATTTGACAATAATTAATCACGAACATGCGATCATGAAATCACGAACGTAATTAAATCACGAACTATTATTAATTACATATATATATTTATTAGGAGCGTAAATAAATATATTAGGTCACGGTAATTATTTAACGAGAACACACAAAACGCGAACACAAATCAACACGAACAAACACGTAAAACACGAACACGAGAACACACTTATTAATTAGACACGGAAAATGATCGGGTTACCCCATGTGGGCCCCATATGCCATGAAATTAGGAAGAAAGATGGGCCAAGCCCATCAAAATTTACTAAAGAAGGGTAAAAGGAAAAATCACTACTCATTTCACTTTTACAGAAGATTTTCACAAAACCTAAAAAAGTTCTTCCTTCTCCTTTTCTTTTCTTTTTGGCCGCCACCCATAAACACACCAAAGGGGTGTTTATTTGATCTTTGATCTTGGTTTTGGTGCTAGTGTTTGTGTTTGTTCATCCTTGTTTAGATCCACGCATTCGGTAATTCTTTTAACCCTTTTCTTTTGTTTTGATCTTTTAAATAATTAAGAACATGATGTTTTTTTTAAAAACCTAATCAAATCATAGATCTAACATGAAATTGGTTTTGGAATAAATCAAAAAGGGTGTTTTAGGGGTGTTTGTTTTGGCCGGCGCCTAAACCGAACCCCAAGGGGGTCTCGGTTTGGCTACTCGACCACCACCGAGACATATGGTCCGGTTGGTTGGTGTGGGTCCCACGGTAGCAACAAGACAAGGGGAACCCCGAAGTGGTTCGGGGTATGGTGTCGATTTCATGTCCGGTTCATGGTTCTTAGTCAAGATCCGATTCACGGTGTATGTTAAGATTATTATTTTTTTATAATCTTATGTTAAAATTATATTAATAAACATGACATGATTAATTTAATAACATGACTTAGGTTATTTTAATTATTAAAATCATGAAATTATTAACCTAAGTATTTTATATTCTTAGACTTATAATTAATTAATTATTTAAAAACCATGGTTATAGTTAATTAATTAACATGACTTAGGTTATATTATTAATGAATAATAACACATGTTTTAACCTAAGTATTTAACTTTATTTAATTAAAAACATGATATACTTTAATTAAATATTTTAACCTATAGTTTATTTTAATTACATGAAATAATTAATAAACTATACATTATATCATATGACTTAGAAAATAATCATGAAAACACTTAGGCTTATATACTTAGCTTATTTAACCAGCTTATATCTAATTATGGAAACTTTGTATTTTTAGAAACTTATTTAAATAAGGCAGCTAATCTATTTATGGAAACTTTCTATTTTTAGAAACTTATTTATTTCAGGCAGCTAATCTATTTATGGAAACTTATTTAATTAAGGCAACTGATCTATTTATAGAAACTTTCTATTTTTTAGAAACTTATCTGTTTTAAGCAGTAATTCTATTTTTGGAAACTTTCTATTTTTGGAATCTTTCTAATTTGGAAACTTTCTATTTTTGAAAACTTTCTATTTTTGGTAACTTTCTATTTTTGGAAACTTTCTATTTTTAGAAAGTTACTTATTATTACACAGTAAGTATAATAATACACGAAACACCAGAAATACTTAATCAAAGTAAACAGAATATAAGATAAACACAGTTTAAGGCTTTAAAACAGTAAAACATGATAAGAACATATAAAATAAGCTAAGACATGACATAAAATCAGTTACGTTTTAGTAAGCAGATACTCATTCATGTATGTATTTATGTAGCATTAGTGATACGGAAGTAGGATTCCTCTCAGTTCGTCTTCTTCGTTCACTAGACATAAGGTACGGATTCCCGTCCTTTCAGTATGGACATTCTTTCCTTATTAGGATTCCCCGTATGCAGCCAACTGTTTTCCCAGTGTTTGTTTTATATGTTTTTGAATTGCTTATGTTTAATTAGAATACCTATAGCCATATACATGCATGACCAGTTTCACCTAGTTATGGAGGTACCATAACCATAACATTAGAGGCACTGATGTTATGACTTCACCACGGCGGAGTGATTGCTCGTGGCGTCCCTTCAGCTTTTGGCCATTTATATTATATTTATCATGTGGGGCGTATGGGTGCATCCTAGTTGCATGTTTCAGTAAAGATTTCATGGTGAATGTGGTGTGTGCCTTGCATCCTTCACAAGGAGCTGATCCCTCCTACCCAGAACCAGTATATTAATTTAGAGGCAGCCCCTCTAATTTGCATGATGAGGTCACCCCTCCAAGTATTCATGCACGGTGGATTTTCATGACCTATATTGGCTAATGGTAAAATATGTTAAACAGTTTTTCAAAAGATAAACATAAGGCTTTTCAAACTATAAAACCAGTCTTATGAATATGTTCCAGGTTTTCCAGGACTTATACAATTCCGCTGCTATTAAGTCTTTATTATGTTTTATGTATACTATGTCTATATCCGTGCACTGAGCGTTTTGCTCAGCCGTTACTTTCCTTTCCATGTCCCAAAACAGCAGGTACCCTAGGAAAGACTCGAGCATTTGGAGGACGTGCATAGGATGGAAGCTGCTAGAGACTTCTTTTCCTTTTTACCTTCATATACTTATGCTTGTTTAGTCTTTCATTCATTCTTTTGCTTTATTATGTTTTGGGCTTATGTTTGGGGACCGATGTTTGATTCCGGTTATCCCTATGGTCATGTAATGTTTTATACATTTATCCTTGTATGCTTTGATGACACGCCATAATTACGCGTGACATTCCATTATCAAAATGGGGTGTTACAATTATGGTATCAGAGCCAAGGTTTCGACCTGTAGGCTCTAAAACTTGACCTGTGACTAGTGGGTAGTCACCAGGAGCTTCCTAAGCCAACGTTTGTTATTCCACGTATTGATGTTTTCAGCGTGTTGTTGTTTTAACCATGATTTTTTCAGCACCTTTTCATTTTAACCATGACGTTTCAGCACCTTGTTGTTTTAACCGTGATGTTTTCACTAGTATCGTTTTACTAATATGGAATGAACAACCGTCATCCATACTTAGTTATGTGTCATTGTCTATGCATGATGTTCCTCATGAACTGTGACTATGTGGACTGAACCCCAGTAGTTCATATTTTTCACATAAATTTTATTTTTCTGTTAAGTTTTGACAATGACTTTTAATTATTTATGTTTCATGCATTCATGCATTTATATTATATGTCATATGTTGCAGGAATTTTGACTAAGTAATGGTTGGTACAGGACTGGCCCTATTTAGTCGCATGTGCTTTTATCGAAACTTTTAACTTTAGGACCGACCCATAGGCGTCCCCTCGCCATGTCTTTTGTTTTGGGACCGACCCATAGGCGTCCCCTCGCTCATATAAAGGTTTTTATAAACTACATTACGCATACATGCACTGTTTTTCATGCATAAAATTTTTCTCATGATTTATTGGCATAATTTTTTTTCTTCATATCCCCTCATAAGTTACTATGTTTTTATGTCAAGTATGTTTTTATACTGTCATGGTCAAACTCAGTTTCAAGCTGATTATGTTATACACTCCTTCATGTTAAATCGTTTCATGTTTCTTCATGATAATTCCGTCTTCATGTGGATTACGTCTTACGCCTCTTTTGTTATTATGCCTTCATGCAAGACATTGTTGGTTTTCATTGAATTCTGCTTTCATGACAATCATGGTTGGTTTTCATCGATCATGCTGTCAGGCAAATCATCGTTGAATTTTGTGTAACCACACTTTAACGTTTCTCGATATAACCAAAATGATGTATATGCTAATACTGCCAGGTTATCATGATGGTTTTCCTAACCGTTTAAACCGATATACTTTCCTTAAATCATGATAAATGATCGACCCCATACCGATCATTTCATGTGCATTCCACGTGTACTCCACGTACTGTATTTCATGTGTATTACATGTACCTTAATCCATGTGTATTCCACTTGCAATACTTCACGAGTATTCGCTAGTCGATTCTGAATCATCTCAGGCGTATTTTCAATTGCTAATATTCTACAAGATTGCTGATGCCGCTCATAACTTGGAGATGTTACTAAAGGTTGATGCTGCTGACGTTCGGAGACGCTACAAGATGCGTATGCTGTTCACAACCTGGAGATCCTACAAGACGAAGACAAAGGCGTCGGAGCAAAGCAATTGGACGAGAAGATGCTTCACCATCAGACGATTTCCATCAATCATTGTCCCTAATTCTTAGTTACATGTCACACGTCATTCGGCTGTCATTTCAGCCATATGAGTGCAAACCGGTACCAGCCGGCCACTCAGCTGAATAGTTACATGAATCACGGTCATGAGAATGACCGTCATGGAATTGACAGACAGGACGATAGTAACCACTACTATGACAGAACTATCCTAGAAATCGCAACCGAGGCTCTGGCCGCGGACGTGATCAGACATACAAAGGATCAGTAGTCCAACCGATCCGCCAAGTCTGGCATAATAACCTAATATTGTAGTTCTATTATTTTACGTCTCGAGACACATGTCAAGACATCAGTCAAGACACATGTCTCACGTATACTTTCTGAGACACATGTCAAGACATCAGTCAAGACACATGTCTCACGTATACCTCCTGAAGACACATGTCAAGACACCAGTCAAGACATATGTCATGCTTATAGTTCCAAGAAAGGAGCCAAGACACATGATATGGAACATTTCTAAGAAATTCAGGGTACCCTCCAAGGGTATATCTATTTTGTTGTGCCATGTATTAATCAGGCCACAAGAATTTCTATACCATTATCGGCGCATAAGTGAGAACTGTCACGTTGTCGATGTCACTTTCATTTCTTTCACCATGGTTCATATATTCATGACCATGAAGGACGCCTTTCGTATTCCCACGCATACGAAGGTTTTCCTTCAGCTTAATGATGAGATCCAAGATGCTAACGCATTTCCTCGGACAGACACGAGATTAATTTTATCCTAATTATGGACTATGAACAGCACACCATGCTACGATTCATAATTATGTACAGTAATGTTCAGGCTCCTGAATACATTCAGCTTGATTTTTTCCATCAGGAAAATCTGTACAATTATTTATGCTTACAAGCATGTGCGTTGTTAGCCATGGTCGCTAAAATTTTCTAGCTGCCAGTAAGACACGACTACTTAAGTCCTGTTACGCATAGCCAGTTGATTATTTCAAAATCTTCCTATAAATTCCAGAAGAACCTACAAGGAGAATAATGGTACCATGAGATTATGTGTCGACTACCGTCGATTTAAAATAAATCACCATTCATGACCGTTATTCTCCTCCACGTATTGACAACATGTCCAATCGACCTTATAGTGTTAATCACTTTTCCAAGATCGAACTCATGATCATGCTGCCAACAGTGACGAGTGGAAAAGCAGGACATGTCCATGACTGCTATTCGCACACGACTCGGTCATGCTAGACTTATGATTTTGAATTAGTCTCATCAATGCTCCAACGGCATTATAAGAATGAGTTTTCATGAACTCATAGTAAATTCATCAGTGTTTTCATTAAGGATAACCTGATTTCCTTTAAGCCTAGAGAAGAACAGGAAGACCATATCTGCACTATGTTGCAAATTCTATGACAAGAGAAATTTTACCCTAGAAAATTTTCCAATATCAATTCTATTTGATTACAGTGACACGCTGAATCACATGGGTTTCTACGGTTAATCTTACCATGACTCAGCTCATGTGTAAAAGAGAGAACTCTACACTACATTAGGTGTTCTAGAAAATCCTACGCTAGGAGAAGTCTAGATTCAGAGACTTAGAGTTTCACAAACTCCTATGTATCAAGTTCTACGAAGCAAGATACACTTACGTTCATATCTAAGTACCTGACATACCAACAGGTTAAGATAGGACACCAACAGACTGGGATGTTTTTCATCATCTGAAATTGTGAATTGAAATGGGACAAGATCTCAATGGATTTTGGTTACCAGATTAACGCAAACTCAGAAGAAGCATGATGCTATCTGAGTTATTACAAACAGTTTGATCAAGTCTGCAGAATCCTTACATCCGCAAGGATATCAGAACCAACAGATTGATCGGACATGTCCCAGCAAAGGCTCATCCGATCACTTGGCAATTCCTCAGTTATCGGGCCAGACAAATATTCATAATTGTGCTCCTTGTTTACTTCACGTCCTTGTTCTAAGTTCACGACTTGCTTTCACGCTCGTGTTCATGACACTATTCACGTTCATGATCGTATCTTGGCTTACGATTTTACGTTCATTTTTCTCATTCTGGGAAGTTTTGCAAGAACTTGAGAGACCAGACCCAAGTTTAGTATAACTCCCTATCCTCAGATAGACGTTTCTCGTCATATTCTATGTCTCACCTTGTAACGTTTGGCGTTACCACCATTATATTCTATGTTCACGATATGTTTCACATGTCATGTTCATTCCACGTTCCTCATATCATGATCAAGATATGTTACACGTATCATGGATCACGATATGTTTACTCATACTACACTCGCCATATCTCCACGTAGCACGTTCAAAATTTTTCACGTATCACGTTCAAAATTTTTCACGTACTATGTTTCTTGTGTCTCGCGCATCGTTGCTAATTATCAGTTAAGTTAGAGTGTTTTGCACGATAACGTTTTTGTTTCCCATACACGTTAATTAGTTTTCCCTAGATCAAATTTAGGGGATCTACCTTCCGTTGATAACCAAGAATTTCTTCGTATTCCAAGTCAAGGTCAGGAGGACCAAGATTTATCATTAGTGTCAGGATCTTCTGAATGAACCGTTCCAAGAGGGAGGCCACTTGGGAAAGGACAAGTTCATCCGGACTTTTATCCGTTTTTCTCTTATCAAATAGATATGTCCTTTCAGTCACGTCACGTTCCATGTCCTTTCAAGACATGTCACGTTCCGCGTTCCTTCTGCCAGGAAACCCGCACGTTCATTTATCTTACATATCCTCTCAGTTTGATTCGGGTATGTTTCTCTTTCAGTTAGGTTATCTATAATTCGGGGACGAATTATTCTTTTTAGGGGGGAAGAGTTGTAAAACCCGCATGCTTTTATCATGAATAGTACCCTTAAGATCGTACATACTAGATTAAAACTTTCCTATTATAGCATGATTACGATTACGTGTTAGGATATTACGTATTACGTACGTGTTAGTACACGATAAGTATTTACTACGCACGAACACGCAATAATTATTTAACAGTAATTAATCACGAACATGCGATCATGAAATCACGAACGTAATTAAATCACGAACTATTATTAATTACATATATATATTTATTACGAGCGTAAATAAATATATTAGGTCACGGTAATTATTTAACGAGAACACACAAAACGCGAACACAAATAAACACGAACAAACACGTAAAACACGATCACGAGAACACACTTATTAATTAGACACGGAAAAGGATCGAGTTACCCCATGTGGGCCCCATATGCCACGAAATTAGGAAGAAAGATGGGCCAAGCCCATCAAAATTTACTAAAGAAGGGTAAAAGGAAAAATCACTACTCATTTTCACTTTTACAGAAGATTTTCACAAAACCTAAAAAAGTTCTTCCTTCTCCTTTTCTTTTCTTTTTGGCCGCCACCCATAAACACACCAAAGGGGTGTTTATTTGATCTTTGATCTTGGTTTTGGTGCTAGTGTTCGTGTTTGTTCATCCTTGTTTAGATCCACGCATTCGGTAATTCTTTTAACCCTTTTCTTTTGTTTTGATCTTTTAAATAATTAAGAACATGATGTTTTTTAAAAAAAAAACCTAATCAAATCATAGATCTAACATGAAATTGGTTTTGGAATAAATCAAAAAGGGTGTTTTAGGGGTGTTTGTTTTGTCCGGCGCCTAAACCGAACCCCAAGGGGGTCTCGGTTTGGCTACTCGACCACCACCGAGACATATGGTCCGGTTGGTTGGTGTGGGTCCCACGGTAGCAACAAGACAAGGGGAACCCCGAAGTGGTTCGGGGTATGGTGTCGATTTCATGTCCGGTTCATGGTTCTTAGTCAAGATCCGGTTCACGGTGTATGTTAAGATTTTTTTTTATAATCTTATGTTAAAATTAAATTAATAAACATGACATCATTAATTTATAACATGACTTAGGTTATTTTAATTATTAAAATCATGAAATTATTAACCTAAGTATTTTATATTCTTAGACTTATAATTAATTAATTATTTAAAAACCATTGTTATAATTAATTATTTAACATGACTTAGGTTATATTATTAATGAATAATAACACAGGTTTTAACCTAAGTATTTAACTTTATTTAATTAAAAACATGATATACTTTAATTAAATATTTTAACCTATAGTTTATTTTAATTACATGAAACAATTAATAAACTATACATTATATCATATGACTTAGAAAATAATCATGAAAACACTTAGGCTTATATACTTAGCTTATTTAACCAGCTTATATCTAATTATGGAAACTTTCTAGTTTTAGAAACTTATTTAAATAAGGCAGCTAATCTATTTATGGAAACTTTCTATTTTTAGAAACTTATTTATTTCAGGAAGCTAATCTGTTTATGGAAACTTATTTAATTAAGGCAGCTGATCTATTTATGGAAACTTTCTATTTTTTAGAAACTTATCTATTTTAAGCAGTAATTCTATTTTTGGAAACTTTCTATTTTTGGAAACTTTCCATTTTTGGAAACTTTCTAATTTTGGAAACTTTCTATTTTTGGTAACTTTCTATTTTTGGAAACTTTCTATTTTTGGAAACCTGCTATTTTTTGAAAGTTACTTATTATTACACAGTAAGTATAATAATACATGAAACACCAGAAATACTTAATCAGAGTAAACAGAATATAAGATAAACACAGTTTAAGGCTTAAAAACAGTAAAACATGATAAGAACATATAAAATAAGCTAAGACATGACATAAAATCAGTTACGTATTAGTAAGCAGATACTCATTCATGTATGTATTTATGTAGCATTAGTGATACGGAAGTAGGATTCCTCTCAGTTCGTCTTCTTCGTTCACTGGACATAAGGTACGGATTCCCGTCCTTTCAGTATGGACATTTTTTCCTTATTAGGATTTCCCGTATGCAGCCAACTGTTTTCCCAGTATTTGTTTTATATGTTTTTGAATTGCTTATGTTTAATTAGAATACCTATAGCCATATACATGCATGACCAGTTTCACCTAGTTATGGAGGTACCATAACCATAACATTAGAGGCACTGATGTTATGACTTCACCACGGCGGAGTGATTGCTCGTGGCGTCCCTTCAGCTTTTGGCCATTTATATTATATTTATCATGTGGGGCGTATGGGTACATCCTAGTTACATGTTTCAGTCAGGATTTCATGGTGAATGTGGTGTGTGCCTTGCATCCTTCACAAGGAGCTGATCCCTCCTACCCAGAACCAGTATATTAAATTAGAGGCAGCCCCTCTAATTTGCATGATGAGGTCACCCCTCCAAGTATTCATGCACGGTGGATTTTCATGACCTATATTGGCTAATGGTAAAATGTGTTAAACAGTTTTTCAGAAGATAAACATAAGGCTTTTCAAACTATAAAACCAGTTTTATGAATATGTTCCAGGTTTTCCAGGACTTATACAATTCCGCTGCTATTAAGTCTTTATTATGTTTTAGTCATGTATGTCACAACCAGGAATTTTCCAGGATTTAGATAATAATAAATTACATTATTTATTAATCAAAATTCATTGTCGAGAGATATTAAATTTATTTGATTCAAAAACGGGAGTTTATTTTACATATTGAAAAACACTGCGCAAAAATCTGAGAACTGACGCTATACGACTTAAATTTATATTTAATCATCCTGAAATATTTAATAAAAGGTTTATTAAATTATCTGATACTTTATTTTACTTTTAATGATGTATGTTGAAACGAGAACATTCAAATTGAATTATATTAAAACGCAAACTATTCAAGATAACCGATAAATGGTAATTATTTAAACGAAATATAGAACGATTACAAAAAAATATAATCAAGTAAATACTCTAGTTTAATTTAAAGATCATTTTTACCAATGGTGCGAATTTTAAAAACCGAGTTAAACAATGGATAACAAACAAGCTTTTGCATACTTTCTTCCTTTTCCTGTTTTTAGCCGAACATAACACAACCAAAGTAACTTTCAATCATTCACTTAGCAAAGATCAACACAATTATTTCTTTATCTACCTACTACCCACGTGATTTTCCTCTTCAAAACAACTTTCCATGTACCACATTGAGCAATCTATTCATGTCTCCTAACTCCTCATGTACAATACTATAAACCACCATACTTTCATATAGTCAACATTTTGAAACCCACCCCTTAGAAACCCACGTTATTTGTCAGCCAAGTTCACATCCCAATTGTACCTTTGTGTCCCCTTGATTCCACATTTTCTAACTTAACATTTTGATTTTCAACTAAACTAAGCAAACTACCTAGTTGCACTCTTTTTCTATTATAAATAGAACACCATCCCTTTCATTCCTATCACACTTATATGAAATGGATATACATCTCTTCTTCTCTCTAGTCACGAGCTGACCAAGTAGCAACGAATAAAACAAAGGGTGCAATATTGTAAGGGGTTCTCATCTCCCATTTTCATCATCATTAAACAAACTAAATACACTCCGTGATCCCTTGTTCCTTTCCTAGTTCGCGTCTAGATCGGCAAAGAAGAAAGTTGGTTCTTTCTTCCTGGTCCGCAACGCAGTAGTAGCAACAAGAAAGATCAGAGTGTTCGAGTTGGGTTCTGGTTATCTTTGGAAGCTGGGGTTTTCAAAATAGTAGGGCTATCCGTTTACGGGTCACTCTCATGCGAACATCATCTCCAAATAGTGATATCTCGCCACTCTTTCCTGTTCCGATCATACTTGCATAACATATATATACATCTCGTGCCATCATTGTTGCTTGCCAATATAGTTTAAAACAAAGGATCATAAAAACCACCCACTTTCTGATATATGAATCTACGATTTGGAAACGCGAGTCTAATATGCATTTTGGTCGAAACCAAAAGTACCACGACTAAAGATATACCTAATTTAGTAACATGGCCAAAAACAAGGGCAAACGGGGTTCGTTTGATACACTTAATAAGATATAGAAATTTATTGTTTAATGTGCAAAGCTGCTGAACTGGGTCGCCTTTAGGCTCAGTTTCGACCCAGTTAGACCTGGCGTATGGATTAATTTGTAGGAGAATCCTAAAGTTAGGACATTAATGGTTGTTTAACCGCTAGAAACACATAACAAAGACCAATATCGAATGAGTTAGGGGCTATGGAAAACTGACATGTAGACCTTACATCATAAAACTACCAACCTTCTGATGTATGTACACTTCTTGGAAAACATGTACTTAAAATATGACTTGGCCTAAAATGAATATGCAACGTCTTAAGTTACCCCTTGAATAGTAACATCACCAAATTTGAGAGAAAACGGAACTCGTTTGCTATATTTAACAAATGATACATATTTGTTATTCTATGTAAAAACGATGAGAAATATCATACTTTGAGACTAAAAACGACCAACCTAGGCTGTGACTGTGGGTCGGTACTATAGTTCTACGCGTACATGACCCGACAAGCTAAATTTACCAAGTTGAATCACTAAAAACGGACTTGTAACGAATCGGGAAAATTAAAACGAAAACCTAAGATTTAAACTATAATCTGTCAAAACTGTGAAAAATAAGCCAAGTCTGGGAAACAGGGTAGTCTGAAGAGCCATGTTTAGGCTCGATTTTGAGCCTGTTAGAGGACGAATGGGGAAAACTTTCTCAACGACAAAATGATAATATACCTGCCCTAGTTTTCAAAACACCAAACCGTTCGTTCTAAAAATAAGTAAGCAGATAGTTACGTGACTTTAAAGTTTCTGAAAAACCAACCCGTCTAGTGTGAAACTGTCCAGAACCGTGATTTTTGTAAGCTGTTTTTGACCCGTTTAGAGTCCGAATCACGACTAGCTCAGGGAGACCATTATTTTAGCCTACCAAGTGGGATATCCAAGGAAACTTGATTTAGGTCACAACTTAATAGTATGCGAAAGTTACGGACTCTCAAAGTAGGCCCATTGGACATTTTCCAAAACTTGTAAAACGTTAGAAATTGTGATAAAACTTGTTTAAATGTCGTAAATGGTTTCCAAAAGTGAAAGCATGACTTTGGTTGATGGCGATATGAGTCTAAGTAATTGCATACGCATTTCTACATTTATTCGCATAGTTAGTAAACGTATAATATTTACTTAGGTTGTGGATATTTGCTCGTGCATCGTTTTTGTGCCTCGTCTTACGTGCTACTATATTTGCTACCGCTCTACAACATCGAGGTGAGTTCATACCCCATCTTTCTTTCTTTAAATTGATTTGTAAATGCTTTATAATCATTTTAGGGGAGGTACATGCTTGGTCGTAAAAAGTCTATAAACTTGCTCAGTTGAGTCGTTTATTACATATCTACTAGACACTTATGAAAATTTCACGTGTTTTGTGGTGAACTCCATTACTTGTTTAATTGTTATGTACTCATTTGTGAACGCCAGTATCTGCTTATTTGTATATTCATTCTCTACTCTATCATAGTTTGGTTTTAATTTATATGTGGACTCATGCATCAAGAATGCTAACACTTAAGTACTTATTGTATGTTATGGAAGTTACATTTACCATTTTATTATCATGACTTATCAGTTACGGTGGGTAACTTTGTATGCAATAAACTTACAAATTGAGACTTTACAGATACACTAGAAGTAGAGAGTCACTCTGAACATCAAATCAAATATGGAGGGTCACTCCGAACATCATCAATGGAGGGTTACACTTGATGACAAAAGTGGAGGGGTACTCCAAATATCAACAATTAAGGGTTTCTGTAAAAGTTCAATCTGTACTGGTTTACGCTTATAAAGTAATGTTGTTTTAACAAACGATTGCGTATCTGATTTATCTATCATCTATGTGTAGATACATTGTGCGGGATTTCAATTATTATCAAGAATCTTTATTGTTATCAAGAACATCTTATTATCATGGAACTATATCATTATCGTGAACACCTGTTTTTATCAGTAACTATTTCATCATCAGTGAACTCTGTTTTATCAGAAAACTTTATTTATTTCATTGAACTTTGTTTTATCAGAGAAATATATTATTTCCAGTGAACTCTATTTTTATCAGTAAATTATATTTATTATCAGTAAACTCTGTTTTATAAGTAAACCCTTTTTTTATCAATAAACTGTCTTTATTAATAAATTTTGGAATCATCAACGAAATTCTATTTAACATAATCTGTGATTTTTAAACTCTTACATTTTACTGCAAGGTGCAGTGGTCGGTATAAACTCAAATTTTTCATAAACATTTTAAAATGAACTTATGAACTCACCAACTTTATGTTGATATTTTTAAGCATGTAGTTTCAGGTACTTAACTGATTGGACTATTTGGAGTCTGCTATGTGGTTTTGGCATGTAGAGGTCGTTCTCGGATCAAGCTCTCGATTACTCATGAAGTCACAACCTCCCAAAGCCAGTCTTCCGCTGCGGTGAATTTGCGGGTGTGACAATGTATACTATGTCTATATCCGTGCACTGAGCGTTTTGCTCGGCCGTTACTTTCCTTTCCATGTCCCAAAACGGCAGGTACCCTAGGAAAGACTCGAGCATTTGGAGGACGTGCATAGAATGGAAGCTGCTAGAGACTTCTTTTCCTTTTTGCCTTCATATACTTATGCTTGTTTAGTCTTTCATTCATTCTTTTGCTTTATTATGTTTTGGGCTTATGTTTGGGGCCCGATGTTTGATTCTGGTTATCCCTATGGTCATGTAATGTTTTATACATTTATCCTTGTATGCTTTGATAACACGCCATAATTACGCGTGACATTCCATTATCAAAATGAGGTGTTACACTTCATTAGCCCACCTTTGTTTGGCTTAATGAGAACCACTTCCAGATCCGAGAGTGAAAACACATTTTTCAAAGGTTTCATGAATCACGGGTCAACATTACTCACTTTTATGATGTGCTATGAAGAGGCCATGGAAAGGAAAAGACACAGGCAAGAGTTTTTAGAATTTAAAACATTTGAAGCAGCTTCAAAACCTTATACAAGGTTAGGGATGGAAACACATGCGGCTAGGATATATACTAGGACAACATTTCTGCTTGTTCAAAAGGAAATAATGGAATCGACTTGGGCTTGTCAAATAGTAGAGCTTAAAACGGAATAGGGAGTTGAGATGGTTAGGGTTAAAGACACGAGGGCAGGTGAGTACCGGATAATTTATACCGACGAAGGCCAAGAGATGGTTATACAAGATGAAGACAAGATAGCAACCTACACGGTTAGTGAATCACTTGTAATTTATTTTTTAATAGATGGTAACTGTTGTTACGGTTACCAAAATAATATATGATTCATAATGAAACATATATGGTTCATCATGAATCATATATGTTTCATCATGAAACATATATGATTCACTATGGAACATATATGATTCATGATGAAACATTCATGTTTATGATTCACTATGAAACATATATGATTCATGATGAATCATATATGTTTCATGATAAAACATATATGATTCTTGGTAAATCATATTTTATTTTGGTGAATGCACAAGTATTAATTTTATTCTTAATGTTTCATAATCAGGTTCTGCGTTATCCAAAAGACGGTTCAGTTAATTGTACTTGTAGACATTTTACTCGGTATGGTTTTCTTTGTCGACGCGTATTTTGTGTTTTGAAAGAACCGTGATGTTGAAAAGATTCCAGAAAAATACATTCTAAGGCGTTGGAGAAGGGATTTAATACCACTTGGATTGAGAAGAAAGACAAACAGATACGGAGAAAAGAACGAAACCATTGAAAAGTTAACTAATGACGCCAACAACGTGGTCGACGAATGCTTGTTTTGGTTGAGTAAAGATGAAGCAAAGTTGGCAGAATTTGTGCAAACGTTGGAAAAAATAAAGAAGGAAATACAAGTTCAAGTTCCTAAGCCACCTTCATAGAAAGCGAGTGATGTGATTCTATCTATGCAATTGGAAAGCCAGTTGTTGATAAACCGACCATAGGAAATCCGGAAGGGGCATGAAACAAAGGTGGTCTTAAAAGAGAAGGTAAAGGAGAACGTAAAGGAGAACGTATAAAAAGTGCAAGAAAAATCGCTGTAAAAGCTAAGAAAAAGCAGGCTACGAAATGTTTATGTTGCGGAGCGATGACAAATCAACATACCAAGAACACATGTCCATTAAATCCAAAGTATATTGCAAAGTTGGTGCTTATGGAAGCTGCTCGAGCAAAAGCAGGAAATGTTGCTGCTATAGAAGCTGAAAACTTTGCTGCTAGAGAACAAACAACAAACACAACTTCTTGAACATTCTATGTTTTTTCAAGTCAACTTCTTGAACATTCTATGTTTTTTTTTCAATTCATACTTAGTTTCACACTTGGTGCTTATGAGGATCTAATTTGAATCAAGTTTGTTTTGATCTTTAATAATCTTTTTCTGTTGAAGTGTTTGGGGATGGTGGTCTCTGTGTATGCTTATGAGGATATAATGAATCATATATGATTCATCTGAATCATATATGATTCAAACTGAAACATATATGATTCAAAATGAATCATATATGATTCAAAAGCAAGGTGGTCTCTGTGTATGCTTATGAGGATCTAATGAATCATATATGATTCATCATGAATCATATATGATTCATCATGAAACATATATGATTCAAAATGAAACATATATGATTTTTCATGGATTCATACATTATTATTGGTAAAAAAACTCTAAATTCAACTTCAAAAGGAAGTTGGATGATTCATACACGTGTCTTGATGATTCACACATGTGTCTTGATGAATCATACATGATTCATCATGAATCATATATGTTTCATGATGAAACATGTATGATTCATGATAAAACATGTATGATTCATGATAAAACATGTATGATTCATGATAAAACATGTATGATTCATGAAGTTTCATTTTTGGTACAAAAACTTAAAACTGGTAACAATCAAACATTTAAACACATCACTGAATCCAACATGTAATATACTTAAACCCGGTAACTAATAAGTACAATAGTACAGACTACCTTGTTCAAATAGTACAGACTACCTTGTTAATACTCAGCGGGCCAAACAGCTATAACTACCAAAACAGATCCATATTAGTGTTTTTTCCTAGCCTGTTACCATTTACAATCATGGAATACCTACATTAGATAGAAAAAGTCACTGTTCAGTTTGCTTCGATGGATCAGCCTCTTCTTTCTGAGCCATATCAGCCTCTTGATTCTTGGCTGAAGTCTTCTCTGGATCACGCTCATCTCTATTTTTGAGCGCATGGACAATGATTTTATTCTTGTTTCCTTATCAACATTGGTCTCAAAATCATAGGCTAGCTTGAACATCTTGGCTTTTCTTTGTTGAAATCATGTTGTAGAATCTTTGTAGCTATCTTGAACCTCATTCGCATCAACAATGCTCTTTGCTTATCTGCTTCACA
Organism: Glebionis coronaria; assembly: GCA_025667525.1. Lineage (NCBI taxonomy): Eukaryota > Viridiplantae > Streptophyta > Magnoliopsida > Asterales > Asteraceae > Glebionis > Glebionis coronaria. The sequence goes on from CM046880.1 coordinate 345,788,123, forward strand.
AAGACCAACATCCCAGCTCTTCTTACTGTCGCCAGTGTAGTTCTCCAAATGAATCATAGCAAATACCCCCACAGTCTTCATGATTTTGAGTAGTACTCCATTTTAACTTTGGAATATAACTTCTAATGTTTGAAATTTTGGAGTGGCTTGGATGCTTATGCTCCTTTAAATACCTTCCAAATAACTTTCTCTACAAAAAGACAAACAAAAAAACAAAAATAGATTAAATAAAAAGATGTATGTGCAATGAAAATACAACCAAATATATGAAATCAGATATAATCCCCCATAAAAAACTTACCAAAAGATCGCAAGCTCCCTTGTACTTTGCTATATAGGTATGTCCATGAGTATTATCAAGAATCAACATTGTAGTTGGCGCCTTGAGGTTGAAAACAACCACATAAAAGTGATTTGATGCACAAATTGGGAAAAACACCAACTCAACGTCCTTGAGAGAGGCAGAAGCTTCATCACCTTCAAACTGAGCCAAAATCGTTTGCTCAAACATTTTCCATGCAACTTCCTCACCAAGAACCCCGCTAATCATATCTGGTTTATGTATAAGAAAAAACAAGTCTTAGAGAAAACACGAAACTAAATAGACAACAAAATAACCACTTACAATAATGTCGAATGACAACTTACAATACAACCCGTCGAAAAATAGTGATATTTCTTGTCTGGAAGTTTGGAATCATGCTCAACATTAAGGATTGCGACATAACAGTCGACGACACTTGCATCTGTCCATAACCTCGGTGCCAAAGTCTCCATATTGACACGTACAACTGATAGATCATATCCAGAACGAGTTTGAAAAACAGTTTCACTACAAATAACAAAAACAAATGGTGTTATATAATAGTTTACCCAAAAGTTATTATGGATGAATCATATATGTTTCATCATGAAACATATATGATTTATGATGAAACATATATGATTCATCAAGAATCATATATGTTTCATGATGAAACATATATGATTCATGATGAATCATATATGTTTCATCATAAATCATATATATGATTCACAACAGTTAACAGAAAAAAATATATAAGATATGACAAAAAGAGCTTACTATTTCTCGCCTTACATAGAAAACAAGCTGTTTCCCAAGATAAAATCAGCTCTTTTAATCATACACGCAACATTGATTCTCTTATACTAATAAACAGAAGTTATTGGAGAATCTGGTTGGACGATAGTCACTTTCTTGATATCCAGTAGAGGGGTCTGTTGTGGAGGAGTCGTAGAAAGCACAACACCAGGCAGCGGTGGAGCACTCCCAGCAGGCACAACACCAGGCAGTGGAAGATCCGAAGGCCAAGCCCAATACTCCTCTTGAAACATTGAACTTTTTTTAATTAGAACAATTCATAATATCATAAGGTAAAAATATGAATAAATAATGAAAGTTTAACAAATTACTTCATGGCCAAAAGATTCGACAGTCATGTCAATCACATCTCCATACCACACGATGTTCGTTTCAATCCATTGAGTAAAGGTTTCCTCATCTAATTCATCAACACCCGCCTCCTTCTCAGCAACATCCTCGGTATGAGACGTCTCTTTGCCTTTGTCTCCTTTTCCAGCATCAGCAACATTCTCCGGCTCGTCTCTCCTCTAAGCCGCATCAACAACCAACTCGTCTCTCTTCTCAGTCGCATCACCAGCCGGCTCGTCTCTCTTCTCAGTCGCATCACCAGCCGGCTTGTCTTTCTTCTAATCATCTTTCTTAGGATTAACATCCTCAAAATCGTCAAGATGAGGTGACTTTTCTTCCAGCCATAAAGTATCTCTAAATAATCGAATATATCTATTATACGATTCATCAACTTGTACATCATTCGGCAACTCTTTGTTAGCCCTTCTCAAGAGAGTTTCTAATTCACCTTTCTCCTTAGTTACTTTTGACAGTTTCTCTTCAATAACTATGCATATACTCTATAAACAAATGTAACAATACTTAAGTTAGAATCAAATTCTATTAACGGTGAATCATATATAGTATTATAATCATATATAGCGAGGGTTGATTCATACATTTTTGTCCTTAGGAGGTACGCCTGAAGCTTTGTTCTTCTTTTTAACATCACTGGCACCAAAGAAACCCTCTGTTTTCTTTGCCTCATCCGCGCTCCACTTTCCATGAAGCTCAAGATTACTAAAAACTTGATCTTCCAACTCAACTTCTTGGCGAGCATGCATGTCAGTAGAACTCCAGTCCTTGATGGCTGGTCTTGATCGAAGGACTGGGAATCGATCATACTTTGTAGAATCAAGATAAAGGAGCTGCACATAATACATAAAAAATAGGTTAATATAAGATCAAAATATGATAAATATTTAGTCTTAAAAACATACATGAATCATATATGTTTCATCATGAAACATATATGATTCTTGATGATCATATATGTTTCATCATGAAACATATATGATTCATCAAGAATGTTAAAATTACTTAAAAATATAAAACACAAAAAGCAAAAATAAAAAGACAGGGCACTTACAATCAGAAAATACGAGGGACCTGTGTAAAATTGTGCGAGAGTCGTAGGTTCTACACCTTCTTGAAGACAACAAGAGTGAATGAAATGGCACCAGTCCACTTTAGCGATATTCATTTATTCATAAATATGGCGAACCACATTAAGCCTTGGAATTGCTTTCATAGTGTCCGCATCACCCATTAAAGTCACAGAAAGTGTCAAGAAGTTGAGTTTAAACATAAAGTCAATTTCCTTCGCCTCCCTCAACTTCTGACTGATGTCCTTAGCCGTGATTTGTTTCAGACCCTTTGGCGCAAACTGTTGTTGCCATGACCTCACGACACCGTCCTTTGAAAATCTCTTCAGCAAATCAAACAAGGAAATTCCACCAATAGGAATTCCTAAAATTTCGGATCTTCTCGGGCGTGACTTGAAAGCTGCCTATATCAATCTTAAAGTCGTAGGTGGATTTTTTGAAAGCTTTAACAGCAACCCTCGCTATACGATTTGGCAAATTATCAACCTTAAGACCCACCAGTAAAAAAACCCAATCTCATTAAAAAACTGTTCCATGTCAACATAATTAGCCTCGTTTATCACCTCAAAAAGCGACGCCGGTACAGTTCTAATAAAGAGCGTTGGAAACTTATTCGAGTACTCAACCTTCTTAGCCTGTTCCGCAGTAAGAGGTTTCTTCTTCACAGTTTTTGGAACCACCATCTGCTTTTTAGATGGTGATTCATAACAAACCAAGATGGACTCTTTGCTCTCACCATGCACAGCGCCCTCTTCTTTTATAACCTTTGGTTTTTTCCCCGTACCAACTTTGGCAGCTACCTTCTGTTTTCTATCGACCTTGGCTTTGCTCTCACCATGCACAGCGACCCCTTCTTTCATAACCTTTGGTTTTTTACCTGTAACAACTTTGGCAGCCACCTTCCTAGCATGTTTCTTAGGCGTTTTCTGACTCACCTTTTCAACTTTAACCAAATATTCTTCAACCTCTTCTTCAACCACATCCTCATCCAGTGTATCATCCGTGTGTATTCGCTCATCAGATTCATCACTCACACTCTCAGCCACATACTCACTCCCACTCTCGACCGGCTCCTCACTCCCATCTTGGCCAGCTCATCACCGTTCCCATCATCACTACCACTCTCAGCCGGCTCGTTACCTTTCCCATCATCGCCATCCTTTCCAACCTCACTACCCCTACATCAGAAACAACCTTTTCCCCCTTATCCTCATTACCCTCTACATCAGTCGACTCCTTATCCTCGACAACTTTCCCCTCCTTATCCTCAGCATCTTTACCTCTTCGAGAGAACACAACTTTAACTTTAGTAGGATATTTGGGTCTACCAGTGATTGGAGGAGGTGTTTGTGTTACTTTTTCAGCAACTCCTGGTTCCACACCAAGTGGAGGTGGTTCAGGATTATATGTGCTAGATTGTCTAGTTTTCATAGTGGTTTTAGGGGGCGAGGTTGTTTTAGCAGCTGTCGTTTTAGGAGGTGTGGTTGTTTTAACAGTTGTAGCTTTAGGAGGTGTGGTTGTTTTAGGAGCTTTACTTTTAGGAGGTGTGGTTATTTTAGGAGCTGTAGTTTTAAGAGGCATGGTTGTTTTAGCAATTGTAGTTTTAGTAACTGCAAAAGAAAACACAAAACATATTAAACAAAACAATAAAAAGTTGCAATCATATATGTTTGCTCATACAAAAATAGTACATATGAATCTTGAGAAATCATATATGATTCACCATGAATCATATATGTTTCACCATGAAACATATATGATTCATGGTGAATCATAAATGTTTCATGGTGAAACATATATGATTCATAGTGAATCATATATGTTCCACCATGAAACATATATGATTCGTCAGGATACAAGCAAATAGCTACAATCATAATCTTAAAAAACAGTAACAAAGCTATTTCCATTTCATAAATCAAGATAAGTTGCCAAATAAACGTCATAAGCATAAAACCAAGATAACATACCAGATAAGCATAATAAGAAGCATAAAAATTAAAAAAAAAACATGATTAACTGGATAGAATGATCATTACCAGCTTCTTTAGACGGTTAAATGATGATCGGAGCTTAGCCTTGTTTGCAGCAGCATACTCTAATCGAATATCCATAAATCCGTAAAAATTAGGGTTAGGTTATGATTAGATGGTGGCGATTAGATCGGGTATATAACAGAGGTGGTTAGGATGGTGGAGATACGGTGGTTGGGGTGGTTACGGTGTAAAGAGAAGACGGTGGTTGGGGTGGTTGCGGGGGTGGTTATTTTAACACCCCCAATTAACATTGCGCAACGAAAATACACAATTGGGTGCTCAACACAAGTATCATCACACAAGGTATATCGAACGAATCAAAATGAGACGTTTACACATAAAATATTAATAAGATTTCACACATTGTCTAAAACAAGATATTCATCCCATATTGTACCAAAACAACATCAGAGTAAAGCGTTTAGTCCCCACGGATCGACCATCAAACCAACAAGTTTTAGTATAGTACATAAACATTAGACAAATTGTTCAATAGTAAAAGAATAGAAATTGTTTTAGACCACTAGACTTCAAAAGCAAACCCACAACACCCACAGCAATGATCCACCATCAATCACCTTCGATTACCTGAAACACATGTAATAAGTGTGAAAACACTTATCCTTTTACCACTTAATTATAATAATAACCAAGCCAAAACGTGTATTTAATGTCGTAAATGTCGGAATTATGTGTGGTTTGTGTTTTTGTTGTGATTTAGGACCAAAATGTGAAAAGGGAAGAAAACATGGGCTTTCACGGGCTTTTATCGAAGAAAAAGACAAAAGACGAAGTCAAAAGATCAAGAGTGCAAAAAGAACGGAAGTCCAAGGCCTATTCTGAAGATTTATCGATGAAAAAGTCTAAAAATAGAAGTTTAATGAAGTCGAAGAACCAAGTCTAATAAAATAAGAAAATTATAAGACGAGTTCAATTTATATCGACAAATCCCAAGACAACGTCGAGAAAGTCGAAGAATTTAAAAGACAAAAAGACGAGAAGAAAGAAGAAGGCATCAACACATGTTAATCCTCCTATAAATACCCTCCTAATGTCACATTAGGAGGTGTTAGCTAATTTGACACATTTGTCTTTCCATTTTATTTTCTTGTACTTTCATATTGTCATTTACTTAATTGTTCTTTAATTTCAAGATTATTTCAAGTAAGTTTTAATTTTGTTGTTGAATCTTTATCTTTAATCAAGTTTTTTTTAATTAATCTCCCATTCTACCTTTCTTGATTTGCTTAATCTTTATGCTTACTTGCTTATTTTCATGCTTATTTGATTGTTCCTTATGTTTTATGTGTTTGATTGTGTTAGCTTATTGTTCATATAGCTTATTGTGTGCTTTTCTTAATTTTAATTAAGTGTTTTTAAAAGTTATTCAAAAAGTTGATTTTTAAATATTTTGATTATTTAGTGTTTTTAAAAGTTTTTAAATTTTGGTGTATTAGCTTTTTCTAAAAGTTGATTTGGTTAAGTTTTTAGTTAAGTGCTTATTTGTTTTTAGCTTATTTTCATTTTGTACATTTTACTCATTCCGAACTAGTAAACCCCATTTTCCCGAATTAGGATAGATTTTACTTTATTCCGACTTATATGCATTTTTATTTTTCCTAAACTAAGTACAAAATCTCTTTTCCCGACTTGAGTATAGGAATCATCATATTCCGAATTACATGCATGACGTTCATTCCGAATTGAGTCCAAAAACATATATCCCGACTTAGGTAAGGGACATGGATTCCGAACTGTATCACAAATGTTGAATTCCGAATAACATGAAAATTTGTCATGCTTGGTTGCTTGCTTAATGTTGTTTCCCGGACTAGAATACAAACACAATATCCCGAATAACAATGAGAAGTCAAACATTCCGAACTAACAATTTGGTCAACATTCCGAATAACATGAAAATTTGACATGCTTACTTGCCTGCTTCCTATCCATTCCCGCCAAAAAAGAGGTGTGTGCCTGGGTGCTTGAGCTACTTGCTTGGTAGCTTGCTTATTAGTTAGTATTTGTTCCGTAATCGTTTAGTTTAATCTGAAAGTTGTTCCGATTTTTATTCTGAAAGTCACGTATTTTTAGTTGTATTTTCCGTCAATTTTTAGTATTAGTATTTTTTCGTAAAGTTTAAGTTTTGACTTTTATTTAGTGCCCGCTTTAGTTTTTGTCTCGTTTAGTTTTAAAGTACCCTCATAGTTTTATTTTCTCCTTTTTCATTAAGTAAATTTTATTTTCAAGTCGAAAGTTAATTTCCTCCTTTAGTTTTATTTTTATTAATTGTTTTGTTTTAATTTACGTTTTATTATTTGTTTTGCTCCTTTATTATTAGTTATTTGTTTTTGGCTTATTTTTATTACTTTTTGCATTTACCTTTTAAGTAGAAATAGATAACCAAACCTTCTTTTATTTACCAAGAACGATTGAGCTCCACTTTTAAACCGAGATCAATTCGATTAGACGTCGAGAACAACGAACTTTTTAATCTAGCAAAAACCCTACTTTAAAATGGCGCCGCTGCCGGCTCTTTTCGTGAAGATTAACGGTTTTCTGTGAGAGACGCGTAGGATTTTGGGATCCGTTCACTCGTGAACGTTATTTTTCGTGTCAAAAAATTTCAAAAAATCCTAAAAATCAAAAATTTTCAAAAAATCCTAAAAATTAAAAAATTTCAAAAATCCAAAAACATTTAAAAATTCATAAAAAACATTTCTTTTTCAAAGTTTTGCACCAAAAATATTCCTCTTACCCCTCTATTGTGTTTAATTCTTTTTCTCAAACCCTCTAATTTTTAATTCTACATGGATTCGTATGTTTATTGCGTAGGGTGTGGGAGACCATCGTATGGTTATCAAACTTGTCAATGGTGTACATGTGAGCGGTGCGGAAATGATATCGACAATACACAATTTGGATTTTGTCCCTCGTGCAATTCGATTAACTCATCCTTTGCTTCTAATGCACTTACTTCCACCTATTGCATATATTGTAGAAGCAATTCTCATTGGCATGTTTCATGTCCGATACCCGTCTCATGACGGGTAAGAACCGGGTTACAATTATGACAATGGTAATAGCTATCCACAAGAAGCACCGGGTTTTTCTCAATACCCGTGTTGCAACAATTGTGGGGGCCCTCACGATACCTTTTCTTGTCAGCCAATGAATTACTATGAGCCAAATCCGTGTTCTAATTCTTTTCAACCGATGATTTATGATGAGCCACATCCGTGCTATAATTCCGGTTTTCAAAATTTTGAGCCCCCACAATACACCGTCATTCATCAACCTTCTTTTGGAATAAGTGCGGAACTTCTCACTAATTTGGCTGAAATTCTAGATCGCCTCCCAGCTATCGTGGAGAGGGTATGCCGACAAGAGCAAATATCGAATATCGAGACTTATACTCCTCCTCCTGTGCATCCATACTATTATGATGATGATGACGATGATACTACTATTTCTTGGGATGATCTTGTTGCTCAATGTCCTAGTGCAATTGCACCTACTTCTCTCGATATCCCAAATGCGTCTAAGGATTGTGATACATCGAGTGAGATTAATGAATTTGGTCTCGACAACTTATTTGAGGAGGTTTATGATGTACCGACTTTTGCAGAGATTACGGACGAGGTCGCTCTTAATAATGATTTTTCTCCATGCTCTGAGAATTTCACCTTTGAAATTTCTCAATCTCCTCCGGGCGATGAGGGCGATGTTGATTTATTCTCTCCGACTTACGAGAAGTACACCACTGAACTTGGTCTTATAGATGAGGTGGAAGACGTTATTCTTCGCGACAAATTACTGAAAGTTCATCTTCTTATTGCTAAAATTGAAGCGTTGAACTCTGCTCCTATTTCCGAGTCTTTACCTCCGTCTATTACTCCCGTTGAGAATAATGACACATTTATGGAAGAAATCGACATTCTATCAATACCTCCTGGTATTGATGATGATGACACGGAGGAGGATATTCTTTTTGATACTTTGATGCATGAAGATATTACCCCAAGTCCTCCCCCCGAGCACCTTTCATCCCATCCCTTAGAAACCATTACTGTGGATGAGTGCTTTGACCCGGGAGGTGACATTGACCATTCTATGATTGATACCTTTACGGCTTTGCCGAATAGTGACCATCCATTGTCTTTGGGGGATGACAGTTTGTCTCCTTTACCCACCCCACCGCCCGTGGATCAAGACTTCACTTACTTTTCTTATGTTGAGAGGACTTTTCTACCCTTCAAGACTTATCCTCCTGCCTCTCATTTATTATGTTCCTCCGGGAACGAGGACAAGGTCTTTGATCCCGGTATTACATTCAAGGCTTCCCCATGGACCATTTAATTCGGGGACGAGTCAGGCTCGTGACTCAGTTAACAAAAACAAGCGCTTTTTGGGAGGCAAACCGAGCATCTATCCTTTTTATCCGTTTTTATAATAAGTGTAGGGGGAGACCCTCGTATGTGTTTGTTGTTTTCTTTCTTATCATGTGCAGGGATTCGAGCTTTCAAAGATCCATTCTTGATGACTTTTGATGACCCGTGATTTCGTGTCTCCGTCTTCCCGGTTCTATCCTTAACTCTTTTGATTCACTATTTTATATTCTTCAATATTAAAATAGGAATCACTTTAGTTGTCTCTTCCTTAGCAAGATTTAACAACGTGCACAATGTCCTAAGTGTAGGGGAGTTTACTCCTACATGCTTAAACATTGAGGACAATGTTTATATTAAGTGTAGGGGGATTTCTATCGAAGTTAAGTGGGCTTTTCCTTGTATTTGTCCTCATTTTAACCAGAAAATTGATTTTTCGACATTTTTCAAAAATTTTGATCTATTTTGGCCTAGTAGTATAGTAGTATTTTGCTTCGTTATCGTTATTTACTTTCTTTGCTAGAATAAATTTTGAATAAAGTGGTTTTAATTTTTCAAACGTCATGAATCTTTTGACTCAACCCGAGTTTACTTATCCAAGTTTACTCTAGCTAGTATCCTTAACGTGTTTAAGTCAAGTTTTGCTAGGCTTTTATATAGGGAACTTTAAAACGCGAAAGTATTAACTTTTACGGGTTAAGAACAAGAACTTTTCGCAAGTTCCTATAATTGATCCTAGAAATTCGTTTATCAAGGGAACTTTAAAATGTAAATTCTAAACTTGAAAAAGTCTAAGAAGATGCAAGATCCTATAGATGACTTGAAAACCCAAAACTTTGATTTAATTGGCTAAGCATCCACGAGTCTCATTCCTTGAGATTTTAAATTATGGAGAACGAGAGATGATAGAGTCAATTATAAATTTGGTATTCTTTCATGAATTTATGTGAGTTGATTATGAGCTTTTTCTCCATCGCTTGTTAATAAATTTAATTGCAATAAATAAGGTCGTACGATTTGAAAAGTTACTTAGCTTCTAGCACAAGATCATTTAAAAGTTGCTCGGTATTATTTAGAGTTCATAGCCTAGGCATAACTTATTGAAGCGGGATGCGAAGATTGGCGAGTCCGAAAAGGCCCTAACAAGGCATGAGGGCTACATTTTGTTGCTAAAGATCCAAAAGTGATGTGAAGAATCATTTATCAAAAATCAATATGAAGGATCGAGACACACGAAGAAAAGCAAACACTCCCCAAAAGATCATGGAGAAGTCTATCCGAAAAGACCCTAGCAAGGTATGAGGATAAATAGATCCAAGTCCTAAAAGGAGGCGGATCGTTGTATATCAAAATCCAAAATAACGATTGGAGAAAAATGAAGAAGTCGTGGTCCAAGTATGAACAATCTCTCAAAAACTTCAAGTGAATAAATTCCTATTATGAAGAGAAGACCATAATTTCAAGAACGTCTCTCAAGATTCGAAGTATGAAGTCGCTGCCAAATATCGGTCCGAGAAAGGTCTCAAATCGTGAAGCGAGTTATGCCAAGATATGAACTTTAAGAGGTCCCGAGAAGCAGTTTTAAAAGATTTTGTCCTTTAGCTAACTATTGATTAAATCGTCCTACTTTATTTTCAGCCCTAATAAATTATCGAAATAAGTCAACAATGCATCCTCGTGATCATTCAAGACAATAATAAAATATAAGAGATACACCTAGGAATAAGGGAGTCTAAGTGAATAATTGGGCCACATGAGTGAGTGTTAGTTTGCTAACTTATAATAACAATGATCTCGTTTTTAAGCTTGGTTTGGGGAACGTGAAACTTGGGGGTGATAAACATTCATGACAATTTAAAGCCCTAATGTAAGTCTTCGATCTCTTTACTTGTTTTCTTCCTTCAAATATTTTGTAATTTTCTATCTCTTTAAGTTTACTTAATGTCTTGTATTTAATAAAATGCCAATGTGGGTTAATTATGATGGAAAATGTAAATCTTGCTTTGTAATTAATGTATTGCATAAGGGTATTGCAATGGTCAAGTGTAGGGGATTTAATAAGTGTGAAAACACTTATCCTTTTACCACTTAATTATAATAATAACTAAGCCAAAACGTGTATTTAATGTCGTAAATGTCGGAATTATGTGTGGTTTGTGTTTTTGTTGTGATTTAGGACCAAAATGTGAAAAGGGAAGAAAACATGGGCTTTCACGGGCTTTTATCGAAGAAAAAGACAAAAGACGAAGTCAAAAGATCAAGAGTGCAAAAAGAACGGAAGTCCAAGGCATGTTCTGAAGATTTATCGAAGAAAAAGTCTAAAGACGGAAGTTTAATGAAGTCGAAGAACCAAGTCTAATAAAAGAAGAAAATTATAAGACAAATTCAATTTATATCGACAAATCCCAAGACAACGTCAAGAAAGTCGAAGAATTTAAAAGACGAAAAGACGAGAAGAAAGAAGAAGGCACCAACACATGTTAATCCTCCTATAAATACCCTCCTAATGACACATTAGGAGGTGTCAGCTAATTTGACACATTAGTCTTTCCATTTTATTTTCTTGCACTTTCATATTGTCATTTACTTAATTGTTCTTTAATTTCAAGATTATTTCAAGTAAGTTTTAATTTTGTTGTTGAATCTTTATCTTTAATCAAGTTTTTTTTAATTAATCTCTCATTATACCTTTCTTGATTTGCTTAATCTTTATGCTTATTTGCTTATTGTCATGCTTATTTGATTGTTCCTTATGTTTTTATGTGTTTGATTGTGTTAGCTTATTGTTCTTATAGCTTATTGTGTGCTTTTCTTAATTTTAATTAAGTATTTTTAAAAGTTATTTTATAAAAAGTTGATTTTTAAATATTTTGATTATTTAGTGTTTTTAAAAGTTTTTAAATTTTGGTGTATTAGCTTTTTCTAAAAGTTGATTTGGTTAAGTTTTTAGTTAAGTGCTTATTTGTTTTTAGCTTATTTTCATTTTGTACATTTTTATTCATTCCGAACTAGTAAACCCCATTTTCCCGAATTAGGATAGATTTTACTTTATTCCGACTTATATGCATTTTTATTTTTCCCGAACTAAGTACAAAATCTCTTTTCCCGACTTGAGTATAGGAATCATCATATCCCGAATTACATGCATGACGTTCAATCCGAATTGAGTCCAGAAACATATATCCCGACTTAGGTAAGGGACACGGATTCCGGACTGTATCACAAATGTTGAATTCCGAATAACATGAAAATTTGTCATGCTTGGTTGCTTGCTTAATGTTGTTTCCCGGGTTAGAATACAAACACAATATCCCGAATAACAATGAGAAGTCAAACATTCCGAACTAACAATTTGGTCAACATTCCGAATAACATGAAAATTTGACATGCCTACTTGCCTGCTTCCTATCCATTCCCGGAAAAAAAGAGGTGTGTACCTGGGTGCTTGAGATACTTGCTTGGTAGCTTGCTTATTAGTTAGTATTTGTTCGGTAATCGTTTAGTTTAATCTGAAAGTTGTTCCGATTTTTATTCTGAAAGTCACGTATTTTTAGTTGTATTTTCCGTCAATTTTTAGTATTAGTATTTTTTTGTAAAGTTTAAGTTTTGACTTATATTTAGTGACCGCTTTAGTTTTTGTCTCGTTTAGTTTTAAAGTACCCTCATAGTTTTATTTTCTCCTTTTTCATTAAGTAAATTTTATTTTCAAGTCGAAAGTTAATTTCCTCTTTTAGTTTTATTTTTATTAATTGTTTTGTTTTAATTTACGTTTTATTATTTGTTTTGCTCCTTTATTATTAGTTATTTGTTTTTGGCTTATTTTTATTACTTTTTGCATTTACCTTTTAAGTAGAAATAGATAACCAAACCTTCTTTTATTCACCAAGAATGATTGAGCTCCACTTTTAAACCGAGATCAGTTCGATTAGACGTCGAGAACAACGAACTTTTTAATCTAGCAAAAACCCTACTTTAAAATGCTTAAACGAGTTAACAGTAACGTTGAGCGAGTCCATAGGTTTAACAAATCACATTTGAACACAAGAATAAAATCAATCATAATCATTTCATAGAATTGTTGTACATACAATCTATATCAAGGAAACTCATTGTATTTAAGCTCATGACACCAACCCCTTTACCAATTAGTCACCCACGCCAAATGTCAGCATGACTAGATAAAACCATTACCCTTCTAGGGTATTAGTTGCTAGATATATACCCAAATCTCATTCTCGTAAATTATCATTCCCAGAGGTTACTCAACGTAATGCCCTGGTCTCAGATAGGGTGGTCAACCTAATAGTACTATCATTTGAATAAGCGGCTATTTCCAATTCACAATATCAAGTCAGAACATAGTTAACGGTTCATGAATTTAGGGTCTTTAGCAACAAGGTACTCAATACAATTCAAGGCAACATAGGCAACATTCGGGTCCAAACAATTAATCATGAATTGTGTTCGTTTATTTTCAAATAGCATTTATCCCCCTCGCGGGTATTAAAACATTTAGTAAATAGCATGAAAAGCAAGGCTACAGACTCACCTTAGTATAAGAGATCTAGCGAGATGATCGTCGATGATAGATGATGCCTTTCAAACACGAGAACCACAACCTATCAAATAAGGCGCGTTCACTAATAATAGACTCAAGTAATAAACCATACATGATAACATCAAACTCAAACTCATAAAATCAAGACAACTCGAAAGAAAACGATACAAGTGATACTATTATACTCTTCTACACATTTACTTTATTACTCTCTACTTTCGATAAAAATCTGCCGGCACATACCAAATGTACTAGCTCATTTACCCCACTTAAACACGTCAAACGTTTATGAAACGACTCAAGGAACTCGCTTACTATCTATAGAAAGTCCTACAAAAATTTTGTCAAAAGATTTTAAATCTAAGACTCCCTGCCCGACACATCTTTGAACTATAAAAACCGGACAGTTTTACGTCATCGACTCATACAATCATTTTAACTTCTATAAACGACTTCATTTACAAAACCGACACTTAGGTTTGAAAATAGACTCACAATCTAGGGTTTACACTTTTATATCAGTCCTTGAATCATTTCAGAACTCATTCTATAGTCCCCGAGATTCGATCCAAATATTGACAACAACTACATATTGTGCCGATACTCGTATCCCGGTACACGAATAATCAAACTATCATAACTTCTCGCTCGTTTGGAGCTAGAAGCTCTACTTTACGCCAAAATGAAGATAATCAAAATCTCCATAACTCTATCTTATTAGTTTAACCATTTTCAAAACATAAGGCATCCAAAAATAGCCTTTTACCCACTGCCCTAAATTACCTTTTAAAATCTTACATGAAATCATACTTTTGATCAAATTCAATCATTTTATCATCATCCTAAGCCCCTAATAACAACATATCCTAACCCTAATACTTGTATCAATCTTCAAATCAAAAAACCCAAAAATCAAAAACATGTTTTTAGCAAAATAACATGATCCATGCATGATTATCACTAGATAATCACATGCATGATCATCTAACAACTCTACCAACTATAATTCTCATTCAAAAATCAAACTTCATGCATGTTGATGATTTTAACATCATTAGATTCACCTTTGAATTGTAATATAGGGACTACTCTTGTTTTTAAATGGATCAAAGTAAATTTTGAAAGAAAAATGGGTAAGGTGGTGGTGTAGGGTGACGGTAAAGAAAAGAGAGGGAGAGGGTGGGAGGATTTTTATTCTCACTTGTTTTCTATGTGAAAATTAGGTAAATGGCCTTTTATATGGTGGTCCAAGGGCCTCTTTTGCTAATTTGGGATAGTTGTGGTCCAAAATGAAAATAGTTAGCTAAAAAGCGGGAAATGACTATTAGTCAATTTTGAAAATATTCACGAGGCTCGGGTTTATAAAAATACTTATCAAAAGTTAAAACGTATCTCAAATATAATAATATCGTCTCCCGACTCGACTTAACACGTCATTAAAAAGAAAACATCAAAAACGACAAACATCGAACAATCGACAATAAAACGTAAAATATTGGGCATCCGTCGACATCACGCTTGCTAATACTCCTTATACTTATTAAAGATAAAATATAAGTCTTCTAACATTGGTTTAAACTTAAACCTTCAAAAACAAAAATCATTCAAGCTCATCAAAAATTTCAAAAATAGTCGTAAAATAAGATTAGGCAATGACCTTGATTTCAGGTTATCACAGTTATGGTGTAAAGAGAAGAAATGTGTGTGAAGTGTGTGAAAAATGAGGGGTAGAATATATTTTTTTTACTTTTATTAAATTGAAATGAAAAAAAGGTGGACCGTAGATATTAAAAGAAATGGAGGGACATGATTGTTTCTTTTGGTGTATGATACAAATCGGGTCTATGGGGAACTTTTTCCTTTTTATGTGTATATTTGAATACTTCTTTTTATTTACAAGTTAAAAGACTAATCCTACTTATTTATTACCTAAAATTAAATCCCATAACAAAACACTTTGCCAAAATGTCCAAAAATTGAAAAAAATCAACAAAAAGTTGTAAATTTAATGAAGAATATTTATCAATGATGATATTTCACTAGTGATAAAAGTAACACAATAAAATATCACTAGTTATATTTAATAAACATATTTACAGTGTAATATCACCAATGTATGACACCAAACTGTCTTCGCAAGGCAGACTCGCGAAACTTGTAGATATGAGTTATTTATAAAACTTAAAGGTTGTGTCGATTCTTTCATTCCTAGAGAGAAGTTGGTAACCTAACTTGGTTAGCCAATGACTGGGTGGTTACATCGAGTTAGGACACTTCCACACTACAACAAAATGTCACCTTAGGGTCGACTTTGTAGACCCTAAATTACGCACTTTTTGATCCTAAACAGCTAGGGTCGACTATGTCGACCCTAAACGGTCAATACAAAAATTTCAACCCTAGAAATATAGGGTCGACGGTGCCTTTTTAGTTTAGGGTCAACGAATGGGCCCCACAAATTTTTAGAATTCTCGTTTGACAAAGTTAGGGTCGACATCCATTTTGTAATTTAGGGTCGACATAGTCGACCCTAAGTATTATAAATTATAAACTTTTTAAATGAATAAAAATACTTCTTTAAATTAAATAAAACAAGTAAATAAAAATCTAGGGTCGACTTTTTCGACCCTAAATATCAAAGTCCTAGTCGACCCTAGATTAAATAAAAATCTTTTCTTTTAAACATACTTTTTAAAATTAAAAAAATTATATAAAAATCTAGGGTCGAAACCTCATTTCTGGAAACATAATCATATCTAGGGTCGACTAAGTCGACCTTGAATACGCTTATGTTTCCAGATTATGAGGTTTAGGGTCGACTTAGTCGACCCTAGAATTGCCTGGGGGTAAAAAACTAGGAATTTTGCAGTTTCCAGATTTTTCCGAAAAAAATCTACAATGGCAGATTTCGGCAAATCGGTATAATAACAAATCATTAGACGATACAATACGACAATACAATAAATTATCAAACGTTACAATACAATATTCATCAAATCCACTTATACATCCTAAATGAAATGTTTCACACACGCTACAAGTCTCAAACTTTAATACACATAATCAGAAAAACTAAAACTCCAACGTCTACTCGTCATCATCCGAAAAGTTAAGGTTATTCTCATTTTGCTCGTCATCCCCTTATAAGTCGTCGCCACTACTTTGGAGATCCCTATCTCGACCCAGTTCGTCAATGTTCTAGAAATCGTTCATATGGGGATTCATGATTAAGCGGGAACCTTCGGGTTGAGAATTTGAAGTATAGCCGATACAGTGATTTAAGTTTAGGACGGGACGATAACAATTGTTAAAGTTAATGTTGGTGACGGGAGGCATAGGAAATGTGCCAGCATAGGAAGGTTGGAGTGGTTGGAGATGGCTGACAAAAGGTGGTCGGGATGGGTCAGTGAAAGGAGGTTGGGATGGTTGATTAAAGGGAAAGGGGGTTGGACTAAGTGAGACCAATTAGGAGCCAGTGAGGGCATAAAACTGGGTTGTGGCGGGGGGTACTAGGTTAAAACTAGGAGGGTTAATTGGGTGAGCAGTATTTGATGAGTTGAAGTTCTGAAAAAACTCCCCTATTGCAGCATGATGTTGCGCCACATTTTGGTACGACGACTGACCCCATTATTGCGCCGTATCAGCTTTTAACGCTGCCAAGTAATCCCGTTGATGCGCCTCCTCATTTTGTTTCCTCATCAACTCCATCTCTTGCACATGTTGGGCCATGAGTTGCTAGAGTTCTTCTCGAGTCACCGTGTCAGGTCCAGCTGGAGGACCGCGCCTATGATAAGTTACAACAACAATTTTCATTATATACAACAAGACATAACAATTGCTTTATATTTTGTTTTATTGAGGGTAACCTGTGAGAAGTTGAGCCAGCACCCGGTAAATACCTGCCCATTCCTGACATATTTTATTTATTTTGACTAGGCATGATTTGTTTCACTATTTTTTTATCGCTAATGAACGAGATGCTCATGGATCTAACTTGGTCTTGCATGGCTTTCATCTTCAACTATGAAAGATAAAAAACGATTTAAAACAAATAAAACTAGTTACTAAATCATGTAAAGAGTTATATTACTTACATATCTATCCTCGTTTAATTTGTCTTTAAACTTGCCATTATTTGAGTGCCCCTTCCTCCATGTTTCCACGAGGTCCTCGTGTATCCTTTGACGACTTTCTGTAAAATATCAAATAAATTAATAACGAGCTATAATAAATAAACAATATAAACACCTTTTGTGACAACCCAACCCCGAGGTCATTTATTTAATATTATATAATATTATTTTTACGAATAATTTTGAAATTTTTGATGAGTTGAATGGAATGACGATTGATGGTTTTATTTAAAACCGACGTTGGAGGTCTTATTTTTATCTTTTTACTAATAGCGAGGATTATTAGTGATCACGATATCGACGGATGCCCGAGATTTTATGTTTTATCATTTGTTGTCTCGAGGTTTATAATTTCGACGTTTTTATTTTAAGTTCGTATTAAGTCAAACCGGGATCATATTATCATCATATTTTGAGTGCGTTTTAACTTTTGAAAAGTATTTTTACGAAACCCGAGCCTCGTAAATATTTTTAAAATTAACAATATACATTTTCTACCCTTACAACTATTTAATTGCATTTTGGACCAAAACTATCACAAATTGGCAAAACTAGTCCCTCCACAACCATATAAAAGGTGATTTCTCACCTAACAAAACACATACATGCAAAATCTTCATCTCTCTAAACAATCCGTCCACCCCCCCCCCCCTTCTAAATTCATTTGATTTTCAAAATTTAGTTTGAATCAAAAGAAACTAATCAGTATCCCATGTTGCAAATTCAATGGTGATCATTTTGATGTAATTTTTAGCAACATGCAAGAACTTTAAATTTATCATGATGATCCATGAAGGTTTGATCCATTTTTATGATGGTATATTGTTGTTAGTGTTATTTTATGCATATTTTAATTATTGCATGTCCAAAATTTTGAGTGGGTAGATTTTTGTATGATCATTCAAGGGTGTTATGGGTTAGATGATATGTTGGTAATGATAGTAGGATGATTATAGTGGTAAAAATAGGGTTAAAATATGGTGAAAAATAAATTTTGAATGATTTTTAAATGTATATTTTTAAACAGATTATTAAACTTAATTTTTTGAAAATATGAGTTTGTGTTTGAGATGAACTAACTAGATATTGTTGTAGAGAATTCTATTAGATTCGATTTGATATAAGATAGAGCTTCTAGCTCCAAACGAGCGCGAAGTTATGATGTTTTGATTATTCGTGTACCAGGAGACGAGTATCGTCACAATATATAATTGATGTCGATATTTGGATCGAATCCCGGGGACTATAAAAAGATTTTGAAATGTGTCAAGTACTGATTTTGAATGATAAGTATGAGGATGTTGAGTTATTTTCAAAGTTGAGTGTCGGTTTTATAAACGGAGAAAAATAAACAAGTTAAAAAGACTATATGAGTTGTTGAGGTAAAACTGTCCGGTTTTTGTAGTTCAAAGATGTGTCGGGCAGGGAACTATAAAAGTATAATCTTTTGATGGCTTTTAACAGGTCTTTCTATATATAGTAAGTGACATTTCTGATTAGTATCATAAGTATTTGATGTGCTTAAGTGGGGTAAATGAGCTCGTATATTTGGTGTGTACCGGCAGATTTTTATCGAAAGAATTAACTAATAGAATAAACATATAGAATGAAGTAAAAGGTCACTTGAATTGTTTTCATTTTGGGTTGGGTGTGATTTTATGATTTTGAGTTTGATGTTACTAAGTATGGATTTTACTCGAGTTTATTATCGATGAACGCGCCTTATTTGATAGGTTGCGGTTTTTGTGTTTATCGGGCATCAACTATCGTCGAAGATCGTCTTACTACTGCTATTACTCCAAGTGAGTCTATAACCTCGCTTTTGTAATTGTTTTGAATGATTTTAAAATGCGCGAGGGGGATACATGCTATTTGAAAGTAAAATGAACACAAGTCATGATTGATTGTTTGGACCCGAATGTTGCCTTTGTTACCTTTGTTGATTTGAATTGTATAAGTACCTAATTTGCAAAAGTCCCTAAATTCATGAGCCGTTAACTATCTTCTGACTTGATGTTGTGAGTTGGGAATAGCCGCTTATTCTAATAATAGTACTATTGGGCTGACGACCCTATCTGAGACCAGGACTTTACGCTGAGTAACCCGCTGGGAAGGATAATTTTACGAGAATGAGAATTGGTATTCTTGCAAATGATACCCTAGTAGGGGCACTAAAATTTCATCTAGTCATGCCGGCTTTAGGCGCGGGTGACTAAGTTAAGGGGTCCGTGTCATGAGCTTAATACAATTCAATAGCTATTGCTATATACCAGAATGCCTGACTAATAGATTGTGTGCACGACAATTCTATTAAATGATCTTGATTGATTTTTCTCTTGTGTTCAAATGACGATTTGGAAAACCTATAGGCTCGCTCAACCGTTGTGTTGATGATTTTAAGCATGTATTTCAGGTGATTGAAGTGGATTGCTGTTGGAGCTTGCTGGAGAAGGATTGCGGGATTGCTTTTGTGGTGATTGGTCTAAAACGGATTTCTTTCCCTTTTGTCATACAAATAGTAATGTACGGTCATGTACTTTGGTAAATTTTTTGTGGATTTGATAAAGTCTTTGGGGGACCTAAATCTGACTCTGATATTTCTAAAATTGTTTTACTTGGGATCGAAAGTTTTAGATAATGGTTAAATTATATTCTTCTATATTTCAAATTTATCATTTTGAGTTTGTTCAAAATGTCTTGTGTAACAATGTTTGTGTTTAGCACCCACATGTGTATTTTCGCTGCGCAATGTAATTTTTGGGTGTTAAAGATTGGTAATCAGAGCTTTTTAGTTATAGCGAATTAGGTCGATTTTTGAAAAATGTCCTAATCTATAACTTTGGTGTCGTAAATATTTTACAAAAGCAACGCAACTTCTCCGCAAGGCTCCGGTAAGATTATTTGTTTTGTATTGTTTTATAGTTGATGTATCCCTTAAAAATTGAAATGATTTTTAAAGTATTTATTAAGTAAATACTATGATGATGTGTTGATGATGTATTGATGTTGTTGAAAGTTCGTTGAGTACTTGTTATCGTAATTTTCTTTATGTAATGCATATGTATATAATTTTAAATAATGACCTTATATACTACCGAGGGTCTGGGACAGTAGACCAGATGTTGAACGATTTTACAACTGATTTCTTGCGACTTATATCGGGTATGAGGAAGTTTGATTAGTTGATGTATGATAGATATGTGGTTGAAATTGGTGTGATTAGAAGGTTGATGTGAAAGAAAAGTTGTTTTAAAGGTTGTATTTGGTATGTGGAGAATTAAGTTTGTTAGGACTCGGAAGATGGATGAGATTGCTAGTCTTGGGTCGATTGTGATGAATCTGTGTGCTTGAATTGAAAGGTTTAAAGAGAAGTAGGTATGTTTTGAAAGGATGAGTGCGTGGGAGTCTTATGTGAGATCAATTCTGAGTAGAGTTTGGAAGTTTAGGAATGTTGAAAGTTGTACTGAGACTTGTTTTGTGATTAATCTGCCGTGTAGCAGTGAGTATTTAGATTTTGAGAGTGAGCTGCCATCATGTTAAGAATTCGACTTTGAAGTGTAAAAAGGGAAATAGACGAGTGTGAAGAAGCTGACAACAATGTTAAGGAGGATGAGGAGCTATTGTCTAAGGAACTAATCGCGTAATGGATTTCTTTGTATCTTATTGTGATCGAACTTATTTAAACCTTGTGTCGTAGCATTGTGATGGAACTTATTATCTTTTAAGTTTGTTCGGTAGATGATTGTAGTGATAGACACTGCCACTATCCTGTTGAATCCTCAACGCAATCTAAATTACCCTCATGATCTATGCTGTGTCTTTATTAACTCTTTTGAGTTTTGGTTGATGAACCAGTGTAGTTTGTGTTGTTTGTGCATATAGTATCCATGAGATGTCTTGATAAAGAATTCCTTCTTTTATCTTGATATGTATACTTATCATGTTTCTTTCTTCTGTGATGATGGAAGAAGGAGTAAGGGGGAGCATATTTCTGTCATTAGTAGATCGCTACGTGACTAAGTTTCTTGAAATATGTCGCCAAAGCTAACGACTGCTACTGTGAACACTATGATTGAACAAGTTATTGCTAGAGCACATGAAGCTGATCGTGCTGCAAGGAATCAAGATGCTGGAGTTAATTGTGATGGAGATAATGGTGCTGCAGTTGGTGCTGCAGTTGATGCTGCTGAACATAATGATGATGCTGATAATCCGGATGATAGTGTTGCTGCTGTTCTGCAAGTTCGAAAGAATGTACTTATGTTAGTTTTCAGAAGTGTGGTTCTGCGCAGTTTTGTGGTATTAATGGTGCATTAGAATTGCATAGTTGGATTGATAAGATAGAGAGTACTTTTGAGATTATTGGGTGTTCAGAAAATTAATAAGATTAAATTTGTTGCTGCTATATTTCAGGATGGTACACTAAGATGGTGGAACAACCAAGTGACTACTTTAGGATTAGCTGTGGCTAATGGTAAGACATGGACCATGATGAAAGGACTATTGACTGCTAGGTTTTGTCCTAATAAGGAACTAGGACAGTTGGAATCTGAATTGAGACAATTAGTGTTAAGGAACGATGATATTACTTCTTACTGGGTAATTTTCTGAGCTATATTTGCTACATCCTGATACTTTTGTAAGTAACTGTAAGGCAATGACGCAGTAAATTATATGATGTAATATCAAGAGTGAGGTTATTTCTTCAAAACCTGAATCTTTCGATGAAGTTTTTCAGACGGTGCATGATTTAATGGATGTGAAAGTGTAAGTTAGGAAAGATTACATAGTTGAAAACAATAAGAGAAAGTGGGAATCTACTAAGTCCAACAAGAATCAAGGTCAGAATTGTAAGGATTACAGTAATAACAATAACCAAAGACAGAACCGAAATCAGTATTTAAACCCTGGAAGGAATGAGGATTTTCGTACTGCCACTGTGTTTGGAAATAACAAGATAAATCTCAAGTGTGTTTGATGTACTCTATACCATGTAGGTAATTTTATACAATTGCGACTAGAGTTAGGACAACATGGTCATAAAGCTTCTAAGTGCAGAACAAGAGGATTAGTCATTGTAATTAGTACCCCTGGAGTAGTGATATGTTTTAGCCGTGGTGAGAATGAATACAAGCAAAGGAATTGTCCAAGGAAACGAAATTGACAAGATAGGAATGCTGCCGCTCCGATTTATGTTTGAATGATGCTGATAAACCTTATGGTTTGAATGTTGTAAATGGTGTATTCTTACTTGAGATTCTTTATGTCAGTATGTTGTTTGATTTCAGATCGGGTAGAAACTGTAGAACTGTAAAGATTCAGTTGTTTTATCAATGGAGAAATAGTAAGAATGACAATTAACTATGATGTGGAGTTAACCGATGGGAAGGTTGCTGGTATTAGTTCTATACTAAGAGCGTGTTCCTTGAATTTAGGATGGTAGGTGTTTTGTATCGACTTGATGCTCATAGAGTTGGGATCTTTGGATATGGATTATTGGTCTGAATTGGTTAGTGGTGCGAAGTGCTGATGCTTGAGATTGAACTAATCTTCACTATAAATTGATAGCTGTTGGCTTAGATTTTGCTGCGAAGCTGAGTGTTGACTTTGAAAGGTGATGAGTGAACTTTCTGTTTGAGAAGTATCTTGTTTGGAAACAAGGAAGTATGCAGAAGAGGGATATGATGTATTCCAAGCTTAGGTAATTAGTGGTAGGGTAGTTAAGGAGAAGTTTGGAGATCTGTTAATGATTCGAGAGTATTATGAAGCTTTCCTGAAGTTTTGCAGAGTTGTTGCCGCCTCATGAAGTGGAGTTCGTGTCGATTGAGTGTTGTAAACAATAGGTGTAGTGCTTCTGCGTTTCGTTGTGTAGTGCTGCTGCGTTCCGTTGAGTAGTATTTGTATGCCTATTCATTTGGCACCGTTAGAATGGAATGAGTTATCTGGTAAACTGCGAGAAGTGATGGATAAGGGATGTATTAGATTAAGTTTTTTTGCCAATGGCGATCGTCTGTGTTGTTTTGTCAAGAAGGATGGATTGTTTCAGATGTGTATTGATTATCGAGAGCTTAGCAAATTGACAACCAAGAATCGGTATCCATTACCGAGGATTGATGATTCGTTGATCCTTGCAACTTGTTTGGATCCAATGTGTACTCAAAGATCGCTTTGAGTTCTGGTTATCATTAACTAAGAGTTAGGAAGAAGATATTCCTATAGTTGTTTTTCGTACTTGATGCAGGTACTTTAAGTTTCAAGTGATGTTTTTGGAATTGACGAACGCGTCTGCCATATTCATGGACTGGGTGAATTTTGTGTGTGAGATGTGCTAGGATGAGTTAGTCATTATATCTATTGAAGATATTCTATGTTATTCCAAGAGGAAAGGAGGAACATAAGTAACATATGAGGATAATTTTTGGGATGGTTGGAAAAAGAGAAACTGTATGTAAAGTTCCCTATGTGTGAATGTTAGTTGAAATATTTTCGTTTTCTAAGACAGTTGATTGACAACAAAGGTATTCGTGAAGATCTTGCCAAGATTGAAACGATTAAGGATTGGTCGGTACCAACGACGCCGATGGAAATCTATTAATTCCTTGGTCTAAGCTGGGAATTATCGGAGGTTTATCGAAAGGTTTTCACTGATTGTTAAACCATTGGTTAAGATGACTAAGAAGAATTGGATGTGTGAGTCCCACTTATACATCTAAATTGTAAGTTTAGAAATCTGATCCCCATCCGATAAGGAAGCTGTATTCTGAACATTGAAGGGTAGGTTGTGTTCTGCACCGATATTGTCATTGTTGAAAGGATCTGAAGTATTTATAGTTTGTAGTTTGCTATGATGCGTCTCATAAGGGTTAGGTATTTGTGGTGTTTGCTTTGAGATTGTAGGAATATTACTTGTATGGAATCAAGTAAGTAATAATTAAGGATCATAAGAGGTTGCTTCATAATTAATTTCCTGGGATGATAAAGGAGATGAGTAGAGGATTACCAGTTATATATTTTGAGCATTTGAGTATGTTGATGGTTATGACTGTGAGTGATTATGATTACGAGATTCGCTACTATCCGGGAAAGACGAATGTGGTAGCTGATGTACTTATCAGGAAGAAAAAGGAAAAATCTTCTAAGGATTGAGTTTTGGTAATTGCAAGAAGTGTGGGCTTGATAGCAAGAATATTGAAATTTTAAGTTAGTGGTCTGATAGGGAAGGATGTCAAGGTAAGTGATTTCGACATTTTGTCAACTTATGGAAAGGATTTTTGTTGTAAAGCCAAGTTAGACGTGGTATATTGTGCACTCCTAACATACCTAAGTTGAGAGAGTAAGACTTAGTGATGAAAGAATCTCACAAGTCAAGTAATCGATACGATTTGGTTTGGGTAAAGGTGAAAGTTGAGTTGAGTACTGTGTGTTAAACAGAGACTGATGGATAGGGTGAAAGGACGAATCGAACATCGAATGATATGCTTGTGCGTATGTGATTGACATAGAAATTGTTGGAATTTTTATATGACGATGATTGTCATGCTAGTAGTGAGGCTGTACTATTGATGGTACATAAAGAACTTCAATTTGTGAAGGTTAAAGATAGTGAGTTATGGACGTAAGATTAGGTTTTTGGTGTATTGCAGAAATGTAGGTGGAATTGAATGACTGAACTAGAAGTGATATTAACAATATTGATAAGATTGTATGGATTAAGGATTATCCATTAGTAACAAGGAATCATCAGAAGAGTTATGTTGGTATTCGAAGAAATCGATGGAGTTTGAAATTGGGAAACGTGGTTATGCTTAAGATGTCGTTATGACGGGTGAAATTTGTTTTGGGAACAACAAGGAAAGAATTCAACTTGAAGATAAGTTGCTTTTCGAAGAAAGAACTGTGAAGAGTTCTTATAAGGTCGAAACATAGTAAGGATTATATTATGAAGATACAAGAATTCCAGGAGTGGAATCTAAAATTGTGAAGGAAGCATGAGGATTTCTTTAAGGAAAAGAGTTCTCTTTTGTTCAGGAGGTATGGAATGTGAATATAAGAGGACTCGAGCGCCGTGACGTCGCTCTCTTTTAGGAGGGTAGGATGTGACAACCCAAACCCGAGATCATTTATTTAATAATATATAATATTATTTTTACGAATAATTTTGAAATTTTTGATGAGTTGAATGGAATGATGATTGATGGTTTTATTTAAAACCAACGTTGGAGGTCTTATTTTTATCTTTTTACTTATAGCGAGGATTATTAGTGACCACGATATCGACGGATGCCCGAGATTTTATGTTTTATCATTTGTTGTCTCGATGTTTATAATTTCGACGTTTTTATTTTAAGTTCGTATTAAGTCGAACCGAGATCATATTATCATCATATTTTGAGTGCGTTTTAACTTTTGAAAAGTATTTTTATGAAACCCGAGCCTCGTAAATTTATTTTCAAAATTGACAATTTACATTTTCTACCCTTACAACTATTTAATTGCATTTTGGACCAAAACTATCACAAATTGGCAAAACTAGTCCCTCCACCACCATATAAAAGGTGATTTCTCACCTAACAAAACACATACATGCAAAATCTTCATCTCTCTTCCCTCTCTCTCTAAACAAACCGTCCACCACCCCCCCCCCCCCTTCTAAATTCATTTGATTTTCAAAATTTAGTTTGAATCAAAAGAAACTAATCAATATCCCATGTTGCAAATTCAATGGTGATCATTTTGATGTAATTTTTAGCAACATGCAAGAACGTTAAATTTTTCATGATGATCCATGAAGGTTTGATCCATTTTTATGATGGTATATTGTTGTTAGTGTTGTTTTATGAATATTTTAATTATTGCATGTCTAAAATTTTGAGTGGGTAAATTTTTGTATGTTCATTCAAGGATGTTATGGGTTAGATGATATGTTGGTAATGATAGTAGGATGATTATAGTGGTAAAATAGGGTTAAAATGTGGTGAAAAATAAATTTTGAATGATTTTTAAATGTATATTTTTAAACAGATTATTAAACTTAATTTTCTGAAAATATGAGTTTGAGTTTGAGCTTAACTAACTAGGTACTGTTGTAGAGAATTCTTTTAGCTTCGATTTGATATAAGATAGAGCTTCTAGCTCCAAACGAGCGCGAAGTTATGATGTTTTGATTATTCGTGTACCGGGAGACGAGTATCGTCACAATATATAATTGATGTCGATATTTGGATCGAATCCCGGGGACTATAAAAAGGATTTTGAAATGTGTCAAGTACTGATTTTGAATGATAAGTATGAGGATGTTGAGTTATTTTCAAAGTTGAGTGTCGGTTTTATTAACGGAGAAAAATAAACAAGTTAAAAAGACTATATGAGTTGTTGACGTAAAACTGTCCTGTTTTTGTAGTTCGAAGATGTGTCGGGCAGGGAACTTTAAAAGTAAAATATTTTGATGGGCTTTTAACATGTCTTTCTATATATAGTAAGTGAAATTTCTGATTTGTATCATAAGTATTTGATGTGTTTAAGTGGGGTAAATGAGCTCGTATATTTGGTGTGTACCGGCAGTTTTTTATCGAAAGAATGAACTAATAGAATAAACATATAGAATGAAGTAAAATGTCACTTGAATTATTTTCATTTTGGGTTGGGTGTGATTTTATGATTTTGAGTTTAATGTTACTAAGTATGGATTTTACTCGAGTTTATTATTGATGAACGCGCCTTATTTGATAGGTTGCGGTTTTTGTGTTTATCGGGCATCAACTATCGTTGAAGATCGTCTTACTACTGCTATTACTCCAGGTGAGTCTATAGACTCGCTTTTGTAACTGTTTTGAATGATTTTAAAACCCGCGAGGGGGATACATGCTATTTGAAAGTAAAATGAACAAAAGTCATGATTGATTGTTTGGACCCGAATGTTGCCTTTGTTGATTTGAATTGTATAAGTACCTAATTTGCAAAAGTCCCTAAATTCATGACCCGTTAACTATCATCTGACTTGATGTTGTGAGTTGGGAATAGCCGCTTATTCTAATAATAGTACTATTGGGCTGACGACCCTATTTGAGACCAGGGCTTTACGCTGAGTAACCTGCTGGGAAGGATAATTTTACGAGAATGAGAATTGGTATTCTTGCAAATGATACCCTAGTAGGGGCACTGAAATTTCATCTAGTCATGCCGGCTTTAGGCGCGGGTGACTAAGTTAAGGGGTCGGTGTCATGAGCTTAATACAATTCAATAGCTATTGCTATATACCAGAATGCCTGACTAATAGATTGTATGCACCATAATTCTATTAAATGATCTTGATTGATTTTTCTCTTGTGTTCAAATGATGATTTGGAAAACCTATAGGCTCGCTCAACCGTTGTGTTGATGATTTTAAGCATGTATTTCAGGTGATTGAAGTGGATTGCTGTTGGAGCTTGCTGGAGTAGGATTGCGGGATTGCTTTTGTGGTGATTGGTCTAAAACGGATTTCTTTCCCTTTTGTCATAAAAATAGTAATGTACGGTCATGTACTTTGGTAAATTTTTTGTGGATTTGATAAAGTCTTTGGGGGACCTAAATGTGACTCTGGTATTTCTAAAATTGTTTTACTTGGGATCGAAAGTTTTAGACAATGGTTAAACTATATTCTTCTATATTTCAAATTTATCATTTTGAGTTTGTTCTAAATGTCTTGTGTAACAATGTTTGTGTTTAGCACCCAAATGTGTATTTCCGCTGCGGAATGTAATTTGGGGGTGTTAAACCTTTAATAAAATCACAAAATTTATAAAGAGTCTTACATATTCATTGCTTCCTTGCGCGAATGATTTTTTGCCTTGAGTGGTCGGTATCGTGTTTTTGGAACTATTAACGGAATTAGTCTCACTTCTTGCCACCCATTCTGGATGTGACCACCATTCAACCAACTCATCCTAGTCAGCTTGGGTTCTACGGTCCCACACTTTCTCCGGTGGCATATTTTGTCTTGCCAGTTCGGGCGTCTCATGAACTGAATAATATTTGTCCTTAATCTTGTTCTTATGTTTTCTATTCAATAGCCTTAGTTTAAGTTCCACCCCAAGCTTAACCCTTTCCCCCCACCGTATACACACTTTTTCCATACACCACCTTGTCTTGTTTATTGAACCATGTCCCGAGGTTGAAATAGGTCTACATAAAAACATATGAATTTAAATAACAAACAATTTAAACATAACACACATATCTAAATGTTGATAACAATAAGAATCTAAGTAAAATAAACAATTATTACCTCAAGTGTAGGATAAATATGCGCTTTAGAAGCGTCTGAAATTTCGTGCCAGTCGCAAGCAAGGGGAAGTGTCCGGACTGTGTACCCCATAAGATGACTCAACAGGGATGCATAATCGCCTAGAGGATGGAAGGTTTTCATATCCTCAATATCAAAGCCAACTGCCAAAGGTCGTTGATCATTATTTCTAAACGCCTTCCTTAATGATGCACTTCCTGTCTCAATACGTAGATTTGAACCTACAAAGATATGATATTTAGTCGTGAAAATTCAAGTAACATAAATTATAAAGAATCAGTGTTGTAAAAATAAATAATAACAATTTCTTACTTTGGCACTGGGCCGGTACGGGACATGTGGGCCATCTGGGTGGATTACCACCAATATCCCCACCGTGTGATCTAGGAGCTACACATGCCATCTGTAAAGTAACAAGTATAAGAACACACAATTTATTTAACCAATTAATACTAATACACAAATTCATATCAATATACACATTTTAACATATAAAAATAATTTCATTAAAATACAAAATTACACATTTAAACAAATAAAAACAATTCATCATCATTTAAGCATATAAAAATTGTTTCATTCAAACTAAAACTTAAGCATATAACAATTGTTACAAATAAAAAAATTACAAATATAAGCATATAACAATTGTTTCATTCAAAATACAACTTAAGATCAATTGTCATCTTCATAATCATCGCTAGATAAAACTTCTTCAACATCATTACTAGGGTTCACTTCATCATCCTCCGACACTAAAACATCATCATTATCATCAAGGACATGTGCAATGACCTCATCTTCATTATTAATAAAATCATCATCAACCGGTGGGGCGTCCACTTCTGTCGATTGAGTATTTAAACTCAAATTCGTATGCTCCAAACTAGTCAAACCAATTGACAGTGTAACATCTGATGAACTGCTACCATGTATAACCTCTTGATCGGACTCTACCACATCTCGATCATAAACCTGTTCGACGACCTTCCAATGAAGTGGTCGTCTAGCAAGGTCTTCACGGTAGATGATGTTCGTTTCACAAGTCTCAAATTTATAACAAGGTTTGACAAAACAATGGACTAGAATACAAACACCGGCAAGTATACCCTTTCGTTCATAATATAGTTTTGTAGTGGTAAGCCAGGATCGTTCGCAAGGACTTAGTTTCATTTGGTAATCAATATAATAATTGAAGAAAGAAATGATTGAATAAGTAACAATAATAACAAGTACGACTAATATGGGATAGTTCGTATAAGTTCGTGATGATGATAATAATGATCGAGATATGTTTATTAGGTAAAGACTGATAACCCTTTTTCGTTAAAATGGTATTTCCACAATTCACTTTGGTATGATTCAAGACTTATGTTTGATTAAGCGACTAAGCTTAAAACAATTTTCCAATATTTTCAATATTTTATCAGAGTATCTAAGCGGATCTCTCCAACCAAAAATTCAAAACCATAGACAAGTTCTTAAAAACTTATTATAACAACTTGAGTCTCTCGACGTCAAATTATCGTAACAAATCAACTTTAGATAAAATATGGTGATAGAACAAAGTGGCAAAATGGTTCTACTACATTAGCTTGAAATCAATTATAAAGGATAATATCATAGCATCATCACTAGTTATAGTCACATACCCATATAGTCATAAATAGCTTAGCCTAACTAGTAATCAAAGTAACAAATGGAAAAGAGTAAGAGAACATCATACTTAGATTGATCGAATGAACGAGTACACAAGTTTCACGATTGTATCGTCTTTCCAAGACCTAAAGAGTAAGATACTCTCGTTACAAGTATTTCCCAAAAGTGGAATATACTGAAATATCACTAAGAAAGCTAAGAATACTCGGATTTATAGAGTAGTAGTTGAGAGGTGTGCGTAAAATGAGAAGAGAGGGTCCCTATTTATAGTGTAGACTAGGGGTATATGTGCGCCACAATTCTCCAAAAGTGCGTCGAACTTTGGAGGTAGGAATGGTGCGCCGCACTTTTGAGTTTGTGAGCCGCACTTTTGTGCGTTCTAGAATCTTCTCATATAAGTCTTTGTTTTTTGCACTTCAAGGAGTCTTGTTTTTGTTTCTTCTCTTTGATCCTTCAAACTTTATACCTGCATATAAAATGCAATGTATTAAGTATCAAAGTTCTTATTTATAATACAAAGTGGCATAATAGTAATGGATTGAATATGTATATTTAGGTCGTTATCAAATTCTTCCACACTTAGCTATTGCTTGCTCTCAAGCAATCAAAGCGAGAACACAAATTAGATATTAAAAGCTTTTAAGTATGTGAAGTATGATACGAAAATGATTAGATTTTTCTAAGTAGCAAAACCAAATGATAAAATAATTTCAGCACCTCACATGGATAGTGTTTGAATTTAAGTTCACACAAATGTCACTCACAAGGGGAAAATATAAGATAACACTCAAATAGCGCATACATAAAAAAGATAGCTACCATATGCTTGTACATGGCACATAAACATAACCGTTGCGACGTGAGCACCAAATAATTTTTCAAAGAAGCAAAACTTGATAAATTCTAACACCCACAATTTACATTGCGTAGCAGAAATATACAATTGGGTGCTAGACACAAGCATCATCACACAAGGTATATTGAACGACTCAAAAGAGAGACGTTTACACATAAAATATAAACAAGATTTTCAGAACATGTCTAAAACTTAATTTCAACCCATAATGTGCTTAAACAACACCAGAGTAAAGCGTTTAGTCCCCATGGATCTCGACCAGCAAACCAACAAGTTTCAGTACAGTACACAAACATTAAACAAATTGTTCAACAGTAAAAGGATAGAAATTGTTTTAGACCAACACACTTCAAAAGCCAACCCACAACATCCACAGTAAAGCTCAGACATCAATCACCTTCGATTACCTGAAACACATGCTTAAACGAGTCAACAATAAAGTTGAGCGAGTCCATAGGTTTATCAAATCACATTTGAACACAAGAAGAAAATCAATCATAATCATTTAAAGAATTGTCGTGCACACAATCTATTTCAAGGCAACACATTGTATTTAAGCTCATGACACCGACCCCTTAACCAATTAGTCACCCACGCCAAATGCCAGCTTGACTAGAATAAAAACCATTGCCCCTCTAGGGTATCAGTTGCTAGATATACCCAAATCTCATTCTCGTAAATTATCCTTCCCAGAGGTTACTCAGCGTAATGCCCTGGTCTTAGATAGGGTGGTCAACCCAATAGTACTATCATTTGAATAAGCAGCTATTCCCAACTCACAACATCAAGTCACAACATAGTTAACGGTTCATGAATTTAGGGTCTTTAGCAACAAGGTACTCAATACAATGTAAGGCAACATAGGCGACATTCGGGTCCAAACAATTACTCATGACTTGTGTTTATTTATTTTCAAATAAAATGTATCCCCCTCGCGGGTATTAAAACATTTAGTAGCTAGCATGAAAAGCGTGGCTACAGACTCACCTTAGTATAAGAGACCTAGCGAGATGATCGTCAATGATAGAGGATGCCTTTCAAACACGAGAACCGCTACCTATCAAATAAGGCGCGTTCATTAATAATGACTCGAGAAATAAACCATACATAAGAATATCAAACTCAAAACTCATAAAATCACGACAAAATCGAGAGAAAATGATACAAGTAATACTATTACACTCTTCTACACATCTACTTTACCATTTTATACTCTCGACAAAATCCGCCGGCACATACCATATGTACTAGCTCATTTACCCCATTTACACTCGTCAAACGTTTATGAAACGACTCGAGGAACTAACTTACTATATATAGAAAGTCATATAACAATTTTATCAAATGACTTTAATTTTAAAGTTCCTTACCCGACTCATCTTCGAACTACAAAAACCGGACAGTTTTACGTCATCGACTCATACAACCGTTTTAACTTCTATAAACGACTCCATCTACAAAACCGACACTTAGGTTTGAAAATAAACTCACCCTCTAGGGTTTAAACTTCTTCATCAGTATTTGACTCATTTCAAAACTCAATCTATAGTCCCCGAGATTCGATCCAAATATCGACAACAACTATATGTCGTGCCGATACTCGTCTCCCGGTACACGAAAAATCAAAACATCATAACTTCTCGCTCGTTTGGAGCTAGAAGCTCTACTTTATATCAAATCGAAGCTAATCGAATTCTCTACAACCCTACGCAATTATTTAAGCCTTAATAAAATCATAAGGTACCCAAAAATACTCTTTTTCCCATTGATCTAAATCACCCTTCTAAAACTTGCATGAAATCATGTTTTTAGCTAAAACCAACCATTGTTATGATCATCCCATAACCCTAATACTAACATATCTCAACTATAACACTTGTATCATCATCAAAATCAAAAAGCCAAAATCAAGTTTTAACAAAAACTTAACATGAAAACCTTTTGATCATCATAAAAACCACATGCATGAGCATGGTTTTGACCTACCAACCCTAAAAAATAATACACTATGCATGTACCCAAAATTAGTATCAAAATGATCTACTTACAATTCTAAGGATGGGTCTTGTGTTAGTTTGGATTAGATCAAAGTAGAAATTTGATGAAAATTGGTTTTGTGTGGCTATGGCGGTGACGACATGGAGTAGTGAGAGAGAAGGGGTTATGTTTTTGCTAGTTAGTGGATACTATGTGTTTGTTAGGTGAGACTTTAAGCTTATATATGGTGGTGGAGGGACCATTGTAGTCAATTTGCAATATTTGTGGTCCAAAGTGAACATTGTTAGCTAAAAAGCGGGAAATGACTATTAGTCAATTTTGAAAATATTCACAGGGCTCGGGTTTCATAAAAATACTTTTCAAAAGTTAAAACGCACCTCAAATATAATAATATCGACTCCCGACTCGACTTAACATGTCATTTAAAAGAAAACGTCAAAAACGACAAACATCGAACAACCGACAATAAAGGTAAAATATTAGGCATCCATCGACATCACGCTTGCTAATACTCCTTATACTTATTAAATATAAAATATAAGTCTCCCAATATCGGTTTAAACTTAAACCTCCAAAAATAAATATCATTCAAACTCATCAAAAATTTCAAAAATAGTCGTAAAGTGAGATTAAGCAATGACCTCGGTTTCAGGTTATTACATAAATGATGAAGGTTTAGTAACAAAATATGACTTGTCAAAGTCGTAAAAAAACTATACTATAATACTTTATTCTTAACTTATTTTTATTTATTTTTATTTTTATTTTGTAAATTTTTTTAAGAGAACATCATATATACTTTTTACTTGACGATGGATAGGTATAACATCGAGATAATAGCACGTGGAATAATATAGCTCATAAGTACGAGTGCAACATATTTTAGCAAGCCAGTGTAGCTTGACTAAAATGATATAATGGGGATTTAGTTTGCCTCTTTTCAAAAATATCTATAAATTAACCTCACTGCGGTTTAGTAAATGATGATCAAACACAAGTTCTGAAGCATACTAGATTAACGGCTTTCACACAAAATAGAGAAATATAAGAATAGGTTTTCTCACATATTTGGTGGATGGTTTTGTGCTTAGTTATAATGTCAATCAATGGGATTTTTTCTTTGCTAAAAACTTTATTTATTTATAAAACATATATATTTTATTTTATTCAAAAAGATTTTGATGTGGAGAAAATTGACTTATTTATTATTATTTTTCTTATTTGTCTCCTCCTCCACACTTAAGGTAAACGTCGTCCTCGAGGTGAAAACTGATAAAATTAAAAATAGGAAAAATACAAAAGGAAACGAGAACTTCCCGGTACTAAGTAGAAAATCGCGAGACTTCAAGAGGTGAATTCAGCTTATAGCTCCAAGTTTGTTGTTTTTCCTGCATGACATGATAAAACAAAGAACACATGTAAAAATATACAAGGACGGTTTTATTTATGCTACAAGTCCTCCTCCACACTTAAGGTAAAAAGTGGGGAATAAAACACGGATTGCCTTCCGAGAAGCGCTAAGTTTAAAGTCTTCAGCCAGACTCGGGTACTCGGGTTTATTTAAGAAGAATGAGATCTATTCTACATCGAATTCATTACAATCTTCTTCTTCGTAGTAGTGCTTGAGTCTATGTCCATTGACAATAAAAGTTACGTCGTCTATACCATATAGTTCAACATATCCGGATGGATATTGGTGTTTCACAATATAAGGTCTAGTCCATCTCGAAGTGAGTTTAGGTTGTTTGAATTTGTATTTCGAGATAAAGTGAAGTACTTTCTCCCCATGTTTGAATTCTTTTCTTATTCTTAATTTGCGGTCATGCCATACTTTCGTTCGTTTTTTATATAAATAAGAACTTTTATAAGCTTGATGTCAAAATTCATCTAACTCATGAAGTTGGAATATTCGTTTTTATCCAGCTGCAATAAGATCGGGATTGTAGTTCTTAAGTGCCCAATATGCACGGTGTTCAATTTCGATTGGTAAATGGTATGTCTTTCCATACACGAGTTTGTACGGTGTGGTTCCAGTTGGTGTTTTGAATGCGGTACGAAAGGCCCATAGAGCATCTTATAATTTTTTAGACCAACAAGCAAGGTTGTTTTTTACGGTCTTTTCAAGAATTCGTTTAAGAGCTCTATTAGTGTTTTCAACTTGGCCACTCATTTGAGGGTGGTAAGATGTGGAAAATCGGTGGTTAACTCCATATCTTTTCATGATTTTGTCCATGAGTTTGTTACAAAAATGAGTTCCTCTATCGCTTATTAGTGCTTTTGGAATTCCAAAATGACAGAATAATTTCTTTAAGAATGCTATAACAACTCTTACATCGTTAGTTTGCAAGGCTTGAGCTTCGGCCCATTTCGATACTAGTCGACGGCGACTAAGAAGTATTCACATTTATAAGATTTAAAAAATGGTCCCGTGAAGTAGATACCCCACCCATCAAAGATTTCGCAGATTTGGATGTTATTGAGAGGCATTTCATCTCTATTTGAAAGATTTCCAGTACTTTAACATGCTTCGCATAATCGTACTAAGGTATGAGCTTCACGAATAATCGTAGGCTAGGAAAACCCAGCGTCTAACACTTTTTAGCGGTGGTGTTCACGGCGTAATGTCCTCCGGTCGGTCCATAGTGACATTCATCGAGAATTTTTCAAGATCAGATCCGAAAATACAACGTTGGATCATTCCATCGGAACAGATTCTGAATAGGTGAGGTTCGTCCCAAAAGTATTTCTTTAGTTCAGAAAAGAATATTTTCTTTTGTTGGTACGTCATTCCCTTTCGTAAAATACCTACAGCAAAATAGTTTGCAAAGTATGTGAAATGGTGTATCGTCAGTATTTATTTGCATTATATGCTCATCGGAAAAATCATGGATTTCATCATCGCTAGAATCATCATTAACTATGCGAGATAAATGATCGACAACAACATTCTCGGCTCCTTTTTTATCTTTAATTTCTAAATCAAATTCTTGTAAAAGCAATATCCATCGTATGAGACGAGATTTGGCGTATTTCTTATTAAACAAGTATTTTAGAGCTGAGTGATCAGTGTAAACTATTGTTTTAGACAAAACGAGGTACGCTCGAAAATTTCAAACGCATAAACTACAGCCATGAGTTCTTTTTCCGTAATGGTGTAATTTTGTTGGGCTACGTTTAAAGTTCTACTAGCAAAGTAGTTGGGGTGAAATTGTTTTCCATCTTTTTGTCCAATGACGGCTCCAAGGGCATGTTCACTTGCATCTCACATGAGCACAAATGGAAGATTCCATTTGGGGCTTACAATAATTTGTGTGCATGTAAGCTTTGCTTTTAGTGTTTCAAATGCTAAAAGACATTCATCACTAAAATCGAATGTTTCTTTCTTTTTCTATAAGTTGAGTTAAAGGTCTTGCGATCTTTGCAAAGTCTATAATGAATCATGGGTAAAAACTGACATGACCTAGAAAACTTCTAATGCCTTTCACATTAGTAGGTGGTGGGAGTTTTGACATTACGTTTATCTTTGATTTATCAACTTATAAGCCTGTGCCAGACACTTTGTCCAAGCACAATTCCTTCTTTAACCATAAAGTGACATTTTTCCCAGTTTAGCACAAGATTGGCTTCTTTAGAACGTGTTAACGTTTTATCAAGATTGCTAAGACATGCGTCGAAAGAATTTCCAAAGATGAAAAAATCGTCCATAAAGACTTCGACTTATTCTTCAATCATATCATGGAAAATTGCAATCATACACCTCTCAAAAGTAACAGGTGCATTGCATTGGCCAAAAGGCATGTGCCTATACGCGTAAGTTCCAAATGGACAAGTAAATGTGGTTTCTCTTGATCCATAGGGTTGATTGGGATTTGAAAGTATCTGGAAAAACCATCGAGGATACAAAAGTATTCATTTCCTGTGAGTCTTTCTAACATTTGATCCATAAAGGGTAAAGGAAAATGATCTTTCGCAGTTGCTTCATTTAATTTTCGATAGTCAATACAAACTCTCCATCCGGTGATGGTTCATGTTGGTATAACTCATTTTTTTCGTTAGTCACTACAGTGATACCTCCCTTTTTAGGTACACAATGAATAGGACTAACCCATGGGCTATTGGCGATTGGGTAGATTCTTCCAAAATCTAGGAGTTTGAGTATTTATTTTTAAACAACATCCTTCATTTTAGGATTTAATCTTCGTTATTTTTTAACTATTGGTTTTTTGTTATCAAAAAGTTGGATTATGTGTTTGCAGAACGATGGACATATGCCACGAATGTCAGAAGTCTTCCAAGCAAAAGCTTGTTCATGTTTCTTCAGAACTTCGACTAGATTGGTTTTGTTTTCTTCCGAAAGTTGGGATGAGATAATTATAGGCAAAAAAATTTCTTCGTGAAGAAATGTATATTCCAAGTGTTCAGGAAGAGGTTTAAGTTCTAAATCCGTAGGAGGATCTTCCAAAGATTTCTTAACTTTGAAATCGGTTTTGAAAGTTATGGTTTCAAATGGGGTTTCTTTTTCTTTCTCAGGTGTTTCTATTGGTTCGTCGGTATGAACGTCTATGAAGGCGTCAAATTCAGCAAAATGTTCTTCTTCGAGGATGGTTCCTTCGATAGAATATAAAATTTCGCTTCCTTCATCAAGAAGAGCATCGAAATCGGCTTCAATGACTTCGTCAGTGACATCAATACTAAAGCAAGTGTCGTCATTAGAATACTAGTGTTTCATTGCTTTGTCGATAGAAAAGGAAATTCTATCTTCTCCAACTCCAAGGTTGATTTGTTTTTGTTTTACTTGAATGACAGCGTCAGCTGTATGTAAGAAAGGTCTACCAAGGATAAGTGGTACCTTGTTATCTTCTTCCATCTCTAGAATTACGAAGTCAACAGGAAAAACAAATTTTCTGACTCCTACGAGCATGTTTTCGGCTATTCCCATTGGGTATTGAAAAGAACGGTCCGCGAGGCGAACGCTCATTTTTGCAGGTTTGAGAACATCTTTTGAGAGTTTAACATACAAAGAGTATGGCATGAGGTTGATACTATAGCCAAGATCGGCCAAGGCATTACAAGAGTATGAATAATGGAAAGCACATGGAATTAGAAAACTTCTAGGATCTCCAAGTTTTGGTGGAACTTTGTTTTGGATAATGGTAGAACATTCATCATTTAGAAAAGCTGAAGAAACATCTTCAAACTTATATTTGTTTTTGATAAGTTCTTTGAGAAATTTGCCATAGTTTGGCATTCCAACCAGAACATCGACTAAAGGCATATTAATTCGAACTTCTTGGATTAAGTCGAGGAATTTACCATACTTAGCTTGCATATTTTGCTTGCGTAAGCGTTGGGGGTATGGTACTTTTGGTCTATATGGTTTGGGTGTTGGGTTTGTGTTTTCAGTGGGTTTGGTATTCGTTGGTTGTGCTTCATCCTCATCATTACTATCGAGTGGATTTTCTATGGGTATATCTTGGGTTGGTTTGGCAGGTGATTCGTAAGATAAACCGCTCTGCGTGAATAAGGCATTCACATGCTTATTATGAGCTTGCGGTGGTTGGTATTTGTTGTTGTTATTTGGGTCAGGGTTGGTATTGCTTTGTAAAGAACTAGAAGCACGATTCGATTGCTTGTCGACAAAATGATCAAATTTAGCTTCAAGGTTTTGAATGGAAGCTTGGTGGTTCTTTTTTGAAGTCTCGAACTTTATTTTGAGGTCAGTGAATGTATCTCGCACGAAAAGGCTAGTCTTTCTTTGAGATTCAATGAAATTGTACAGCTTGGTTTCGAGGTTGAGTTTGTCTTTGGTTTGAGTGGGGTTTTTTTGTCTCGATTGTAACTTGGTTTATCGATAGATCTCCAATTATCGCGGTCACGATTACGATAATGGTTATAAAATCGAGTTCGACGAAAGGCGTTCATGAAATTGGCTTCTTCTTCCTTAGTCATGGGAGTGTCATCGTCATCACATTCACTAGAAGGATTGTTTCCTCCACAGTGTTTGCAAGTTTCACGAGATTTGTTTTTTATCTCTTTATATTGAGTATCAATTTTAAGAGACATGGCATTCATACGAGCCATAATTTTTTTGGTGTCAGTGGGGTTGTTGCTTTCTTTGGCAAAAGCTACAGTTTTTTGAGGGTTTTTGTTTTTATGGTTTTTGGACCAGTTAAGCTTAAGTAAGACTTTGTGATCTAACAATTGGAAAACTTGGTTAGAAGTTTTGTAAAGGAAAATATCGCCCGCTGCGGCGTTCAATGCATCTTGAGTAGCATCTGTTAATGCAAAGCAATGCCTAAAAACATTGTTAGTATTACTTAAATCTTTTTTAGTTTTGATCACGACAAATTACAAAGACATTTATTGTCAAACACAATCATAAAACGAATTATCTAACAAACACTATCATCAAGGTAATAATCATTACACTAACATATCTTAATCATGCTTAGTGATCATAAAAGTGATTAGCCTTAAAACTCACTTTTGTCAAACATAACTAAAGATTTTTAATAAACTTTATTTTTAAGAAAATGTTTTATTAAAATGAAAATGCAAATTTGAATATGGCATATTCCAAATGCCATAAGAATATGTTTTGAAGGTTTAAACAGCCTCAGATATTTCAAATTCACTAAAAGACAAAAAGGAGCGGACTCTACGCCGGCGGTACCTTAGCACCTACGGCGGTTCCTTATCGATAAGGAACCGCGGGCTCCAATAAGGAACCGCGTGCAGATATAGCAGTTGTATGTTTTATCCTATAAATAGTGGATCAAATCTGCATTCTCATCAACCCTTTTTGAACATCTTCTTCAGCCTTCTTTCTCCTATCTAATCCTAGTCATTTGTAAATGATCACTTAATGTGTTAAGTATGTTTACTCATGATTATCCTCTTAATCTCCTTCTTTACCTTGTCCAAACAGAAGATCACTCACACACTTGTTGTAAAACCCGCATGCTTTTACCAAGAATTATACCCTTAAGATCGTACGTACTAGATTAAAACTTTCCTAATATAGCATGATTACGATTACGTGTTAGGATTTTACGTATTACGTACGTGTTAGAACACGATAAGTATTTACTACGCACGAACAAGTAATAATTATTTGACAATAATTAATCACGAACATGCGATCATGAAATCATGAACGTAATTAAAACACGAACTATTATTAATTACGTATATATATTTATTACGAGCGTAAATAAATATATTAGATCACGATAATTACGTAACGAGACACATAAAACGCGAACACAAATAATCACGAACGAATAACTAAACATCGAGACACGGAAAAAGGTACGGGTACCCCATGTGGGGCCCCCTACCCGCGTCTACAAGGAACAAATGGGCCAAGCCCATTTCAATTTTTACTAAAAGGAGGTTAAGGATTTTACACTACTCATTTAACTTTACAGAAGAATTTTACAGAAAACCTAAAATCCTCCTTCTCCTTCTTTTCCTCTTTTTGGCCGCCACCCTTCAACACATCAAAAGGGGTGTTTGTTGATCTTGGATCTTGGAATTCTTGTTGGTGTTCGTGTTTGTTCATCGTTCTTTAGATCCATGCATTCGGTAAATCATTTAAACCTTTTTCTTTTGATTTAATCTTTTAATTAATTAGGAACATGTTATGTTTTTTCATAAAACCTAACTAAATCATAGATCTAACATGAATTTGGGTTTGAATAAAATCAAAAGGGTTGTTTAGGGGTGTTTTTGTTTTGGCCGCAGCCTACACCGAACCCGAGAGGGTCTCGGTTTGGCCATCCGACCACCACCGAGACCATATGGTCCCGGTTGGTTGGTGTGGGTCCCACGGCAGCATCAAGACAAGGGGTACCCCGACTTGGTTCGGGGTAATGGTGTCGATTTCATGTCCGGTTCATGGTTTTTAGTCTAGATCCGGTTCATGGTGTATGTTTAGATTATTTTTATTTTTATGATCTTATGTTAAAATTAAATTAATATTATGACATGATTAATTTAATAACATGACTTAGGTTCATGGTTTTTAAGACTTATAATTAATTCATTATTTAAAAACCATGGTTATAATTAATTAATTAACATGACTTAGGTTATATTATTAATAAATAATAATACATGTTTTAACCTAAGTATTTAACTTTATTTAATTAAAAACATGTTATACTTTAATTAAATATTTTAAGCTATAGTTTAATTTAATTACATGAAATAATTATTAAACTATACATTATATCATATGACTTAGGAAATAATCATGAAAACACTTAGGCTTATATACTTAGCTTATTTAACCAGCTTATTTCTAATTATGGAAACTTTCTCTTTTTAGAAACTTAATTAAATAAGGCACCTAATCTATTTATGGAAACCTTCTATTTTTAGAAATTATTTATTTCAGGCAGCTAATCTATTTATGGAAACTTATTTAATTAAGGCAGCTGATCTATTTATGGAAACTTTTATTTCTAGAAACTTATCTATTTTAAGCAGTTATTCTATTTTTGGAAACTTTCTATTTTTGGAAACTTCTATTTTTGGTAACTTTCTATTTTTGGAAACTTTCTATTTTTGGAAACTTTCTATTTTAGGAAACCTGCTATTTTTGGAAAGTTACTTATTATTACACAGTAAGTATAATAATACATGAAATACCAGAAATACTTAATCAGATTAAACAGAATATAAGATAAACACAGTTTAAGGCTTTAAACAGTAAAACATGGTAAGAACATAAAAAATAAGCTAAGACATGACATAAAACCAGCTACGTATTTAGTAAGCAGATACTTATTCATGTATGTATTTATGTAGCACTAGTGATACGGAAGTAGGATTCCTCTCAGTTCATCTTCTTCGTTCACTGGACATAAGGTACGGATTCCCGTCCTTTCAGTATGGACATTCTTTCCTTATTAGGATTCCCCGTATGCAGCCAAATGTTTTCCCGTAGTATAAGTTACGTGTTTGATTTGCTTATGTTTAATTAAGAATACCTATGGCCATATACATGCATGACCAGTTTCACCTAGTTATGGAGGTACCATAACCATAACATTAGAGGCACTGATGTTATGACTTCACCACGACGGAGTGATTGCTCGTGGCGTCCCTTCAGCTTTTGGCCATTTATATTATATTTATCATGTGGAGCGTATGGGTGCATCCTAGTTACATGTTTTCAGTCAGGATTTCATGGTGAATGTGGTGTGTGCCTTGCATCCTTCACAAGGAGCTGATCCCTCCTACCCCAAAAACCAGTATATTAAGTTAGAGGCAACCCCTCTAATTTGCATGATGAGGTCACCTGTAAAACCCGTAAAAATAAGGTCATAATTTAATTATATTTTTCAATTATTTTGAAGTATTTATGACGTTAAATATTATTATGTTTAACGATTTAAGTTGAAGCCGATATTGAATATTATATTTTAATATTTTGACGAGTAACGAGGACTACTAGTGATCGCGATACCGACGGATGCCTAAAATTTTTATATTTTATTATCGATGGTTTCGATATTTAATATTCTCGACGATATCGTTTTAATTACGTATCGAGTCGTTATATTATTATTTTTCGTGTGCGTTTAAACTTTTTAGTATTTTTACGAAACCCGAGTCTCGTAAATATTTCAAAAATTACAATTTACATTTTCTACCCTTTTAAACTATTTTATTCCATCTTGGACCAAAACTATCACAAATTGGTAAAATTAACCCTTGTACCACCATATAAAATGGTTTTTACTTCCACTAAATTTTATATAATAATAATAAAACAAAAATTTTTCTCTTCCTTTCCTTTTTTCTTCCAAACCGTGACCCTCTCTCCATCTTTGATCAAAAATTTCTCAAAATCTAGCTTGATTCAATCCAAACTAAAACAAGACACATCTTAGTTTTGATCTTTTGATCACATTGGTATGATTTTCTTCAACATGCATTAACTTTTTTTTAAAATTTATTTTCTTGATGAACTATACTTGTTTGATCTATTTTGAAGGAATGAATGGGTGTTAATCTTATTATATTACATAGTGGAGTGTTTGCATGTTTGAATTTTTGAGTTTTATTTATTAGATTTGTACATGCAAGTGTGTTAGAGGTTTGATCATAGTGTAGGAGTGTTAGAATGATCATATTAGTGGTATAGAAATGGGTATAATGTGTTGAAAATTTTATTTTGTATGGTTTTTAAAATGTCAATTTTGGGCAGTAGGTTTGAGGCCATTTTCGAGGGTCTTAAGTCTGGAAATTTATTAATATTATGGGATTATGTCGTAGAAAATTTTGTTAGCTTCGATTTGATATAAGGTAGGCCTTCCAACTCCAAACGAGGTGGAAGATACACTAGTTTGATTTTCGTGTACCGGGAGACGAGTGTCGAC
This sequence comes from Glebionis coronaria, assembly GCA_025667525.1. Lineage (NCBI taxonomy): Eukaryota > Viridiplantae > Streptophyta > Magnoliopsida > Asterales > Asteraceae > Glebionis > Glebionis coronaria. The sequence continues at coordinate 345,831,964 of CM046880.1, forward strand.
ACAATCCGAAAATTGTTGTCGATATTTGGATCGAATCTCGGGGACTATAAAATGAGTTTCAAAATACTTCAAGGGCTGTTCTCAGGCTCCAAGTTTAGTATTTTGAGTCTATTTTTAGAATCAAGTGGCGATTTTACAAATGGAGTTGTTTAGAATGGTCAAAATGGTTTCGTAAGTCAAGGTCGCTAAACTGTCAGAATTTTGTGATTCAAAGATGAGTCGGGCAGGGAATTTTAGAAGTAAAATCTTTTGATGGGCTCTTGGGAGTACTTTCTACATATAGTAAGTAAGTTCTCTGATTAGTATCATAAAAAGTTGATATGTTTAAGTATGGGAAAACGGCTTGGACATTCGGTATGTTCCGGCAGATTTTTATTAAAGACATAGAATAATAAAATGAATATATAGGAGAGTGTAATAGTATCACTTGTATCGTTTTCTCTCGAGTTTGTCGTGATTATATGAGTCGAGTTTTATATTCTTATGTATGGTTTATTTCTCGAGTCTATTATTAATGAACGCACCTCATTTGATAGGTTGCGGTTCTCGTGTTTGAAAGGCATCATCTATCGTCGGCGATCGTCTCATTACCACTATCGGCTAAGGTGAGTCTATAGCCTCGCTTTATACTAGTTATTAAATGATTTTAAACCCGCGAGGGGGAATACATGTTTTATAAACTTAGAACACAAGATTTTTATGGTATGCTTTGTCCCTCTATGAATGGACCCGTGGTTGCCTTTAAATTACATTAAGTGATTGCCATTGTTAAAGCCTCAATTATGAACCGTTAATTAACCTATGATGGGTTAACCGCTAGTACAATTAATAGATCTATGGGGGAAGCCGCCCCGGTTCAGTTTGTGTGGACTTGTCACAGAAGCTTAGGCCCGACCTCCACACTGTTTGGACATATTGTATTGAGAAGTCAGGTATACGGCAATGTACCAAAAATCTGGAGGTAACCGACAATTAATAAATCTCCTGTCTTATTAGACCTCTAAAAGGAGTGTTTAAGGGCTCGGTTCCATGAGCTTATTGCAATTTATGCTATATACAATTATCATTGTTGATGCAAATTATTATTTGATGCTTATAAGCATGCCACAAACTTATAATCTCTGCTTGTGTTCAAATTGATTACATAAACCTATAGATTCACTCGGCATTTTTGCTGATTGTTTTACTCACATGATTTCAGGTAATCAAGAAGTGGAAGCTTGGAGGTCACGAGAATGAAGTTGTGCACTGGTATGTTGTCCAAACTCTTTGATTTATTTATCGTTCCATTTTTAAAACAAACTAATATGTTGTTTTAACTTATCTTTTGGTAACGATTACTTGGGACTACGCTACTCTGATGAATGTTTTGGGAACGATAAATCTAAAATGTTTCTTTTCGAGTCATTCTTTATAAATTATGTGTTGTTGTATCATTGTTTAGCACCCAAAGATGTATTTCGCTGCGTGTAAATTTGGGGGTGTTAAAGATTGGTACCAGAGCCATGGGTTATAGAGAACTAGGTCTTTATTTTAAAAACCTAAACTATAACTGTCAGTTTTTATTTTTCAAAGAGTCATGTGCACCGGACTTCGCGTGACTTCAGGTTCAAGCTACTTCTGAGATTACAATTTTAGTATGCGTTATTACGTATACCTTATTGTCAAGTATTTATAAATAAATACTATGATCCATTTATGGATATATATTTATATCTAGGATCCCTTTATCGATATATATTTATGTCGTTAAACTTTTCGATAAAAGTTTGTCATTTATTAATGATTAACTTAAATAAATACAATGAATTTCAAGATCTTTCTGTATTTATTTTTGAAGTATTTAAATTGCTTTTATTGCAAAATTTTTATATTATGACCTTACATAACTTCATCTACGCGCGTTACTTTTATTGCTTAACCCTTTGAGATATCTATATAGATATCCAAATCGTCTTTCGGCTGTTTGTGTTTAGACGTCTTAAAACGTAATCTCTAGACCATTGTGTAGCTCAATGTGTCCTTGGAATAGACTAACCGCTATTGTGTGTGTCACACATTTTGAAACACTTCTTATAATTTAATATCATGGTTTTTCATAAAATTTTGTTGATTATTATCACCGTTTTACACGGCATGCGAAGATTTAACTTATTGACATTTATATGTATCGACTCCGAAGTGTATTGTTCGCTTATATCTCGGTAACGTCATCGTCATTTTATAAATCATTGTCTAGATTATGGCGCTAGATTGAAATACGATTTTACTTCTATAAAATTGTATCATTTGTTTTTCATTAACCTTCTTGCTCCCGGAACGCAACTCGTTAATGTTCTATTCTTTTCTCGTTATGTTTTGTGTTTTTGGAGAATCGTGGCACCAAGGAGATTTGCCTACTTTGCACCTTGAAACTTAAATTATGAAGGTCATTCACCGTTTTTTTGCTTCCTAAATTTCGTGTTGAATACCTTGAAGCACCTTATGTCATTCATTATACTATATTTTATTTGATGCTCATTATGAGATTTATTTTTCATTGTTGTAAAATCCACAAGACATGTGTGTATATATATATATTTTGAGCGGTTAGGAAGTGTCGAAAAATATATTTAATGGAGCGACTGCAGGGGGTGTATAAACAGGTAAAAACTTAAAAGTAAAACCTGCGTTTTTAAAATAAAATAGTCAAATCTGCACAGAACTTGCAGGGGTATTTTAGTCATTTATTATTGGGTTTCAGGTCTCGGGTAAAACTAGAAAGTCGTCTGAAACGTCGTTTTGCATCAAAATGCTTTAGACTCCGAGTCTTGGAGATGTCGTTTATCGAGTCAATTAATCGGCTCATATTAAAAGTTAAATCTGATAGAAAATTCAGAACATGAGTTTAAACGTTTCTAAGAAGTTTTGATTTCATTTGAGATCGTAAAATTTTAACAAATATTATTTTACAACTAACTAATACTAGTTGCATGTGAAAATGTTTAAAAATAGAAACATTACAGGATTAGCAATTACCGGATTAATGGTATAATTTGAAAACGAATAATATACTTTCTTAAATGCATATTGTGTCGAGTATCTTACATAGAATACACATATGGATTGATTTATTCTTTTCATATATATGACTCATTTGTCATTCGATGTTGTTCTATTTTTATTTTCTTCTAACCTTCCACTGATTTGGGTTGAGTTTTGAAGTTTTGCCTTCACATTCTTCGTCGATATTCTCATCACGTGTCTCATGGCGTTTTCATCTAAATCTTATAACCTTTTGAAACATTAACAACTTGTAACCATTTCATTGATTGTTTTATGAGCTACTATTTGCTACTTTTTGCAAACCTTTGGCTACTTTATACGTTGTCATAATGTCACCTTATATATAAATCTGATATTGTTTTACGATTATTTTCACCAATTGTTTTTACTTTGGTCTTAATACTTTTCGTAACATTAAAAGTTGCTTATTGAATATCTCACAAATTACTTGTATCCTTTAAATTTATAAACTATTTTTAAATTCCATTTTACAAATGACA